>CM038362.1:3518838-4718838 GCA_021464625.1 Proterorhinus semilunaris | reverse complement strand
TATTATAAATGTTTGTTTTCTCGTGGAAGTATGTGAACTGGGTTAGGCATAATACGTTTTCATTTCAGCCTAAACCCTTTCGGTCGGGATGTACACGAAAAATGGAAATGTTTGTTTAACCCCTTAACTGCCGTCTCCCCTGATCGGGGGGCTAGGGTTAGTTAATCAGGATATAATTAGGGTTAAGAACGGCAAATGTAACGTAAGTTGTGTTTCACTCACACAGATCTCACACCTATTTTTAGAAACCAGAAGGTCTTGGCTTTCAAATGAGGCATCACACTGGCATATAGACTGTAAGCCCTCCAGTCAATACGCTTTGAGACTTGGATGTAAATAATTGTTAACCCCATTAACCCTAGCATGGCAGGTAAGTGGTTAATGTTTAAAGGAATGAAATGACCGAATAAACTACTACTACTACTACCAGACGCTCTTCCCTGGCTGGTGCCTGACTACCTGTTTGAATCACGCCGCCCTCTGTCCCGTCCGCCAAAAATAGACCTCATCCATGTCATTGACAGTAGATCACGTTTCACAAAGTATTTTTTTTCAAAAGTATCGCTGAGAAAGTCATTTGGATCTACTGTACTATACTATAAACTACATAAACCCCCTAAAATCACAGCCGGCCCGCAGTTCCCGTCCAATGAATAACATTACGTCGGAAAACCCTGTTGCGTTTTGGCGGCTAATGGCATTTCGGGGCCCGTGCAAATGAAGCGGGAGAAAGCAAAAGTGACATTATCTTATTCAAACTGCGCGGCGGGAGGAAAAAAAAAAAAAAAATTACATCGGCCCCCTAATGTAAAACTCAGACTGACATTTATTTAAAATCCAATTTAGCCCAGGTGCTGTGGGGGATAGGGAGACGGGTGTCGCCGCCGTAACGAAGCAACCGAATACAACAGCTGATTGAAATAAGCATGTGTCAGCCGCCGGTTTGACGCGTATTCCATCACATTTGCGGCCGTACCTGCGAGCAAATAAAAAATAAAAATAAAAAAAAGCCGGCGTGCCTCGTTCGGGAGTGAGAGCGAGACAAAACGGTATTAAATTCCCGGGTAAAATCGCAGTGCGCTGATGAAGATGGATGACTGTGGCACATGCTGGTGTGTGGGAGGGAGGATTTTTGAAACGTAAATAAAGGCGAGATGGAATATTTCATTTGGATATGTTTTTGAGTTAAGTTTAAGACACATATGTACCACTGTGTTGGGTTTCCCAGTTCCGGCGTCTCACTCTGTTGTTTGTCCAAGACGCCGCAAATGAAAATCGAGCGAGCAGATGCTGATCAAGGCGGCGCACGTTGGCAAACGAGCAGGCGATTTATTTTCTCGCCCGGACTGGAGTAACCGAGTCCTCAAAGTATGTTTCAGTGTAATTCAGATCACGTCGGTGTGGCACAAAGAGACTCGTACTCGTATAAGTGCACTTCCAATACCACGACGGCAGAACAATGGGCCTTGTGAAGCCACGTGACTTCTGTAGGTCTATCCGCCATTTTGAAACACCGCTGGCTAGGGCTACAGCGCATCTACCTGCGTCTCAACTATTGAATTCAAGACGCTACGTCAAAAAATGGCGCACTTGACGGCAGACGAGCTGAACAGAGACACAGAGATCCAAACCTTGGGATTTGATCCTTATCAACTGTCTGGAGATTTTTTTAACGCCACTTAAAACCAGTGACATCTATTAGGTCCATAATCCCTCTCCATACACCGGTGAAGCCCTCAAGGCTTTTTAGAGCATGGAGGCAAGGCAAGTTTATCTGTAGAGCACAATTCATACACAAGGCAATTCAAAGTGCTTCACAGTTGCATAAAGTTACAAAAAAACAGATCAAATCAATAAAACATCAACATAAAAATTAATCAATTACAGTAAAAGACAAGAGTGCAGATAAAACACTTTCAGTTTTCATCTGCTCGGGTAAAAAGAGCTGTTTTCAGCCTGGATTTGAACATTGTCAGAGTTGAGGCCTGTCTCACATCCTCATGAAGACTGTTCCAGATTTTAGCTGCATGAAACTGAAACGCAGCCTCACCGTGTTTAGTCTTGACTCTGGGAACCACCAGGAGACCCCTCCCTGAAGTTCTCAGGGCCCGAGATGGTTCATACGGCTCTAACATGTCAGAGATGGACTTTGGTGCTAAACCATGAAAAGACTTGTACACAAGCAGAGCTGTTTTAAATTCTATTCTCTGAGCGACAGGAAGCCAGTGCAGAGACCGGAGCACTGGACTATCACTGCTTTATCTCAGGATGGGTTACGGGAAACAATATACAGGTGAAGAGGCGCAAAATGTTCTTTGTCACAGGACGGGTCAGTAATAAACAAACGATTGCCTTTTCACTCGTCTCTCTCAAGCAAACCGTTAAGCTGTGGGTGGTTATTCTGGTTTAGCCTACTATGAGTCGTGTTTTATCCATAGTTTATGGTTTTATCGGGTCAGTAGGCTACATGTTAACCTCTTACCCCCCGCCTTAACTGAGCACATTTTCTCCAGTTTGGCATCACCCAAAGCTTTTCGACTGAAGCTTACAGCCTAGGCCAGAGTATATTGATGTTGCCTGGTGTTTGTTTGTAGCCCAGCCTTACTCGCGTTATATTGTTGCAACTGTTTCAACGGCGGCCGCGTTGATTCACTTACCTGAAACAAAACGCTCACTGCACAGCTTGGGGTCGGCTGTTGGAGTCCAGTGGTCTCTCCTGATGGCAGTAAATCCATTTCTGTCGACGAACTGGGTCTTTAGGAAACTTGTAGAAAGCGAGTCTCTTTTTTTTTGAGACAGGGCATTCGTACAGCCCAGAGCGCAACAGGCGGACGGCATAATGACATTCAATGGTATTCAAAATGGCGGCCACATCAATGCGTAATGTCACGGAGAGCCCCCACACACCTGCAGCACAGTGGAGGCGCTACAGGAAACAAAAAACGGGCAAACGAGGAGGTATCCAGGCAAACGCCCAAGTCTTCTATCCCTACTATTGTTCTGACTAATGTTTGTTCGCTGGAGAATAAAATGTGTCTTTCGACTGGTCTTAAACCTTTGATCAGGACTGTTATTTTGAAGTGTTTTCCCCACTCACAAGATGTGATAAATATATGGAAACTGTTCTCATGTCTTATCGCTGTGAAACACGTCATTAAAAATCTCTCTTCGCCGCTTATGTTTCTTAAAGCAATTAATTAATGAGGAGGCACTTTGACTTCACAAATGCAATAATTCTGACTACTTTTCATGAACAGATGCACAACAAATCAGCTAAATGACTAAATACATTCATTAAACTAAACGATGTTCAGAAAAACACACTTTGAAGTAAAGCGCGATCCAGTTAAGATCCAAACTAATGAAACCCTCTTGACTGGAATATGCTGTTTTCTAAATCAGTGCTTCTCAAAATGGTGGGTCGGGGTCGCGGGACCATTTTCAGCTTCTCCCAGGGAACAAGTTATACAATATTTATCCACTGATAAAGCAAGCATCTGTTCAAGTGACTGACGCTAAGTTCTTTTGACCATGATTTAGTTGAACAGGTTTATTTAATCCTTAAATAAATCAACAACAAAACAACACCATCCATTTTTGTACTAGTAGTATTAAATTAAAAACATATATTGAAAGGCTGTCAAATTTAAAGCTTTAACTCAAGATTAATCGAAAAAAATATTATTCGCAATTAATTAAATTCATTGCGAATAATCACATCAAATGTTTTGATATATATATAAGATAGAGGAGATAACCTGTGTTCCATTAAGCCCCATTCAAAGTAAATGATTGAGATTAACATGGCTGCCTACTCTCCTCCTACGGAGCCTAAAAAGGCAAAAAGGGGCGGCGGACTGAGCCTCCACAGTGCACCTGTCAACTATAGATTTAGGCATCAGCTTTTTATTTCTGATATTAAAAATACAGCGTGGTTAAAAACATGACACCTAGCCCAGCGTTGTCACATGGGTCATGGCATTTTTTTTTTAGAAAAACTCTTTGGAGCCAAACTTTTAAGCCGTGCAAACGAGGTCCAAAGCTACATAGGAATCCTGTTTACCAAGTGTCTTTTGGAGTCGCCCCTGACCACCAGGGGGTGGTATTTCAGCAACGTCAGCTCTCCGCCATGAGGACCAAAGAGACGCGCTTTCCTCGCCCACTGGTTTTGACCAAACGCACTCCTGTGTCTGAGCCTCACATGACCTGAAAGACACTTGTTTTAACTGCATCAAAGAGATTTACTACTCATGCTATTTCAACAAAAATGACTCAGTGTTGTAGCAGTCGTGGTCGTGGCGGCAGCAGCAGGAGAAGAAGTAATAGTCGCCGTAGAAGTAGCTGCAGGAGTCGAGCGACAGTGCGCGGCTGCGTGCACACGGGAACTTTTCTACGACTTCCTACATTATGTTATCGTTCCTTCAACTCCACAAAGTAATTACTCTGCACCGCTGGATTCTCCACCAGAAACTTCAAAAGCCTCTGCGGGGGGAAATTTAAATACGGAGTCGGCGCAAAAGCCAAAGTTCCTTCTTCCACAAGCGCATCGCGGCTTGATAATTCGCAATGCTGAAAATGCCAGACTTTGACAGAAAGGCGAAATTGTCTAAAAAGCGGCCCTATCTCGATGACCCGCTCAGACCGATACAGCTAAATATTGGCATTTTAATAAACGCCCTCTGGCATTTGTGTCCTTTTCTAATTCTTTTTTTCCCCTTCCCCTGTCAGATTGACCTTTCCTTCTTGGTGCCCGCATTATCAAGATGCTCCTGACTCCCACTTATGGAAAGCTCCAGTGGAAGTATCTAGTTTTTACACAACTGTCAGAGTGGATTTAATAACCCCTAACCTGATTTATGCGGCGCAGGCGTCTAACCAAATACATATTGAAGAAAGTGTAGAGGCAGTCCATCAAACGGGCTCGGGGGACGTGGCTTTAAAAACTGGTGCATACTTTTAAAGGTCCCACTTGTAAACGGCGTGTTCGCGGGGAGGCGGCTTCACAACTTCTTCTTCTTCTTCTCACGGGTGACATTTTGAACTCGATAACCTCCTAGCGCAGGCAGTTTCGTTTGTTAGAAGGGCTGCACGCTATAGCGCCAAAGGATTGTCATCGCAATATAAGGTGACACAAAACAGTCAGGTCCATAGATACTGGGACAGTGACCAGAATTGTGTCATTTGTTTGGTAAAAGTTCTTCAAGCTACAGTTACAGTTATTGCAATTGATGGGCTTAAAGGGCAGACACTCAGCTTTCATTTTCAGATATTTCTAAATGGCCTCGCTAGAAGCAGATCCAGCTGTCCAAACAACTAAACACAGATCCGCAAACTCCACAGACTCCGGAAAATGATTATTGTGTTTACTGAATCATATTTTGTGAAACTGCAACAATACAGAGAAAAGAATAAAGGTACTCGTATGTAAGTTTTGTGCTAACATAACAATGAGGAAGGAGCCTCCCGCGCATAGTGAGAGCAGTGGAGAAGATCTTCGGAGCTCCTCTCCCCTCCATTAAGGACATGTGCTCCACCCGTCTCACCCGCAAAGCCGTCAGAATCACCAGAGAGTCTCTTCAAGGTAATGCCTTCAGGGAGGAGACTGCGGAATCTACGGGCCAGTTCCAGTCGACTGAATAACAGTTTCATGCACAAGGCCATCGGGAAACTGAACTCCCTGCCCTCCCTCCCACCCCTCTTCCCCCACTATCAAAGATGAGAGAAATATAATTTAAAATCATTCACATGGTTTGACAAATAAAAAATCTTCAATCTTGACTCTTGAATAACTAGCACATTTATGTACGAGTAACAACAAATGGCAGCCGTTAGCTTAGCGATTAGCATCACGATTAGCATCGCGATTAGCATCGCGATTAGCACATTTAAAAATACATAAAAAACGTATTGACTCAAAAATGCAACTAAAAACAATGGATACTTATGTCTACTTATTTTCCATTTAGACGATGCTTAAAGAGACCAGATGTAAGTTGGTCATTTCATGCTCACTACTGCCACCTCAGGTCTTATACCTAACTGCAGTGTCTATATTAAGCTCGTGCATGACGGCACTTCGGATCCGAAGTAACAACTTTTTAAATGACAGTGCAGGATTTTAGAGGCAGTTGTGGTGAACAGGTCTGGGCTCGTTCTACACATTAGGACATGGCTGGAACGTGTAGGGGGAGGGAAATACATAGTTTTAACATGTTTAAACTCTGTATAGTCCCTTCAAACACAAAAATAAGAAAAACCAGGAGAGTGGAGCTGCCCTGTAGCTACTGCAGTGAGCCTCATTTTGATTTTCAACCTAGCTAAGCCGTAAGCCACGGCCCCGTGCTTCTCATTGGATGCCACTCCAAATGCAGCTTTTTTACAGTTGGCCCTATTAAGTTAATATTAAACATATTTACACATGTTTAAGGTTAGGAATAAAGGTTAGGTTTAGGAAAAGGGATTTGAGTTATAACAGTGTGGGGGGCGGGATCATGGCGTAACTGGGTTGGAAAAGGTGCCTGCAGTGAGATGGTTCTGAATAACCTCCTGTCTGAGTTCTTCTTCTTCTATCTCAAACAAAGCGAACTTAACACAACCATCAGATGGCGTACATGACCAAGCAATAAACATTGTCTGTTTCCCAATTGCCAGGATCCTCGGCGTCTCAACCACTTCGGACGCGATCCACGTCATCACAGCGCCGCCGAGTGGTGCTCCAATTCACTTGGACCGCTCACCCCCTCGTAGCTCATTTACGGAGGATGCACCTGTGGATCCTCCTGGCAATTCAGAAACAGCCATTGTCCACAGTAAAACATAACAGTATTCATATGTATGTCATTGGAAGAGTTCAGGAATCACAGCTCCCCGAAATTTAACCCTTTTTCAGAGGCTCAAATGTCATGGCAGAAGCTGAAGCACCATGATGAACATCACCGAGCTCTGGGTTCGCTCCTTAGTGCCGCTGTGCAGTTCTGTGATCAAATCAAGTCATTTCACTCTTCATTTCGAAGGCACATTTAAAAACAGCTACGGTTACTCAAGGGTGCTGAACAAAAATGCTAAACGTAGATTAGAACGAGGTAAGGCGACGAGAAAGTCCAATGGTGGTGTTTCAGCCTCTGCCTCGGAAAGCCTCTGAAAAAGAGATTTTGAGGAGCTGTAATTCCTGAACTCTTCCTCTGATTGTAGATGTGAATACCCTTAAATTAAAGCTAAGTGTCTGCACTTTAAGCCCATATAATTATGAAAGTTTACCTAGGAGACTGCTTGCTTGATGAATATGTCCCATATACTGTATGTGGACCTGAAAAAACGTTTTGCTTGCTGTTTTCAATGTAAAATTGGCTATTTCTAGCTTATTTTTTGATCAAAATCACTATTTAAATTGACAAAATCTTAAATCCAAGGCTCTGTGAGCAGCTTTTTCAATAAGAGAGGGAGAAAGGGGCGGTTTCTCTCTGCTCATTGGTAAACAATATTGGAAATTCCAGCCGCACCGTATGTTTTTCAGATATTTTTGGGCGGGTTTGGCTCTTCAGACCTGGCAACCCTGGTCTGGGTGTCGAACTAGGCCACGAGGTGAGAGGGCTTGCCATATTTTTGCCGTGCGGCTTTGTGCTTTCTTTTCATTATTTGTGTATAGAATTCAAGGCCATTCATGATCAAGGTCACAGTAAGTGCTATCTGTAAAAAAGAAAGAAAAACAAGATATTCAAGTCTGATGAGACTGGAAGAAACGGGTTGGACTCATCGGAGAGCTTTATGAATGGTACACCTCAGTCAGCACTATACCTTTGTTGCTCGTTATTTGCAGCAGTTTTCTGCAAATAAGCCTGAGAGTGACAATTCCTGGACCTGGATTCTGACCATTTCTCTTGGCAAATATAAATGAGGAAAAGCTGCTAATGTGTATGCTTTACTTGGACTAAAAAGACAGTCATTGTTTACTGAAGCGCTCCAACTTAAAATACTGAGTTGTCGATTTATGGACCTTGCATCTGGTGATAAAAGATGATGATGAGTTTGTCCTAACAAACAGTGCATAGAGTACTAAAACAATTCCCGTTCAGTGGTTAATTCAACTTAAGCACTGAAATAATGATGATAATGAATATTATTTATCTTGGAAAATTACTCTGCCTGACCAGAAAAATGTCGCCATCTGGATTTCACTAACTGTTTGGATCTGGGGCTGTTGCACTTGGTCAGGTTTAGGTTCAGCAATTGACCAAAGCTCACGACCTGAACATCCTTAATGACCAGGTTATTCCATAAATGGCTTTCTTCTTCCCTGGTGTTGAGATGAGTTGGATCGGCCGCCACAGAGTCCAGATCTTAACCCGATTGAGAATCTTAAGGATGTGCTGGAATAATCTTTGCACTGGGGTCACACTCTCCCATCATCAATACAAGATCTTGGAGAAAATTTGATGCAACGCTGGATTTTTCGACATCGCAGAAGCTTATTTTCATAGTGACGTTTTCTATGATCAGGTGGTGTAAGATGAACACGATCAAGAAACAATCTGACAAATGCATATGTGAATGAAACAGAAAAACAACGCCAGACTTTCCTTACAAAATAAGGTAATGGTTACAAGCTCAGCTTTTCAGTGGGTCACGAGCCTTTTCCAGAAAACATTTTTTTAAATACTTATATACATAAAAGTGTAGAATCACTACCTGAGTCTGTTATCGGGTTGTTTTTATAATAATTTCAGCTGTTTTGGCTTATTTAATGCTTTCTTTTTTATTGAAATATTTTACATTATCTTTTACAAGTCCCCCCTCCTGGAACCGCCGCCATCTTAACGTGGTGGAGGGGTTTGAGCGCCCGAATGATCCTGGAGCTCTGTTGTCGGGGGCTTCGTGCCCCTGGTAGGGTCTCCCATGGCAAACAGGTCCTAGGTGACGGGTCAGACAGAGAGCGGTTCAGAAGCCCCTTATGAGAGACCAACAGGCCCGGTTAGAACCATGAGGCCGTCCTTCTGTGGACCCACCACCTGCAGGGGGCGCCATAGGGGCTGGTGCAATGTGATTTGGGGCAGCTCCAACTGCTGCCCCCACGACCTGGCAACGGACAAGTGGAAGAAAATGGATGGATTTTACAAGTCCAAGTTTGATTTGGGTCGCGGCTTGTCATCCCAGGATGATTGTGGGTCCCGACGCCATATCGGTTGAGAACCACTGCCTTAAAAGCCCGAACGCGCAGTACAATATAAATTCAATGCGTTAGACCTTGGTCCCGGTCCCTAATCCATCTTAAAATCATCCAGACGCTCGGCCCATTTACTCATCGTCTTTCAAATTAATCTCTGACTTGACCTTTTCAGACGTCATTCATTATGCCTTCAAACCTCTAAAGTCATCGTTTGGCATCTGCTCCACGTTGATGCGCGATATTTGAACGGCTCGCGTGTCGTAAATCAAAAAAGGAAAGAGAGCGAGGGGGGGGGGGGGGACTGGGTTGCTGCAAAGTTTCCTTCATTACTGAGACATTGGCGCATTGAATATTTGTCAAGCATCTCAGACACATCAATGCACAACAGCGGCGCCAGGATAATTAGACTCCATCGCCCGCACGGTTTAAACAAGACATCAACCGCGGCCGGGTAATAAGACGTCAGGCAATCTTGGCGTTTTTCGTCCCCGACAAACCGTGTGTCTGCGGATACTTTTGCTGGCAACCTTTCGCGACTGACTGGGCGTCCTTTCCGCAGAGCTTAAAGCGGCGTCGCGTTGGCACTTACTCGCTGTGCGTATATTTCCAAACAAGGGAAATTGCCACCGGTACAAAGGGAGTGCCAGTGTTTTCCGATCATTAGCGAATCCCAACGGTTGGACCTGCCTGCGTGTTCTGGCGCGGGAGCGACTTTGCGAGATCGACGGGCGAAGAAGGCGGCTTTTCGACAAATGTTTAGGTAGTAAATGAACTAAACTTCGCGGTGGAGCCCGGAGGTATCCGACCCATCCCGGCTAATTTTGGCAGAGTCAAACGGGTTTGCTGCGCGACTGGGTTGGACGGATTTCAGTAAAATTTGTAATTGCACCAAAAATGCCGATAGCAAGACACAGCGTTGTGTTCAAAGAGTAATTAATGTTTTCCCTGCGGTGGGAGAGTTCTGGCACAGCACACATTGCGGCGGGACCTCGCTATGTAAGTGTTTGCTTAGACAAAGGAAAGAGTGTTGAAAAGGGGGGGGGGATTGTGAAATGAGATCACTGCTTTAAAGGCGAGACATGGCAGGTGAAAACTCACACAGTGGATCATGTTAAAGAAAGAAGGGGTATTATGCTTTTTTCAATCACATAGCACCAGTCTATAGCTACTACAATGATGACGTAACCTTCTGTTGGTCTGTATATGCAGTCAATTAAAATAACTGCCTTGAATAAAATTGCTCTCTCAAAATGGCTGTACTGAACGTCTTGAAATAGGCCTCTGTCTCTTTAAGAAGCTTTCCGACACGCCCCCTTCAGCACACTACTGTGGCATTGAAACAACAACACTGTGCGGGGAGGGGGCTCTGCTGAGCTGAGGAGCAGTGGTTGGGGGCTTGGCTGGTGACGAAAGGTCCAGAGGCGTCTCCAGGAGGTGGGGGCGTTCCTAGGAGGACGGAGGCATAGCTAGACCTAAAATGGCCGCCGTTTAAGTTTTTACTGATTACTCAAAAATATGTGAATGAGCCAAGGCAACACTCCAGGCATGTGTTTAATGAGGGAATGACATAATAGCATGATATAAAGCTTGAAAAAGTCGATTTTACATAATACCCCCCCCTTTTAGATTTTTCTCCCATAACATCATACTGTAGTTTTGCCTTACTACAGTTACTACAGGTCACCAGGATATGCTACAATCCATATATGGTCATTTCCTTTCTGGGAGAACCACACGGGCATATTACGGCAGAAATGTACTCACACACGTGTTAGTTACAAGACTTTCAGGCCGTTTTTTTCAAAATGAGTTTTTTTTCCTACTGATCCACCATTTAAAGCAGTATTAAGTATCTCATGCCCCTAGAGGCCATAAGCACCACTGCAGGTTTTTACTTGACTGTAAATACTGTTAAAGTGGCGCTAGCCCGCAGTTAGCTTTGCCCGTTAGCCTGTTAGCTTCTTCTTTGTGATTCAATAAGTGTGTATTGGTGACTCCAACTCGGTGCAGGGAAAGTTGCAATTGTGGTTTTCTGGCCGGAGACACCAGGGGGAGATGAACATCATCCGATTTATTAAGGTAAACAAGTTACTTAGTACTGCTTTAAGTTGCTCACTCCAAACTTTTTAGTCCTGGACTTAACAATATTTTTTCAATATAATTTTTTTAATATTCCTAGCCTGATATATTGAGCTTTGAACACACACAAAAAGGCAACATTTTAACTTATGAACAGCTTATTCAAAAACTAAACCAGATATCCAGAATCCCGTTTGAAAACATACTAATATATAAACGAACTAAAACCATAAATTAAACTTGGATCCATTCATTATTTAGATTTCATACATAACATAAAATTACAGAAAACTTGCAATACACGTTTTTCTCATATTTATGTCAGTAATCTACAGCGCAAGTTTCAAACTGATAGCACTCAATTTATTTGTTCTTCTTGTTCACCTGCTGTGTCTTTTATCTTTTCAGCAGCTTGAACCGAAACCGGCCCATTTCTCCGGCTGAAAAGTCAAACATTCCCTTGTAAAACCGGGCGGGTGGTCGGGTCAGATGTTGTGTTTCTCCAAAGCGGCTTGCGAGACGTGAACACTTGTGAGTTATAAAATATTCAGAGGCATGTCCAGAAATGTGCATCAATAATTCTGAGCTGGAGACACACTTCACCTTGTATCTCGCGGACTGGACAAAACGTCTCCACACTCTGCGATTGGAGTGAGATCAAATGTGATTCTGGGCAACCACCGCTTCACGTCGTAAAGTGAGATACTGGGGGGGGGGGAATTTGGGGAAAGTTTTTGAAGGGCACGCTTTCGGGAAACACGATCTCAATGATGGACACAACCAAATGTAAATATTTATTATGCCATTTTGAGTAAAACAGACAAAGTTAGAGCCTTTATTTGAAGTCTGCATGGTCTCTTAGTGTGTTTCTTCCTGCTGCTCCCGTTTCCCCCCGACAACCCAAAACATGCACAATAGCTCCTCCTTCTACCCTGACTCCGACGCCATTCTTCACCTGAGGGTCACTTGTGGAGCCCTTGCCTTTGCCAGAACAATATAGAGGGATAGAAGTCTTATGAGTCTTGCCCGGATACCTCCTCGTTTGCCCCTTTTTTTTGTTTCCAGTAGCGCCTCTTGTGTGGGGGGTTCTTGGTGCCTCTTCACTGTTTCAGAAGGAAAAAAATCTGTGTCTCAAATGCCACTCAGAGAACAATAAAATATTTCTAAAACGTAAGAAATGTTCTCAATTTGGGGGGGGATTTTCCCACCTTTTAAAATATATATATTTCAAAAGCTCAGTAATCACTGCAAGTGTTGGTCTCAGAATGTAAGGAAATTGCTTCAATATCTTTATGTTTGTATTCTATTAGGTACGGACCTTTTGAATTAAAGGTGAAAGCTCGTATTACAATGGGCCTAAGATCTAAAAAAAAAAAAAAAAGTAATATAAGAACGGTGCCTGCAGTGTCTCATCTTTAGCTTTGGCGTCTGACACGTATCATCCCATTTCCAAATAAATGTTCTGTCATAATAATAATGATAATACTCGCACCGTCGGGGGAAAGGTGTCGTCGCGCGGCCGTTTTTCAATAATTTCATTAATGTCTCCGGTGTTTTTCCCACTTCAATTTCAGAGATAGCTGTGTCATTGGCTTTTTCCCCGTCTCGCCGCGCTCACTGTTTTATAATTGCCTTCTACTTATTGGGAGGCCAGGGGCGAGATGGAGCTCTACGTTAATTGTAAAGGCCCCGAGACACAGCGGCGGCCTGGGCCAATGTGGCGAAACTAATATCACGAGCTCTCTCAATTTTCGGATTAGAAGGCGACACAAAAAGCGTTACTTATGTCACTGTGGTTTCGCTTTTTGTATCAAAATACAGGTGGTTTTACCTCGACGTCCCTCGGAGGCCAGCCCACATAGTGTAAACATACCAGCCACAATACTGCTAACTTGTGGAGTTTACACACAGAAAAACACAGCCTGCGATACACTTTCCAATGACATCACGCATAGTTCTGGCGGCCATTTTGAATACCAAAGTAGAATTATGCAGTACTACAACATGTAACAATATCTCTACTCAGGATGAAAATTGATAGCTGCAGCAGGATTTACTAAAGATCTGCTTCACTCAGACTAAATAAATCCATCAAAGAGGAAACAGAAAACTTTCCTCTCTGATTTTTACAGCTTGTCATGTCAACAGTGTCAGTCTGAGCTCCTCAAGACGTTAGAATGCTACCAGTTAGCAACTGTGAATGGCTACAACGCGATAAACACATGTGTGGCTCACATGTATGAACACTGAGGGAATACTACAGTAACCGCTCAGCTCTGACCTCTGTCACGTGTTGTGTCCAAGGCTACATGTTTGGTGTGTGGTTCAGGGCTTTGTCTTGAAGCTGTTGAAGCTAAACCGGTAGCATGCTAACATCTGACTTACGGGTTTCTTCATAATCTTTCAATCAGTTGTCTTTCATTTTCATCCTGAGTAGAGATATTGTTACAAGCTGTGGTACTGCACAGTTCTACTTCAGTATTCAAAATGGCCACCATAACAACAAAGGTCACATGACTGAAAGGCATTTCCATGAAGTGAGTCTGGATTGGCGCTAAACAGTTATCCGATAAAGGCCAACGCACACCGAGAGGCTTTGATGCGCCGCAAAAATGCCACCTTGACTATTTTCCATACGGTTCACAGTGTATCATCGTGACTCTCAATCGCGTGATTCCAATTTGGTGAATTCAGACGCCACGAAAGAAAACACTTTTGCTTTTTGCTCTTCTGCAGTGACACAGACACGTCTTTGGCAGCTCACAGTCGCTGTAAAGTGTGTTGAGAGGGATGAGATGCACGGCAAAGATGGAGGAAAAATCTCCTGAGCGATAAACTCCTGTCTGTCACCAACTCGCTATTACATAAAAGAGCCATGTTTGTGCTCTCTCACTGCTCTGACTTATGGGTCTTATTTTAACAATGATAAATGAAACAGGTAAACTATAAAAACTTCAGCCCGCACGGCAGCTCGCATGTTTATATTGGACTGTGGCCTAATAAATAACAACGGCTTACACTATTTGCACTTTATCAGCCTGTGCTACACATAGTTATTATTCATTCACTCCACACTCGATGCCCTGGGGCCGACTGACCATTTACCACATGGCTTTAAAGCAGTACTAAGTAACTTGTTTACCTTAATAAATCCTTTTCATAGTCCCTCTGGGGGTAATACAAGTGTTGATGGGATGATTTGGGGGGTCTTTCATCGCCCCCTGGTGTCTCTGGCCAGAAAACAACAATTACAACTTGACTGCCACTGGGTCGGGGTCACCAATACACACTAATGGAATCACGAAGAGGAAGCTAACAGGCTAACGGGCAAAGGTAACTGTGGGCTAGCGCCACTTTAAACAGTATTTACAGCCAAGTTTGAATGAAAATAAAAAACTCCATTGTGTAATTGGATGTACGATATCCCTCTCTCCCTTTGGCTTTTCTGTCAGCGTAGTATTTACTCTCACGGACGATTAATGAGTAAAAAAAACGCAACATGCTACGACACCTGCAGTGGCGCTTATGGCCTCTAGGGGCATGAGTTATTGAGTACTGCTTTAATATGTTGTTTATATTCTGATCTCTTATTATGTCAGTGCCATCTGCTGGGCACGTGTGTAATCTTTCCTTTTTTCAAATTTAAGCTGCCCCCTAGTGGCTGGAGTGAGCATTCTGGCTACTTCTTTAAACATCCGTATCTCCGCACGGGAATGGGCTAGAGACATCCTAGTGTGTGTGTGTGTGTGTGTGTGTGTGTGTGTGTGTGTGTTGACACATGTGTTTTAAAGGCACACTGCGTAACATTTTGGACTATACTGTTGCCATCGGTGTCAAAACGTGCTCCTAATGGCCAGCTCAACACAGAAAAAGGGTATTACTGCAGTGGGTCATCAAAGAATTGATTTGGATGAGGACCTAAACTATTCAAATCTCAAATTCTACTGACTTTAGTCGATATCTCCATGGAGACGAGCTGGAGACGTGCCCACTCCCGGTAAAGTAACTGTCACGTCTTAGGAGAGGTGAGCGTTTGGTTTGTTTGTACATTTATGAGGTATTTTTGCATGATGAAGATATCTGTCATTAAGTAAATGCTTGTTTTTCAATTGTATTTATTTAGTAAAATTCTACGCGTTGTGGCTTTAAGTTTAAACAATTTTTTTTTGTAAAAGTGTCAAAACAAGGAAAACTGCCAAGGAATACATGGGCAAAATGGAACTAAATCAAAACTGCACTTTTGGACTTTTGTTTTAGCTGCGTAGGCATAGAATGTAAAATTCTCAGTCCGACGGATAATAATAGTTTCTTAAAATGGGCATTGCTTCCCATGCGCTGTAATAGATCGATAATTGTATAAAACAGTGTTAGAGGCCTGGATGTTTTATCTGTCACCAAAACATCTGGCTCGTATTGCGATCACGATCATTCATTGAGCAGTTCCATGTCAAAGGAATAAGAGCTTCACCGAATGCTGCAGGCGGATGATTTGCCACAGAAATAAAGGACCGATTAACAAATGACAGAATCCTTCATTTTCCTTCACCTCCTTGCAAACATATAGATTAATTAGAACCTATATCACCCTTCGCCTCCGTCCGACACTGACAGCGCGTCCCACAAGAATGGAACAATCTAAAGTTATTGTGACACTTGCCCTTGTCAGCGCCACCCCCGTCTCCTCGCTCTCCCTCCCCCGCGTGGAGAGCTCCGCGGCGGACAGGTGAGGTCAGCCGCGGGCCCTGATGAGTGGCGTGGAGCTCTGGCAGCTGTCAGTCCTGATGCAGCCGGAGCCACAGCTGCGAGTGTGGGACTTATTTACCGCCTCTGATGGAACCGGGATGGGATAAAGTCACGGCTTTTTTTTTTTTTGTCTCGATCTGATCTACCGCTGGATCGTATTCTCAGCGTTATTGATTGCTGTCCTCGATGTCGTGCTTGGTTTGTTTGAATCTACAGTATCAATCGCTCTCATCTTTATTCTTTCATTTATTTCGACCAAAAAAAAGTCCAATATTAAAGCCACACTGAAGAAGATCCCGGATGATATGTCGCCAGGGTTTCTATAGGTTTCAGTGAGTCATATTTAATGCATTTTAGTGCCGAAATACTCAGTGCATTGTGAGATTTCTAAACATTCAATTAAACGGGGGAAATAAGGGGACATTTTGACTTTCTAAACTAAATTGGACACAACAGGCAAATATATTTGAGCAAAATATTGTGTACAATTCCAGTCAGGACTGCAGCTGAATGTGTTTTAGACCAGGGGTTCCCAAACATTTTAAAACCAAAGTTAATATGTATTTAAACAGTTTATTTTGAATTGAATGGATTTCACAAATTATAGGCTCAAAGATATCCTAAAAACAGTAGCATTTTTCTTTTTTGTTTCATCTTGAAAGAAAAGCCTCGCGACCCGACCGAGGGGTCCCAACCCCCACTTTGGGAACCACTGTTTTAGATCATAGTGTTTGTGTTTTGGACAAATTATGCAGTAAAAAAATAGTTGAGCAATGTCATTGAGAGGGTTTGGCCTCAAAGGAAAAATGATATTTTCCAAGAAATGTAGATTTAATGCCAGTTTTTTTAATCTGATTGTGTTTTCTTTTTTTTTACGGATTTATTAAATGCTTTTCTATGACTTTTAAGGCCTTACTTTTGGCATAAGATAAGACAAAGTAGGTCTTTACTCACAGACATTCACCTGGATAAATAATGTAATGCCTTTTAATGCTTGCCGCGGAAACCCTGCACACAGTATTATTTTGACGACATGTTTTGGTTTAGTTTTTTATAGATTTGATAAAACAATTGTTTACTTTATTTGTTTTAGTCGACAAAATATAAACTTCATAGAGTAAGCTTGTGATTCATACACCGCCTTTAGCTTCAATTACGTTTAAATAAACTTAAAAAGATCCAGTATTGTATTGTTTTTTTTTTTTTTTTTTTACCAAGCTCTTGTATTGATGATGGGAGAGTGTGACCACTGAAGCCTTTTGCAAGCACATCCCAAAGATTCTCAAAAGGGTTACGGTCCGGACTCTCAATGTCATCGTGCCATCAGGGAAGAAGAAATCCACTGATGGAATAACCTGGTAATTCAGGACGTTCAAGTCGTCGGCTGATTTCCTTCTTTTGTCACATGGTGTTGCCGAACACAGTAGTTAAAGTGATAGTCTGTAAGTTTGTAAAGTGAGGCGAGACATATTTGAAAGAAAATATTAAAATTCCTCCCTTTTTAATCAGAAAGCCCTAAACCATCAAGCTCCTCCCCCTCCCTCCTGATTGAACCTGACAGGCTGGTTCACAGGAAAAGCTCGTCTCATTGGTCGACGCGGGAGGAGACTACCCTCTGATTAGTCGCTGAGATCCGGGAAGGAGGGACTTTACAAAAAAAAATAAAACATTATTACTTACTTTACATCAAAATGCAAAAAACCAGGTGACCGATTTTAAACGTTTTATAAAATTTGTAAAACATTTAGACTTCCAGACTATCACTTTAAACCCATTTTCTTTTGGTCGGGCTTTGTATTATGGTGTTGTACGTTGATGTGTCATGGACAACGCACAGTCCTGTTCCATGACATTTAATTCAAATATGAGTTTTTAAACATCTCTTTTCAATCTTATTTGTCTGCAAAAATATCTGGAGATTTTACTCATAGTTTTAGCCTCATAAGCCACTTGTAATTTAGTTTTAGTCTAATTTTAATCAGTTTATCCACCAGTTTTTCCTCACGCTATGATTTCTATTTCAATTCACAGGCCGTGTATCTTCGTTATTCTTACCAGTTCAAAAGAAAAAAAAACACAATAAATAAGCCAGGCTTGGATAAAATGTCAAGAACTCTCCAGGTAATTGGAAGAATTAGGTTTAATCAGGGATAATCACGGCTTGTTCCATTGAGTCCTTCAGTGGCCAAAGAATGGGGGCCTAATTTTGTCGTCTTTGATTTTATTTTGTGAAGCTGCAGCGACCAACCAGGAGGACTTTTAAAGGTCCTATATCATGCAAAATCGACTTTTTGGAGCTTTTAACCATGTTGTTATGCTATTTCCTTATCAAAAACACCCCCAGAGTGGTTTTTGGATTCATTCACGCAGTTCTCAGTAATCCTCCTGAATCCTGCGCTCTGAGCAGCTGATCCGCCCTCTCCTGGTAAACGACTGGCATGTTCAGTTGTGTCGTCACAGCGGAACGGAAGTGCTCGACGTCTGTAATCTAATGCCTTACGGCATGATTTTTATTTGTAAAACAATTTTTTTCATTATTTCTGTCGTAAGAAAAAATAAATAAAAAAAAAAAAAGAAAAAAAAAAAAAGGAAGTGCCTGACGCTGCGCTGCCCCTGTACCGAAAACAAACGCTCCTCCTGAGCGTCCGAACGGTCTGAACAGATGGTCATGTCATGTTGCACCGAAAGTTGTGAAGAGGGAGCTTTTTCTAACCTACTCTGGAGTCTGGACACCTGTTCTTTTTTCTTACCTCACGATAATGTCACGGAGAAAACCGCGTTTGGCTGCGAGGACTGGACTTTATTCAACCGTCCTAAAGAAGAGGCCATAGAAGTTGGAATTTCCCTCCGGGATTCAGCGACTATCAGTCAAAATAGTGTTTGTCTGAGCCTGTCGCTGATGGATGCTTGGTGAACCTTGGCCAGAATCAAAGTGGATTAACTTTTATAACCAGCGCAAATCCCATACTGGAAACATCAGAGAGGTGAGTCGATCAAAATGCATGTTAGCGTGTGTGTTAGCGTGTGTGTGTGTTAGCGTGTGTGTTAGCCATTTAGCCATGAAGCTGTGTTGCACATGTTAACTCCTTATAACAGCATCATGAAATAACTTCACTTTTTGCTGTGATATATATATTTCTACTACTGCTAAAGTTGTATGAGCGGCGAGAGGGGGCGGAGTTAACTGAATCCAAGCGTTTTGTCTTCCGGGTTGGAAAAATACCTCCAGAAAATACTAATATTTATCACAAAAATGAGTGCTCCGTAGTGGTAGAGGTACAATATATCATATAAAGGCCTATACTTTACTTTGGAATGGCTTAAAATAGCATGATACAGGTCCTTTAAGGTTTCATATGCAGCTCTTTACGTTAGTGAAAGGAGTTCTGGTGTGGTCCTAGTCTGGATATGCTTAAATCCTGGTCTATTCTGGACTCAGTCATTAATTAGACCAGGGTTTTCATCACTGAAGAAATAACTGACAAGGTGACAAGCTAAAAATTGCCGGGTTTTTTCCGTATTTGTTTTTATTTATTTTTTAAAGTGTGCTTGTTTATCACGCTCTACATACAGCGCTCTCTGCTACATTGGAGACAAATAGAGAAGGGCAAAGACTGAGAGAGAAAAGAGTAAGAGAATGGGTTCGGGGAGAGAGGATAGGTAAACCTGCTGTTTATACAACATCTAGATCTCTACAAACTAATCCATAAATGTAGCCAGTACATCGCTAGCTTTCAGCCACTTCTTATTTGAGAGAGAGCCGCCTCATATGTTCGGTTTTATGGTTAGATCAAGTTACGCTGGGTTTGTGGAGTGAAAATAAACAATGCGATCACGCGCGGAGCGGAGATACGTCGCAATGTCGGCCTTTTCCTTTCAAGTGTACGAGCCCATTACTTTAGCCTGGACAGGGGTCCAGGCTAAAGTTTGAAGTTCAGTGATGTCTGGAGTCTGTGTTCCTCTCTCAGTGCGAGGCTCGAGCAGCTACAGACGGAGCAGGACCAGGGGCAGAGCTGACACAGGCAGCAGAGGGACTGGGGAGAAGCTATGGAAGAAACACTAAGGATTTTGACTGTAAATTTAAAAAAAAAGTGTACATATATGTACCAGTATGTGTTGCTATAATAAACAATGGCTCCATTGTAAAGCGCTTTGTGACCATGTTTGTGAAAGGCGCTCTATAAATAAAGATCTTCTTCTTCTTCCTTTTCTGCCTAAAACTAGACTGAAACCATCACTTTTAGATATGACTAAAACTAAGAGGGCTGCCAAAAAAAACAACACGGGCCCAAACTGAAACCCAAAGTTTAAAAGTGGGCCGCGGGACAAATTAAGCAACTTTCAAGCATGGAACTAAGTAAAACGCACGAAGATTGAGTTTGCAACACCACTGTTTGTAACTAATATATCAACAAAATAAAGCCATACATTTATATAATAATAATACATTTTCAGTTACTATTAGTGGGGGGGGGGGGTCGCTGGGGCATCATCGGATCCATAAAAGTGGCCAGCGATGCTCTGGACTTTGGGAAAAGCCTCCGTTACACACTCGGCGTCACAGACTTACAGCTAAATAAAACAATACCCTGTTAAATCCCTGTTTTTGTTCCATCAAAGCTTCGAATCAAGCAGCCGCTCAACCGCGCCGCGAGCCCCCCCCCCCCCCGGTTCCCGCCGTCGTCCAAAAAAAAAAAAAAGCCCGATATCCGGCGAGCACAGCCCATTAGACGCGCGCACGCCCCTAAACGCGGCGTCGTGATTAAAATTCACACAAGAACAAGCAAATAAATCAGAGACGGCACGGGCTGACACTTTTTATTTTAAGAGCGACGCCGAAACCGACTGAAAGGCAGTTCAAAAACAATATAATTAGGCAAATTGAATAAGGCGAGCTCCCCGTCTCCGCTCGAGTGGATGCCGCGCTCCGACGCCCCTCTCCGCCGACGCTGTCAACAACGCGCATCGGCGGGAGAGATCCGACTTCCTGCCCCTGCTTTTATTTGCTTCATACTTTGAGGGATAATCATTTCTCAGCCCATTTCGCTTCATAAGCCTATACAATTACGAGCTCTCTTGGAATGCACTTTGTGGGAGTGGATCTTACTTTGTTTCTTATTACCCCGTGTTTTAGTCCGTGTTATTTGCAATTCAATTTCATACTCGCATTCGCGCAGAAGGGGGTTTTAAGTGGATCTATGCTCATTTATTTATATATATTGTTTTGCTTGCCTTTCTGACTTTGGAAGGCATCATTTTCCGTATAATCTACATTTTATCGCGGACGCGCTTGTTTAAATTGAACTTCTGGGCAAAATGTCGATTCGAAAATAGTTAAAAATTCGGACGATACAAACTTGACTGAACTAGCTGAATTATTATTATTTTTTAACAATGAAAGCCAGTAAATAAAATGGTTTAGTTGTAGTGCAAACTCATGGCACGTTCCCGCCAAACGCATCCAAAGCTTCAAAAGCGTCTGCATGTAAAAAGTATATGGTGGACGAGCGTCGAGAGATCCCGCAGGTCGTGTTTTGAAGCCTGTCCCACGTTGGACGCTGTGAGTTTTGAGATTTCAAGCTTTCGATGATGCGCAGCGCATTCCCGAAGCTAATGCTATGTGCTAAAACTCCGATCATGTGAAAACAAGAAAAACGCACTAATAAAGTCAATAAAACCACAATCTACATTAAGCAACCATTTAATAATCACACATGGAGCCGGGCTTGTTGATCTTTCATCAGTAATTAATCGGTTAGCATCCAGAGTAGGCTAACCAGCTGCTAGCTCAGATTGATCCTGTGAAAAGAAGTATTATGCACTAACAACGTTAAAGGACCTGTATCATGCTATTTTAGCCATTCCAAAGTAAAGTATAGGCATTTATATGATATATTGTACCTCTACCACTACGGAGCACTCATTTTTGTGATAAATATAAGTATTTTCTGGAGGTATTTTTCCAACCCGGAAGACAAAACGCTTGGATTCAGTTAACTCCGCCCCCTCTCGCCGCTCATACAACTTTAGCAGTAGTAGAAATATATATATCACAGCAAAAAGTGAAGTTATTTCATGACGCTGTTATAAGGAGTTAACATGTGCAACACAGCTTCATGGCAAAATGGCTAACACACACACGCTAACATGCATTTTGATCGACTCACCACTCTGATGTTTCCATTATAGGACTTGCGCTGGTTATAAAAGTTAATCCACTTTGATTCTGGCCAAGGTTCATTAGCATCCATCAGCGACAGGCTCAGACAAACACTATTGTGGCTGATAGTCGCTGAATCCCGGAGGGAAATGCCAACTTCTATGGCCTCTTCTTTAGGGAGGTTGAATAAAGTCCAGTCCTCGCAGCCAAACGCGGTTTTCTCCGTGACATTATCGTGAGGTAAGAAAAAAAGAACAGGTGTCCAGACTCCAGAGTAGGTTAGAAAAAGCTCCCTCTTCACAACTTTCGGTGCAACATGACATGACATCTGTTCAGACCGTTCGGACGCTCAGGAGGAGCGTTTGTTTTCGGTACAGGGGCAGCGCAGCGTCAGGCACTTCCTTTTTTTTTTTTTTTTTTTTCCTTCTTACGACAGAAATAATGAAAAAAACTGTAAAACAAATAAAAATCATGCCGTAAGGCATTAGATTACAGACGTCGAGCACTTCCGTTCCGCTGTGACGACACAACTGAACATGCCAGTCGTTTACCAGGAGAGGGCGGCTCAGCTGCTCAGAGAGCAGGATTCAGGAGGATTACTGAGAACTGCGTGAATGAAGCCAATAACCACTCTGGGGGTGTTTTTGATAAGGAAATAGCATAACAACATGGTTAAAAGCTCCAAAAAGTCGATTTTGCATGATATAGGACCTTTAATAAAGCCGGCAACGGCATAAAGCAGCCTTTATGATGATCACACACTTGTCACATTTGTAGTTTATTGCTCAATTGTCATCAACCATGAGCTGTAGGCGATTGTAACATGCTAACTGGGCTAACCTAATAAGCTTAAATACTGGGGAGATCCTGGCGTAGACCATGGGGGTATAGGCAAACATCCATAAGACATGGCAGTTGCAAAGAGGGACTAGTTAGCCCCAAAACAGCCGTTCTTTTTCAGGCAAGAGCTCCTTCCAAGACACTTCAGAACACACTTTGGAGCGTCTGACTTCAATTCAATTCCTAACTTTCCCTAACGGTTTGTTAGAAACACATTTCTAACAAACCGATTCTTCACAGGGGCAAGTTTTAGAAGATTTCAGAACTTCCAGGGTCACTTTACACAGAAATGCTTGAAAAAAGTTGGCAAGTTCTTGAAATTGGATTAGAATGAGATGCAAAGTATAATTTTCTCAAATGTCTGAGTTTCGTTCCACAACTAGAAAAAAAGAAAAACAGTATAGGGTCATTAAATACCCCACCTGGAACCGCCACCTTAACATAGTGAAGGGGATTGAGCCCCCGAATGATCCTGGAGCTCTGTTGTTGGGGGCTTCATGCCCCTGGTAGGGTCTCCCAGGGCAAACAGGTCCTAGGTGACGGGTCACCTAGGGTCAGACAAAGAGCGGTTCAGAAGCCCCTTATGAGAGACCAACAGGCCCGGTTAGAACCATGAGGCCGTCCTTCTGTGGACCCACCACCTGCAGGGGGCGCCATAGGGGCTGGTGCAGCTCCAACAGCTGCCCCCACGACCCGGCAACGGACAAGTGGATGAAGATGGATGGATGGAAATTAAATAATCTTCTTTGTTAGGACAAAGCTCCTTTTACATTTATTCATATACAGTATTATTTGGGATTTTGGCCAAGTAAACTTTGTTTTTGCATAAGATACAGTTGTTGTTGTGTTTCTGCTAGAGCTACACATTCATGCAGATGTTTGCAGTAACAACAACATCTTGACTTTCAAATAGCAAAACGCCAATGGTATTCATACCGTAGGCCGGCGTCCCTATAGATAACACCTCCCTTAGCCATTTCTGGCAACCGAGAGCGTTCATGGCTACGAGAAAATGATATGCCATTAGTTCCACGCTGTGGCGCGCTGTCAGGAACATGTTTATTCAGCATGTACAATATCAGGGAATGCTCAGGAGCGGCTTGACAGTTAGACACAAAGGTTACCTCATGACATGATGATTGTCGTATAATTTACATTTTTCTTTTTGCATTGGTTTGCAAAGGAGGGCCAAGCAGTAATAGATATTGGAATCTAAATGTGTCCCAAAAGCTTAGACCTCGACTAAAGATCGGGACAAAGGCACATTTTGTACACAAGGCTTTTCAAAGTGCTTTACATGAAAGTCCAAGAAGGCAAACACAAGCCATAAAACCAAAGTGTGATCGGTGAAAGTGAAATAATGAACACTGCAAACTGGGGAAAACTATAGGTACTTTATTGTAGAGAAAAAGTGGTGGAGCGTTAGTAATAAAACTACAGAAGGAATACGGAGCGCCTTGATCCTTCTTTATTTAGGTACTTTTTTTTTGGTTTTAGAACTTTTTGGCAGATCGTAAAAGACCGCACCGGATGAAAGGGGGTCAGAGCCGGGACACAAAACCACAGTGTTTGTCACGATTCTAAATATTGCAATTCTATGATTCTGTAAGTTTGCAAAGTGAGGAAAGATAAGAGTGAGACTTGAAAGTAAATAATCAAATGGTGGTCGATTTTGCACATTGGATAACATTTGTAAAACATTTTAGACTTTCACTCTAAGGCTGGTTTGAATTGAAACCTATTGAACATTCAGGCGACGTTATCTTTTATCGGTATGCTTTTACCCTGGCAAAATGACACAGCTAGAAGGTCCGGGTTCGATTCCCACCTGGACGGGGCCTTTCTGTGTGGAGTTTGCATGTTCTCCCCGTGTCTGCGTAGGTTTCCTCCGGGTACTCCGGTTTCCCCTACCACTAAAAACATGCACAATAGGCCCAGGGACTGCAGGTGGAAATTAGCACAAGTGCTATAACCTGGTACAATGCATCTCTCCTTTCTGAGGCTAATGTAGATTGTACACTGTCCCTGTTCATAAATTAATAAATAAATTGATTATTCTCCCTCTGATCAGCTGTCTCATGAATTCACTATATTAATGAAAGAGTGATCAGCTGATTTCCACGCACTGCCCGCACAGTTTCACTTTCGTTTTTACCGCGACTCTTCCTTTGGATAAGATTTTCTCCCTGCACTTTGGATTATCAAACCTGCCGCTGACTTCATGTGTTTTATGGCGGATTTAACACTGGACGCTGTTTCTTCGGCCTTTCCCGGCGAGTGTGCACCATTAGGCTTTCATAACCGCGGCGATTGTACAGTAAAACCGGTTCATCTTGCGTTTGCACTCACGGCCTGTTGATGCCGTTACATCGTCCTCCATTCATCTCTGTGCCGCACGCGGAATCTAACCGAATCAGAAAACGGGTCGTGCATTTCTCCCAAGTTCCATTTGTGCATCCGAAACAAAAAGTGGTACGTCCCTCCACTCAGATTCTGGTGCAAAATACTTTTTCTATTAAGCAAACTGAATAAGTCTTTTAAATTGAATTTCCTTTCTTCGGCCTGCTTTGCCTCATTCAAATCCGAAGCGAAGCTGACCCCCGCACATTTAGCTCGATCGTTTTAGCACAGAAACATTTGCCGCAGTTCAGATTTCCTCCACTCGTCACTAAAACTACTCAGAGGAGACGCGTTAAAACCGCGTTTAGTTAAATGGTGAACCTTTTTTTATTTCTTTTTTTTTTTTTTTCACAAATCTCCGCGCAGCCTTGAACAGAAAAGGTTCAGTCAGGGTGCGGGGGCTTTGTCTCACACCGGGCCCTAATAATGGTTTCTGTGGTGTTTTTCTGCGTTGCCTGGATACACTTTTTTTCCTTTTTTTAATTTATTTTTTTCCTGTTGCGCTGTGATTAGGAGCTTTATGGACTTCAAATAAAGACACAGCAATTGTCCTCTTCACGCTCATAACATTTGTCTTTGTATGAGTTTGCTTTTTTTTTACTCATGATTTATGATTACGTTTACTCTTTGCACACAGGGAAGGGTTTCGGGACAAAAGAAGAAGCTGTCATCTGCAGCGGTGCAACTCGGGCTGCACGATATCAAAGGAACAGGCCACCGTTTTTACAAGTTGCGCTCAGTCACGCAAAACGACCAAAGACGTTGTTAGCATTTGGCCTCTCCCAATGTATTCCTATAGCTCCTATAGTTATGCATCAACTCGTCTAAGCTCAGGTAAGAACAGATCTCAGTATGGAAAAACGGTGGCCTGTTCCTTTAAGGTAACTTGCGATATGCGATTCCGCTGCGCAATATCGCGATAACGATATTATCGTGATACCGATATTATCGAGATACCGATATAATTGCGATATTTCACTAAATTTTCAGCAATTGTGTCCCCCCACCTTTACCGAGTGCATTTTCTCCAGTTCGGCTTTACCCAAATCTAAAAGCTTCTCGACTGGAGAGCAACAGTGTAATGGCTCATTTGAAAGCTAAGCCCTACAAAACTGATCTAAACCGATATTTTCACCTGCATTTTGTCCTGATTTTTTTTGTTGTGTTTTTGTCACATTTCTGGCTCTTTTTTGTTTGCACTTTTGTGGCACATTTTGCTGCTTTGTCGCTTTTTGTTACATTTTTATCCACGTACACGTCTCATCTTTCGTTGTTATTTAGAAGTATTTATTCAGATTTGGGTAATGCCAAACTACATCAGCACCATAACAACTAAAAAATTATTTAACTAAAACTTTTACTGGAACTTATATATTGCGTATTTTAGGCTGAGTTTGCAGAAAATGTGTGGATCTCAGTCTGATGAAGACCGTAGTGTTGCGATAGACAGTGGCATCTCGCGATACGGATATTGCATCACCCAATATCGTGATACAATACTTTTTGCGATACATTGTCCGGCCCTAATTGCAACCTAATTTTAAAACATTTGCACCCTGAGTTTTAGTTGCCTCACACTAGACTTTAATGAAGATAATCTCTAAGGAAGGAAGGAAGTACTTTATTGGATCAGCATATTTTTGGAGGTCGGAGAAACCGGAGCACCCAGTCAAGCCCAAAAAGTCCAGGGCCGAATTTTTGCTGCTTTGTAAGTTGTTTTCGTATCTGTACAAATTTGCAGTTTTATTCCATTTTCAGAAACTTTGGGAAACAAATTATTGCCTAATTTTTACAATGAGCTTTTCGATTCTTACAGTGAGTCACCGTGTATCCATATATTTCTTTCAGCAATTTGTAACGTCAAAGTCCATTTTCTCAAAATGCGGCGACAAGCCCCTCCAGGCGCCATATTATTGAACTTAATTCCTAGCCTGATTCATTGAGCTTTGAATATGAACAAAATGTGGCAAAAAATATTTTTTTAATTAGTGTGTCAAGAAAACCACACGTTGCACTCCCATCCTGGTTGAAATGTGGGTAAAATTATAAAACTGTACATCTGGGAAATCTGTCTTTTTCAGTTAACACCCTAACCTTAACACCTTAAACCTGGGCCCTTTCTGCCACTTTATTGTGCTGAGCTTGTCTATGAAATTATTGAATTTTCGCCCCATTTTCATTTGGCCCCATTGACAAGGCATACACTAAATTGCCTGTCCAGCTTGCCCAGCTGTGATCCAGCTGCTTGTATCACGCAGATATGCTTTATTGATTATAGAAAGAAGGAAGGAAAGTGCGTATCAGACTGACCTACTATTTGAACTCTTTGTACGAGGGACAAAAGCTTGTGGGCCGCGCGACATATGGCCTCGTTGGAGAAAAGCCAGGCTGCGTCGACTGCGAAAGGCGTGAAATGCATTATTATTTCAGAATGTACCCAAAGGAAGCGAACATCTTAGTGACCTTTAACAACAGTGGAAATGAAAGGATTTATTTGCACTCACCGCTGCGTGTCAGGAGTCGTTCAGAGGGATGAAACACAAAAGGTGGTCAGTGACTAAGTACTTTTACCCAAGTACTTTACTTGTGTATGGTTTATGAGGCTCTGTACTTTACTTGATAATAACAATTATAATGGATTACACTTGTATTGTGCTTTTCAACCCTGCGTTAGTTTCTCAAAGCGCCCCGCTGTAGTCATTATCCACACCACACAGTAGTGCAGGTGACAGAGCAGGTCGTCTCATGATCGGAAGGTCAGGGGTTTGAGGCCCACTGACGTTATGTCTTGGGCAAGACCCTCTTTGCCCCCAGTGTCTGCGTACATTGGTGTATGAATGAGAATGTGAATGGGTGACTGGATCCTTGCTGTAAATTTTCTTTGTGCCTAATGAAGGTAGAAAAGCGCTAAATAAGTTGAGACCATTTACTGTTGTAGCCACAGCCGCCCATTGGGGTAAACTGACGGAAGCGAGGCTGCCAATGTGCGCCATCGGCCCTACCACCAAGCACTCACACTCTCATTCATTCTGGCCTATTGTACATGTTTTAGTGCAAGGGGAAACCAGAGTCCCCATGGGGAGAACATGCAAACTCCACAAAGAAAGGCCCCCTCCAGCCGGCGATCAAACCTGGGACCTTCTAGCTGTGAAGCACAAGCTCTAACCGCTGCACCACCATGCCGCCCCGTATTATCAGACCTGACTCAGACCTGAACTTAAACAGCCACATCAAAGCAATAACATCATCAGCTTTTTACCATCTGAAAAACATTAAGATCAGAGGAATAGTGTCAAAAACAGACTTGGAGACACTCATTCATGCGTTTGTCTCCAGCAGGTTAGACGACTGTAACGGCTGCTCACTGGCCTTTCTAAACGAGCTGTTAGAGCTGCAGAACATCCAGAACGCTGCTGCTCGAGTCCTGACAAGAACCAGGAAATACGACCACATTAGTCCAGTGCTCCGGTCTCTGCACTGGCTTCCTGTCGCTCAGAGAATAGAATTTAAAACAGCTCTGCTTGTGTACAAGTCTTTTCATGGTTTAGCACCAAAGTCCATCTCTGACATGTCAGAGCCGTATGAACCATCTCGGGCCCTGAGAACTTCAGGGAGGGGTCTCCTGGTGGTTCCCAGAGTCAGGACTAAACACGGTGAGGCTGCGTTTCAGTTTCATGAAGATGTGAGACAGTCTCGCACCAACTGAAACACACGCTCCTTTGTACTTGTAGGTGTAGCCACATAAAAACATGCTAAAGAACTGCTAAAAATCGGAGAAAAGCCTTAGAAACACCAGCATCGTCGGCTAAATCAGTTAATTATTGATGGGAGAACTTAGACTTAGACAAACTTTATGGATTCAAAATGGAAGTTGCGAGAATGTTCAGAATGACAGACGACTTGAGAGAGTATAGTAATAAAACGTATGCTGCTTTTGGAATGAGTACTAACCAGACACAGAAAGAACCACACACCAAGTTTGCGTACGGAACACAGGACTTCCTTGCGGTGAGGAGTTTAGGAATGACGAAATATACTTCTCTCCCACAGAACTCTTCAGCCTTATGAACGGCGTCTTGAACTGAATCGTCCCGTTCTGTCTGGCCTCACGGCTCATTGGCCCTCTCTGACCCTCTGCATTCGTGCGCATGGCCTATGTTCTGCCTCACGTCTCCGGTACACTGGAGTCTTCACGGCTGCTCGGCTGCAGAGAAAGCGATTGAATGTGAAAATAAACCCATTTGGACACACCAGGCCCTTTGCTGCTGACGTGGCTCATGCAGTTGAGAAAAAATTAAAAAAAATAGGGCAAGAGAAACCAAATCTAGGCCAACAATATGTCAAAACTCTCCAAATATTGATTCATTAGTATTATGTTGGTTGTGGGTAATTCATAGGCTTGTCTTTTTAGCTCAAGGGACATCTTGATGAAGTGAGCTGTCTTCTCTGTAGTCTGTTCATTGCTTTTCACACAGTTTCTCCCTTCTGCTGGCTGCTCGATGCTCCGGTGATAACTGACCGACCGGACGTTAGCATTGCAGTTTACAGCCCTATCAGCAGAGGAACCTTTATCCAACAGGGACTGGACAACAAGAACTGAAGCTCCAACAAGGACTGGACGTTCTTCTGTGGTGTTGGCCCCGTCTGCAGAGGGACTTCCTTCAGCCCTGGGTCTACGTATCTATAGCCATGGGATGGTGCAGACCCCATTAATAAACACCCACTGTGCAAACACGGCACATTAAGAGTACATCGTTGTTTCAGGCACAAAATACAGTAAGATTCTTGGCAGCAGTAAAGAGGCATTACATTTCTCAGGATGGGGGGGACGCCTGGGGCACGTTTCCATCGGCTGCTGACTGTTTATTTGGACATTATATTTGCCTGGACATTATATTTGTTTACATTACATTGGTTTGTTGTTTTACTGATTTGATGTCTGCCTGTGAGGCGACTCCAAAAACAATCTGATTTGATCATGGCACCATTGAACTGTTCCTGAACCTGCTGTTAGCTGAAAGTCAAAGCTCGTACTGACAGTTCCATCACGTTTCAAAATATCAATGCCAACATACCCGAAAACGTAATAATCATTTACAAGAACAAGCTCAAATGTATTTATAAAAGGAGAGGGGCTACAGATTGTGGACACATTTAAATATCTTGTTGTTATCATAGACTCAACGTTATCTTTCAAAAATCATGTTTCAACATATGTGTAAAATTGTAATCTTCGTAATTTTAGACAAATCCGAACATCACTGCCAGAAAATGCAGTTAAAACGTTTCTTCATTGTGTGATCTTTTCATATATTGAATATTGCATTACTAACTGGTCACTGACAAGTCTGACTACTTTACAATTAAAGTCTCTATATGAAAAAGCTTTACAAATGTTTGATAAAAAAAAACATTCATTTCATCATTGCTTAATACTTGAAAAATATAATATTCTAAACTTTGAACATTTTAGAACATTTAAAATGGCTTGTTCAATTTATAAGATTCTGCATGGACTCTCGCCGCCATCCTTGAATGAATTCATTAAGTTCATATCCAGTACAAGTGGTAGAGTGACCAGAGCCGCCACCAGAGGCGACTGTGTGGGTCCTTAGAGACGCACAGCATTTAGTCAACAGGTGCTGTCAGTGAAAGGGACCATGGTATGGAACAGCATCCCAGCAGACATTAGAGACTGTACCACATTCATAGCATTTAAATCTAAACTTAAAGGTTGGCTGAAGGGGAATCAGACATGTGACCACTGACTATTACCTTGTTTTATGTCTCAAGTTTAATTGTGTGATGATCTTATGTCTTTAATGTTGTATACTGGTCTTTGTATTTTCTTGATCTGCCAGGGACTACAGATGGAAAGTAGCCATCGACTAATTCTGGCATATTTACATTTATATTTTCATTAATATGCATTGTCCATTTAAATAAATAAATAAATACATTTTTTAAGACTCAACTATGCATGATGATGTCAATTTTGAACACAACCCCAATATGAAGTCAGATGAGAAAAGCTATTCGCTATCATATTATTAGTCCATTGAATTTTCTCTGCACAGCTGCAGATGTCCATGCCCTAATAACCTCTCGGCAGGTGTGAACAAACCTCGTGTCCACTCACCACAAGAACAAGAAGAACTTTTTAGAAAATTAACACCGTCTCTTAGTGATGGGCCGCGTGCCATGGTGCGAACCAGCCGCTGACCCGCCTGTAGGCCAATCAATTACGTATTGATGAAGTGTTGTGAGTTTGTATCTCATCACGGGCACCTTTTGGCACCAGTACAAAGGCGGGGGGAGGTTGCCAGAGCGGCTAAAATTAAGCCGTGTCTCACAACTATGACTCTCACTCCCACGGATTGCGTCGCAGGCTGCCAATCCGCCTCACCACTTGGCAAGAGCTCGCTTTTGATCGCCTCCGGTAAAGTCCTGACCAGCCAACGAGAAGAAAAACACACACAGATAAATGAGTGCACTGCTAAAATGGACTGTCCACATTAGTAGAAATGGGTCTGTATTAATCCTACTGTGGGCTCTTAGTCTTGATCGTCTTTGTAGTATAACATAGCATTAAGTGTGTGTAGAAAACTCTCCTAAGATCTTATACACAGAACACAAGCTGCTGTGGTGCTGCTGCGTTGAAAAGCGGAAGCATATTTTTCTTCCCCGGGAGGAGAGTTTGATCATAAACGGGATCGGGTTTTGTGAAAATGTCTTTGCTTTACTTTAAATACAGAGGAGCTTAATGATTATGAGTGTGTAAAGGACTAAATCTGCACAACTACATTAAGAGATGCAAATTAAACGAATGCATGCAACAACGAGGAGGTGAATTTATGCTTCAGACGTCACGGGACTTAATCATAAATGCAGTCAGTGAACGGACTTTTACCAGTTTTCGGTTTAGAAATTATACGGTGCTATACGGCGCTTTGATGTCATCGTTTTCGGAAAATCAGCAAAAAAGCAGTTTAAATAGCATTCACGCTTTGATTTGACCAGGGGTGTGGTGGGACCTCATTTCGGCCTGGAATGTGGTGATTTAGACTGGCCCATGGGTCTCCGAAGGTATAGCTCAACTATAGTGCACTGGCTTCATAAACAAGAGATTACAGGTTCAAATACCACTCGAACGATTTATCTTTTCACATGGGCCGCTGCACACACGACTCCTCCGCCAGCACCAAGTTATGTAGATAGAATATATATTACTTATCCACTTTTCCTACATTGAACACTAACGCTTTTCACCTGCCTTCTTCCTTTCTTTACACTTCTCTGTCTCGGCTGGACTGGACTGTACCAACTTAAAGCAGAGGGGTGTTCCACTTACACACCCTTGAACTTAACCTTGAACCCTTGGGTCAACGTCAAATGCCAAAAGTTCGAAGCAAACGTTTTTCTTTTCTAATTTTGATACATCAGTCATTATTTGATTTGTACATGACATTTACGCTTGTGTTACTTATTTCATATTTGTCACAGCAGTCCAGGCGCCTGCTGCAGCCCAATTTAAAACCCTTCGGCCTGGACTAACACAAGCGTGAGCCTGTTATTAATTCATTATTTTAATCTGATGGCCCAAAAAGCACAGCAGCCCACCGGGAAACGTCCCGACTGTTACATGCTGCTCTAATCTGACGGCAATCGGCCCGGGCAGGTCGACGATCGGCTCGGGGGAAAAGTTAGATCGCACCCCCTAATCTAGAGGGAAATCCCGCTCTAGTCAGGCAAGGCGAGAGATCCGACTTTCCCTTCGTCCATGTGCCCACAGTGAGTGATAACAAACCGCTACGTTGTGGATTTGCAGATTTCCACTCTCTAGTCTGTTCCACATTGTAGTGAGAAATCAGTGTGAAGTGTCTCAATCGCAAACACAAAAGCACGATCTACTCCCCTCAACTCCAGCATTTTTGTCATGTTTTAATGCGGTTGTTTGTTTTTTTGTAGGGCAGTAAGCGAGCGGGGAGCATTTGGACGGTGGATCCTGGCTGACTTTGACAAACTGATTAGTGAGCAGCCGGCTAGCACGAGATTAATGTGTATAATTATAGGGAACATGGCCTAACTCCCAAGGAGAAATTTCAGCGACTGTGGGATGAACTCGCACAATGCTCCGATGGATAAACACGGAGGATCGCAATCGCAAAGGCAAACATGCAGAGGCTTCGGCCGAGTTTAACAGTATAGGCTAAAGCAGTATACTCCCACACCTGCTGATGTCACGAGGTGGTGCCAAACTGTAATTTTAAGGTGAGACGCAGGGGGGGAAAAATAGATGAAACCTTAGTGATATAAATATGGGCGGCACGGTAGCACAGCGGTTAGCGCTCGTGCTTCACAGCTAGAAGGTCCGGGTTCGATTCCCACCTGGACGGGGCCTTTCTGTGTGGAGTTTGCATGTTCTCCCCGTGTCTGCGTGGGTTTCCTCCGGGTACTCCGGTTTCCCCTACCACTAAAAACATGTACAATAGGCCCAGGGACTGCAGGTGGAAATTAGCACAAGTGCTATAACCTGGTACAATGCATCTCTCCTTTCTGAGGCTAATGTAGATTGTACACTGTCCCTGTTCAAATAAATACATAAAATAAAACATGAGACAAAAACTTTTCTTTCATTTAATGCCTTTACTCTAAATAACGGATAGAGCCAGATTTAAATACAGTGATATTTTGTCGGCACACTAGTTACCAGGGCCGGCCCTAGGCAGTAAAGCACAGGTGGTTGCCTAGGGCACCATCTGATGGATTTTTGCGGTTTAATCTTGCCTAGGGGGCCAAATTGGGTAGGCCCTGCCAGTTGACAATGATTTGTTCAAAGGGAATTTATTATTATTTTAATTTTTTAATGTTTAGTGAAAATGTATGCATAAAAGTTTTCCGCAAAGTCTGCTAAAGACAATCACATATGGGATTATATTTCGAACAACAACAAAAAGAGAATAAAGGGCGGGAATTTTTGAAGAATTTAAAATATAAAAACAGATTTTGAGTTACTTTACCCATTTTTCTGTCCTACATAATCCCACGTGTTCGTTCATAGTTTAATGTTTTCAATGAGATTCGTGTTGAAACTTCTGACGGGTACTGTATGTGTGTTTTAATTTAGAAAGACTTTTAAGGTGTCATCTGTACTGGATTATTTTATATTGAAATTATGTCAATTGTCACAGCAAAACAACAAAACTGCTGTAAAAGGTCCATACAAACACAAACTGACAATGTTCTTTTCTGGATCCCTTCTCTTTGCCCCTCAAAATCCAATAATTGCCCCTTAGCAAAATCCAATATGGAGCGCCATTTTCCGCCCTGTGTTTTTACGGCTCTTAAGACCTGGTTTAGTCCTGATTATAGGCCCAGAGCTGTTGATTGCTTTGTGCCACTTTAACCAACGGCTTATTGCTTTTCTTCTTCTTCATCATCGAATGAATCAGAACGCGTTTGGAAACAGCGTGTGTGCTTCGAACACGATTCATTTTTAACACGTGCTCAAATTAGGATTTCTTTTCAGGCTTGCTTTGTTTGTCTTTGAAGCCGCACCGCAAAACAAGTCAACAAATAGATTAAAAATACCAGCAGATATTTTTCTCATTGGATAATTCCGAAAAAATGACCTCTAAAAGGTGGCTTAATATGAGACATAGGTTAGGTCCTCCTCTAAATGCCTTCTTTGATAGCAAACTCTGAAGTTCGATATATTGAGGCAGGAAAATATCACGATAAACGATATATACAGTTTAAGTATACAAATTACAGTAAACCTTTGTTCTAAAAGCGCATAATCTTAAAATACCACCATATTAGTCCAGTGCTCCTGTCTCTGCACTGGCTTCCTGTCACTCAGAGAATAGAATTTAAAACAGCTCTGCTTGTGTACAAGTCTTCTCATGGTTTAGCACCAAAGTCCATCTCTGACATGTTAGAGCCGTAGGAACCATCTCGGGCCCTGAGAGCTTCAGGGAGGGGTCTCCTGGTGGTTCCCAGAGTCAAGACTAAACACGGTGAGGCTGCGTTTCAGTTTCATGCAGCTAAAATCTGGAACAGTCTTCATGAGGATGTGAGACAGGCCTCAACTCTGACAATGTTCAAATCCAGGCTGAAAACAGCTCTTTTTACCCGAGCAGATGAAAACTGAAAGTATTTTATCTGCACTCTTGCCTTTTACTGTGATTGATACATTTTTATGTTGATGTTTTAATGATTGATTTTATCTGTTTTCTTGTAATTTTATGCAACTGTGAAAGCACTTTGAATTGCCTTGTGTATGAATTGTGCTCTACAAATAAACTTGCCTTGCCTCAAGCTGCAATAAACATGAAATGAAGCCTTGGCGTAAATTCTCAGCCAATCTCCGCCCTCTGTTCTGCGTTTAAGCCTCCAGTGTTCATGGCTCGTCCGCTTCCCAGCTGTGCTGCGACCCACCCCCACCCCTTCACCACCTCTTCTATCCACGGCTTCACCCTGCTACATCCTTCACCGGTCTCCCATACCACCAGTGTCCAGGCTCCAGGTGAAGACATCCCTAATGCTAAACTACCCATCCTTACTCACTTTAATCCATCTATCAATGTCTACTGTCTGATCGCCAAACATATATATGTCATAAATCTTTCTAATCGCTGCTTTTGTCTCCGTTTGATTCTATCCAGGTTGAAATATAATGCAACCCCAATTGCTTCGGTTCAACATCACAACAGTCTTGAGTGATGTGCCATAGGCAATCACGCAGCCATAACTCAAGAAAGACAAAAAAACATGAATAAAATGGCCGCGGTAAACGAAGAGTCCAACTGCAGAGGAGTTTCTTACCTTCAGCCGACCCCCCCAGTTTGTAAATTTAAAACACCTTTGTTGCCTGTCACCTCTTTGTCTGCGCCGTTGCCTCTTTCTCACCACGTGCCGCGGCAGTGAACGCTAAGGGCGGCTCCGACCCCCGACAGTAAATGTGTTATATTACATTAATAACACCTCCGTCTCGCGGGTCCCGCGGTTGAGGGGGGAGTTTGACAGAGTGGTCTCCGAACGGCGCCTCCTGTTGTCAGCTCCGGGCGTCAGCTCTGGGAAGTCAACAAGGCGGAAGAGGTTTTGTTTCACATTCACTTTGCAAGGGATATGTTGGCGCTTAAGCAAATTGAAACCACGGACAATGTTTTATGCCCTTTCTTCTTCTTTGGTGCTTTGGTTGACAGTTTGGCCCAATTCCATGGACACTGTTTTGTTCTTTGGAAATACTCTTCATCTTAAAGTCATTTAGGAAAGTAAAACAATATACTTTGTTGTGGTGAGAGCTGAAAGTGAGTTAGTGTCCAAACATTCATTTTTTTATATATAAGCTTTCTAGCTTCAGCCTACTCCTTTTTTTGAGCTTCTATAACTGGATAATGTGAACGTGAATGTTGTAAAAAGACTGTAAACTGCTCAAAAATAAACTAAACATAAAAACATTTAATTTTAGAAATCCAACATTGAACCCTATAACCCTGTGCTTTATTGGTTGAAATAAATAATAAGTAAAGAAATACAGTTTGTTCTCTTATTATGCATTCTAGTGACAGAAGTGTGACTGAGTGCGGTTAGATTATTGTACCAGCATGATATTAAAGATTCTTTACTTGTTCGTGAGGCTAAATTAAGAATTAAGAGTTGTATGTAAGTTGTATTAAAAAGTATGTTAACAATTTATCATGCTGTATGTCGGGAAATACAGTGCAAATAAGTATAAAATGTGGCATCTGTTGAAGTTTACAATTACAGTTTACATTATTTGTATTTTGGTTAATAATTCAACAATGTTTCATGATCATCACTGGGAAAAAACGATGTCTAGAATCTTGTTGACATAAAATTCCTCGTACAATGACACTGAGCCGGTGGTTAACAGTCAATTGATAATAATTTGATAAAGTTACCAATTAATCGATTAAAGAAATTGAGAAGAATCCACATCCCTTGATAAAATGTTCCTGGGGGAGGACACCCGGACCCCCTTCCCCAATATGCAATCAAACGTTACACCCTTGTGTCTCTGTGAATCAAAATACAATTCCAGGTATAGCTTTAGCATTGGGACAAGACAATGAGGTTATTCTTAATAATTTCAAACACACTTATCTCACACTTTGTTGGAACATGAGCGTCTAAAATGCATTTATTCCTTCCCTCAAAACGGCCTCATCCTCCGACTCGACTCTTCATCCGAAAAACCCCCCATCTATATTTATTCATTCAGGTTTTTTATTCTGTTTGCTTCCTACACCGTTGCGGACCGGCTCCCTCCTCGCTGCCTCCTCTGTCGCCACGAAAAATCTCCCGTCTTTGATCAGCGACAAAATGACGCGTTCTTTTTGTCAGGGCTGAGCAGAACGGTGCGTCTCCAAATTCATTCGCTGGACATAAATAACCCTTTGAAGCCGCCGCCACGATGTGTTTTTCCAAAGTGGAAAATTGTGCCTGCGCTTTTGTAGAAGGAGCAGAACTTACTTTTGACAGCTAGTGATGAAGGGAATTAACATATTGCCATTAAGTACATTTTAGAGCAGAGCCGTGTATGCGGGGACTAATGAGGCAGCGGAAATGTGTCCTGCTGAGTGAATTCGAGGGATTTAAAAAGCAGACGTTTGGTGTGTGCGGACTTGGCGTCTCGTCCCTTTGTCAATGTTGTTTTGCTCCGGCGGCTGGAAACCTCCCCCGACCTAAAACAATGTGCGACCCGGCTTTATGGGAAACAATAGGAAAGCGAAAAAGGGCTTCTCCGGGCTAAAACTCAAGCTCCTGTCTCAAGATCCGGTCATGGTTCTTTGCTCGAACAACTCGCTCCTGACAAGTTGCCTCTGGGATGCTGAGAAACAGGTCAAATCCAGAGTGCCGGGTTAATCCTGTTGAACTTAACGTTTGGTCATAGTCAAAGTCATATTTCGCGGACTAAATTTGGACTAAAACAACATTAAAGGTAGTGGATGATGACAAAGATATGTGTGTCGACTAATAAAGGAATATACAAAAATGAAAAGACTAGAACATATGAACTTCACGACTTGAAAGATCCTCATGTCATTTAAATTCACGGCTAAAGGAGAAGGTTTCATGCATTCGGGAGCTGCTCCATGAAGTGATCATGATTAAACATGTTTGAATACATTATGACTCAATCTTCAATGAAGGTACTTGAGTCATCTTCTGTACTCAGTAGTTGAAGTCTTCGAACGTTCAGACTTCAACTACTGAGTACAGAAGATGACTCAAGTACCTTCATTGAAGATGGACAACTCCTGCACGACTGAGAATTTACACAGACATTATGACTCAATGAGTTTTAGATTTACAAAGTTTAAGTACAATTTGCACTAAAACCAGTCTCTAGGATCAATTATTGGTTAGGTTTTCACTGCTGACGGATCCTCTCGCCAGAGAACCAACAAAACAATTGACCCTGGAGTGATTAAGACCACCGTGATTGAAAGTGAAGGCGCCATGGTAACCACTCAGCCACTGGGTCACTGAAAGGTCGACTACGCACAAATATCTTTTTTTTCCACATTTTAAATGTTGTGCACCTGAATTTACTATATGTAAATACTAAGTGTATTTACAGTGAGGGGTCCCGGGTTGTTGGTCCCGAGTTGTTGGCCTAGAAAGTACGGGAACCTCTGTAGTAATGGACTGAAATTAGTTTCGTCTTTCTCTATATTGTGAAAAACAGATATTTGTGGAAGTAAAAGACCTTTACTTTGCATCACATTTTTGTATCCTTTTGATTGATTGATTGTTGCTTGTAGTTATTGTTTACATTCCGTGACAGTATTGCTCCCATACATTTGTGAAAGGTGCTCATAAACGCATCCCTGTAAAAAAAAAAAACTGGGACGTTAAGAATATTAGGAATGAATTCTGACAACCGCCTAACCTGGACGACAGCAGCGCCGCATACGTTAATATCGACTCCGGTGCACATAGTTGCTTATCTCAGATGTTTTAAAAATGCAGCGCGCGGAGCTCTACCTCGGCTCTCTAAAACATGCATCTGAAATCGGAGACGTGATATTGATTTTGCAGAATAGATAAGGCTAATGAAATATTTGTAGAGCACAAGGCTATTGCGCACAAAATGCACGCCGTAGTAATTGCCTGGAGCTGAGGTCGGCAAATTTTATCGCCGTACAAATCTGTAATATGAAAATGTCAGCAGAGTGGATTGGGTAGACTTCGGGAAAAGGTGGGGGGAAAAAAAGTTAATACTCGCTGCGAGATGGAAAGGCAGGGAGCGTTTATGGACTGGGGCAAAGTGAATGAGTACTTTTTATGTCACATTTTAAGAGAGCAGGGACCCATGCACTGCCAAATCCAAAAAAAAAAAAAATCTAAATCTGGGGCTGCTGCAGTCGGTCGGGTCTTGGTTCAGCAACACTACGGGCCCAAAGGAGAAGCTGACGACCTGAACGTCCCGAATGACCAGGTTCCTCCATCAATGGATTCCTTCTTCCCCGATGGCACGGGCATATTCCAAGATGCCCCAATGCCAGGATTGAGGGAACGTGAGACACTGGTGCCCAGCCTTAGATACAACGGAAATAGATCAACCTCTTAAGCCTCGCCAAAATACGGGAGTCAAGTTGACGACCCATATAATAAAGTACATGCACTCTTTGCGTCCTCATCTCTTCCTGTTTCACTCGGGGATTCTGTCAGTCGATTGTAAGAACTCTCTCAGGCCTGCTGTGCTCACAAGTGTTTGATTCAGTTCCTCGCCGCGTGTCTTCTCTCCGGAGCGAGCGAACAGATTTATGCTAAATTCACCGCCGGTCTGTGTGGTATGAAATGCACAAATTTTAGAATTAATACACTTTTTTTCCTCCTGCATTTGTACTACGAAAAAGCCAACACTTTTGTTACGGCGCAATCTTTCTGTTTTCAAAAAGCACTTCCATAATGCACAGTTAATGTTTGTGTCGGCCTTTCATGAGTTCGTGTTACAGCAGAAGTTTCCAAAGTCGTCAACGGGACTGGATTGTTGAGTGTTTTTTTTGCTTCTTCTGCTCTTGAACTGAGTAAAAGTCTTTCTGCATCCTGAAAAAGTGTTCGAATCCCATATAACTTTTCAAACACTGTATCGCAAACTAAACTAAATATATTTGTATTCCAACATTTGTTCCTCCTTTTCTTTCTCTTCTTTTTCTTCTCGCAGCACAGACTTAAAAAAAACAACAACAAAAACAGCTTCTCGACAGCCCTATTCATTGTAATGTCGATGCCAATGATATGAGTCAAACCTGACTTATAACATTTAAAACGTTGCCCAGCGCACATAAAACCCACCTTTTATATATATATATATATATATAATATATAAAAGAAACCGCCAAAGCCCTGCTGTTGTATTATTGATTTCCTCGGGCTGAAAAGCGTTTGAGTCTCATCTCAGTGACAAACGTTGGCTGGAGAAGACTGTAGCGCGCCTTTATTTTGTGGGGACTGCTGGTTGGGGTCACGCCAGGGGTGTCCACGCTCTCCACCTCTCTTCAGTGCGTACAACAGCGAGCAGCCAAGAGTTAACTGGCCCGCCACGATCGATGGGGGGGTCGGAGGGGTCAACACAAAGCAGAGTGGCCCTCCTTAACTCGCTGATTTCTGCTTTAACCTCACCACTGAACAGAGTGGTGCCAGTGGCGCAGTGGAGCCGTGCCAGAGGACCCGATGAAATCCCTGTAAAGAGCAGTCGGGCTGTGAGCAGTCGATTGGGTCCGATCGGCCTTTTTCAGCGGGAGGCTGATTGAGAGTCGCAGGTACGGCGGTGGGTTGTACTTAAGGACGGGCATTGAATCGAAGTAAATGATAATGATGGGAGAAAGATCACATTTTACATCTATCAAGACTGTCCGGAGTGCAAGAGATAAACATATGGCTAAAAGTATTTATTAATTTTTACAAAATGATTAATGTGCATTGCTCCTATCCAAACAAGCTACAATCTAAATACATAAGTGCACGATTTTGTTTCACCAAGCAATGTGTTTAATTGAACAGAGAAAGTGTTATGTTAAATAAAAATAAAAAAACAAGCTTTTTGTTTGTTATATTGTGTCCCTCGGTCGCTTTGGACCTCGAGTCTGTAGTAGAAAAGTTGAATTGAAACATGTCTTGCCATTTATATAGCGGGGGCCTTTTATTGTGGGCAGTATAAGGTACACCTGTGCACAAATCATGATGTCAGATCAGCATCTTGATGTGGCACACCTGTGAGGTGGATTATCTCAGCAAAGCAGAAGTGCTCACTATCACACATTTGGACTGATTTGTGAACAATGTTTGAGAGAGATGGTAATATTGTGAATCTGGAATGAATTTTAGATCTTTAAGTCCATCTCATGAAAAATGGGAGCAGAAACAAAGGTGTTGCGTTTATATTTTTGTTGAGTGTAATTTCAAATCATTCACATGTTTGACAAATACAAATCTTGAATACTGGGTCTCAAAAAGGTCAATTACTCGTTAATATCAAAAAGGTGTTTTTCGCATAAAAAGTTACATAATGCACCTTTAACTAGTGCTGTAGTATAAACTGGGCACACGTACAGTACATTATGTCTAAATCCAAAGTGTAAACACAGGCACTTTTTGCTTTTTGATATTTGTGGTAAATCAGTGACATCGACAGGCACATGTTTATTTAGATGACTAATTCAGGCGATGACACAAGAACATTTACTTAAAAAGTAAGGGAAATTATCGTGGTCTTTTAAGTTATTTACTCTTTGTTGTTCAAATTCATAATAGCGTAAATATTCAACAGACACGTCAGCTAATGCGCGTAGCCTGTTACTCTATGTTTGGACGAACCATTACTAGTGATGTTTGCTGAGAAAACCTGATCAATTTGGTGTAAATCCGAGCCAAAGTAAACCAAACTGTGCACCAGTATTGATAAGAGGTTTACAGCCGTATAGTTCTCTACAAAATGCAAGAGCAAAGCCGGCAGCACAGAACCAGTCACTCTACACACATCTACACCGTGTTTGCTCCGGGCCTGACAGACCCTTTGGTGAGTCTGCGGACATCAGTCAAACTTGTCATTGACCCGGGGTGAGAGTAAGGTCTGTCTGAATGAGGAAGTGTTGAAACAGAAAACCCCTCTAGATATGAAACCGTAGCACAAATTCAACTAGGAAGAGTTGTTCTTCCGTGAACTTGTCACTGGTTGTTGCAACTAATCATAACCTGCCAACATTGTTTCTTAACCCATCAGCTCTCAAAGTGCACTCTCTTCCTTCCATCATCCGGCTTTTTCCAGTGTTGCTTTAATTTTTCACCCAGATCTTGAGTTGACGGTGGGGGATTGTGACTCACTGCGCTAAGCCTTATCCAGCACATCCCAAAGACTCTCCACGGGGTTAAGATCTGGACTCTGTGGTGGCCAAACCGTGAACCCCGATGAATCCTGGGATATGCCCGTGCCTTCAGGGAAGAAGAAACCTGGTAATTCGGGACGTTCAGGTCGTCAGCTGATCTCAGTCTTTGGGCACACAATGTTGCTGAACCTAGACCAGACCAACTGCAGCGACCCCAGATCAGATCAGTGAGTTAAATCAAGGTTTTTTGGTCAGGCAGGGAAGTTTTGTCGTGCCTATTTTCTTTACATTACTCTCCTGGAGACGCCACCTTAACGTGGTGGAGGGGTGTGAGCGCCCGAATGATCCTGGGAGCTCTGTTGTCGGGGGCTTTCGTGCCCCTGGTAGGGTCTCCCATGGCAAACAGGTCCTAGGTGACGGGTCAGACAAAGAGCGGTTCAGAAGCCCCTTATGAGAGACCAACAGGCCCGGTTAGAACCATGAGGCCGTCCTTCTGTGGACCCACCACCTGCAGGAGGAGCCGTAGGGGCTGGTGCAATGTGATTTCCCACGACCCGGCAATGGAAAAGTGGAAGAAGATGGATGGATGGATATTCTCCTCAATAAGCTGGGCAATGTTCACTATGTCTTCTGTGTCAACAAATGTCTAAAGTTCTTTTAGCCAGACAATAGGATTGGAGATGTTTCCATTAGGTTTGGCGTTATGCCTTGGTCAAGCTGATATCACCAAGTAGTTAAGAGTCCAGGGCCAATGGAAAGTTGTTTGCCCAGGACAATGTTACAGCCAGACAATAACCCTAACCCCAGCATTGGTCCTGGGCAACCAACTTTGACTTTGTCCCTGGACTCGGGTGGTGATATCAGATCCACCTTATGCCTTTACGGATATTTCTGAAAAAGACTGGCAGATAGCAGCCAGAACCATGTAAAGATAAAGCAAAACAGGTCTAATCTTACTGTCTGACTAAAATAACATTTATGAAAACCGTCATTTGGTTGAATGTCATAGGTATATATGACATTCAAGCAGAGTTATTTTCCAGCTTCTGTATCATCAGAGCTAATCGTGGAGAGGCTCAGCTTACACCGGGAGTGTTTTTAACCTTTGAAATATGAGTCTATCAATAAAACTCTGAGCCAAAGTTCAAGAGAATAAGCCTATTTTACTCTTCTAAATGATTTCATGAGAGACGCTATGACTCATCTTCCCTGCTATTCGTCTGTGTCACCAGTCGATTCCGTTCCATCTGTCGCCAACGCCGTAAAACAAATGTAATGAAAAGAACAAACGAAAAAGATCCAGCCCATCATGTTTAAGCCGTGCTCCAGAGATCCGAATGTGTTCACTAACGTCGCATCGCTATAAGCCCTGCCAATAATCCCTCCATTGTCTCTGGCGGGTTGATGTAAAAACAGTATTGAACATTCGGAGAAACACAAAGGGGATCGGATTAGAGGGAGTCGTGAACACGGGCTAAATATACCCAGAGTTCATTGACCTTAATGATTGGGTAAGCGGCGGCTGGGCAGGCGCTGATTTGATTAGCGCGGCGATTCAGTGGCACAAACAGGTTTCCTTCGGGCTGAGCGAGTCCATCACAGGATTACGGCTGCGCTCGGATCCGCGCTTGCTTTTGCGTCCGACTCGGTGCTTTCGGCGTTCCCTCTCGTCTCCAATGGGCCGATTCATGACCGGCCTTAAAACACTGCATTAGACGTTATTGTAGTGCTCTGGTAGGTTTGCAGAAGACGCTGCAGTACGTTGGGGTGAGCGAAGGTACACTTTGTCGGACACCGGGGATCTCCGACCGGGAGCGTGCTTGCCCTTTCCAAGAGCCTCCCCAAAGACTTTGTTGGCATTTCTACCAGGGCTGTGCAATCAATCACATTCTATAATTTATTGCAGCGATTACAAAATGTTATAATGGAGAAATGAGTTCCTTTACAGTTCTATAGTAAACTGCGGTCCTCTTTCATTTGTACAAGTTAACGCACGGTATTTTGCACAGTACTGTATTATTTGCAGCAATCTTTTTCCAAACCCCATTAACACTCACCATTCGGCGACTCTGTCCATGTTTATTCAAAGCTCATGGGGAGATCGGCTCGAAAATCAGGAAGTGAAACTACTGGATATTTGCTTTAACCTCAACCGAGTGCATCTTCTCCAGTTCGGCTTCGACCAAACCTAAAAGCTTCTTGACTGGAGAGCAACAGTGTATGCCTCATTTGAAAGCTAAGGCCTACAAGACTGATCCTAACCTTTTTTTTGTCACGCTTTTGTCATATTTTTGAAGCGTTTTTGTCATGCTTTCGTTGCTTTTTTTGATGGTGTTTTTGTCTTTTTTTTTTTTGCTTTCGTCATGGTTGCGTTTTCTCGTTTTAGTTGCTATATTGAAATTCTTTTCAAGAAGCTTTGTGCCTGGTTCAGGTGGGGGTTAAGAAGATAACCATTTCATATTCTTCTAACCACTACAGGTAAACGGACAGGGTGTAGAGCAATTCAAGTATTTCGGGAAACTTTTGGACAATTCTTTCACATTTAATGGTAAATGGTTTAAAGCAGGGGTGTCAAACTCATTTTGGGTCGTGGGCCGAAATTCAGCTGCCACGGCGGGTCGCGGGCCACATTTAATGTAAACAGGAAAATAAACAATTTTTCCAATAAATGAATAATAATAACAACAGCTTACACAAGTTTCTCAAAGTGCTACATAGTATTCATTAGCGTGAATGGTCCTCTTTTCAACAGTCTTATTTTTTTCTTGCATTTTCTTCTTTAATAATGCATATTTATCCCGTGGGCCGGACTGAACCCACTGGCGGGCCGGTTCTGGCCCGCAGGCCGTACGTTTGACACCCCTGGTTTAAACCCTTAACAAATCTAAAAGCTTCTTGAAAAAAAAAAAAAAAAAAGAGAAACTGACGATGAAAATGCAATAAAAAAGTATCTGAAAGTGACAACGACACAATAAAGAAAGCCGGAAAAAAAAAAGAAAATCAACAAAAGAGCAACAAGACAGTGACAAAAAAAAAGCGATATAGGTGCGGCAAAAAGGTGACAAAAGTGAGATGAAAAAGATCGTGAAAAAGTGACGAAAACGCAAGGAAAAAGATCGTTTTTTTGTGTCCGTCTTAGCTTTCAAATGAGGCGTTACACTGGCTGTGAGCTCCAGTCGAGAAGCTTTTAGATTTGGGTTCAGCTGAACTGGAGGAAATACCCTTTAGGAGGTTAAACATATATAGCGCTTATATAGGCCCAAAGCGCTCTCACTAATGTACAAAGACACTGGAGGCGACGTGGGTGAAGTGAGCTGGGATTAGAACCTCCGAGCTTCTGATCATGAGACGACCCGCTCTGCCTTAATGAGCATGTTGACTGCATTCACAAGAAAGCGCAGCAAAGGCTTTTCCCGCGGCGTCGCTGAGCGGTTTTGAAGTCCGGGACCACCACGTCTTAACAAGGGTTTATCAGCCCTTACTTGAGAGGGGGCTGATATTTAACACAGCCTCTTGGTTTGGCCACTCAACTGTCAAAAAAGAAGCTTAAACTTGGCAGAGTTGTGAAACAGGGCCGTATAATCAGCCAATTGTAAACTGATTTGTCTCTGCATCACAGTAAAGCAGTCGAGGAGGAATTCCTGTGTGCCTTGTGCCATCAGGGAGCTGAATAAGTAGTAACCCCTAATCCCTTTCTATTGGCGAATCCGACTGCTGTTGTGTCTACAGTATGTCTGTTTTAAAATGGACTTTAAAGGTGCATGACATTGATATTTGAGCCTATTTTTGTGTTCCAATGGTTGTATGGGTGGTTGGCATGACACCTTTACTTTACATCGCGGTGGCCTCTACTCTCCAGGATCCAATGTCTTATCGGTTTTCAGGTGAAAGGGTCCGTCAGAGGTGAACACCGACCCGAAACAAAACAAAAGAGTGTTGTAGAGACCTCCGTGATCGCCATGCTGACCACACAGTCTCTGGGTCACTACAAGATATTGTATTTTTTTCCACATAAAAAGCTGCATAATGCACCTTTAATATATTTAGCTGATTCATGAACTTGGACAGCTATCTTTTATTAAAACCTGTGTCCTGTTATCGGTGTCATTTAACACACAAAGAGCTTCCATTGTCTCGTCCAAACCCCCAGACCAGGCGCTGTTTCTGTCCACAGAACTGGCAGACATTTTTGATTGATTTCCCAGCCCGATTTGACATTATTAACAAAAGCATATAAAAACAATATGCTTTATAGAGCTATGATTATAGAGCTTTTGTTATAAAAACAAAAGCTCTATAATCACCCATACTCTGTTTCCAAAAAGCAAAGTGGCTTGGGCAACCCCACACAGAAACAAACCTGGGATCTTCTTACTTTGACGTGAGAGCGCGATTCACTATTGATCATTCTGTAACGCTTTATAATAAGGGTACATGAACTAATGCGTAATTCATGATCAATTCATGCATTAATTCGTCATGACTTCACGCATGAATTACTCATAAATTAACACCGGAAATGAACTCATGATGAATTTGTTTGTGCAGAAGAAACAGACAAGGACCAAGCTTTTTATAAATTTTAGGGCCGGGCCTTGATTAAAAAAAAATATCGAATTAATTAGAGGCTTTGTAATTAATTAATCGAAATTAATCGCATATAAATATTTGACCTGAGAACAGTGAGAAGTACGTTTTTTCATAAGGATTTTTAGTATACCATTGAATAATGACTGAATACATGAGCTTAACTTGTTCAACCAAGTCCAACAGACCAGTGCAATATTGCCATTAATTGTGCGTCTGCAGGAAAAAAAGGAAACTGAAGTGTGGAAAGCAAAGTGTGATTAATCTCGATTAATATTTTTAATCGCACTAAACCTCATGTAGTTAATTAATCGCAATTAATCGAAAAAAGTCCCGTCCCTAATAAATGTACAAACTTACATTGAATGTGCTCCTTAAACTAAAGCGTTGGAGCTTTGATAACTTTAAAACATATGTTGTACCTGAACTAAATCAACTAGTTTAACGTATAGTTGTGTACTTAAAAAAGTACTCAAAAGTGGTTTAATCACAAATGTCAAAAACATAATTATAAATGAAATAAGGTGAGTAACGAACTACGCAGCATATTTTACTGAATATTTTAAAGAGAATACTGCTTAAAAATAATAATAATCTGTATTATTCTGAACTTTAAATCCCTTAGCTGTGGTGTATTTAAGGCAGTACAAATTAAATAGAAATATATCAACAACACTGCTGGGACTGAGTTCAGTGTAGTCAGACGCTACAAGTAATGACAAGTTTGATTTTGCAGGTTTATCCAAAAGCTTGATCCTGTTTCTTCTGCACACAATTTATCATGATCATGATTAATTACTCAGCATTAATGATGTTCAATGCCTTAATTCATCTGTTGTTAATCTATGAGTATTTATTAATGAAAACCCGTTATGCATTCATTCATGTACCTTTATTATAAAGCGTTGCCGATCATTCAAACACTTTTGCTCAATAACACATAGTATAATAACGCATAAGGGTTCATATATATATATATCGTTTTCGTTCACTACACATTTCACAATCCACTCCAGACTCCGATGTTTCTCCATTACAAGGCCGTAAGTCATGAGTTTCATTTGAAGAGCCAGAATCCGCCCCCCCCCCCCCCCTCCTCTCGGCCCGACTGCATACAGGGGAGATTTTACACGTTCCCCTCAAGGTCGCCACGCACCAAACCCAGAAAACATTCATTAGGCTCGATCGGCGCCGCGAATCCGCGTCTCACTCTAAACTAGGGCGACTTCACGGGAATATCAAGGACTGCTCATTTACATAGTGCCCCCTCACCAGCCTCATAAACAAACCAAAAGTAGGCGATGATGGGAAGTTTGTCGGGGGGGGGAGGGAAACAGCTGGTGATTTGACAAATATAGCAACTCCGAGACAATGTAATTACGCTTTTCATAAATCATTTCAGCTTCCCAATCATCCGAAGCAGGCACTTATCAAGCCAAACAGTTGTGCCGCTATCGGGTTTTTTTTTCTTCTTCTCCTGCCGGTATAAAGTTTGTGAGTGTCCGGGATTTTCGGCGGCAGATGTTGAATGGGACCGAATGGAAGAAACAAACAGCGTAATGGCAGCTTGCGATCAAAGTAAATGAGTCATTAATAAGATGTAAGCCGCACTGTTCTCCCTCGACAGGATGTGAAAGCAACTTTGAATATTTATCACGACGCCTGTTAATTGATGTCACTGTGTGAGGAACAACTGGAGTAATCTGCGCCGAAAGTTCACAATGGGCCCGCGGCGTTGTTCTTTTCAAAAGCGACGCGGCGGTTAAGGATATTTTTGGGGACATTGGCCACTGTTCTGTTCTGTGGGCGAAGAAGTAATAGATTAATAATAGATTTTCCCTTATTTGGATGAACCCGACCCACAATTAGCAGACATTTTTCAATATTTGGATCAGAAGCCACTTTTAAATGTGAATTTAAAAGTGTTATTAACTATTTAATGAATGACTTCTAACTAGGCTTTGGCTTTATCTAAATGAGGTCGATGGGTTAAACAACAGCTGAAAACATCTGCATTGTGCATAATTTGCGATGTTTGATGGCTAAATGCTAAAGCTACATCGTAAAAATAAACTGATCAAAATACAGAGTTCTCAACGTTTCCCAGAGTAGCCGGCTTAATACCTCTTTCTGGAGGTAGTACGCCATTTGTCCTTTCTACGTTTAGTTGTATAAAGCGTAACATGTAAAAGCTACAAAGCCTCAATGATGGAGAGTTTGGTATGTTCTTTATGCTAAAGTTATCTGAACTGCTTATGTGAACATACCAGACACCTACAGCATTTAGCTCATTGTTTATGCTTCATGTAGCTAATCATCCATGTGTTACGTTAGCATACCGTACGCCTATGCAGTCTGTTGTTTTTTTTCTTCATTAGGCATTTTTTGGCTTGTGCGTCTTATACTCTGGAGCGACTTATAGTCCGGAAAATTCGTCGATGAAGTAATACCGTCATTGGGCCGTAAAAGTCTGTTTCTGTTTCTGCGCGTACTCGTTCAGAAATATTTACATAAAAGTGCCTGAGATCACGCTTCAATCCAAATATGGTCATTTCCTTCCTGGGAGGAAAATCACCGCAAACTACGGCAGAAATGCACAAGTTACGAAACGTTAGGGCTGCTTTTCTCTATTTTTGTTCCACTCATGCAACAACCTCTCCACTTTTACAGCACCTACAGACTCCACACCGTTTTGAAGGTTATATTTAGATAAATAGATCCTTTGCAGGTCCTTTTCAGCTCACACAAATATAAAAAGAGCATTCAATTTATGCATCATCCACACATGTGAAGTATGTGCACTGACAACATTCACAGTTTGTATTAAGCAGGAGAAAAACTTTAACCAACTAATCTTTGGTAATTTTATAGTATAAAGGGATGTTTTAATATATAATTCCCAGCCTGTTTTTTTTTTTACACTTATGATTAGGTAAAAACCAAACAAGATCCAAAATCCCCTCTGAAATAAAATCTTATGTTATGTTTTCATTTTGACATATTAAGTCAAAACGGTGGCGGGCCGTGGCACTTTTTGGGTGGCATTTGTTCGCTAAATGATTTGTCAACCACGCAAACTAAAGCAGCAGTGCCTCCGACTCCAAACAAAAACAAACACCTTCGGGAACACTTGTGCTAGCATACGGAAACACACGACACATGACAGGCGGAGACGAGCGCGTTATAATGTGGAGAAAGGCGGCTGTTTTAGTAGATGTTTTGTTGACAGAGCGGGTAAAATAAAAAAGATACTAAACTTAAAGTTTGGTGCTATTTCAGATCCTTTTTATAGAGCATGTAGTCTCGTACCTGTTGCCCGAGTCCCAGCGCAGCTGACGCGGGGAAACCCTTCTCCTGTCCGGGGAGCCGAGCGTCTACGTCCCGCTGTCGTTCCCTTTGCTCTCGAAGTTCTTCATAATGAAGGGCCGCAAAATATCCGTGATCAGTAAATCCACTTCATTTTGCCTCGTTCGGACGTTTCCAAGAGGAATATCTGTTTATCCGGTTCTCTTCGGAGTGGCTGGAACGCCTTGCCCATGCGCGGCTACATTAGCGGTTTTCCCAGGCGAACAAAGCGTAGGGGGCGCTGCTGAGCTACTGAAGGCCCTGGGGGGCGTACTGTCAATGTATATCAAATTCTGATTGGCTGATAATTCTGTCAGTCACGCTGGCTGTCAATCACGTGTGCGGCCTGACAACACAGGGCCAGCAGAATCTGTTCTGAAGGCCCTGAGGAGCAGCTTTTTTCTTCATTTGGCTAGGGCCAGCAGAGAAGACCCCTGACGGCACACCACTGTGTCAAAATGAAAACATACAGATAAACCTGGGTCTATCCACAAAGAACATACACAGACAACATTGGTATTTTTGTAGTAAAAAAATAATGCATGTGTCTAGCAAATACCCCCAGGTGGCAAGATGTTATAAAATGCAAAGGGTGGACTTCCTCCTCAGGTGCATCAGGGCTTCTTTGTGAATATGCAGTTTTAAACATGGTTAGCTACTGGCCAAACATGCTGATCAGCGCGGGGATGACACTTTGATCAGAGCACGTTTGGTGAAGGTGTGTAGACTTTAAATTTCTGATCATCTTTATGGGCCCTGTGTGATGTACTACTAGCCTAGCAAGGGCTAGAGATTGATTGAATATGCGCTGTAGCATGCACGTAAGCATGAAAGAACACATGTTTTTGATTAAGATTGGACTGTGGGAGCATGGTATATGTGCCCTGAGGCAAACCACCCTTTGGTTTCCCTCTGTGGACATATACCTGTACCCATTCTGTGGAGATCCAGTGAGGTTTGTTTTTGCATGAAGAGGTTGCTCCCCTCCCTGCTTTGAGACTCGCTCCTGTGTCCCCACAGAGAAGAGAGGGAGGATTCTCTGGCAAACAAAAGCCTGCTGGAGTCAACGCCTTTTATTCTCATTATTGCTCTTTGACTAAAAAATGTATTATTAACTGTTTCATTAATGACTACTAACTAGGCTTTGGCTTTTTCTAAATGAGGTCGATGGGTTAAACAACAGCTGAAAGAATCTGCATTGTTCATCATTTGCGATGTTTGATGGCTAAATGCTAACGCTACATCTGAAAAATAAACTGACGGTCTGCAATGATTCATCTTCTGTACTCAGTAGTTGAAGTCTTCGAACGTTTCGCCTCTCATCCAAAAGGCTTCGTCAGCAACAAAAGTCCCACTCTGGACGCAGCTGAAGACATAGACCAACGGGGAGGAGTTAGGGTTGGCTCCTCCCCTCTAATCACAGCTACTCTCACCCGTGGGTAAACCCCTTTGAAGTAGAGCGTCTCTAACGATCTGCTCACCTCAGTATCGGTCAGTCCTGTCCTATTCATAGATGATCCCTGCCCAGTATCTGTCCTATTCATGGCTGATCACTGACGGTCGTTACGCCATCTGTCCTTTCTATGTTTAGTTAACGCGTAAAATGTAAAAGCTACGAAGCCTCCAAGCTGCATTACAGTCAACGGGGAAGTGCCTTGTTCCGGATGGTCACTCGGTTCATGGCGTCGTGCCGTCTTCGTCAATAAGCCGCAGTCGAGAAGCTTTTAGATTTGGGTAAAGCTGAACTGGAGCTCACAAAGACTGTTCTGGTAAAGAGCCACTTCACTGCCTGTAATCTCCGCGACGGCCCTCCCATGCGTTTGCGGGGAGGTGGGAACAGGCGGCGCTCTATAATAACCAATCCTACCGGGCGCTCCCTGGGCACCGGCTTTACAATATACGCACACACACACACACACACACACACACACACACACACACACTACCGCTTACCTGGCAACGCTCTCTCCCGGCGCCATTAGGGAGATGAATTCAGTCGCTCGTCATTTGCATAAACACCTGTCAGTGCTTTGTCTCCCGCTGATTCCTAATGATTTTCGAGCATTGGGTTGTTCCTTGTTGTTCGCGACGCTGCCACTCAGAAGACGTCCTCCCGCGACTCCCCCGATCCCGTCTCCTGCAAATTGCACGCGGCGGCATCGAGGGGGCACTCAGTCCGAAAAGCTATTGATTTAAACAGTCTTTTTTTCTCTCTCTCGCTCTCTCTTCCTCGCAGCCAATTAAGGGACGGCGCCGCGAGGATCCGTTGATGCGGGGAAAGCTGTTTGATTTCGAAAAGGTGAGACCCTTAACGGTGACCGGAATCGACGACGGCTTCCGGACGATTTTAGTTTTCGAACCGAGGAAAAGAAATGGAAAACTTTAAAAGGTTTGACATTGTTCTACCAAGACAGAACTCACGAATGATCATTCCAACAGTTGATCTGGCAGCGTGTGGATAAACTCGCCTCTCTGTTCCTCTATAATCAGGGAAGAGTGCTGCTGCCTGGAACGGTTGTCATTCTATCGCTCAAATTCACAAATGGAGAATTAGGGTTGGCAGGTTATGGATCTGTTGAGAGGAATCCTCCCAACGGGCTCTAAACCTTGTCAATGCACCACTCAGCATTGGAACATAATCTACAAAATCAGCTGTTAGGGCAGCCGTGTGGGGGTTTGTTGAAGGGGAGCTACTGCCCTCTTCAACTGGCCCGCTCTCTGGCTATGCAGGACTTGCATCATACTTCACATATAACTCAATTAAATAAATATATAATAATGATAAGGATAATAATAATGATTATGATAATTAAACCCAAATTAAAATTATACTGAGGATGGTAATGACAACTGGGAAGTATCAAGATCTCGGAGTATAATATCTATTAATGTACCTTTATAACATAAAAGTAACTTATCAAGGGTAAAAATCTGAAAGAAATATATTAAGGATCACATTTTTTGACTTGCTTTGTACTAGACATCGTACATGAAACGAGATTGTTGTTGTAGCTGTGCTTTGTTCCAATTAATTATATAAACAGTTAATTCTTTTTTTTTTTGTAAGTTGGTCTGTACGAATGTAGCTGCTTGAAATGTTTTGAAATGTTCTTGTTTTATTTTATTGCACTTGGGGGTGGGCGCTGATAAGCTTTTTGCTTCAGCCCACTCCTTTTGAGCACAATGTGTACTGCTCAAATAAACAAATAAACTAAAACTAAATTGGCATTATTTTAATGCGCTAGCCCCGCGACTAACTAGCCGGTTGTTGACAGAGCGAAACACGGGCCCGCAGATTTTTCACGGTGCCGTTTCCCCCAGACAAAAATATTCACAGGAGAATGCCGAGTCTGGAAAACTGGCTCCCGCGTGTGCCTCTCCACCGCTTCAATTTAAAAGTGTAGATAAATAAAACTTTTTTTTCGCACTCTCACCTGATTTATTCCCTTTACGCCACAAAACCGAAGGTAATGACGGCGTTCGTTTGTTTGTTTTACTCGTCAGATGTGGCAACTTTCAAAAGAGGAGCGACTAAATCAGACAGGTGCGATGAAGGGGAGTGATTGTGTTAGGCGGTGGGAATGATACATGATAAAGCAGTAAACTCAAGCCGCTATGTTTTGCTAATGGCATGCTAATACAGCATGGGCAGCTGGAGCCTCACAGCAAGATTGTCCCAGGTTTGACCGGGCAGGGCCTGTATTAAAAACCAAATATACCAACTTTATTGTTAAAGTGCTTCAAAAACGTAACAGCTTGGTGCCGTACACAAAATACAAAATATGTACAGTAGGCAAAAACATATACACAATCACTTTGTGAGGCTGCAGTGACAGGCAGAGACCGCAGTAAACTTAGTTTGGAGGGACGAGAGGAGCAGCCAAGACAGAGTAACCGTCATCAAGGCTCATGTGTAACCGGGGGTGGTGTAGGCGAGTAAAATAACTGGCAGTTTTAACCTTAGCTATTAACCCAAAGGGCACACAGGTAAGTAATACTGACACAGAGGCAGGTTCCATACTTTAGATAATCATAACCATCATGTTTCTCTTTTTCATTGGTTTTCTGTTTTTCTGAGTTCCAAGTTTAAAACATAAAAGTCCATATTAGTTAGATCATGATTTGCACAATGTTTAGTCCGCAGACCCAACAGTGGGCTTACAAAACAACAAACACATTTTCAGTTAACACGGTGTAAACAAAACACATGCAATCAGGAAATTCAACGTATAAACCATCAAGTAATGCTACATTGTGGAAATGGACACCCCAAAAAGCTACAAGCTCATCAACAGGGCTCCATAACCCACGTGGGGCCCATTGAGAAAATGTCAAAAGTGTGCAAAGCGGCAACTTTTAGTTTGTTTAAAACATCACTCCATTTGTATTAATAGACAGACGAATGCCTTCAATAAGAATCTACAATGTAAAAAATCTTGAAATAACATAAAAAAAAGAGTTTCCAAACTTTTGACTGGCACTGATTATTTTTGAGAACGACCGAAATGTTACAGCGAACTCACAAACCCTCAGAGAGCAAACTTTTGACTCCCAGCTCTGAGCCTTTACTCCACTGCAGCAAACGCTCCGTCTGCGTCCAAACCGGAGGAAGAGCATTTAACAACAATCGCTTTACACATCCCGACACCTTGAAACGCGCACGGGCCTCCATTTACCTCCACTCCGCGGCAGTAATGGCCCCATAATGTGCCGCGATCATTGTGCTTTGTCTCTGTGCGTGCCGCCAAAAGTGCGCTTTTAAGTACTTAATTCAATAGTTTGATCGTCTTAAGAGCCGCCATTAGCCCGCGCGCTCGTCCGATAGGGGGGAATTAGCCGGGCTGATCTCGGCAATCTCCTCCGAAAAGACACGGCACGGATCACCTTCAGAGAAATCCCAGATAGTGCACACACTTTAGCCGACGCTGTCGCAAAGTATAGGGACCTTTTTTATCATTTCACTCACATCGACTCTTGTGTGCGCTCCCCCCCCCCCCCGAAAAAAGAGGGCCCTTTGAACGGGACCCTTTTTACTATTCCGCGCAAATTTCCACCGGCTTTAATAATAATAATGCCGCACGGAGTTTTGAATTAAATTCCTCTTCCCCCCCCCCCCTCCTTGATGTATTATTTGCATCTCCCCGGCTAATAAAACGCATCGACTTTAAAATATGCTCTGAGCGTGCGATAAGGAGAAAATGCAAGGATCTCCAGCGCCCGAGTTGACGGAGTTTTTTTTAAATAAACGCGGGTGGGGAGGGACTGTCCGCCCCGGGCCTCTGCGGCACTGTCCAGTAAAGTGTCCAGTGTCTTTGGCTGTTGTAGATTTTTATTTTACTCTGCTTATTAAAAATCCTACTGCTTCTTTTTGTCGGTACGCTCAGAAGTCACCGACAAAATGCTCTTTACTTTAGGAACTGGAATAAGTGTAATGTCTGTGCACTCATGGAACTATACGAATCTTACTTATGTGGGATATTACACTGTAAATAACACTCTTATTATCAAAAACGTATTGGTATAGTTTAGTTTATTAGTTTATTTGGGCAGTTAACAAGCTGCTCAAAAGCTTTGTCACTATCAAACACTTTGTTGTAAGATCAAGAGAAGAACACGTGAAACAAAAATATTCAGAGGATTAAATTCCAGATTTGACCACAATCTCAAATAAGGCACCTCCCACCGACCCACCGGCAGCTCGCTGTGGAGACGGACAATAGTTGGACTTTATTTAACTGCAAAGGGAACTACCTGCTCTGGAGAACTGAAACCAAAGCTGAGACCAAGAAAAATGCTAATTCATTATAAATGAAGAGAGGAGGTTTGAAGCAGCTGGACCTCTTATCTCTTCTTCGAAGTCAACACTTCCCTTCAAGGCCAAGCCACGGAGCTAAACCTGATAAGGACTCGAAAAGAAGCTTTGTAATACTGATTCCAATGGAGACTTCTCAAACACAGTTTAAAAGCTGCCTCCACAAATTGCTGTGACCGACAACGCAGGGCAAGGTATATCTTAACCATGCTGTTTTTTGTTCTATAGAATTAATCAGAAAATCAAATCTATTTTTGCAATTCTTGCCAGTGCATGGGTTGCTATTATGATATACAAAGTCCTCTTCTCTGTTCTGTAGAATTGTGAATTTTAAGCTTGAAGCTTTGATTGACAGGCCCTGGAGCGCTGTGTTATTGCAATTACTGTAAATGAGGAGGAGTGAGGGTCTTTTATTATTAAGTCTATGGTTGGAACTCTTTTTAGGCGCTGCCGCCACTCTGCTGAAGAGGGCCAATGGAGAAGAGTCAAAAATAAGCAATGAACTCCAGGTATGTTTTTTCTTTTATGAGAGAACAACATAGTATCACGGTAGAAAGCTCTAAAAAGTCGATTTTGTATAATACCTGCCTTTAATAATATTTGTGCAAAAGATGATTAGCTGCAGATTCAGGTTTGGCAGAAGAAGGTAGAAACCATTGATTCATTATTCAACAGTTAGCTGTTAAAGGTTCACCACGTGAATTATCTCGTTTTCAAACCATTAAAGTCTCTCTCACGGAGCCTGCCGCACATTCCTGATTACTAACGTGAGATAATTGGTTCGGGACACCATCTCGCAGACAGCTGTAAAGTTAGAACAGTGCTAAGATCTGAGGAATAGAGTCAAAACCAGACTTGGAGACACTCATCCATGCATTTGTCTCCAGCAGGTTAGACGACTGTAACGGCTGCTCACTGGCCTTTCTAAACGAGCTGTTAGAGCTGCAGAACATCCAGAACGCTGCTGCTCGAGTCCTGACAAGAACCAGGAAATACCACCATATTAGTCCAGTGCTCTGGTCTCTGCACTGGCTTCCTGTCACTCAGAGAATAGAATTTAAAACAGCTCTGCTTGTTACAAGTCTTTTCATGGTTTAGCACCAAAGTCCATCTCTGACATGTTAGAGCCGTATGAACCATCTCGGGCCCTGAGAGCTTCAGGGAGGGGTCTCCTGGTGGTTCCCAGAGTCAGGACTAAACACGCTGAGGCTGCGTTTCAGTTTCATGCAGCTAAAATCTGGAACAGTCTTCATGAGGATGTGAGACAGGCCTCAACTCTGACAATGTTCAAATCCAGGCTGAAAACGGCTCTTTTTACCCGAGCAGATGAAAACTGAAAGTATTTGATCTGCACTCTCGCCTTTTACTGTAATGTATTAACTTCATATTGATGTTTTATTGATTGATTTGATCTGTTTTCTTGTAATTTTATGCAACTGTGAAGCACTTTGAATTGCCTTGTGTATGAATTGTGCTCTACAAATAAACTTGCCTTGCCTTGATGGGTCGTCTATTCATTTGCTACTGTTACAATATTTTCACCACTTTTGAAACCAATAGATATGGGTCAGCCACTTGGTTTATACTTTGATATACTCGATTCTCGTTTTCCTCAATACATAACAAAATAATTGTAAAAAAGCAATTCATTCTACCTGTGTATTCACCGTCTATGTTCTTATATAACACGCTCTGGTAAACCGTACCGAACGCCAATGGGGGGAAATCCAAGGATCTCCGTCTGGCAGAGTTCGCTGTGAACGCCGGCGCAGACTGACTGCCGAGCGGGGGCCATGCATCACCGGGGCAGCTCGTCCAGTAAAGTGCATGATGCGCGTGTCCTTGGCTTTTATCTCCGGCCGCATCAGCACAGAATGGCCGTGGGCAAGGTGAGTCGTGAAGGTCAGCCGCCGGGGGGGATGCGATTTTGCCGTCGTAATTTATTTAGGCCAACGCGCCGTGAGGACGTATGTGCCGGGAATGCACAGGTGCGTTTGGTCGGATTTCCCACTGAGTAAAGCGATGGATCTCGGTGCGTTTTGTCAGGGATTTCTAAATGTATCGGGGGGGGGAGGGGGGGGGGGGGGAGCATTCATCACGTTTTATTTCCTGCCGCAGCCGAGTCAAACTGGGGTGACGGTGGCTCAGGTGGCCAGAGCAGAGCAGTGCACACTAAGGCCGTATCCTTGGGCTTGAGACACATGCAGTTCACCTGTGTTCTACGTTTCCTGTACTGAAAACCCTTAGACTGGACTTCTGAAGTTTGTTATTGTGGATGACGTGACGGATCAATCGTGTTTTTGAGCTTCGCTTCGGGTACTTTGGTAGAGAAACGAAATCATCGACTGGACGGGGTTTTGGTAAAGTCGAGGACGGTACGCTTCTAGTCGCAAAAGCTTCTGCTTAGATCTTTTGGTCTGAAAAACAGGCCGTTATCAGAGCTCAGGTGAACGACCCTCTTTGTTAAAGGGATATTTCAGGATGTTTGACATAGGGCCTCATTTCCTAGTAATCCAGAGTGTTGTTGATGTCTGGAGATATTTTTTTCTTAAATTCATGCAGTTCTTATATTTGAAGAGCCTAGTGGCGCTAGGCTAATGCTAGGCTAACACATTTCTATGGTATCAGTTAGCCTGCATTAAAAACAGTCTGGCCCACTCCACAGAGCACCTGAGGTAAATCACTTATAACGCCAGACTAACCATATAAATGTCTGTGTCGATAGAATAATGAGAGTTTGCCTTAAATCAGTCTGTGTTTTTGAACTGACAGGTTTTTCTGCTTTTGCCCCGTTTCGTCTGAAGAGTAAACTCATCTCCTCACCTCCTCTGTAGATCGTTAATCCTTGAATTCGTTTTATTTCCACTGTTTACGTTTCACTTACCTCTTGTTCTATTACCTGTTTTAGCGTCGCAGCGCCACACACAGGCCCGGTGGATGAATTGCGCCCTTTTCACAGACCTGAGTCACACATTTACAAAGCTGGCTTCGGGCTTACAAAGAAAGTTTCTGAAAATATAAGTGTTTCGTCTTCGTGTGGATATAACCTAAGTGTTTTTTTTTCTGACCAAAAGAGCTAAGAAGTAGGTCCGTTCGTTCGCTCGCTTGTCCATCCGTTCATACACAGTGGTTCTATCTGTCTATTTCCTCCAGGTTCTCCGCTGGCACAAAAAATATGCACAATGAATGAATGAATGGCGGAGGTCAGAGTTGGCGCAGACGTGTGCCGCTGTCCTTGGAGTGAATGTAAATTGTAACATGTAACGCGCTTCGTGACCATGTCTGCGAAAAGTGCTCAATAAATTCCTTCATTCCTTCCTTACTCTGAAATTGTAGCCTCCATTGTTACTCTTAAATGCATTACCGCAAAAAATAAACTGAGATTAAACGAACCGTGGGTCTTATTTGGGACAGTTTGACCCCCAAACCTTTCACGAAATCAAATTGATCACGGCTCTTCCACAAATATAATCCCACGGCTATTTGTTAACGTTTAAACATTTAACCTTTTTGAATAGTTGAATGAAAACCAAATCGTTTCCTATGTTCACCGTCACTTCTCTGTCCTGAGCACACGTAAAGGTCCCTTTTTCTTTAAACATGAAAACGTCCGGATGAAAGTTGGGGGCGACTGAAATGCCTTTCCGCTGACGTGCGTTTATCATATTCAAATGGAAGTTCGGGAAAGGTGGAAATGATAAACTCTAAAATGTATGCACATATTCAATGGACTGGGCTTCACTGATGCCGCTCTGCACAAAACTGAAAACCCAGTCACGAACCTGAAACCAAATAATACAGGGATATTTATGAGCGAGCAGAATCATTTAATTACACATTATGTCCAATCAAGAAAACCTTACCAGGAGTGTTTTGTTTTTCTTACGCACACTTGAACAGTCCTGGGAAATGTTATTTTACTTTTTTTTCCCACTGTGGGAAGTGGTGTGGGCTTCGTTTTATAATAGTTTATACATTAATAAAGTGCATGAATTCAGACTAATTAATTATGAATAAATTAATTGTTAAGATTCTTCTGATCTGTGACTTGCGAACGCTCTTGTCCAAATATAATTGTTGGCAAACAGAAAATCTCCATTAAGTTCATAATGTCTTCATAAGACAAATATTTCTACAGCATATTGGAAGAATACAACCGCAGCAAGCAGCCGATCAGAAGGTTCACGTGTTGTGTTTTGCCTTCTACCTGACAGGGGCATTGTGAAAGCAATACAGTGAGTGTCAATCAAAACATTATCGTGGAAAAATTGCTAAGAAAGTGCTTCAATTCAGAGAAGGCGAGTAGGTTCGGACTGTCCTGGAATAAGATTACCAATATAAGCATTAATGGTAAATGGTCTCAACTTACAGTACTTTTACCCAAAACATTTTACATCGGTGCCATGCCATTAGTCCGACACCCCATTAGTCCAAAAATGTACCAATGAGCAGAGGTTCCATTAGTCCGACATCTCTAACCCAGTTGTGTTGTGGATCAGAGAGCCATAAACAACCACTGGCCCGAACCTTAAGGTCAGTGGACTCTTGCCTGCACCTAATTTTATTTTTTAACCCCCTTCTCAATGGGACATTTCCAAACTAATGAGACGTCGGACTAATGAGCCGACCCCCTTTACATCACGGAACCACTCACCCATTCACACTCGCATTCATGCACCAAGAGACTAGCCTGGAAAAATCCAGACTCACTGCTGTACCAGCGATTGAGTCGGGTCAGTTCCATTTCCCACAGCGATACAAACGCAAGCAAACAGGAAGCGGAGTAAACCAATCAGCGAAGGGCGGGCGTCTGCCGTTGATGTGGTGTTATTAGCGGTTTTGCGTTAACGAAACCCACCGACTGTCGATGTGTTTTTGGTCATTTACCGTCGATTGGAGACTCGCTCTTTCTCGCTCTCGTGCGCCGTCCGTAGATTGTTACTGAGGGACTTCCGCGTCCCGTGAGTGACGCAAATAAACTAATCTGATTGCACGGGAACTATTTGATTTTGCGGATACCGCCACCAGGGACGGGGGGTCCAGACTGATTCCCCGATGTATAAAACAATACAGAGGGGCTCTACCATCTGCGCCACTGTATCATTAATATGCTTAAAATTAAGGAAATAAGCTTGTGCACTTAAGACAAAAACACTTGAAATGGAAAAAAGTCAAAGGTGAGAAAATTCACACGTGTTCCATTGGCAAAAAGATAGTCCAAAACCTGCTCAAAACCGATGTGACTGGTGTGGTTTGGTCGTGCTCGGATGCCCGGGCCTGGGAGCAGTAATGTAGCTTTGGCGCGTTGGCGTCGGCTTTGGCAGAATTTTTCCACCTATTTTTCCTCATATTTTCCTAATTAGCATCTTCCTCTCAGCGGGAGTGTGCGTTTTAAACACAGGCACACATGGACACAAAATACACACGGAAGTAATCCACATGAGTTTGCGTAACCATTATCACAGCCTACTTTTAAACGCCACGGGGAGCGTTTGACACAAGTATCTCTGCTTTCAGGAATGCAACGAGGATCTGATGCTGGTTCGCCCATAGTGCCACACTATTAGGCGTCACCATCCGTGTGTGCGTCTTATCAGCTATGGGTCATGCACTGCAAAAAGTAATTAACTAGATTAGTATAAATGTTTCAATTTGAGCATAATAATCCAAATTTGAGTTGTTTTGAGATGTTTCTGACTCGTTTCAATACATTTTGTCTCTATTTCAAGTATTTTCTTTGCCAATGGGGCAAGAAAATCGGTCTTATCTCATCAATTTTACTTTCTTATTTAGAGCGAGATTTAACTTAGAACCAGTCTGAAATGTCCTCAAACTAGCAAAGTAAACTTGGTCAGACCAGGAACAAAGTCTAAATGAGTGAAAACCGCTCAAAACTAGATACATTTCCTCAATTCAAGACATTTAAGCCAAATGCTTGATATTTACTTTTTGCAGTGTGTTTCCATAGAGGGTAGGTCTCTAATCTCCCATTTCTCTTTATTGTTTTCTTCATCGCAAACAATCGCCAGACTAGCTCACTTAGCATGCCTCATTTTTAAGCACGTAAACAACTTCACTGTCCATCCCCCGCCGCAGGAAGTAAGTAAGTGCTTTATTTGTCATTGTACGATTGTAAAGCGAAATTGTGTTGAGGTTTTGGGTTAGTCCTGAGTCGCTATTGTGGGCCAACCTGACCAGCATGTTTTTGGAGGTGGGGGAAACTGGAGTACTGCCTTCAGTCTCCTCTGAAACAGAGCACTGCCTCGTGGGTTTGTCTCTGTTTCAGAGCGTGGTGTCCTGCACTGGTCAGTTCCTCCTTCTTCCTCCTGCGCAGCTCCCTCCGCCCCACAACAGTCTTTCGCCGTCTCCTGGGAAGAGCGTAGCAGTCGAATAGAAGCCGTCTGTTTCCTCAGTGAATGTTTTCCGTGAAACATTAGCCAGAACAATAGTATGGATAGAAGGCATGCGTGGCTTAGCTGTGAGTCTTGCCCGGATAACTCCTCGTTTGTCCCTATTTTGTTTCCTGTAGCGACACTTGTGATGCCTCCACAGAGCTGCGGGTATGGGGGGCTCTTTGTGCCTCTTCAGTATTTCCGGAAAAACAAAAAATGTAGGTCTTAAATGTCTGTAGCTCATTAGCTAGCTGTTCGTCGTCCTTCATAGTACAAACTCTCTGCAATAAAACATCCACTGAACCTCACAAAAACACAGCAAAGATGTCCAAAAGTATCCAGTAAAACAATGTGGAACACAGAAACTACAAATACAGTTTGCAGAAAAAGAAAAAAAAACAGCTGTACCGAGAGAGAGAGGGAAGTCGCTACTTGTTTACGCATCGCCATGACTTAACACCTACAGCTAGGACAGGCTCTGTTTTAGATTAACATCAAGAAATTGTTGCAAATGAACATTGCTAATACACAGACTGTATTCTATTTGTCCCTTAGGTATCTCCAAAATCATAATTCAGCCTCATAACCAAACAATAGCGCTCCATTAACGCAGCACAAAGCGCTGACACTGAGGTTAGCTAATTAGCGGCTAAGGTAGATATCTCTGCAGCCATCTATTTCAGCCGCACAAAAGAACCTCGGCTAATATTATTTTGGCAATTTCGAAAACGACATTGGACTCCGTAGCGCTAAATTAATTAAGGCGCCACAATAGATTACGATATCAATTATCCGCGTTGAGAAAAGTCTAATTAGATGGATTTGTTTCAGGCTCATCCACTCGCTGCAGATTTTTGATAACGATTTCTCACGGCGTTGGGGTTATTTCTGTCCAATTTTGCACCTTGTTATAACCTGAACTCCGCCGCCGTTTCCTCCACATTTTCAGGGGAATAATACTCTTTTAAACGGGAAACCTATTAAGAGGCATCAGTTCCATGAAGTACACTCACCTTGTTTGTCTGATTTTGGTTCGATTCACCGGTAAAATGTCCTTACATGATGACGATAATGAGTGTTAATGAACGTACACTCTTTTGTGCACAAACTAAATGGACTATTTCATTTATTCGGATATTATGACTATGAGGGGGCAGATGTATATAAAAAAAAAAAAATCTATATTTCAACAACAACAGGAGAGCCAGGGCTTGACATTGACGGTGTGTTATGACTAAGAAAACACTAACCATGATTTATTTTTAATTTACTGTATTTATATTAAATTAGGGTCATAATTAAAGGCAGGACAGAAGCATCTTTATTATTCTTTTTCTGCCATGCTGTACTTTTGGGTTTGTTTGTTTGTTTGTTAGTTTGATTACCTACAGTATATGATAGTAGTCTTTATTAGTTCAGTTCAGATTGCCTTATTGTTAATTCCACCACATGTAAAGCACAGACAGGGATCTAATAGACAACAGCGAAATACAGAGCAATATAAAATATACAGTACTGGTAAAAAGTTTGGAAAGACTTCTTCTATGTATTGTTTTTTTAATTTTATTTCAAGAGCATTATATTCTCGCTGAAGGCGTTCATTTACACTCCAAAAGATGCTATCTAGATGAGTTTAAATGTCTCAAATTGAGCATGATCATTTAAATGTGAGTGGTTTTGACTAGTTAAGGTTTAGTTGGACATTTGACCTAGATTATGTCAGAGATGAGTCAAACGGGCCCTGTCCTGATCATTGTTGAGCCAAGATGCAACAGTCTCACTTGGCTTCTACGGGGGCAGGCGGCTTTTCAGTCCCACCGCTTGTAGTTCATCAAGCTTAAGTTCAAGCTTAAAACTAAGGTAACACTTTATTTTACACAACCTTGACACATTGTACCTAACGACATTTAGTACAATGTAATCTGCTTTGTAACAATCTGCAATAACTTGTATCTATGTAGTACATACACAATAGAATAGTGTGCATTAGTACTTTGCAGGTACATAATGTAATAAGTCATATGACCTTTAGGGTTAGGGTCTTATGTCTTATTACATTATGTACCTGTAACGTATCTAACCCTTAGGTACAAGTTATTACACACTGTTACAAAGCACATTACATTGCACTAAATGTGGCAAGTGTAATTTATCAAGGGTAGTGTTACCAAAACTAATGTAACGAAACACAAACATCCCTCAAACGTTCAGACACAAACACACCTTAGTTCTGGGAGAGAGAGAAGCTTGTGGGAAACTGTATTTCCCCTTTTGCCAAGGAGACAGTTAACAATTATACAACAATCCAATTAATATGCGTGTGGTTTTGCTAATGACTAATTGGCTAAACACATTTCAAAAAGACACTGTGGCCAGCGAGCAAAACACGTCCAAATATTGCATTATGATCTTCCAATTTCGCCAAATGAGGCTCAAACTGGGGTAGTTTTGTCTATTTTTTCGCCATGTGGCCTGTAATGTATCTGTCACAGGGTGACTGCTGGGGCAAAGTGAAGGTGACATGGCCCGGCGCAGTGTTGGCACAGTCCTGGTGTTTGCTCCGCGGTGACTGGTGAGCTCATCGGGGCTGGATATAAAACAGATGGGCAAACAATAACTAGCAGCAAAATGCCCTTCCCCTCTGCGGAAGCGCGCGCAGAGGACTCCCCTTTCTTTCAATTTAACAACTTTAAATTAAAGTCTATAGATGGATGGATGACAAAGTTAAATATGCGTCTAAACTGGCCACTTATTGCATTTCTTTCATCCTCTCGAATGCATCAGTGACAATAAAACGTTCTGGCATCTGCCACGCAGCACAGCACGGCCCACAAAAGTCATCTGCTATAACCTGGGGGAAAAGTCATTTTGATTTGGCCCGGAATGAGAGCAAATTGAATTGTGCCTATGTTAGTAATTAGCAAGCACTGTTGGTGAGGTGTGACCTTGACACCTGGGTTGATAATGGAGAAATAAAAGTGAATAGATAAGACAAAACCGTAGCGATGTGATGTTGAAGTTCCTCTTCTACAGTTTGTCGGTAGAGGCCTGAAAGATACTACAACCTATGAATGTGGTGTGTAAGCAAGTAGGGGTGTAATGGTTCTGCTATCTCACGGTTCATGGCATAGGTTTTCTTTCTGTTTATAAAATAGCCCTAAATGTTCATTATTAGAATACAATTGGCAATGCGTTCTCATTTTTTCAAAGCTGCTTTATAATATAATGTGCTCTTGGGCTCACAATACAAAACAAAATACAAAATTACGTTTCACTTCACTTTAGACTTTAGCTAAAGCGCGCACAGAGCAGTACATTTGATTCGAGGCTTGTGTTTGGGCTGTTCCGGGGAAACCATATGCTTGTACTTTTTGTAAAGAAAGCTTTTAAGGCCGTTTTATGACCAAGATATTATGCCGTCGCTCTATCAGACTGTCGAGGTGAAGAGGGAGCTAAGTCTCGGGGGGAAAGCTCTACGATCTACGTTCCTACCCTCACCTATGGTCTTGAGATCTGGGTAGTGATTGCAAGGACGTTAACCAGGCCGAAAGGAGTTTCCTTCGCAGGGGTAGAGCTGTTGCTCCTTAATGTCGAGAGGAGCCGCTGAGGAGCTCCTGGCCGTCTCCCTCAGGAAGTGTTCGGGCATGTCCTATTGGGAGGAGGCCTCGTGGAAGGCCCAGGACACGCTGGTGGGACTATGTCTCCGGGCTGGCCTGGTGTTGTCTCGGGGTCCCCCCAGAACAGCTGGAGGAGGTGTGCGTGGATCGGGAAGTCTGGGCATCTCTGCTGAGACTGCTGCCTTTCCTTTTAAAGCAGAAGGAAATGGATGGATGTGACCGAGACTGTCTTTGCCTCTGACAGTGGATCTATCGTTCGCCGCAGCCTGTTCATCTGCAGCAAAACCCATTACAAAGTCATGCGTTTATGGAAGAACTTTGCAGGTCTTAGTGTTTGCAGCCTTCAGTTATATAAATAAAAAAAATATGGGCTACAGCTTGCACTTTAGTACGATGCATATCATCAGATTTAGAACCGTGGTGTATCGTGGCAAGGCTCTTTGTTACGCCCTTATAAATAAGTGATTGATCGTAGGGTCCGATAGTACAGATTGCCATTCACACTTTTCCACCAGTCCACTTAAGACTTACCTCCTCTGAGTGTTGGGAGTGAATGAATAATGGTCCATGGATTCAAGCTCTTATATGTTCTTGATCGGAGTACACTTAACCCTGTGCACCACGTCAGGCACCTAAACATAAATACCGCTGGATATCAGAGGTACGGTCTCCTTTTGTTTCCAGCAGAGGGTCTATAAGCCCTGTGGTGGCAGCCGGGAAAGAGTGAACAGATGGGGGGGGGTTAGGAACACCTGGACCTGGGTTATATCTAAGCTCCCTCCCCCCCCTCTCCTTATGTGTATGGGACACAGACCCGGGACATACACACTATTCTAGACAGGACAAGGCACAGACATGGGGCCACCTGGGTTTGTTTACAGCTCTGTGTTCGGGGTCACTATGCCAGTACCAGTCAACTACTCCCATCTACATTGGCTTTTGGACTGGTAAATATACACCTAGTATTTTATGTCCAGCGATCTAGAGACTCATAAGATCTTTATTGTTTATGTTGATGGAGAAAAGCAGAGCACCTCATTGAATTTCACTGTTGAAAGACAAAGTATTGACCGAACGTTGTAGCTGGTAACCACAAAGAAATGATAAGAAAAAGGCCCTATATCACCGGAGAAAACATCTCTACAACTCGGACTTATTACGTGCATAAAATGGGCCTGGAGATTAGTCTCACAAAGATGTCTCTTATACATCCCCTGGCAATAAGGCAAGTTTCCAGGTCTCCGGGTCTCAAGCAGCTGTGGCAATGATGCTCACATTATTTGTTGTCCTCAACCTGTGAGACGTTTCTGTGTTTAGGAGATCTCAAAGAGTCATATGGCGTCTCTTTGAGATCTCTTTGGTGTCCGACAGGCAGGGACGTCACCGAAACGCCTCACAGGTCGAGGACAACAATAAGTATTCACGACACAACTGCTTGAGACCACGTAGTCTCCTCAGAGACCAGATGGAGACTCGCCTTATCTCCAAGGGGGTGTCTCGGAGACATCTCCTTGACCAGCGGCAACTCAAGTTCCCAACTAGTCTTCAGGCCCGTGAGATAGGCCTTTTAGTTCAGATTTAAACCCATTACTGCGATCATATTTTTACGATTTCAGACTAATTTGCGGAGAACACTCCTCTGTCCCTCGCCTGAGTACGGGAAATCACCGCTTTTCTCCACGTCTTAACACTATCATTTGTTTATCTGGCAACCCAGTGTGAATCCGGCTCTGTTCTCTGTACCCCGGTCAATTCTGCTTTTCCAGCGTGAACAGCTGAAACAATTGGCCATGTAACACTTTGTAAACAATTTATTCAAAGGGGAAATGTAGTGGGTTATTTTTCATTTTGTGCTCCACCACTGGGTCTGTCATTTTGGTTTTTGCCGCCGAGCCCCCCCGCCGCTCACATAAAGAAGGTTGCTCGCAGCTCATTCGGTTCGTGGGTTTGTGGAGTCTGTGTTTGTTCTGTGGAAGAGGGACTTTGTCAATTGTTGTTTTGTTTTGTAGTAGCTTTTTTTTTTTTTCTTCTCCGTCAGAGCCTTTAGTTTCAAATGTGTAAAAAGGAACATGGCAGTTTTAGAGTGATAGTATTGTGCATTTTGTGCCAGGGTACAGGGGACTTTACAGTTTAAACCTGCCCCATATTTGTCACTATACAAAATGTTCATGTGCTATAACACTTTAAACAATGCCTCTGGTTCATTCAATGTAATTGCTATGTCCATATTAAATAAACAAATAAATGGAAACTTTGGGGGGTTGTTGCGATACGTATGGTGATAGAACACAATGTACATTTTGTTTTTCGATAGAGTGCCTTCAAACACTTCAAATGTATGTGAACGCTTTGGAATTTCTCACATTTCTGCCTAAATCGGTCATAAAATGTGGTCTGATCTTCATCGAAATCATAATAATGGATAAACAGTGTCTGCTTAAACTAATACCACCCAAACAATTACATGCTATCATATTTGTATAGGCCGTAACATGTAAACGTTCACAGGACAGGGAGGAAAAAGTAAGTGAACCCAGGAATCTCGCTGAACTGCAACGGTTTTGTAGAAGATTCATCCGGAGCATGTTATCTGTAATACTGGCAAATTATTCTGTGGAATTGTCACAAAACATTGAATCAGTGCGATGAGTAAACACGTTATTGTGAAGATCAGGTGTAAGTTTATTCTTTGTTAAGAGACCCATTTGGAACGAAACTTAAATAATAGTTCAATTGGAACTTCAATGAAGGTACTTGAGTCATCTTCTGTACTCAGTAGTTGAAGTCTTCGAACGTTTCGCCTTCCCATCCAAAAGGCTTCGTCAGCGACAAAGGTCACAATCTGAATCTGAATATATAGACCAACGGGGAGGAGTTAGGGTTGGCCCGGCTCCTCCCCTCTAATCACAGCTACTCTCACCTGTGGGTAAACCCCTTTTAAGTAGAGTGTCTGTAACGATCTGCTCACCTCAGTATCGGTCAGTCATGTCCTATTCATAGATAATCACTACCCAGTCTCTGTCCTATTCATGGCTGATCACTGCTAATTACCTGCCTATTGTTCTTTTGTTGGCTGAGGTGCCGTCTCCTTGGGCTGGCCAAGCCTTTTCGGTTTCTCCCGAAGGAGATTGGAGTACAGTGACGGAAGATTAAATCTGAGACCACCATTTCGATTCATGGAGGGGTTTTCTTTCCTGACAAAAATAGCTTCTTTAACTCTTTCAAACCAACGTTCTTCTTTAGCTATTTTTTTTTAAAAATTGGAACTGTTGGCTTTATTCCCTGTAACGGGTAAAAGCTAAAGGTAAAACTCAGACCACATTATGCAAAATGAAATACCATTGGGTAGTGAATCCAATCCGAGCGTGTAAACTGCAGCCTGTTCGCGGGCCGCTCCACCTTCTGTTTAAAAAGCAGGAGCGTCTGGTCCGACGACTCACAGCCGACCGTAAATCCGGCAGGTTTTAATACCATTTGGTAACGTCCTGATTCCCTTTTTTTTCTCGAGGTCTGTGCTGTGAGCCACTCCGTCGCCGGCTCTCATAATGTAAATTGCTGTCAACATCTGGGAGAATAGCAACTCGCACTTGTCTGTTTTTCCTGAGCGCGTCTCCATGACAACGCATCTTCTCCATATCAATATTAGCCTTTGTATACCGCCGGGCATTTTTGTAAAAAAAAAAACACTAAAGAGAAATTTAAAGTTGATCTCCCGGGACTAAAGCGACTAAAGATGGGGCTGTCTTTTATTGTTACAATCAAAAGGCCAGAGTATACAGTATCGCTGCTCCGCTCGGCGCTGTAGCTGGAACCAAACCGACTGCGGCGTCCCGGGACTCGCAAGACCGAAAATAAACAAAGAATTAATTTACATGCATTAATGCTAAGAAGTAAGGAGAAAGAGGGGGGCAAGATGAAGTCTTACAAGACCAGCTAAATAATAATAAACATGCTGGCTGTTTATCTCACTCACAAAGGCATCATGGTCAAGTTCATCGTTGAAAGGTCACGTCCTGATCTCGCCGCATGTCTTTTTAGATGTATATTTATAAGCGCCTCCGTCTCCCTTGAAAGCATCACGGGCGCAGCCTTAAGCGCGTAATTCCCTCTTAATTAATGTATTTATTCAACAGTGAGCGGCGGCTTTGGTGCGCCCTCTCCCTTTCAGACTGCCCTTTCTGAAGATGTTGCGCACTTAATGGCTAATGTTGTTGTTTTTCGGTTTTCTTTTCCTTTTTTTTTCGTGTGTGTGTGTGCGAAACTAGCAATCCGTATCCATTATGCAAGGACAACCGCGAACATGCGATTCACGATGATGGAGTTTTGTCACTCTGTTAAGAATGAGAAGGATGAAATTACACACCTCTAGCGCTCAGGATTGTGTCGGGGAAACGGCACTTTTTGTCAGGATTTAGAAATTTGAAACGGACACCATGTTGTGGCGTTCATCACAAGCTCTTCCAAAAACTTACAGTACCGGTCAGAAGTTTGGACACACTTTGTTGTGTGTGTGCTTTTATATCACGACTATGTTGCGTTGTAGATTCTCACTGGAGGCGTTCGTTTATGGCAAGTTTATTTGTAGAGCACAGTTCGTACACAATTCAAAAAGTGCTTCACGGTTGCACACAATGACAAGAAGATTAAATCAAGCCATAAAACATCAACTTAGAAATGAAATTGTTATGTTGTTTCATATGTATGATATTTGTGATATTTTTATGAATGAACATAACCTGTTGCTTGCCGTTCCCTCTGATCAGCGGGCCAGGGTTTGGTTTAGGGGCGGGAGTTAAAGGAACAGGCCACCGTTTTTCCATACTGAGATATGTTCTTACCTGAGCTCAGACGAGTTCATCTGTACCTGTCTGGTCTCCACGTGAGCCTTCTGTAACGTAAACACAGCACAGACGGCGTTAGCATTTAGCCGTTAGCATTTAGCCTCTCTCTTCTCCTCTATAGCTCCAAACGAGGTGAAGATAGAAGCTACCAAACTCTTCCCCCTATTTAAATATGGTTACATAAAGTGTCACACCATAAAGTATAATTACACAAAATTAAACAGTGTGGATTTTCTAAGCGGATAAAAAGGGGAACTATATTGTAAGGCGTAATAATACCAGGAGTAAATCGACATCCGCGCAGTGATATCTTCACTTTACTGTGCGGACGCCGAATTACTCCATATTTAAATCGGGAAAACGTGGAAGAGTTTGGTAGCTTCTATCTTCACCTCGTTTGGAGCGAGTGACTTCTACTTCTGATGACGGTCTGCAGATGGCGGCTGAAACATGTAAAGGTAAAGATTTCAACATCTCTAATCCTATAGTTTGAGTCATATTGTTTTAAATTGATTTCATTCATAGTTTACTGTCTTCAATGAGAATCACACAATGTAAAGAAAAGCCGATACATAAAAAGGTATTTCCAAAGTTTTGACCGGTACTGTATATGGCACTGTGGATTACCTAGAGTCACCACCGACGACGGCACATTCAACTTGAATTTTCCGAGAATGTATACAGGAATATTTGATGGGATTGGAAATATGAGTAGTAGACATGAGAACACAATCATTCCCAAGTGAGAGTTATTTTAGCATGGCATTTTCGATTCATGATAATGGCTTTATTTTCTCAGGATTACCGCAATACAAGTGATAGAGATGAAGTGCAAAGGTAGTGGACATGATGAGGAATAATATTATATGTATATTTGAATACAATCCCACACTGCTGCCTGCAGAGGACACTTCACAAGAAAATTACATGGAAAAAAGGTAAAATATCAAGGCTACCCTTATGCTCTAAAATTGCAGAGATATTTTTTCATCACAGTTATTGAATATTGCCTTTTTTTCTCATTTCGTCGCCCAAGTATCGAGTTACAATGGGAGATAAATACTGTTAAAAATAGCAGGAGAGACACACTGGCATCTGCGAGGAATCAGAAATGATGTGTGAAGCTTATGAAACAGCAATGCCACAGGCTCAGACAATTATCTTCCAATTCCCATGGCAAAGCACTGCTATTGTCCCAGCTGCATTTTCTGTAGCTATGTGTGAGAGAAAATGTTACCGATTTATTATAGGATCTATTGCATCAGGGGAGGCCATGCATTGTTAATGGCGATCTACGCAGGAATCAGCAGGAGTTGCAGCAAGTTGTCAAAACGTCTAAAGACTTTAAAGATTAATGTGTTCTGTTAAAATACAATGTACCAGGCCCTCTGTGTTGGAAAAGGCCACGGTTTCTTGATTCATTTACTTGTTTACGAACTCTGTTGTGCATGTTTTTAGTGGTGGCGGAAACTGGAGCACCCAAAAGAATCGTTCACATGTACGGAAGAGCACGCAAACTCCACACAGGAAGTCCCCACCCAATCAAGGAATCGAACCTAGGACCTTTATGCTGTCAGGCAATGCCCAATATTGTCTACTGTGACATAATGGTAAGTCTCTTTCACAAAATATACATAATTCATGTGCAAACATTAGTTTTATCACTTTAATGCGGATGGGTATTGAATGCAGGTGAGTTTGTTAGCTAGGCTAGCTGTTAGCATGATTGAATCTTTTAAAAACAGAAAAACCGTCCAGAATACTGACTCAAACTTATGATTGTACCTCGGATAACAGACTTGGAGGCTGGTTGTGATTTTTATTTTTTATTTTATTTAATTTAATTTTATTGTTGCCACCGGCAATCGAGCAGCCATTGGGGAAATGTGTTGTGGAAATCCATTTTGTGCTCATTTTATTTTTCTGGCAGACGATGAGCATCATTAGCACTCACAAACAACGTCAAGTCCATTATGAATGTTCAGACACACCAGATTGCCAACTAAAAGCAAAAAAAAAAACAAGCACTGAAAGTAATCGGTTAGCTTGTAGGATGAAGCTAACGTTAGCGTTACGGTTAGCATTCCCTGGTGTGTGTTGAATTTGGGCTGAAATAAGAAGGAGGAGCGACGGTCGATCTTTACGTATGCGGACAGTAAGCAAGTCGGCTAGTCTGGGAGACTTTTCAGAGTTCTTTAGCCTGCTCAATGTATTTTTCCCATAGCCGTTAGCATTAGCCATTAATTATCGCAAATTATGAACGCTCCAGATGTTTTCAGCCGTTGTCAACCCATCAACCACATTTAGGGGAGGTCAAAGCTTAGTTAGAAATCATTAATTAATGTCCAGATCTTTTGAGATTTTACTTTCAATACAAATTAGCGTATTAAAGTGTTTTCTGAGCTAAATACTAACTTGAATTCAGTTGAGTTTTGTGCTGCTTTTTGTGGGTCGGATACACGTCCAGTGGTCACTAAACTTCATCTTAAAAAAATTTAATGATAAAGAAACCACAGATATTATATAAATGCCATAGTTTAGTATTGCACCTGTCTTCCCTATTCATGTGTATGGGATAGAACGGGATTCGACAGCTAACAAAATATGCTCAGTTGTAGGAACAGGCTTAGATAGAACCACTTTGTCCATGGTTATGTCTCAAACCACATCCAGCATTTGTTAAAGGAGTTGTGGGTGGAATACTTTTTTCCGTGGACGCTCCCAAAGATTCTGTCTGTATCTGTCGCATGGTGTTGCTTCTTTGGGTCCCAGAGCAGGTCATACCCATTGTTAGGATTACTTGTCCAGGTTGTTTCACTTGAGACTAACCTGTTTGTCGATAGAAAAGAACACTAGCAACCTCCTCGCTTAAGAGGCTTTAACAGCAAACTTAGCAACAATTGACTTGACCAGTTTATTAGTTGTCATTCCTAACTCTCATTAAAAGACATTATTTCGATGTTAAAGTAAGCACGGTATGTACCAGCACATAATGCACTAACCACTTGGTTCAGACAAAGATTGTGTATGTAAAATCAATGAATGCCCCCAGCACTGTACACTGTTGCATTCATTTGTTTCTCCTGTTTGTTGCTGCCTGCGCGCCCACAGCCAAATAATGATAAACTCTATTTATAAAGCCTCCTATTTTTTTTTCCTAACAAGATTACAAAGTGCTTGGCGAGATAAAAGAACAAAAGCACCGCAGATAAAAACAAGTGAGATAAAAAAAAAACAGCCCCAATACAGAGGCGCTGCAGATAAGGCCCGTAATAAAACAATACGGGCTCCATAAAACATCAGCCACAGAGATACACGGGGACAGAACGGCGCAAGTCAAAGCGTTTACTTGATCTCTGAATGTTTGGAGATTCAACAAATATACTGTACTTTCATATGAAGTAACGAATAAGGGCAACAGGGAGGTTCTTTTTTAGCCTGGCTTACCAAAATGAGTCATTATCTTGATAAACAAAAAGATAAATGTCCATTTCTGGCACTGAGGAGAGACCAAAGCAGGATTCTTGCTCTTCTCTGCTAGGACTGTCCTCAAATATCTTACTATGAAGATTGGGAGGGCATCTTAGGCTATGTAACTTTCTCTGTAAACATGGAGCCAGCTCGGTAAACGTGTGTACCCGCATGGATTGACTCGCGTCTGTGGAAACGCTGCGGTACATCAGCCAGGCCTGTGTGAGGCGCTGTGACGCTACCAAAGAAAATAGAACAAGACTGTAGATGGCACATGCCAAGGAGCTTTAATAAAACTCTCGCCATAGTAATACGTTGGAACAAATGGCAGTTCTGGCGGCCATCTTGTGACTGGCCCATCTAACCCAGTGCAATGTAATCAAATGGAAACACCACTGATTTCCTCGATCTATTTTGAGTTATGTCATGACTCTTTGATAATTGTGACTGATCTTATGCGATATTGACAGGTAGAGCGGTTCGTCTCATGATCAGAAGTTCGAGGGTTAGAATCCCCGGTCCTGAAGTTGCACACTGTTGTTCACCCACCTTGGACAGGAATGGATTTTCCTCTGTCAAAGACCTCAAATCATTCACTTCTAGTATGTGTTTCCTAATTTAAAACTGCATTTCTGTACTTTTTAACCTGACATGACCAATATTTATTGAACATGGCACAGTCATACAATGAATGCTAACCACTGAACCCTGAATGAATGGAGAAAAAAATGCTAATACGGCAAAACAATTCACCCGGCATTAAAACCCAAGACATGTCAAATAAATAACATCCTGACTGAGACACCTCGACTTAGACATAATACAATCACAAACAATGAGTGTATCTCACATTCTGCCCTTGAATCAGTAAAAATGTTGCTCCTGATTTTGCATTGGTTGCTTTAATAGACATATTATTAATAGACCTTCATTCCTCACTCCTCCCCGTTTGCCACAATGACCAGATGAGGGGGGAAATCATGGCGGATTTTCAGGCTCTTCCCCCCCGCTGCTGTGACGGAGCATGTTCCTAACAAGGGCATCTTCACTGTAGACTTGGCCATTGCGGGGCACGTAGTTCGGTCGTAGCCGCCCCATTAGCTCTAATGCTAACGGCCTTTCAATCAAAGTCAGGCCCTCATTAGTATACGAGATTTCTAAAAAAAAGTTCTTACGAAACCCAGCTTGGTTTCTTTACCACAGGAGGAATATCTAGCTGTAGAAAGTTTAGGAAAATTAGAAACCAGGCTTTACAGTTGTTTTTAACTTATCTAAAGTGCAATGCTTTTCAATGGGAGACTAGCGCCTATATGCAGGTACTACAGCAATGCCCTAGTGTCCGATCTGGTGTATTATTGAATATCATCGAGCATTTGAGCATGAATAATAACAGTAACCCCGCTGATGAATAGGAAACCTCTCAATGGATTTACGACCTACAGAAGAGACAAGGAGGTGAGTTTATTCTTCAGACGTGATGGGACTAAAGCCGGAATGCTGCCAGTGACTCTTGAGCTCGACTTTGTGCGGACCGGGCCTTAATTCATGCTTTTTCCACTTGTGAGGCGCATATGAAGAAGCGCGGCTGCACACGTCGACGCCGGCGAACCCTCTGACCACCGCCGACCACTCACACATGCGCCCGGTATTCCCTCACCGTGTCCCGTCCATACCAACGAGGCCCGACCCCGCTCAGCTCCCGAGATCTGACGGGATCAGCACTCACAGGGTGGCGTGGCCTCGGAGGCGCAGGCTCGCAGCTTTGCTTTATTTCTACAATGTGATACAGCGTCCGTGCCGGCCATTTAGATCAGGACTCGACTCGTCTATACGAAAAAGAAGAATCATTGCATTACGGAATTAACTGAACAGTATTATTTTCACATGACAAAGGTAGTATTCGTACCTATATTTGACCAGGAAAGACAAATTAGGCGGGAAGGAGTAATGTGGGGCCAGGGTCTAGAGTGGTTCGTCTTTAGCACCAGTTTGATAAAGGAAGAGAATAGACACTCAAAGCAAAATCAACAAGACTAAAAGCAGGGGGAAAAAGACATTTAATTTTTAACCAAGCACTTACCTCGTATTCTTGAAGATGGCAAATCAAAGTTGTTTCCGGCTGCGCACTCGCTTCGAGAACAAACTTGACATGTTTCCTGTTTTGAACAAGCCCTGTTTTCAAGCCCTTTAAACCATGAGTTGTGAAAATGAAGTAGAGTGGAATAACAGCAGTAACAGGAAGAAATGTCCCTGAACTCCAGCTTGTTTAGGGTTTCTGAGGGCCTTAAAAAAAGTATTTAAATATTGTTTGTGTCAAAATTAAGGCCGTGCAAGTCCTTACATTTGAGGCATGAAATCTGATATTGCTTGATTTTTTTTTACTTCCATGGGTTCATCAAAAATACAAAAAATCAATGACAGTGTCCCATTTCATTCCCAAATATCCCAGTTCCCCGTCATCCCTCTATAAGGGGAGCGAGTGTAAAAAACTGGATAAATAATGAAAGATTAGGTTTTGGGAATTTGTTGCATTCAAAATATACTTTGAGGACATTGCATAACCCTGTGTAAGCTTTCAGATAAAGGCGATAAAGGCGAGACGCTACAGGCGAAGAGCGCTGTTTTTGGGTTTGGGCCAAACTGGAAACAAAGAAAATGCCTAATCTTCACATCAACATGTTTGATCATCGCACTGATTCTGTTATGATTTGGCTTGTGTGCCGTCCCCCTCCCCTTGTTGTTGTTTTTTTTGCAGCAGAGCAGTGTGTGGCAGAGGCGTGGCTGACTCCTCCTGGTGACTGAGACACCTGCACATCGTTACCCAATCTACCACAGTAGAAATACCTGGATGTCCCAGCCCCACTCGGCCAGATAATCCCGTCCTGTTCGGTAGATCTTCTCTGCGCCTGGATTTGTTGAAAGAGATTTTGTTTCGCACCTCAAGATTCTTACCGTTGTTTTCCATCCGCCTAGATCCTTCCGGTGTCCCGCTCCAGTCTGCCTCACCTGCCTGCCACCATTGCCTGCCTCCGAGTTTTGTTGAATAAACTAGTAAAATTGCTTCCTGGGTCAGTCTCTGCTTTGGGGTCAATGTTTTGCAATAGATTTATTTGGCCGAATTGTGATTTCAAGGACCATGTATTCAAAATGCATTTTTTTTATTTATTTTTTTCTCACATTGGTGCAACAATATCTCCACGTAAGTAGCACCTACAGCCTTGGACTGAATGAATCATCTCATTCTGTGGCATTTTTTGGCATAAAGGGCCTCATTTCTATATCAATACATGTATAATACAGTGAACTTGCAATACATTTTTTCCCCTCACATTTATATCAGTAATGTTCAACAAAAGTTTCAAGTTCATATCTCTAAATTTCAAATGTTTCCCTATATTCACCTGCATATAAAGTCACATTTCTCTATAATCTTTCTCGTCGTGCTGCTCTGGGGTCTGCACGATTGGCTGAAAGTTTGCGTCGCTATAGTGTTCTTTGCACGGCACACCAAACAGAACCGCTCAGAAAAGCCGTGTTTAGCGCCGGTCCTCCTTCCTCCCTGCAGGTGTCCAGTTCAAGCCGACCGGAGCCCACCTCGAGCTGCAACTTCTCCAGCGCGCACGTACGGCGGCTTAGGGCTGTTACGAGCTAAATTTATGTTGTTTCATATTTCAAAGTGCGGTCCCCAGCCGACCGATTTCCACTGCGTTTGTTTGTATTTGATAACAGCGCGTCCCTGCAGGCGCTCGGTCTCCAGCACTGGCAACAGATGTGAGGCACGCGGCGCCGCGCTCCTTTCAGCAAATATGTTGGGTTTATTTTTACCCTCCGTTTGACTTTTCCCTTCTGGGGGTTGGCCAAAGCAAATGGTCTACCTCCCGATGAGCGGATATTTGGAAATTTGGCCAGATGCCCTTCCTTACCAGCCTCTTGGACTTACTTTTGAGTTCAATCCACTTGTTATTGTCAGTTCTACCCCCATGTAAAGCGCTTACAGAGACTCGGGTCACACTTGGTGCAAAATAGATTAATAAATAAATGATATAATTACAATTGGTTGGCAGCAGAGAGGGGAAGGAGAGAGTTCATGAAGTTTTTCCTTCACTCAGTTGGATTTGGCACTGATCGAGACTCCGGTAGTGATGTGATGTTCATGAACGGCTCTTTAAAAGGATATTTCAGGATTTTTGACATTGGGCCTCATTTCCTAGTTATCCAGAGTGTTGTTATATATATATATATATAGATAGATAGATAGATAGATAGATAGATAGATAGATAGATAGATAGATAGATATTTTTTCTTAAATTCATGCCGTTCTTATATTTGAAGAGTCTAGTGGCGCTAGGCTAATGCTAGGCTAAAGCATTTCTATGGTATCAGTTAGCCTGCATTAAAAACAGTCTGACCCGCTCCACAGTGCACCTGAGGCAAATCACTTATAACGCCAGACTAACCATATAAATGTCTGTGTCAATAGAAGAATCTTAACCATTTTGCATTTAAAATAACTTTTATATTTGAGCAGCATCAGCTTCGTGGCTGTAAGCTAACGCAGCGGCGGAGTGATCTGTGAGAAAATAGTCCCTCAAAATGCGGTAATTCATGTGATACAAGGTCAGTTCTATTTCCAAAATGTTCTCTATCGACACAGACATTTATATGGTTAGTCTGGTGTTATAAGTGATTTTCCTCAGGTGCACTGTGGAGCGGGTCAGACTGTTTTTAATGCAGGCTAACTGATACCATAGAAATGCGTTAGCCTAGCACTAGCCTAGCGCCACTAGACTCTGCATGAATTTAAGAAAACAATATCTCCAGACATCAACAACACTCTGGATAACTAGGAAATGAGGCCCAATGTCAAAAATCCTGAAATATCCCTTTAAGGTGAACGGTTCGAACCGGATCTCAATTGTGAAAAGAGCTGGATTTTTTGTTTTTGTTTTTTTTTGTCAATTTTACCCAGAAACTCCCCCGAACGAACACAAGAATCAGCCCGACGACTAAGCAGGCGACACAAATGAAAGCTTTTTGCTCTAAAGTCAAAGCTAAAAGCACAAAACATTATTTTATCAGTTGTGGCGCAAGATTTTTATTCACCAACACGTTTTTCAAAGCGTAAATATCAATCCCATAGTTAAATTTTAAAAAAGTGTGCCTTTTATCGATCGCTTCTTAGATATTGTGAGTTATCTGGCTGGTGTTAATCAAATTGTATATTAAAAAGAGCCAGTCCAGTGAACCGCTCTTTGAAATGAGTAAAGAGCCGTAAATCCCATCACTGGACTGACTCCGGCCTTCTCCATGATGGCAGGACTGAACGGGTTGCGAGACGGTTTCCCCAAAACATGCACAATGCAATTCCTCTTAGTCGGTTGTTGTGAAACGCTTCACACCAAGTACCACAAGGCATGAGATCAAGGGTCCTACCATGTTGGCAGCTATTATTTTAGCTTATACCCTCCATACATGTGAATATTTTAAAGGAATAAAACTTGAAGTACCATAGCTATAAATAAATAAAAGAGCAGTTATTCTACTCAGTTTCTATAAAAATCTGTCTATTTTCCTCTGGCTGCATATGATCAGGTCGACAGGCAGACATATCCATCTTCAGAGCCCTAGATCAGCCTCCTCTCACTGCCCCTGTGAGGTCACGCGGTAATGGGCCGGCTTCCTACACACTAACCGAGGGGCAATCTCACTCCAGCTCCTGTCTCCGCCCCCACGCGCATCCAGGCAGCACCCTGGGCTCATTTTACACATTAGTACATGGCTGGAGCAAATAGGGGGTAGAAAATACTTGTTTTTTTTACTCTGTTTAGTCCTTTTAAACAGGGCGTCAGGGCGACCTATCAGTGCAATGCCCCATGGACTCATCTCCAGATCTTGAGTGAGAATCTGGGTCTGGATTAACTACAGTAGCTGTACGCTTTTAGCCTGGCAAGTCCAGAATGTTTTATACACCCGGTTATCAGTCTGGGACCCATGTCCTTGTTCCGCCTTGCTGCTAAACTCAAACAGATCTGTGCCTTTTCCAATTGCTGGTAAATAATGTTGGCTACCGTTACAACTTTTTTTCCGACTGGTTCTTTAACAATACTTGGTTTGTGATACAATACCTGAATTATATTTTTTCAATTCGTATACTAAAATATTTGTCATATAGACACTTGTATCATTTATTTGAGGTGAAAAAACAAGTAACTTCCTTTTAATGCTGTCCCTAGACCCAAAAGGCATCAAAACCTGGTCTCTAAAGATATAATAGTGTATTTGTTTGGTACCTGATTTCAATAATTTTATTATTTTGGATACCAGGACCTACACTACACCATACTGGTATTGTTAAATGGTGGCCAGCCATACTAGCCATAAATGACCACGAAAAACAGTTTGTGATTTATAATCCTGTTTGAATATTAACACATGTTTGTTCGCCCTTCGCCGATTGGTCCAGTATGTTCCGCTCTAGAAATGTAGTTGATGGATTTTTGCGGGTAAGCACATTTTGCCCATTGTGCATGTTTCAGAAGGAAACCCACCAAGGCAAGGGGATTAACACGCAAACTCCACGCAATACGGCCATTAATCTGAAATATTATCGATGAACAGAAATATCACTGACCATTGAAAAGGTCCCGAAGCTTTTGATTCCTCAACTGTGTGGAGCGTTTGTGACGGGCTCCTTCTTGTGGTGCCGAAACTGAAATCAACATTGAGACTATATGCATTTCTTAAGTCTGCCTCTTCATAGTTTCTGCATGACTGCGGATTGCGATGGCGAAGTAATGGATATGAAGTCAAAGGTGTAAAGTCAAAGTTCAACAATGAAAGAAAACAGCACATTGACAAACCAATAGATTTTCTCTCCTGCTTCCTATCCCCTTTCATAAACAAAACAACGACTTTATCTTTTAAAGTAGAGCACAGTGTGAGACTTTTCTGTGCTTCTTGCCTGTTTTTTTTTTTTTTTTTTAGTACTTCTTCCAGGTAAATTTGACCTCATATCCTTACACTTGACAAATGAGTCTACACCGGCTGTCATCTGTAAGTGGGGCAGACGGCGACGGTCTAGTTCTCCACAAGACTTTGAGGCAATGAAAACAACAAAACGCGGACTTTTCCCCCCTCTATCTCGTCACATTAATTATATATATATATATATATATATTTTTAAACGGCGCCGGCCATTCCCCAGCGCCGTGGGAATAGATTGACAATAGCCATGGCTCAAACGGCGGAGGTACATGTGGGACGGCGCCTCCCGGGAGACCCCTCTGTGATCCATCCCGGCATTGCCTCAATATTTCTTGGCGGAGCGTGCTATCGACCGCCCACAAATTGATCGGCGCGCAGTGTGGCCGCTCCCCCGGGGTGACGCCATTAGCGGCTAAAACTTTCCCATGATCCCGAGCGAGCGATGGAGGGCGGCGGGGCCGGGGGGAAATGGAAGGAAATGGAGAGTGTCGCAATTGATGTGTGCCAAACTGTAAGTAGACGTTTTGAGCTATTGATACAGCCAATTTCTGTATTTTTTTTAATGTAGTGGAAATGCTGCAATTACAGAAAAAACTTTTTTTTTTTGTCAAGAATTTCTTAACCCCTTAACTGCCGTCTCCCGTGATCAGGGGGTTAGGGTTAGTTAAACCTAATCAGGATATAATTAGGGTTAAGAACGGCAATTGTAACGTAAGTTGGGTTTCACTCACACAGATCTCACACATATTTTTAGAAACTAGAATATCTTGGCTTTCAAATGAGGTATCACACTGGCATATAGACTGTAAGCTCTCCAGTCAATACGCTTTGAGACTTGGATGTAAATAATTGTTAACCCTAACCCTAGGGTGGCAGGTGAGTGGTTAAACTACTGCTTGTGGTCCCGGATGCTTCTGTTTCCTTTGTTGTTCCTACCTGATTTGTGTTCATGTTCTTTATCGCAGAAAGTGGAGACCTTGATGTCACCAAATGAAAACTCTACTCTTGCATATGCATTTAAGAGAACTAAACGTTAAGATTTTACGTCTGCTTTCTCAGCAACACTATAGCTTCATGTTCCATATAGCACGCTTATATTCAGTACAGCTCAGCCGAAGTACTCGGCTTCTCACGTATCCACTCTACCCGGTACACGCAAGGGTTTCCATTTAATAATGGGTACAGTTAGCTCCCACCAATGCGCACGCTAGAATACACATCACTGAAGGAACAACAGGACAGCAATGAAAACGCTTATGAGCCGCGATAAGAACATACATGTGGACAAATGCTGCCTTTTGGTGAGGTTTATGGAATTATTCAGCGGTACTAAAGGCAAATACAAGAAAGAAGCAGCTAAGAGGAACTATGAAGGTACGCTGCATGCTAATATTATGCTAACTCCAGCCATAGTTGTGCTAACAGTGGCTAAATGCTATCATAGGCAACAGCGTATGATGTTGTAAAATATTAAATATGACCTGCCTGTTTTAATGAGAGCTTTCCTCTCTCCTCTGGCCAATCAGATGCCAGCAGTGTGTTCACATCACGTTGGTATCAGTTCAGAGTGCTTTGGCCCAAGGCTAAGGGGTGCCACGCCATTAGTCCGACACCCCATTAGTTTTATTAGTCCGAAAATGTACCTTTGAGCAGAGGTTAGTCCGACATCTCTAACCCAGTTGTGTTGTGGATCAGAGAGCCATACACAACCACTGGCCCTAACCTTAAGGTCACTGGATTTGTTTTTTAACCCCTACTTGCACCTGGCCTGGATTGATCTTGGCCTGGGCAGTGGGGGCGCTCGCCTAACACGGTAGACCAGGCACTGGGCTGGCCTAGCAGTGGAACGTAAAAAGTCATATCAAACCATTCAAATCATCTTATTTCCGCGGTCAGGTCAGGAAGTCGAACAGCTGCCTTTCTTGACCCGGGTTGCCGTGATCTTTCCTACAATTGAGAGAGAGCTTCCATGTGCCTTTTTTAAACTCCAGTTCTGTATTTTAATAACCTTAAAATAGCATCTTCTGTGTCTAGTGCAGTTTGTTTAGAGTCATGGTTTGTTCATGTTTCGTTGTTTTTATAGCTCGGTTGCTCTTGTGACATATCGTCAACTAACATCTGTAGCCTGGGTTTAATTTTATCGTGTCAGTGGCGTTGTTGGTGAGCTGACCTGGAAGAAATCTAACATCTAAGGGTCAAACCTCATGTTCTCCTTTTTCCATCAGACCAATAGTGGAACAATACTCCTGCTCAAGTGTCAAATGAACCTCCATTACCCTCGCGTGAATCTGGTTAATCAATCTTTAGCAGGGGGATAAATGTACGAGGGGCAAGGGGTGATGCCCGCTTTGATGCAGGACCCTTCATCCATCTAACCGGGGTTTAAAAGATGGATCTGCTCACGTCAATGACCCCAGCCAATCTATCAATCATCCCAGAGAGAGGGGGAGGTGAGGCAGGGAGAGGTGAGGCAACCGTCCTCCCTGACTCTTCACAACCGGTGTACGGGGTTTCACAATGACGGTGTGATCGGGGTCCATTCTTATGATTTTTTTTTACTGTGACTAAACAGGAAATAAGTTCTCATCGAGTTGGAATTAAAAAAAAGAGGTAAAAGTTTCATATTCAGCAAATGGCATGTGGAAATCAATGGGGCTGTAAAGAACACCGTCCATAATCGCTCAGAACAGGAATGGAATAAAAAGCAGGAAGTTCAAAATGGCGCACTCCAAGATAAATCCCCTTTAAACAGTTTGTAGGTTAATGTGAAATATAGAAAGCTATCAAAGTCCTGTGAGGTACTTTCTTCCTGTACAAATGGAAGCCCTTCATTCATAAGAGTTTGTTTGTAGCTTCGGACTTGGCTCGATCGCTCACAGTATTGGCATGATCACAGATTGGATTATCAGCTGATGTTAATGTCGACAGAGGTGACCTACGAAGAGTTGTAAATGGTTCATAATGCACGTATTAATCACACTTTAATCACACTAATCACCATTTGTAACCCGTTATAGGGTAATGTGACGCACTAAATCAGGGCAAGTCAAACTGAGGCGGAAGCGTTCGACGGCAACAGTAACGCTATCGCTTTCGGTGCCTTTTCCCTGTTTATGGCGATCGTTTAAAATATGTTCTGATCTCTGTCTTACATTTTATGGTTCCATGTGACTAAATCTAAATTCATCACGGAGCTTTTCCCATAAGGACTAAGCACAAACCTGTTCCTTGCTCATTGAATTTATATTTGTGCGTATTTGACCTTGTAGTGACCCAACAGCTCTATGGGCGGTCAGCGCAGTGCTTTTACTTCCCAACACAGAGGTCTCTAAGACGCTCCAGGATCAGTTGTTTGGAGGGTTTTCTCTGCCTCTCACCAGAAAACCTACAAAACATTTGATCCTGTAGCGTTGTAAAGACCATCGTGATCGAAAGTAAAGCCATGCTGACCGCCCATACAGCCGCTGGGTCACTACAAGGTCAAATATGCACAAATATCTATTTAAAAAAACAAATATTTACATATAAAGTTGCATGCACCTTTAAATGATATCGGGCTCTTTCAAACTGTCCATCCATCCATTTTCTTCCACTTGTCCGTTGCCGGGTCGTGGGGGCAGCTGTTGGAGCTGCCTTAATCACATTGCACCAGCCCCTATGGCGCCCCCTGCAGGTGGTGGGTCCACAGAAGGACGGCCTCATGGTTCTAACCGGGCCTGTTGGTCTCTCATAAGGGGCTTCTGAACCGCTCTTTGTCTGACCCGTCACCTATAGGACCTGTTTGCCATGGGAGACCCTACCAGGGGCACGAAGCCCCCGACAACAGAGCTCCCAGGATCATTCGGGCGCTCAAACCCCTCCACCACGTTAAGGCGGCGGTTCCAGGAGGGGACTTCTTTCAAACTGTGTCAATGGAAATTATGATGCTTTTTAATTTTTATTTCGACGACTAAAATATGTGACGATTTTAGTCATAGCTTCAGTCTTATTAAAGGCACACTTCGCTACGTTGGCTACACTGTTGCCAGCAATAGAAAATATGCTTTTATTGTCCCGCTAGACACAAAGATTTAATTTGGCAGAGGACCTACATTGGAATAAGATCAATCTGATCTTAGATATTAAACGACTTAAAAGTGTTTGATCAGAAATTGAGTAGGTTTGGACTTAGGGTTATAGTTGGGCAATGGAACAATAATGATTTGTTCTTCCTGTCTCTTATTTATTTAATCTTTTTCACATTACAGGCGTGTTAGTCTTAGTTCAAGTGTACTAGACAATGCACTAGTTCGTAGTTTAAGAGAGTTAATGTGTGTTTCATTGACAGTCATATCAAAAACAGTCCAAACCTACTCAAAGAAGAAATCGTCTTAATTCAAGCACATTTTAGGCATTTATTCCAGTGTAACCTATTTTAATCTCATATTGTCTTTACTCGACGTCTCCGTGAAGATGATGAGGAACTGTCCCGCTCCCAGTTATTTAAAAGCTCCGATGGATGTCTTTTCCTCTCACGGCTCTGGGCGCAAGAACTGCGAGAGAAGCTTGGGGCAAATTGTGGGAGCAAAGTATAGAAAAAAGGAAGCTATGCCTTGGCACTTTTAAATATTTGCCACCGAGCTTGGTTGTGAATGCCTCAAAGCTGAACTCCGGGCGGGAATAGTAAGTAACAACGTTCAAAGCTTTGCATAAAATCCCTCACATTGCTCTTGAATAATTTGGGCGTATGTCAGTGCACATATTTCACCAGCTCGTTCGAAAGGCTGTAGAACGTTCCGCGAGGCCTGTAAGCTGTTATTAATGGGGCTAATGGCCAAGGATAAGGGAAGGATACAGAGGCAGTCTATATAGGAACCGTGAGCCCGTAGTCCCGAGTTATCAATTACATTAATCGAGCGCTGCTGACAAGCCGTTATCGGCACAGCTGGAAACTCCACACAAGGGGAAGTCAATGGAGCAGGAACATTATGGACTGTGGGGGTGGCGTTTTTTGTTCCTAGTGATGCAACAATTTCAAGAAGTTTTACTGTGCTTTTTTTTGGAGTTCAAGATGAGTTTTTAAACCATTAAAGCTGAGCACACACTACGCGATCTTGTCAGTCTTGAGAGATTTCGTGAAATACGTGAATTTTCTAGCGCCGTTATATCGTGAGCGTCCGTGTCCTCTCCTCCAGCTTGAGTTCTCTCTTTGGGAGGAGAAAAAACTGACCCCAGATCAGCAAAGAACAGCCTCTGTTTGTGAGCGTGGGATTGGTCGACAGTGTCACGTGATCACTGTCGGTACAACATGCTTCAGCGGCGCAGGTACGAGTCTTCCTGGACCTCCTATATAGATCTCTCAAATGGAAATTAAAAGTAGGCGACACGAAGAGGATTTAAGAGGAAGATGGACATCAGCCCCCAGAGGGAAGTAGCCGAGTTGTTCCGAACACTGCACGTGCCGCTAAACTCTGTTTGCAGCTGAAATGTGGCTGGGAGAAGAGCTTTTGGTGATATAAAGTGCAGTTTGGTGTGATCTTTGTGGCCATTCATTAGTTGTCCCTGCCGCTGTTTTCACAAAGGAATGAAAAGGGAGGCAGTCGGGTATTTCTCTGTGTGTATCCCGTCAAGTGTCCCGTTTTGGCCCGGGGAAACTACCATATTTGATTTTTTACAGTCTATGATTTGGAGCCGTCTTGGAGCCTGATTGGGCTGGTGAGACGGTTAGCGGCGGGTGCCCGGGAAAAATGTCCCGTATTTGTCAAATCGAAAACTCGACAGGCGCTATCCCGCTCGGTTATTGGCTGCTGTTTTCCGTGTGTCCACTTTGGGGACGGTAAACGCACCCGCGCTTCTCCTGCGCGTCCAAAAAGTCAAACACTCACGATGGCTCACGATAACGATTATCTCACGATACACCGATATTGCGATAATCGATTTATTGCATAAAAATAATCTACGATACATCACGATAATAAAAAAAACATGCTACTTTTAACCTTTATTTTAACATTCAACATATTATTCATCATTTTCATTTCTTTTCATGTGCTTTGTACCACTTTTATAAATGATCCCTGACTTACACACTGGGTCTATAGATATAGGGTCTATAGATCTGTCAGTGACTTCATTTACAATTAAATAAACAAGAAGCCACAGTCCTATTTAAAAAGTAATAAATAAACCCCAAATTAATCTTCTTTATAATTATAAAAACTATCATTGAAAGTAATGTATTTGTGTTTGGTCCAAGTGCTTAAAACTGTAGTGCTGCCCCCTGCTGTCCTGACTGAATTCTTGATCATTGTTGGCCTCTATTGACTGTAAAAACAGTGGAGCCCTGCTGCCTCAATATGCATGACGTCATCAAAAGGATTGATATCGGAATAAAAAGTATCGGTATCGTATCGTCCCGCAAAATATCGCGATATATCGGAAAATTGATATATTGTCACACTCCTAGTTCACGACTCGGGAAGACGAGTGAAAATTATAGCTAAATCGTCATTTCAGCATTTGCATATGAACCAAAAGTGTGGCTCAATATTCTGTTCTGTGTTTGGTCTCTAACGTGTCTCCATATTGACAGACAAAATGGAGACCTATTTTCTCCAGAGCATTTACACACAATCAATACTGCCATTGAAAGTAAATTGGTCTAATATGTACAATCAATATGACGGTGTCCAGACATGTGACCACTTCCCGGCACTTTACATGACAACCCTTTACATGACACTTTACATGACAACCCGGTAGTTCTTGTGTAATTAAAGTAGTACTTAATAGTAACTCTGCTCAATAACTGCTAGGTAATTGCCTAGTAATTACTAGTAAAAAATATCAATAAAAGTGGTAGTTCTTGGGTAATTAAAGTAGCTGTTATTAGTAACTCAGCCCAATAACACTGACAATGTAAGACTTACTGATGAGCATGTGTAGCTCACCCCATGGATACCAAAAATATACCACATTAATAACCCAATAGTTATTAGTACTGTAATTATTAAGCAATTACTTAGCAGTTATTGAGCAGAGTTATTTCAACTACCATAGAACTACAACCTTGAATTTATATTTATTTCTAGTAATTACTAGATTATTACTTGTGTTATTGGGCTGAGTTACTATTAACAACTACTTTAATTACCCAAGAACTACCACTTTTATTGATATTAATTACTAGTAATTACTACTGAGTACAGAAGATGAATCAAGTTCCTTCATTGTAGTAATAAAAGTGGTAGTTCTTGGGTAATTAAAGTAGTAGTTAATAGTAACTCTGCTCAATAACTGCTAGGTTATTTGCTTAGTAATTGATATTTGTAGTTATTACCACTGTAACTGGGTTGTCGTGTAAAGTGTTACCACATTAGGTATTAATGTCCTCTTTTCTGTCTACATTCATCCATTTTAAGTCGCTCCACCTGGTCCGCTCTTGTATAGATTCATGTTTGTGTTTGTGCCTCTCCAACTCCGTATGTAAATGTTGTGAGTTTTATATCCCTCTCCTCCACTCTCCTATATCTGAAAAAACCCAAAGCCTCTCAGCGGGGCACACCTGCTGCTTTTTCATCCTCATTTTCCTTTCGTTTTTGTCACGATTTTGACGCTTTCTTTCCAAGAAGCTTTTAGATTTGTGTAACGCCAAACTGGAGAAAATGCGTGAGTTTAATCAAACAAACCTTCATTTATAAAGCACTTTTCATACAACACAAAATCTTACAAATCAAAAATCCCAAAATGTAACAATTAATGAATCCAATTGAGACCCTTTTTAGACCGAGCTTTTTCTTTCTATTTGATCTGTGTTACTCGGGTGTGAAAGCTTCTGCTCCTGGATCCTCACATGCACTCTCCTTCACGTGCGCACTCACGCTCTCTCTCTCCGTCTTTATCCCCGTGTTGTTTCTAAAATTCCTTTTTTGGTACGCGACGTAAGTCCAAAAAAGAAAAAGAAAAAAACCCTCACTCTCGAATTATGAATCTCGCGGCGGCGGGCCTTTGAAGTCGGCTCCTTTTGAACCAAATTCAATAACCACGATAAAGATGAAGAGAACACAGGCAATTTCTCCACTGTGCCGCTCCTGTATTCTTTATCCGGGACCACTGTACCGCTCTCGCCGTGCCCCGCGCTCCCCATTCTTTTGAACCCCGAGCGCGGCGGAACTGCGAGCTGAAAAGCTAATATTGTTTTCGCGGAAGCTCACAGCGGGCGTGCGCCGTGTGAAGAACCGTTAACTCACCGACAGAGGATTTGTTTTACTAAATGATCCGACTCAAACTACAGTGTGTTTAGTGCGCCGCCGCCTTCACTGAATGAGCCAATGTGTTCACGCAGCTGTAGTCTCTTCATGAGTAAACAGGGAATATTTACTGTGTTATTCATAAACTTGGAAGGACTGGAGGCATCGGCCATTTTATTTGGTTATAGGCTAACTTTTCTTTGTTTCACCTATGGACTGTTTTATTTTTATTGGAACCAACCTGAGCTAAAGGTCCGCACACACTACACGATTTTTCTAGTCTTAAACGATTTTATATAGAATGGGGGGTCCACACTACACGACTGGATTCAGTGCGATTATAGAACGTCTGGGGGTTCACACAAGATTCTGACAAACAGCTGATGTTTGATAACACAGCAAGTATGTTCATTCATTTCTCCTCCAGCTTCAAAAACGGACCCCAAATCCACAAGGTTAGGTCGTGTTTGTGGGCGTGCGAAAACTTGTGCGTGTCCCAGTTTGGTCAGCGGTGTCAACAGTCAGTGTCACTGTTAGGGTTCTGTCCTTGTTTCTTGTGTTTCCTGTTTGGTTTATTTTGACATGTCTGTCCTGTTTGCTTTTGCTTTGCTTCCCCTGTGTTGATTGCCTGCCCCGCCCTAATGTGTGTCACCTGTGCCCCGTTTCCTTGTGTATTTATACCCCTGTGTTCTCCCTTGTCCTTGTCGGTTCATTGTATGTATGTGATTGTTCCTGTGTGTCTGTTCCTCGCCTTGTGAGTATCTGTTGCCCAGTTTGGATTTTTGTCTGTATTGTTCTTGGACTTTGCCATTAAATTTCAGTTCTACTCCGATTTTGGGCTGTTTTTGCATTTGGGTCGTTGCCTGCCACACCTAACCGTAACAGTCACAACATCGCAGTGCAAGGCTCCTACTGCTATGAAGCCTTCACCTTGGCTATAGTTCTGTCAAATGGAGGTAAAAGTCGGCGACACGAAGAAGCGGGACGTATTTCAGTGGATTTAATAAGAAAAGGAGACGGACCTCAGCCCCGAGATGGAGAAAGCGGAGAGACACGAGCCGCTAGCAGCGAGGTGAACTATATTGTAAGGCGTAATAACACCTGGAGCACTTCGATGTCTTCGCGCAGTAATATCGTCGAAGTACTCCAGGTGTTATTACGCCTCACAGTATAGTTCCCCTTTTCATCCGCTTAGAAAATCCACATGTTTGATTTTGTGTGACTATACTTTGTATCGTGTAAAGGCTCACATAACCGTATTTAAATCGGGACATCGTGGAACAGCTTGGTGGCTTTTAACTTCACCCCAGTTTGGAGCTATACTGAGTGACGGAGCACAAAGACCAGACAGTTACGCATAAACTCGTCTGAGGTAAGAACATCTCAGTATGGAAAAACCTTGGCCTATTCCTTTAAAGAAATCTATGGAGTGAACGAAATCTATGAACTCAAACCTTGGACATGCAAACAAAAGATTTTAAATGAAACTAAAGTGATCAAATAAATGTCATATACTTTTGGATCATCTCATGTCGTCTTTCAATGAACGAACCTATGTGCCTTCTCTGCGGTGGCTTTTTCCTTTGGGTTTATTTCATTTATCCATCCATCCATCCATTTTCTCCCACTTGTCCGTTGCCGGGTCATGGGGGCAGCTGTTGGAGTTGCCCAAATTTACATAGCACCAGGCTCCAATGGCTCCTCCTGCAGGTGGTGGGTCCACAGAAGGACGGCCCCATGGCTCCAAACGGGCCTGTTGGTCTCTCATAAGGGGCTTCACCCATTCATACTCTCATTCATACACCAGTGTACGCAGACGGATTGCTCTGTAATGTTCTCTGTTGTGTTCAGCACTTTGGTTAACCTGAGATGGATTTGAGACGAAGTCGCTCGGCGCTTTTACAAAGAGAAGGGGCACGTTTAACACAGAAACGCCCCAGCACTTAACGGTGGTCAAACCAGGGGGGCCAGACTTCCCGCGAGTTGAGCCCCATTTATTTACCTGAACAGTGTTTGCGTACGTCGCCCGTTCAGTAATTGACATAAAAGTGCTTCTTTCTCCTCACCCTTTTAGAACGCCGCGATGCCGCCTCTGAACTGCTGCCCAATCGTGCATCTGTTCTCGCACGCTTTCAGGAGGCGGGGAAAAAAAACGAGATCTATCTATCTACTCCCTTTTCTCCACACCCCCACGCCTCGCCTGTCTCCCCCCCCCCCCCCACCTGTCTCTCCCGGTGTTTTTAAAGAGATTTGAGCTCGTCTCTAGTCACTTTGCAGCCCGTGATTACATTTCTGCGGCGCTCCCAGCCACATTCAGTCCCTCAATCCACTTTTGGGACCGGCTGCGCGGAGCAAACTGACTTTTACTATTTACGGTTTCGCCCTGAGCTCCTCCGGCGTGACGGGAATTTTACTGTCGCAGCACTTTTTCTCCTCTTTCCCCCCCTTCCACCCCGCTCTGTTTCAATTACATCGATGTCACATGGGATTATTTAATTGCGCAATTATTAGGAGTATTACGTTTAATGTGCCCGTGCTCGTGGAGTAATGAAGGAAGCCCGACTCGCCGAGGTGCTTAACCCCAAAGATGGAGTCGGGGATACGCATTGGCGCCCCCCCCCTTCCCCCACCCCGCCGCCCGTATAATCAAATTACTGTGAATGAAATTAATTGAAGTCTTGCGCTGTTGAACAATCGAGTTTAATAAAAGTTAATAGAAACTTTCTGTTCATGCTCACGTGTGGGAGCGGGGTCTGGATCTTTCGAGCGAGCGGCAGTCAAGGGAGCGGGCATGGTGGAATTGATTAGAATGCATTATAGCAATGGTCTTTCTCATCAAAACATGGACAATATACAACACAATAGAAACGCCGAGATCCTGGCACAAATCTGGAGACTCTTGTGCTCCTGCTGTCGCCGAGTCTCATGAGAGATTGTCCAGAGAAAAACAGCCATCTTACGCGGCCGGATTAGAAAAATAAATGGCAACATGCTCGACTATTTGATTGCTTTAGCTTAGGTTCCACACATTCGCCGTGGCGTCGTTTCAATGAGCTACTGTAATGTCAAAAGATCTAGCGTTCCAGAAGTTGTGTTAAAAAAAGACCCAGTCCAGATTTCTTGAGAAACATCGTGGGCCAGATCTAGGGGCTTCTAGGGGATTACTGTACGCTCTGCGCCTTCTCCACTGGCGAGAGGGCGTCCCGTTGGAGGTGACTGCTCTGATGGGATCACCGCTGACTTTCATTCCCTCGTTTACATCGCTATGCCTTCTGCCTTCTGTTCAAAGTAGTTTGGACCTTTAGTGCGTTGCATGGTCAGGCTCCCGACCTGCTGTGCCCTTACTCCTCCGGTCGCACCCGTAGGTCCTCGGGCCGGAACCTCCTCACTGTCCCAAGGACCCACTTTAAAACCAGAGGTGACCTGTCCTTTGAAGCTGTGGAATGACCTTCCTCTGTCGCTACGTGTGACCGACACTGTGGAGTTCTTTAAAAAACAGCTGAAGACACGGCTGCTTTTAGTTGAAAAGGCTGTGATTGTTTTAATCAATTTGTTTTAATACATTTCATATAATCTGTTATTTTGTGCCGCTGTGAAGCACTTTGTGATTGTATCTGTGAAAGGTGCTATATAAATAAAGTTTCTTCTTCTTCTCACAAGTCAAACTTAAAACTGTATTAACCCATCGTGAGCTAAACAATGTTCGTGTCTTGAGAGGAAGAGATGTAGCCTATGTGCCGACCTGCGGATTGGCACATGTGCACCCCCCCACTCCCCTACAACCCCTCGCCCCTCCCTGGCCATGGAGTCTGGTTGGAGGAAAAAGCGGTTCTCCACGCCAGTACTTCCCACTTAAATGCAGTGGATGGGTTCATGGCCCGTGTGTAGCTTTCTGCTGCCCTGGACAGGAATATGATTAACAAATCGGTTATAAGCTAAGGTTGGCATAGGTCTCTATTCAGAAGACAAATGGACAAGAAATAACCACATTACAAACCGTTCTGCCTTTTACAGTAAAGTCGGTTCAAAATCTTTTTTGGCTGCGACCCCAACATTTGAAGTGTAAGTGAAAAGACATCCACATGGACCCCATTCCGGCTTGACTTAATCGGTGTGTGATAAATATGTGTATAGTCAGTCAGAAAACGGAAAAAAATTGTGAAAAACTTCAAATGAGTTTAGTGTTTTTTTTAGTTTATTTGTTTATTTGAGCAGCAACACTCTGCTCTATCTATCTATCTACAGTATCTATCTATCTACAGTATCTATATCTACAGTATCTATCTATCTATCTATCTACAGTATCTATCTACAGTATCTATCTATCTACAGTATCTATCTATCTATCTACAGTATCTATCTATCTACAGTATCTATCTATCTATCTACAGTATCTATCTACAGTATCTATCTACAGTATCTATCTATCTACAGTATCTATCTATCTATCTACAGTATCTATCTATCTTCTAGCTCACGTAATTGCTACAACGGCCCCTTTTCCTCGAGCGCACTCTGATTTCGTGTCAGACTTGCTAACGCTAACGAACGCTCAGCCGGCTGCTCTTAATGCGGCCGCAGTCGAACGAACAGCGCGTCTGGTTCCTCCACGTCTAATCCACCTGTTATTGAAAACAATTATCCATCAGCGGCGCCATCGTAATCACTCCCTCCTCCGAACCGCAGTTCATCTCGCGCCGTCATACGCGCCCTATCTGCTTTGCCATTAAAAAAAAACTTTAATTAAGTTCACACTCTAATGGCGAACGCTGCCAATATGTCGCCTCTGTTTGGTGTTTGGGCGCAATAAGTCAGGGATAATGGCGGCGCCGAAGTGACAAAGGCAAAGCGGTGTCATCCGACGAGCCAGATGCTTCTCTTAGTTGACTTTTAAGTTGGGCTAGGCTATTTACCGAAGGGCGGCGTTTGTGGAAAGATAGGCACGGCACCGACACCGACAATGCCCCCCCCGAGGTCCTGGAGGTCATCAACTACAGCACCGCCAAGTGTCTAAAGATCTGCTCTCACCTTGTTAAGCGGCCTATTATTCGCTTACTGTCCCGTCTGTGGGGAGAGTATCCGACACACACAAAGACTGAGACACACCCCCCGGGCCGGGACAACTGAGGACACAAATAACCAAAAATCCAATAACCAAACGCCCCATCGCTCATGGCATTGGCTTCTGTTGGGGAAATGGCTGGCCCACTTACCGTGCAAAAAAAAAAAAAAAAGATGTAGGGTTCTATTTTTCAGGTTACTCTGTCCCCCTAAAACATGCACAGTAGGATTATTCTCCAACTATGTGAGTGAGATCCAGGTGAAACGAGATCCGGGCCGGTTTCCCCACACTCATCCATTCACAAATATTGATAGTATCTACGTGTAGCACGGAAAGCGACCAGGATGGCGCCCAAATCCAAATAACTTCCTTTAGGCAGGCGTGGCCACAACCGCAGCTAAAACCGGGAGAATTATACCGACACATGCGCTTAGTTAGCTTTGTGCCTCATAGCAAGAAGGTCCCGGGTTCAATTCCCACCCGGACAGGGCCTTTCTGAGCGGAGTTTGCACGTCCTCCCTGTGTCTGCGTAGGTTTCCTCCAGGTACTTCAGTTTCCCCTACTACTAAAAAACATGTACAATAGGTTAATCCTCCAGCCGGGTGTTTCCGACCATTAGCCCGGCTCCACATCTGGAGATGGGTCCGGCCCACGCTGGCTGCTCACTGCTCCTACAGCTTGTCCCAGCGACATTGAGGACGGGTCTAATGCAGAATCGAATTTCTCTACAGGGATTAATAAAGTTTAACTTAAAGGTACACTGTGTAACATTTTGGACTGTACTGTTGCCATCAGTACAAAACACGATCCTAATGACCAGCTCGACACAGAACATGATATTACTGCAGTGGGTCATCAAGGAATGGATTTAAACCTTTTTAAATCTCAATTTCTACTGACTTTAGTCACATCTCCATGGAGCCCACTCCAGGTCACGTTACTGTCATGTCTGAGGAGACCTGAGCAAAACAACATGTTTGTTTGTTTGTACATTTATGGGGTATTTTTTCAATGATGGATATATCTATATTGTTTTTATCTTTCTGTAAAGCACTGTGGTCCTCCGGGTGTTGTTGTAAAGTGCTGTATTAATAAACTTTGATCTCATAAAATAAATGCTTGTATTTCAATTGTATTGGCTTTAAGATGAATTTGTACAGATTTTTTACAGTAAAAAGCAGATTATTCAGAAACTAAACTAAACATTCAAAATTTAAAATTTCAGAAACATAAAACCATACATTTACTGTAAACCTAGCTCTATGCATTTAGGCCCATTGTTATGGATAAAATGTAACAGCACTCCCTCGTATTTATAGCAGTAATCTACTGGAAAGTTTCACATTGATATCTCTAAATGTATTTATTTTCCCTGTTCACCTTCAGACCCGGAGAAGTCTAATCCTAATGACGACACAAACCCAAGGGCAAATACTTTTTTTCTTAAACTTGTTCCCAGTTTCGCGTTTGCAGCATTATCTCCATTAAAAAGTGCATGTGATTAGCGCGAGTCATTGGTAATCTGCGCGGAGCTCGCCGACGCCGTCCCTCCCCCGCCACCCCCGCGGATGTCATTGTAACTCGCCCGCGCTTACCCTTGCCGAGTTGTTTTGTATTCTGGCCGGTGATAATGAATGTATTGATTTACATTTTAGGGCCCGGCCACAAGTCGCAGATAGTGATGACAATATTTCTGGAGGCAATAAGGTGAGGAGATTAAAAAATGGATCCCGCGGAGAGAGAGAGAGAGAGGGGGGGGCGAGAGAGAGGGTACAGAAACGTCCGTCAAAGTCCAGTTTATTCTCATGATATCTGATGGATACATGCACTTCCAGATGCTCATTATTAAATCCTATTTTAAATCTCGCTCGAGTTATACGCGGCGCCCGAGACATATTTGGCTCGGGCATAATATAGGAGAACGTGCACCTCAAGAACAAAGTAACAAAGGCACGCACATGGAATAACATCCTTAGATTCCCAACAGAAGCGTGACTTTCTATGGAGATGTTTCCATTAGAATAACCTCTCATGATGATGCACATGTGGCCAGAGCCGTGGGGGTGCTGAGGAAAAAAATGTACCCCAAAAACGCTTTTTCTGTGCATATTTCCTATTTATTAATATTGCATGCCGTTCGCAAACTATACCCACCAGGGGGTGCTGCAGCGCCCTCAGCACCCTGGGTTCCCACGGCCTTGCACATAGCTGCACATTACGGGGGAACCGCCACCTTAACGTGGTGGAGGGGTTTGACCTGAATGGTCCTGGGGGCTCTGTTGTCGGGGGATTGGTCCCCCTGCTAGGGTCTCCCATGGCAAACAGGTCCTAGGTGACGGGTCAGACAAAGAGAAGCCCCTTATGAGAGACCAACAGGCCCGGTTAGAACCATGAGGCCGTCCTTCTGTGGACCCACCACCTGCAGGGGGCGCTATAGGGGCTGGAGCAATGTGACCCGGCAACGGACAAGTGGAAGAAAAGGGATGGATGGATGAAAAAGAGCCAGTATTTTGAACAAATGAACAAATCCCAAAGACTCGGCTCCCGGTAAATAGCCGTAAATCCCATCACTACAGTAGTTACAGCACATGGGAAGCAATATCCTCTTTGTGAACCTATAGTTTTTGCCCAGGAGTATCACAATTTATTCAATACATTCAAGCCTGCCACTTCCTTTTTACGTGACAACATCGCGATTGTCCATATTTCATTCTTTTGCCAGTCGACCTTGGCTTGCATCCGCACTGCCCTGCACTTTTCACAAAATTATAAAGTGAAACTCTAAAGATGAACAGCAGCAACTCTCTACCCTCATACATAGTTGCTCCCTGTTGATGTCAGAGTCTGCAACCAGCGCCGCGGCCAGAGTTGTTCCGCTCCAGTGTAATGCGGCTTCCCAAGGTCACAGTCGTAATGCTATGCAAATGCACTTTACGCTGGATTTCCTCCTTTAATATTGTTATTAAAATGCGGTCTGGGTTGGTTGCTCTATTTTCCTGCGGGCGCCGGCTTAAATAATGCAGATGTATTGAACGCCATGTTTTAATGTACGATATGGATACATTGGCAGCGGCCTCATTCCCAGCTCATCTCCACCGGAATTGGCTGCGTTTCTTCCCCCACTTTCCTGGCGAGAGACCTCCATTTTCCATCGGCCTTTTATTCCTGCAGACGCCCCTGCCCTCCTCGAATTCATTGCTTTTTCGAAAAAACAATTGCACCCGGTCGCCTTCTCATTGTCGGGCCGCACCGCTTCAATTAAACTCTCAGTTTCTTTCCGAGATGGAGAAAGCGAATTTTGAAGTTTTCCGTCTCGCGCCGGGCAAGCTTCAAAAATCGCCTGTCGTCCTTATTTCGCGAGTGTGCGTTTGGAAAAATATTGACACGCGTTTTATCAAAATGTTGAGAAGCCGCCGACTCCACTCGCCGCGCCAACCTCCAGCCCCGCCGTCGGGTCTTTTCAAAGCAACGTGATTAGCCTTTCAGAAAGGGGCTGCGTCACAAAGCCCCATATTTAACGTGCGAGGACATGCGACACGGATCTGAAAGCCCCTCATCACTTTCCCCAAAATGGCGGGCTAAATCTCTTGATGAAACAGCCCTGGCAGTTCGCTCTCTCCTCTCGCCGGTCGCGGAGGAGAGCGATGTACGCGGCTGTAGATTCTCCCAGACTTTCGAGGCCCCCATTCATCAAACCCCCTGCGACCCGGAGACGGCGGCGGCCTGGGGGGAGAGCGAACAGCGTGTGTGCCTTTCCACGCCGCGGCCGCCCCGTACACTCCGGGCGCGTGTGACAAAGAGATTTATTGATTTTTCCGATGACGACTCAAGACTTCGGCGCGTGAGAGAACACTGTACGTTCACGGGGTCGCGCCGTCTCCAGCGGCTCGAGCGTACGGTAAAAGCTCGACGAACGTTCCCGAGAAAAATAACGTGTCTCTGGGAAAGATTTATCGAGTTGCGTTGCCCTTCAGTCTTCTGGTGTTTTAATTGAGTCTTCAAATATGATAAAAAATGATAGTTAATTGTTGGAAATAAGAGTTGTGTCCCACGGCGCTATGTTTACACGCACCTACCGTCGGCGTAATTACATAATCAGCCGTCCAATTAGCAACAATGAGCGTGAACGGCGTTGCTCATTGTGTTCAGCTTGTTTTAATGTTGATTATAAAGTCGGGAGCACATTTTCCAATTCCAAATGAAATAAAAAAAATGTGCGTGTGGTAAAATGTTTGTATCAAGCACAGGGCCTCGTGTTACGCCAGTGGCGTGGGGTTTCAGTAGGCAAGGCAAGTTTATTTGTAGAGCACAATTCATACACAAGGCAATTCAAAGTGCTTCACAGTTGCATAAAGTTACAAGAAAACAGATCAAATCATTAAAACATAAACATAAACATTAATCAATGACAGTAAAAGGCAAGAGTGCAGATAAAATACTTTCAGATTTCATCTGCTCGGGTAAAAAGAGCTGTTTTCAACCTGGATTTGAACATTGTCAGAGTTGAGGCCTGTCTCACGTCCTCATGAAGACTGTTCCAGAGTTTAGCTGCATGACACTGAAACGCAGCCTCACCGTGTTTAGTCCTGACTCTGGGAACCAGAAGGAGACCCCTCCCTGAAGTTCTCAGGGCCCGAGATGGTTCATACGGCTCTAACATGTCAGAGATGGACTTTGGTGCTAAACCATGAAACGACTTGTACACAAGTAGCAGCCTGGGTTCACTCACTCAAACGCATATAAAACATAGACAATAGAAAGGCATATGGAGAAAACGGCGTTTGTTCGCCAAAGGATCATCAACGCAAACCAAACCAACACGTGCACCCGCCCCCAAACCAAAGCAAACACCTTCGGGAACACGTCTACTAGTATACCATACCATTGGTCTGACTAACCCAGTGGTGTTGTGGATTAGAGAGCCGTATATACAACCACTGGCCCTGACCTTAAAGGGATATTTCAGGATTTTTGACATAGGGCCTCATTTCCTCGTTATCCAGATTTCTGGAGATATTATTTTAAGGAACTTTTTGAGGAGGAAATTACAGTTACACCTCAACAATAGCAATGAAAGCAACTCAACTGTACATTATATAAATACATTAAAAGATAAATGTGCTTTTTTCTTCATTTGGCCATTTTAGTCAAAAAGTGAGGGAAAGAAATGTGACCTTATGGATTTGGGTGAAACTGAACTGGAGAAGATTAGCTTGGTTACGGCGGGGGTTAAGAGGTTAAAGGCCTTAAAAAAATTCTGAAACCCTGTATAAAATCTGTATTAAATAATCAACTTCTATAAAGCAACTTCTGTGCACTATACATTTGTTCCAACTAAATACAAGTTCCCAGAGCTAAATATCACACCATAAACTTCCCTCTCTCTGTTTTAACAAGCCCGAGTCCTAAACAGCAACTAGGCAAAACTATATATTAGTTAGGCATTTTCTCTGCGGTTTACTCCCGATGGGATAAATTAAAGAAATCCAAAAGGTCAAAGGAGTCAGAAAGTCACAAATTTATGCTCGGAGCAACTTTTTCTGTATCACCCACTGTTTTACTGCGGGGACTGGAAGAGAAACACAGACGCCGCCAGTATTAATGCATTTTTTATTGATTCAGATGCGCCATAATGAGTGTCAAAACAGAACACCCTAAATCTCAGCCAAGGGGGAGGTTGATGTAGTGGATAGAACAAGTTCATAATGAACCGACTTTGGTTCCCGGATCAAATGCATACCTGGAAATGTGTTTGGTTTGGTCTATGCTTGAGTCAATCGTGCATTCTGGGGCAGTGTCTTTACTGATATGTGAAAACTCTGCATTGGTTTGTTACCGGTTTCTCTACGACCTGCTTTAGGCAACAGTGCTAACCTACTTGCGAGTCTTACAATAAAGATTAGACATCAAATTATATTTTGAAAGTCTCCATTCTGAGTGCAAATTGTGGACATGCCATGGGCATGACAGACAGACTTAAAACCTGCCTGGCCAGTCAAACTAATGTATATGCTTTCTCAAAGATATGTCATCTAGGAGCCTGCACGATCTCAGCCATTTCCTGGTGGGCGTAATTGACAGACATTATCAACCAATCAGAGAAACGCCGGATATGACGCAGGAACAAGCTGCATGAAGCCTTTTCAGTAAACGTTCGACTAGGAAGGGATGGCATGTCTGCCGGTGCAACACGGTTTCCTATTTAAAACAGGAGGAGCAGAAGAAAACTATCAGTTGTGTCATCTTTAATGTTTTGAAAGAGTGCGGCGACAGCTTCCGTCTCAGTGGTTAGCACTCGTGATTCACAGCTAGAAGGTCCTCCAGACAGGGCCCCCTCCTCGTCCAGACCAGTGTTAATTTTGACAAGATATTTTAATTCAGTTTTAGTCTTTTGACGAAAATGTAATTCAATTTTAGTCGAGATTTAGTCAAAAAAATACCTTAAATTTTAGTCGAGTTTTAGTCGACTACAATTGCAAGTCAATTTAGTCGACAAAATTTAGGACAAATTTAATCGACTTTGTATTAATAATATTCATTATAATTATATTTAATTGAGGTCCTGCTTCATGGAGCTGCTCCCTCATGAACAAAGCTCAGAGCTGTTCCTTTGGCAGTGAATAGAAGAATAGAAGTTTGGATGATTTTAGTCTCTCCTTTCCTTTTTTATTTAGTCTCATTTTAGTCGACTAAAATATCTGGACATTTTAGTCATAGTTTTAGTCGCATGAAAAACTTTAAATTTAGTTTTAATCCAATTTTAGTCGTCAGAAATATCACTTTGACTAAAATTAAGACTAAACATTTTAGTCGACGAAATTAACACTGGTCCAGACAGGGCCTTTCCGTGTGGACTTTGCATGTTCTCCCCATGTCTGTATAGGTTCCCTACCACTAAAAACATGCACAATAGACCAGAATGAATGGAGAGTGAGTGAGTGGTTGGTGGTGGTCAGAGGGGCCGAGGGCACAGATTGGTAGCCTCGTTTCCATCAGTCTAGTCCCAAGGGCAGTTGTGCCTGCAATAATAGCTTACCACCACTGGAGTGAATGAATAATGACTACAGTGTAGCACTTTGAGAAACTTGGTAACACAGCCTTGTAAAGCACAATACAAGTGTAAGGTCTGCCCCCACTTCCTCTCAGGCTTCAGCAGCTAGTAGTGTGTCTTTCCGTCTATGCACTCGACACAAGACTAATAAGTTTGATACTTGACAAATCCCAATGGAGACACGCTCTTATCCCGTTTTCAGAGCACATTTCATAAACAGGTGCAGTGTTGCAGGTGCAGCTATTTTCTGTGCTACTTTATTGCTATATGAATTAAAAGCGCGGCCCAGTCACTGAACATTAGTTACAGGAAGGGCATCCAGCACGACAACCTGCCCAGTCACAGTGGGACAAAGTTGAATTAAAGTCTTCATCGAGTGCAGTTGCTTCTAATTGCCGTTGCTTGAGCTTAATTAAATGTGGAATACATTACATGGTTCACTTCGATTTTTGTTTGAAAAAGGTTTGGTTCACGAGGGCAGCCCTGGTCTGATCTCCATCCTCGATCCATATTCAGCGCCTCTCTATTGACGGAGCGAGTTGCCGATAAGCCAGACGCGGAATCTCACCCAGATTGTACGTCCGATGGATCACAGCGATGCAAATCTCGTCAGATACCGATGCTAATGTGTTCCCTGGCCATTTCGGTGCCTATAAGTCCATTATTTATTCAGATTTTACATGTTTTATTTCAAGTCCGAGAGATTTGCGTATTCAGCATTTTTTTCTTTTTTTCCCTCCCCGGTATTTACTGAACTTCTTTGGAGAATATTTAATAGGGTAATGTTTTTTTCGTAGGATTCAATTATTGTGGGCTTTTGGTTCAAAATACATGCAAAAAAATAAAATAAAGAATACCCTTGTAGTTAATGTAATCTATGATCTTTTAAAAGGACCAAGTGAGGGTGGCTTCTGACGTAGCATTTAGCGCGGGCTAACTGAAGCTCGTTCATGCTAGCAATTCAGCTGTGAGACGGTGAATGAGAATGAATACGCAACCAAAAAAAGGCATCAATAGAGTGACAAAAACACAACAATAAAAGTGATTAAAAAAAGCAACAAAAACACGATGGAAACAGTGACGACGACTATATAGGCTCCAGTCGAAAAGCTTTTAGATTTGGGTAAAACTGAACTGGAGGAAATGTGCTCGGTTAAGGCGGGGGTCAAAATAGAGACATTGACGAGGATGAAAACCCGACAAAAACATGACTGAAGAGTGATGAAAACGCAACCAAAAAAAAGCGTCAAAAAAGGAATTAAACCGATGAAAAAGCAACAATAATATGATTTTTTTTTTAAAAGATGATGTAAAATTGACTTTTTCAAGCTTTACATCATGTTATTATGTCATTCCCTCATTAAACACATGCCTGGAGTGTTGCCTTGGCTCATTCACATATTTTTGAGTAATCAGTAAAAACTTAGACGGCGGCCATTTTAGGTGTAGCTATGCCTCAGTCCTCCTAGGAACGTCCCCACCTCCTGAAGACACCTCTGGACCTTTCGTCACCAGCCGAGTTCCCAACCACTGCTCCTCAGCTCAGCAGAGGCAAGGCAAGGCAACTTTATTTATACCGCGCATTTCGTACACAAGGCAACTCAATGCGCCTCCTCAGAGCCCCCTCCTCACATGTCGAGCCCGCAGATTAGCTTCATGTGTAAACACTACAGCAGCTCTGAGACTTTTACAAAGACACACATCAGTGTTTCTGTTACCTCAACACCCAGGATTAAACCCGGTCACAAGAAATTATTTCCATGACGGGATCTGCGCTGGGAATGCGTTTGGGCCTTGATGATGCCCTGATAGCATTCCCTCTGGAGAAAGCTAATATTACAAACTAAAGCTCTGGCCATCACGTGTAAACGAGAAATATGCACAAATAAAGTCAATAAAACCACCATCTACACTAAGAACCGTTTAACAATGATCACACACTGAGACGGGATTGTTGATTTTAAAGTTTATTGCTCACATTTTAACCTACAGTGGGTCGCAGCCAAGTGGTTTTCTCTCGAAGCTAACCAGTATTAGCAGTTAGCCTCTAACAGCTAGCTTAGAACAATTTATTGAAAACAATGTACAAATAACGTCAATAAAACCGGCAACTACATGAAGCAGCCTTTGGGACGATCACACACTGAGCCTGGCTTGTTGATTTGTTAAGTTTATTGTACAAATTTCATCTACAATGGGTCATAGCCGAGTGGTTTTCTCCCGGAGTAAACAAGCTAGCCACGAGGCACTAACAGCTAGCTCGGAACAATTCATAGAAAACAAGCAGCATAATATTATGCACTAACAACGTCAATAAAGCCGGCAACTACTTGAAGCAGCATTTATGATGATCACACAATGAGTAAGGCTTTACACATTTGTGGTTTATTGCACACTTTTCATTAACAATGGGCTGTAGGCGATTGTTAAATGCTAACGGGGGTAATCTCAAATAATTGTCCACCTGCACAGATAATGTCCCTGCGGAGATCCTGGTGTAGACCATAGGGGTATAGTTAAAGATCCATAGAGCATGGCAGTAGCAAAGAGTGACTAGATAGCCTCCAAACAGCAGGTATTTTTCAGGCAAGAGCTCCTTCGGTGTGGACACAGCCTATGAACTCTCAAAGGTTCGTCTCCAAAGTCACTTTCCAAGTCAGACGCAGAATCAAATCATACCCTGCGTGGCCATTGTTCTCAAAGTGATAAAGCGTACAACAGTAAAACGCAGCGAAAATCGATCGTAGTTTCAACATGTGAAGGAGAGAATGTATGTAGCAGTGTTTCTGTTCTTAAAGAGACAGAGGCCTATTTCAAGCAAATGTATTCAAGGCAGTTATTTTCATTTACTGCATTTACAGACAAACATAAGTTGGATCATCATTGTAGTGTGCTATAGACTGGTACTATGTGTGAAAAAGCAGAATACCCCCTCTTTAAGACGGGGAGAAACAAATCAGCCTCGCGCAAACCAGCTAACCTTCCAATGCTGAAGACTCAGGGCTCCTTAGCTGTCAATTACCTTCTCCGCTTTGCATACCGCAGGCAACAGCCGCCCTGGCCAGTTCATTAATTGATCCGAGGTATTCCCGACTGAGGAAAATACAGCTCGATAGGACGTCTTCCCAAGGCCCGTCCACCGGGAGACTCCTCTAACGCGGAGTGTGTCGGTGGACGTGCAAACTGCGGTTTTATCACGGCATCTCGGTGTGCGGGCCTCATTACGGGGGGAAGTATCTGAAAACAAATTCCGCTGCTCCATTGATCCACCTGTCGCGGTGAAATACCCTGGGCTAAATACAATTGAGCCAGTCATGCAGTTTGGGGCACTGAAAGGGAGCATTCACTTCACATATGTGTGCAGGCGGAGTGGACTTTTACCTTATCGCAGCTCCGGAGCAAGATCACGCCCACATGTCGATCCGTCATACGTGGTCATGTGTTTGTCTTCAACTGTTACACTGCATACGCTCTGTGAGTAAGTAAAAAGTCTAATAGCGGTTCCAGGAGGGGCCAAATCTAAAAGCGTTTAAAAAAATTCTAAATAAACCATCGGAATAGCGACAAAAACGAGGCTGAAAAAGCAACAAAAAGTGATATAGTTTAAGACAAAAACACAACAAAAATGATTAAATAAGTGACAAACACATGGCGGGTCGTCTCATGATCGGAAGGTCGGGGGTTCGAATCCCACCTCCTGAAGGTGCACATTGTCGTTGTGTCCTTGGGGAAGACACTTCACCCTCCTTGCCTCCAGTGTCTGCGTACACTGGTGTATGAATGTGAGTGCGAATGGGCCCCCTATGAGAGACCAACAGGCCCGTTTGGAACCATGAGGCCGTCCTTCCGTGGACCCACCACCTGCAGGAGGAGCCATAGGGGCTGGTGCAGCTCCAACAGCTGCCCCCACGACCCGGCAACGGACAAGTGGGAGAAAATGGATGGATGGACAAACACATGGCGACAACATGACAAAAAAGTAATGATCACTTTTGTCGTTCTTAGCTTTCAAATGAGGCATTACACTGTTGCCCTCCAGTCGGGGAAGCTTTTATATTTGTGTAAAGCTGAACTGGAGGAAGTGCGCGCGGTTCAGGAAGAGGCTAACCTAACCCTCAAAGCGCTTCACATCAAGGCCATTCCGCCTTTGCTCTGCCCGTCAGACCGGGGAAGCTAAGCTGGAAGGGCCTGGTCGGTAAGTTTAAGAGTAAAATAACTATTTTCAGGAATCAAATCGGAATGATGGATTGAGCCAAACTTAATATTTTGGGTTTGCTTTGTTGACATGGGATATGTTTCATTTGATAAGAATTTAAATATAATACTTTTAGTGAAGGCAGCACATCAGAGACAAATCTTCCAGCTCTTTTGCAATAATCACTGTATAGGAAAGACTATTTTTAAAAACCTAAATCCGGTCACAGTTTTGTATTTCCATCATATCCTGATCTTACTGCCAATAAGTGAAAGAAAGCTGATTGTGGATCGTTTTTTTATTATTATTTTGAAGTACTCCTGTAAACATGATATTCCTCCCTAAGCCGCAGGAGTGAGAGGTGGTTGTCTGGGGGATAGAGAGGGGTGTGTGTGTGTGTGTGTGTGTAAGCCCACAACTGATGTGCAACTGTCCAAAACATGTCAGGAACTCGCTGCGAGAAACAAAACATGGAGGAAAACAGGCAACTAACAAGAAGTCTGAAAGGCAGAGGCAAAAAATAAAATAAAAACAGTTGCTTCCACACAAACCGTCTTTCAACCCTATTTCATTTCCTTCATTTTTTTGTGTTTTCAATCTGTTTTTTTTTACCTCCACCTGCTGATGTCACGAGGTGGTTCTCCTCTCTGGCTTCATTTGACTTCCTCTGTTCATTTCATGTCCCCTCCTGGAACCGCCCTATTCGTGCCATTGTAAGGGGAGTCATTTGGGGCGACAGATGGAAAAGCATTTATCTGAGAAATACTTTAAAAAAAAAAACAACAAACATGTGTTTTGAGGCTCAACTCTCTCGAAACCCTGGCCATAACTTTATGGGGACATCTGAAGCCCGTCTCCATGGAGATGTTGACTAAAGGCAGCCAAGTATGAGATCTAAATAGGGTGGCTCCTCATCCAAATCCCTTCTTTGATTACACACTGCAAAAATAGTATTTTCTCTCAGACATCTAAGCTCAAGTAAGAACATATCTCAGTATGTAAAAACGATGGCCTGTTCCTCTAAGGTTACCGTGGCTAAGGTTAGCCCAAGAGACCTACTACTACAGTGGATTGTGAATATCTACACACCCCATAATGACAAAGTGAAAAAAGTTTTTTAAATGGTTTTAAAAATACAAAAACTCAAAACTGCGCTCAGGAGCATCTTTTTTCCACCGATCGTCCTTGAGATGTTTCTACAATTCTCCTGGAGTCCACCTGTGCTAAATTAAATTCATTGAACTTGATTTGGAAAGACAGACACCTAAGGTCAGAGCAGAAAGTACGCTCTGAAGTCAAAGGAACTGTCTGTAGAGTCCGAGACAATCGAGGCACAGATCTGGGGAAGGCCACAGACATCTTTTTTGCAGCATTAAAGGTTCCGAAGAGCACAGTGGCCTCCATCATTCGTAATGGAAGACGTTCAGAACCACCAGGACTCTTCCTAGAGCTGGGCCCGTCCAAACTGAGCAATCAGGGCAGAAGATCCTTGGTCAGGGAGGTGACCAAGAACCCGGCGCTCTGACTGAGCTCCAGTGTTATTCTGAGGAAATGGGAGGATCCACAAGAGAAGAAGTGAACAAAAAGATGGCACATAAGATGATTATTTTACTTAATTCACACTTCTATAACATCCCAATTTCTTATGAGTAATGAAAAAGTACAATAAGATGTCCAACGCACACGTATTTTTTCACAACAGACAACACAAATTTTAATTGTGCAGCAAGACGAAGACAAATAGAGATAAAACACCAATTCCGACCCGTCCTCCACTTCTTCATTAAGCTACAGATGAGGTTTGAATGTAGGACCTAAAACGTCCCGCCCGGCCCAAGCCCATTCACATTCTGTCCAAACCCGAAGCGTTTATCCGAAGCCCCGCTCAATTTCCAAAAACAGAGCGAGGAGGAAATCCATCACATCCTCTGTTGGTTTCACTCCGCTGAACCAAATTCCGATGCCGTCGGACTCGGCCGTCGTTAAATGAGACAATTAGGAGCTCATTTAAAGATAATTAAAAATAAATAAATGAGTGCTTATCCCGAGGCGTCACTCGAGTGCACTCCGTCCCGCGGCGTCACCCCTGCCCCCTCCGCAAATGGCTTCTCACAACGCGGAGGAAACCACAGAGGAGTTTTTTTAAAGGGCCTCTTGACTTCTGCTTAAACGCGTTCTTTGCGCTTTCACAAAGACAAAAGAGGCATTATTTATTCGTATCGTTTAACGCACACACGAATTGAGCCACACAGTAAGCAATCAAGTCAATAGATGTGATTCCTTTGACGATTTAGAGTATTATTCGTTCACTCTTCATGCAGCAGTAGAGGAAACTAGTTATATATGTATTTACACAGTCGCACAGGCACATGCCATTCCCACTAATGCCCGCAGAGGGCGCTCCAGTTCAATGTGAAACCTCTCAACACCAGTTTTCTTTAACCTGTTACCTGCCACCTTAGGGTTAGAGTTAGGATTAGAGTTTAGAGTTCGCAAACATTTATATCCACATCTCAAAGCGTATTGACTGGAAAGCTTACGACCTATATGCCAGTGTGATACCTCATTTGAAAGCCAAGACCTTCGAGTTTCTAAAACTATGTGTGCGATCGGTGTGAGTGGAACACAACTTAAATCACATTTGCCATTCCTAACCCTAATCCCAACCCTAGCCCCCGATCAGGGGAGACGGCAAAAAAATATACACAATCATCACGATATCATGTTTAAATATTGCTCTGATTCAATGTTTCTCTTGGTGTGACATTATCTCCACGTCAGTAGCACCCACGGACTTTTCTAGCCTTGGTCTGAACAATATTTAGAAGATTTTTCAGAGGGATTTTTGTCTCTTAATTCCTTGCCTAATTTACTGTGTTTTGAGTTTTCAATGTTTACAGATTTTCCCAGTAAAAATGTATTTTAAAACTAAACAAGAAATCCAAAACCCCCTCTGAAAAAGTCTTTGTAACTAATATGTCACAAAATAAAGCCATAATTTTTTTATCTGGCTCGATCCATTATTCAGATTGTGTTGCCGAAAAGTTGGGAAAAGATGGTTTTGCACATTTTTAGGCATAAAACATAATTTTTATATGAAAATATAAAATAATCTTTTTCCCTCTCATATTTATGTCAGTAATCTACAGCAAAAATCTGAAATTGATATCTTTAAATAAATACTATTTAATCCTAAATTAAAGATGGAATCTATAATCACTACCCAACACTTTTAATTCCAGAATTGGTAAAAAAAGATGATCATTTCAAAAAGACAAGCATGAAAAATAATAGATACATTGGTAGAGTACCAATTAAACGCACGTCTGAGATTTTAGCGACTATGTTGAAATAAGATCCTCCAAAAATGGTTTCATCTGGTCCTTAATGGAGTTTTTGTTTCCTTTCAGCGCGAGACAACTGCAATCTATACCTTACAAGTCCGATCAAAATCCTCCGCAAGTCCTGAAAGCTTTGGCCAGATGGGATGAGATTGTGTTCACTCGAATTAGGCCTTTCATAGCACTGGGAAAAGAGGGGGGGGGGGGGGGGGGGGGGGGAGTTGCTGAAATAAAAAAAATAAAATAAATACAATCGAGGAGTAGTGAGTCTTTGTGGCCAAAACAAATCGATAGAGCGAGCAGATGAATCCAAGCCTGGCTCATCAGATGGATCCTCTGGGAAAGCTGCCGCCTTTCCCTCTCCCCCGCCACTTCCCCTCCAACCCCTCCCCCACCAGTACGCCGCGCCCATTACCAGACAATCCTCACCAAATCCCGCTCAAAGCCCGCGGATCCGGCAGAGCAACAGTGGGATCAGCGTGAGCCCTTCACAGCAGCAGATGCATCAACGCGAGGAAGAAATCTGGACGTTTTTCGGAGGAATATTGTTTTGAAATTTGACATCAAGTTTGGATTTGGGGAAACTTAGAAAGAAAACCTCGGACAAAGCTTGAATTCGGTGATGTTTTATTTAGTGTTGTTGCTTAAAATGTTTTTAATTGGAAAGGAAGAATATACGTTTGGCAAATATCTTGTGTAAAACAATCCACAAAAAGGCTTTGATTCCGATACATTGTTCTATGACTCCGCCTTATTTGTCGCATTTTCTCCAGTTCGGCTTTACCCAAATCTAAAAGCCTCAGTGTGACGCCTCATTTCAAATCTAAGACATAATGAAAACGTGACAAGAATTCAAGAAGAAAGCAACGGAAACGTGATAAAAAAAAAAATGCAACAAAAATGACTAATAGCGCAAACAAGAAAGAAGCTTATGTAGATGAGTTTTGCTGGTCTTAGCTTTCAAATGAGGCATTACGCTGGTCTATAGTCTGTAAGCTCCGATCAAGAAGCTTTTAAATGTGGTTGTAACTGGAAAAAAAAGGGCTTTTATTTTTTATTTATTTTATTTAAGCAGTACAAATGACTTGTTTACCTTAAATCCTCTCCGTAGTCCCTCTGGGGGTAATACAAGTGTTAATGGGATGATTGGGGGGTCTTTCATCTCCCCCGGTGTCTGCGGCCAGAAAACCAAAATTGCAACTTCGCTGCCACCGGGTTGGAGTCACCAATACACACTAATAGAACCACGAAGAAGAAGCTAACAGGCTAAACGGGCAAAGCTAACTGCGGGCTAAACAGTATTTACAGCCAAGTTTGAGTGAAAAAAAGTATCTTCATTGTGTAATTGGATGTACAATATCCCTCTCTCCCTTTATCTTTTCTGTCAGCGTAGTATTTACTCTCACGGACATTTAATAAGTAAAAAAACAGAACATGCCACGACCTGCAGTGGCGCTTATGGCCTCTAGGGGCATGAGTTACTTAGTACTGCTTTAAGGGGAAACTGTTTTGAACGTGCTAAAGCAAGAACTTAAGTGAAATCAAAGTGTGTTTCTGTTCTTGCCGGGAAATTAGGAATTTAATTACTTGACAATGAGAAGTAATGTACTTATTATTCAAGGTGGAAAACATGTCTTTCTGAATAAAAAAATTAACAAATACAATAACTGACGTGACTGTGTTGAAGACGGCTTTATTACTGCTAACATAAGTGTGTGTGTGATTAACTAGAACAATTACTTCAATATATACACAGCAGTATTGTGCTTTCAACGTCTCCTGCTAATAAAATAAAGCATTTATTCCAATATATTTTTACACCATCTGCAGCATTGTGAGTCACCCAGCTCTCTTTAAGTGCTCTCTCTGAAGTACATTGAGTCACATCCCACTTAATGCCATAGTGTTGAGTACACAGATTATACCCAGGCATAATGTCCTTGTGCCAACAGTGGGAGAAGGAGAATGGATTTCCATAGGAGCAGAAGGGTGGCTTGCATTTCACTGCTGATACTTTTAAACCGCTCCAGTCCACCATGGAAGTGACCAATGGAAGGCGCTGTGGGCCTATGTCCATGCCAGTCAAAGCAAAAATGACTGTAGAAATCAGCGCACCTGAATATACGAGCAGCAACACAGACAAGAGTTCCTCCTCCGCCGCTTCATTCTCCTCTCCTCCTCGTTACTACTTTTAAACAATAAATGGACACCAAACTACTTTAAGTATTTAGCCCACTGTGAGTTAAAGCAGTACTAAGTAACTTGTTTACCTTAATAAATCCTTTCCGTAGTCCCTCTGGGGGTAATACAAGTGTTAATGATTGATTGGGGGTCCTTCATCGCCCCCTGGTGTCTCTGGCCAGAAAACCATGTTTGCAACTTGACTGCCACCGGGTCGGAGCCACCAATACACACTAATGGAATCACGAAGAAGAAGCTAACAGGCTAACGGTCAAAGCTAACTGCGGGCTAGCGCCACTTAAACAGTATTTACAGCCAAGTTTGAGTAAAAGAAATGATCTCCATTGTTTAATTGGATGTACAATATCCTTCTCTCCCTTTGTCTTTTCTGTCAGCGTAGTATTTACTCTCACGGACAATTAATGAGTACAAAAACGCAACATGCCACAACACCTGCAGTGGCACTTATAGCCTCTAGGGGCTAAAACTGTAGCATAATACGATGATTTCACCTCTCTGCCCCACTGTACTGCATTTTAACACCTCACCATGCATTGGATGTAACTCAAGTAAGATGCATTTTAAGTGTTTCCAATCAACAAACGCATGGTCCGGTGAGAGTCTCTCACTGGAAGCAGCTGTTGCTCATGAGCTAGCTTTGTTTTGCTAACCATAGTAGCTCGACTATAAGTAGCCGTTCGACACTGACAACCAAAACATGCAAGCACTTTGTTAAATAGTACGACACATGTATGTGACTTTATGCATTTAGGCTTGTACTATTTGCTCGGGTCTGCATTCTCCCTCGTCTTTTGGCCGCGGATCGGTAGAGGAAACTCTGATAAAAACTCACCGGCCTGTCCCGTTCTGCTCCTATGGAAATCAAGCGTTTGAAATATTTCTGGACACATTTGTATGACCGTTTGTGTTTCCTAATTCAAGACATGACCAAGCTCCGATCCTGTGGGGAGTCAAAGCTGTTCCGTCGCTGCTGTGACCTTTAAAAAAAAAAACTTCCAAGACCCACCGCTCAGAACTGCTCTCAGTAACGCAGAACTTTTTCTATTATCATAAAAGGTTTTTCAAAAAGTATTCATCTGTTATGGGTTGTTTTGGGACCGAAGCTGTCGCGCATCTCATTCACAAGGGTTTTCCTCAATTCTTTTGTTGTTGTCACGCTTTAAAATGATATAATAAAGCCCCGGTGCAGGCGGGAAGTGAGATCATCAGGAACCGAGGCACGACAACATCCCAGTACAGGAAAAACTTCACTGGAAACTGCTTTTAATGATTAAACTGATATTTTTCAGTATTTGTGTGGAAACTTTCAGGAAGTAAAGTGGAGCGTTACTGTCACGGAAAAGCAACTCTTCAAAAATGGTGCTAGATTGTTCAAGTTGATAAAACACTGAGGTTTTTTTCACTGCTTTCACATTATTACTGTGCTATAGGGCGGCACGGTAGCACAGCGGTTAGCGCTCGTGCTTCACAGCTAGAAGGTCCGGGTTCGATTTCCACCTGGACGGGGCCTTTCTGTGTGGAGTTTGCATGTTCTCCCCGTGTCTGCGTCGGTTTCCTCCGGGTACTCCGGTTTCCCCTACCACTAAAAACATGTACAATAGGCCCAGGGACTGCAGGTGGAAATGAGCACAAGTGCTATAACCTGGTACAATGCATCTCTCGTTGAGGCTAATGTAGATTGTACACTGTCCCTGTTCAAATAAAATAAATAAATAGGACAAAACTAATTTTATTACTACTCGAAATACATAAGAACAGGGCAAGTTACTGTTCCTTTGCGCTAAAAGAAACGCAATGGCAAAATTGTCAGTCAAAAGTGGTTACAAAGGGGGAAAAGTAGATTTTTTTGTTGCTGTATATCATGCAGTAGCAAACACAAATCTCTGCAGCAATCATTCTAAGGCATCTTCCGAAATTGCCTCCCATTCGCCCGGGACGCGGCGAAACCTTCATATTGTGCTGTTTGTTCTCCGTCCATTTATCTATTTCTCGCAGTTGTGTTTACGCCTCTCTTGCCTTTGCCAGGAGGTGGGCAGTCCGTCGAGATGTTTGAGAAAACTTGGATGGAGCGATGAATCGATTGGGTGCTGTTCCTGTGAAGGTAGAAGTCAGTGTGACCTCAAAAAGTCTTTATTATGATAACCGCGGAGTTTATGGCAGAATAGTGCGGCGCCCAAGTGTGTAATGAGGAGCGCGGATGTGGTGGGAGGTGATGCGGGCAGGTGGGCAACCGCCGAGATGAGAGCATTATGTTAAACTGCGGGTTCAAACTTCGCTTGTAAAAATAGATATTTAGGAAAAAGACAAAGCGCTGGCTATAAAATGTAAGGCGTGCGATTTGAAAGTACACGCAAACTGTGAGCTGACTAACGCTGAAATGTTGAAGAGGTTTGCGAACAATTATGTTGTTATCAAGCCGGGACTAAACTCGGTCAAATGAGACTGAATGAGCCGTTTGCAAACTTCTGACATTTCTGATTAAAACGAGTTTACCGCCGCTTTAGCTTCACTGACCGCGGTTCACGAAGAGATCCTCGCAGACATAAATGTTTTACTTGCTGCTCAATTATTCTTTTTTCAGTATTTTGGCCCATAGGCTGAATTGGACAGGAAGGCTGAAAGGGGCTTAAGAGTGGGACGAGACATTATGCCAGGACATGTGTGCAACAGCCTTCCAACCACTAGACTACTAGCTGCAAACAAGTCCCCTTTTTGCTTAGTTTGATCGAAAACATCATCAATCTGAGTTGAGTTCATTTCAACATTTCCCAAGCAGCAACTTAATGGACCCTCCTATGACTTCAGATACTTCGGATTTAACAACCTTTAAACTCGAAGCCATCATTGAAAAGCTCGGGCATAAAAGGTGAACTCGGAGGTGATAGACATGGGAGCTAAATCAATCTAGTTGGAGTCTCTCATGAACTTACAAGTCGAGTCCGAGGTTTAATGTCTGAGTTCATTAGGATCATTAGGTCTTCTATGAATATGCTCTTACAGCCAGACCTGAGTAATGTTTTTTACCTGACAGTTCCGGCTCCTACTGTGGCCTTCCTCCGAGGTGTCACGAGGAGTTGCCTTGATGTGTCTCGTCAGCTAATTTAAAGCAGTACTAAGTAACTCTTGCCCCTGGAGGCCATAAGCGCAACTGCAGGTGTTGCAGCAAGTTCCATTTGTTTACTAATTAATTGTCCGTGAGAGTAAATACTACGCTGACAGAAAAGACTAAGGAAGAGAGGGATATTATACATCCAATTACACAATAGAAATATTTTTTTTTCACTCAAACTTGGCTGTAAATACTGTTTAAAGTGGGGCCAATAAAAGTGGCCCAATAAAAAACTTTACAAATGCTACAGTTTTAGAGCAGTACTAAGTATCCCATGCCCCTAGAGGCCATAAGTGCCACTGCAGGTGTTGTGGCATGTTGCGTTTTTGTACTCATTAATTGTCCGTGAGAGTAAATACTACTAAAGACAAAGGGAGAGGAGGATATTGTACATCCCGTTATACAATGGAAATAATTTCTTTCACTCAAACTTGGCTGTAAATACTGTTTAAAGTGGGGCTAGCCCGCAGTTAGCTTTGCCCGTTAGCCTGTTAACTTCTTCGTGATTCTATTAGTGTATTGATTGCAGTCAAGTTGCAAATAGGATTTCTGGCCAGAGACACCGGGGGAGATGAACTTCTTCAGACTTCTCCGACTTTTTCAGAGCTGTGTCCCCTGTGAGGGAAAGTCGGTACGACCCCTCGTCCCGGTTCACAGTCTGGGGGGAGGGCACGCTTTCGGACCTCGACGGCTTCTCTGATCCACACCGGGGTCACACATGTTGGCGGTCAAAAGATCAAGGTTGCATTAATTTTTCACCAAGATCTTGCATTGGCGACGGGAGAACGTAACCACTGCGCAGAGCCTTCTACAACACATCCCGACGATTCTCAATGGGATTAAGATCCATCCAATCCATCTCATGCTTCATCCACCATCAGGGGAGAAGTCCATTGACGGAATAACCTGGTTGTTCAGGGTCTCGGCTGAGCTCATTCTTGGGGCGCATAGATTTCAATTTGAATGTGATTAATCTCGCTGCTTTTCTTCAACGTTAACCCATATATACAGTAATTGACGATGTGCATTATACTGTCCTACTTCACAACATGGAATAACAAAATCACTTTACCCACTCCGTCCTCAGTGAAACGCTACACGCCTTTACAAAGCCGTAACTTCATCTGACACCCACCAATTTACAGCCAGAGTAACCGGTGTTAATACAAAAGAACATTACAAGTCCGCGCCGTGAGCCAAGAAAAACCTGTCTACTCTCTAGTAAACAGTTTACGAGTGACTCTCCCCCCACCATGAAGACTTTATTAGCCAATGCAAACATATCAAGGCAAATTGGACTCCTTCTGCTTCATTTAGCCGCTGTGATATGATAAATAAACATAATTAAACAGGCCGCAGCCACTCTCGGCTTCAAACTGCAGCGTAGACAGACTCTGACATGCGGGGAACTCCATAAGCGATTAGGCCGGGGAATAAGTCTGAGCCGCGGTGGCACTAACAGCAGCCATTATGTACTTCTATGAGATACGCAGGCATTGATTCAAATTGTTTTGTCGGGCGCTAACAAATGGGCTGTCACACGTAATGAGGCGGAAGGAGCGCGCCGCCGTCGACAACGCGCAGCCACCTATAGAGAGAGCAACAAAGACGTGCACTTTCGAAAAAACTCGCGGCTTTTGACAAGATGTTTTCCGGGGCCAGGCATCGATTTGACGATGATAATGAGCATATACAGTAATTAGATGTATGGCTCTGTAACGGGAGACGAATGTTCATTTCAAAGAGTCGCCTAAAAGGGGTTTTAAAAAGCCATTGGGAGAGGCGGAGACGTATGGAAAAGGTGAATTTTTGAGCTTTTAAACCATAATTGTTAGAGGATGACGTTAAATCACTATTTATCATACTGGGTCAAGCTGGAAAGTCATACTATCTCTGTCATAGCCTTGAATGTTTTGCTTGCGTATCGGTATGACGCTCTTAGAGGGTATTTATCCCTATTCTGTGGAAGCATAGACAGACTTGAATGGTAGGACCATAGACTGTAAAAAAGAATAGACAGCTCCTCCTCACTCCTCCCCGTTTACCAAAATGACCACGTTCGTGGGGGAAATCATGGCGGATTTACAGGCTCCTCCTCTCCAGCTCTGACAAAGCATGTTCCTAAAAAGGGCATAAGGGCGGGATCTCGACTGTAGACCCGGCCCTGCTTGGCCCTCGCGGGGCGTGTAATGGGCGTGTATTTCTGTTGTAATCGCGCCCATGGCCAGGCAGCGACGTAAACGGCCTGTCAATCAAAGTCAGGCCCTCATTAATTATGCAAAATTTCTAACATTTAAACTACGATAAAAAGCCCGGTGCCCCATATTGTTTTTAACCCAGCGTAATCACAGGATGAATATCTAGCTCTAGCCACTTCTAAACCATTAGGCACCAGGCATTAAAGTTGTTTTTAACGTGTCTAAAGTCCAATGCATTCCAATGGGGGAATAGCGGCCATATGGAGGTACTACAGCAAAGGTGGAGCAATGGCGGCCTCCAGTGTCGTGGTCACAAAGCAGAGCAGTCATTGGCCATTGGGTAGGACTAGCGAAATGTTTTGAATTCATGTCTCCGGGTCCCGTAACAATGGTAAATAAACTGGTGACAAACAAAATGATTTTGGATCTTGTTTAGTTTTTTAATAAGCTAATCTTAAGTAAAGAATTCTGTAAAAAATTCCCTTGTTTTTCTTTTTTTTTTTCAAAGCTGAATGAATGAGGCTGTCTTTTTTATACTCTGACAAGAAAGCTAAGATATTTAAGCAGAACTAACTAACTCGTGCCCCTAGAGGCCATAAGTGCCACTGCAGGTGTCGTAGCATGTTGCAGTTTCTTACTCATTAATTGTCCGTGAGAGAAAATACTACGCTGCCAAAAAAAGACAAAGGGAGAGAGGGATATTGTACATCCAATTACATAATGAAGATACTTTTTTTCACTCAAACTTGGCTGTAAATACTGTTTAAGTGGCGTCAGCACACAGTTAGCTTTGCCCGTTAGCCTGTTAGCTGCTTCTTCGTGATTCTATTAGTGTGTATTGGTGCTGAATGTATTACCCCCAGAGGGACTATGAAAATGATTTATTAAGGTAAACAAGTTACTTTGTACTGCTTTAAGGGAGGAAGCTATTGCTAAAAAAAATCCCCACTTTGACCACTGTGTGAAAAATCAATACTTTCACCTGCAGTGTCTCGCCTGAAGCGCTCCGATTTGTACTTCCTGAATTTTGTCGCTTATTACCTGGAACAAATGTGTCCTCCATAATACCAGATTTACAAAATGTGTTGCCACGTGTCATTAACACAGTTTTAAAAACCAATGATACAAATCTAAAATTTACCTAAAACAGACATAAAATAAAAATAATTACCGTTATTAAGCTGGCCATATGGTAATAAGCTTCTAGATGTGAGCTTCTATGTATTATTCTGTATATATTTTATGAACTTTTGTAAGTATAACATCAACCTGTCCAGGGACTGCGGGTGGAAATTAGCATTTTTGCTTAACCTGGCACATGCCATCTCTTCTTTTTTAGACTAATGTTGTTTGTGCATTGTCCCCGATCAAATAAATAGTAAAAATAAAAATGCTTGGATAGTAGTGAACAATGTTCATGCAAAAATATGGCACTATTTCTTCATTGTTTTATGCCAGAACATGACTGTAATTTGATAGAGACCAAACTACTCGTCCATTTATCTTCCTGAGAAGTGTTTTTGTCATTTGTTCACAAAAACCTTAAAAAAAATAGCTTCTACAATCATGCTACGAGGCTGCCGAAATGCACATGAGCACCGCAGAAAGATTGCTCAGTGCAAAGGGACAAAGCCTTTGCTAAAGCGTGTGCGGATCAGTGCAAGCTTTGTGATTGTATCTCCGTGATCTGCAGAATGAATTTTGGTACTGTTTGTGTAACCCTTTGTGATTTTGTTTTTCTTGTTAGCGATGGAGAGAATGTTGTAGAAGGAAGGGGAGCATGAGAACTGGACTGTGGTGAAGCTTAGATAAATCGACTGGACTGGGTTGATTGAGTTGAGTAAGTCTTGCTTTTATCTCCAGAAGCCTCTCCTCCAATATTGTGGGTAGAAAGTATCACTAATAAGCACCAGAGCTAGAGATCTATATAAGACTCAGGACTGCCATGATCCTAGGGCTGGGCAATGAATCAAAATAGGAATCCATGTTTTGGTCAACCTCAATAATCATCATGGCATTCTTTAAACGTCAGGTTTACAGCCATGTCTTTGACGAGACAATTGAAGATTTTAATAATGATAATAATGCCAACAAAGATTGATATCATCCAGGTAGATACAACAGAGAAAGCTAAATCGATTCAACTGGACTTTTTTTTTTTTTTACATAATTGCCCGACATTTCGAGAATCATCTAAATCTCATCGTGCATAATAATAATTCTGGGCACTCAAAGACGCTTTATACTACATTATTTATTCAGTCCATAATTGGTGGTGGTAAGCTACTATTGTAGCCACAGCTGTCCTGGGGAAGCTGATGGAAGCGAGGCTGCCAATCTGCGCCACCAGCCCCTCGGACCACCACCAACCACTCACTCACTCACTACATTGACCCATTTTAGACATTTATACAAATGGCATGTTTAAGTTCATAGTACATCTATTTACTTTTATTATGAGATAATAAAATGGAATCAAAGATCAATCAGTATGAGAAAGAAAATTGTGATAATGTTTCCCCCCATGTCGTCCAGCCCTACATGATCCTCTGATCCGTAGTCAGACCTGTTATCCATTGCGCCATGAGCCCCTACATGATCCTCTGATCCGTAGTCAGACCTGTTATCCATTGCGCCATGAGCCCCTACATGATCCTCTGATCCGTAGTCAGACCTGTTATCCATTGCGCCATGAGCCCCTATATGATCCCACCTACTGACATGTTTACATGTTCACTACCTTGAAGGGTCGACGCAAAGGTGTTAAATCACATTTGCATTTTCAAAGACCGGCTGCTCCCTTGATCTCAATGGGCCATTATACGAAGTAGACACATTGTGTCTGAGGCCACCCCCGCGGTTCATCGTGGGTCTGTGCTTTTTTGACACAAATTGCCTCCTTAACTCCTCTCTCAAGTCATCTTTTCAGATTCCGAATGCTTGACTGATCCCAAAGGGCAATTCATCTGCAGCAAACCTCAGAACGTTTCACAGACACATCACAGTCACCGTGTGTCCGTCCCGACAGTTCAGACGAAACTCTCTCGCGTCTCAACAAAAGTGTTGGCGTCAACTCAATCAACCCAGTCCAGTCGATACAGTACAGGTAAGAGTCTTTTTTCTCAGTTTATTGCTTTTGTCATGAGCATGTTCATGTTGCTCGTCTCCTCCGTGTAGTTTCCACCGTGAGCTTTTGCTACAGACCCGATAACGGTGAAAGAACGCAGCGACAGAGAAAACACGTTGAACTTAATGTATGGGCTCCCGCGGCTGCCCTGCTTACCTGCACACATTTCGGGATAACATCAGCAGTCCTTCCCCCCCCCTCGTTCTCCTCTCCTCTGCTGCAGAGCTCCCTGGACATATCGTGTAGGATGTGATGGCACAAACTTATTACTGCCCTTATGTTTTCTCTCCGCGGCTGCCGCATTCGACGTTGCACCAATTTAGGAGTTGCACAGAGGATGGAGATGGAGATGAAACGCCTTGTTATTTTTGATTATGCCTTGTTATTTTGCCCTTCTTGGCAGCTCTATCGATCGGCGTACAGTGTATACAGTCGGCCATATTGATCTTCAGAGTTGCGCGGTGTGGGTGGCAGCTGATCATTGGCTCAGGCCCGGGAGGGGGCGATTTTGCTCTTGGATCTATGTCATGTTGAGACGACGGTGGCAGGTAGGAAGCCATGAATAAAACATCGCGTCCAGGCCATTAGTCAACTTCTGAAATTATAGCGCTTCTCACACCTGGACAGCTGTGATATTTTTAATGATCGAGCCCGTCTTTCTCCCACATGTTTAGGGCCTCTTTGAAATGAGAAGTTGTTAATAGTGAGATGTTTTGGCCTGGGTACAATTCTGATGGTATGTTTATCCATTACCTAATTGCCAGTTGGTGAGGAAATGCAGTGGATGCGACGTTAATATAATGGGCCAACTATACTTGGGATTTTGATTCCATATTCAATTGATTCATTTTCAATTCGATCGGAGCCAAATGTTTAACAATTCAAAAACAATATGATAATATTGAATGTTCAAAGGTATTCTGCACGATACAAGAACAATAGACTGGCATTTGTGCACCTTGTATTTTTTCAATGGGAGTCTGAATGCATCATTATAAGCCACGTTGAGCTTTTTCACCGAGGCATTATTAAATCTGCTCCACAGTGGGGCTGTATAAAAAGGTGTACAGTAAGTTCTAAACAGCTGGGCTTTTACCATGTCTGAACAGATATGACATTTTCTGACAAGAATGTTTGCCTGGGCATAAAGTGTTCGGCACTGACGATTAATGTCGTCATCGTCATAGATCCATCCATTTTCTTCCAATTGTCCGTTGCCAGGTTGTAAAATCACATTGCACCAGCCCCTATGGCTCCTCCTGCAGGTGGTGGGTCCACAGAAGGACGGCCTCATGGTTCTAACCGGGCCTGTTGGTCTCTCATGAGGCCATGGGAGACCCTACCAGGGGCACGAAGCCCCCGACAACAGAGCTCCAGGATAATTCTGGTGCTAAAACCCCTCGACCAGGTTAGGTGGTGGTTGGAGGAGGGGATCAAACTGATGAACAAATGAAAAACTGGGAAACACAGATCCTGTTCCCCTTTGGTCCGACAGATTAAAACAAGACTCTTTTTTTGCATTATGCAATATGTAATATTTGATTCCATTATCAGAACAGATATTCAACAGTTCTTGGGACCTACTGAGAGAATGGCTAAATCGTCGACGTACATGAATCGTCCATCGTACATAGAGATATCTTTATTTCTATCTTAATTATTTGATTGCACATTACCTTGTTTTTGGTGACGCATGTTTTCTTACTGGCTGCACCTAAGCTGCTGTAACAAGTGAACTTCTCTGCGGCATAAATATAAGCACAAGCATCTTTACGGCCCATTTTCTCTAAATGAGGTTTTCTTTACACTCTTGCAACAACATGTCCACTTTAGTAGCTCCAACAAACTGTCCAGTCATGTACAATATTTTAGATTTTTTCTCAGAGGGATTTTGTAATTTCTAACTTGCCCAATGTAAACAGCAGAAAACAAGGCAAAAGTTTCAATCCATTATTTTGATTTCTTAGCTGAAAACATAGTACAGTTTTGCCATCGGTGTGCACAAAATGCTTTTTTTTTTTTTTTATATGAAAACATAATGACAGTAAAAACTTGCAAGACAGTAATCTACATCTAAACTCTTTATAACCCCCTTTATAGAGTTCAGGATCAATATGTCATATATCGTGTAGCATTATGGGATCGTAAAAAGGCCTTCATCCAACCCAACTGAGAGTCACACTTGACTTCAAAATGGCCGCTGCCCCTTTCCGCCGCTCCTGCATGACTCCGTGAGAAGATAAATTACTTACACATTGACCCAAACCAACTGTGTCCCAGCTGTATGCGTCTGGCGGCCATATTGATTTTGGAAAGTCTCCGGTGTGAGTTGTCAGGTTGATCATCCCTCTTTTTATCCTGGGAGGGGGGGGGCACTTCCTGTGTTAGATGTATGTCGCGTAGATAGGGCCGTGGCAGGTCGGAGAACCATGAATAATCCATGAGGCGAAACGACGTATCCTCACCGGCGCCATGTTGAGAAGCCATTTTTCACCGTCTGATGTTTTGTTAGGAAAGTGCCAGGTTTTTCCATGAATTACAGTGGCATCTCCCCACTTCATAGTGCATCATGCTTATCGCCGTGCCAACCTCCGAACCATAAATCAAACACGCCTGAGTTTTTTTTCATTTTTTTTCTGCCAAAGTTTACCCAGGTGATAGACCGCATTATCGCTGGATTTGTCTTATGGAAACGACAAAAACAGGTCCGCACATAAATTGCGGCGGTGAAAGTCTCATTTATGGAGATTTAGGGAGTTTAGCGAATCACAATGTCACCCTACAGTGCAGCGCAGTCATTTAATCACTTTTTTTGTCTTCCTGGGGAAACGAGCTCATTTGGTTGTTCTCATGAACAAATACATACAAATAAAACAGCAATCTTCACATAATGATATCTTAAGATTGTTGTGGACTTTCGTAGAGCGAGGGGCCAGCATGCTCCTCTAACAATCAATGGTGCTGCAGTGGAGAGGTTGACCAGCAGTTCCTGGGTGTGCACATCACAGAGAACCTTTCCTGGACCATGCACACTACATCTCTGGACAAGAAAGTAATCAGCGTCTCTACTTTCTCCGCAAGTTAAGAAGAGCTAGAGTCCCAGCCTCCGTTATTTGCAACTTCTACAAAAGGAACTACAGAGAGCATCCTGACCAGCTCCATCACTGTGTGGTTCTTCTACAGAGGGACTATAGAGAGCATCCTGACCAGCTCCATCACTGTGTGGTTCTTCTACAGAGGGACTATAGAGAGCATCCTGACCAGCTCCATCACTGTGTGGTTCTTCTACAGAGGGACTATAGAGAGCATCCTGACCAGCTCCATCACTGTGTGGTTCTGTGTGGCCAGCACTGCCTCCTGCCGAAGGAGCCTCCAGCGCATCGTGAGAGCAGCGGAGAAGATCTGTGGAGCTCCTCTCCCCTCCATTAAGGACATGTACTCCACCCGTCTCACCCGCAAAGCCGTCAGAATCACCAGGGACCCTACGCACCCATCACACAGTCTCTTCAGAGTAATGCCTTCTGGGAGGAGACTGCGGAATCTACGGGCCAGGTCGAGTCGACTTAAGAACAGTTTCGTACACAGGGCCATCGGGAAGCTGAACTCCCTGCCCTCCCTCCCACCCCTCTTCCACCACCCCCCACAATCAAGGATGAGAGAAATATAATTTCAAAATCAGTCACATGGTTTGACAAATAAAACAATCTTGAATTAAGGTTTCCATCAAAATCTAGGAACGAAGGGCAATGTTGACCTTCAAAAGAAAACTGTATACAGCAGTTTCAGCCCAAACTTCAGTTCAGTGAGTTTTGGACCATATTTATGTATTTTCAACAAACAAAAGTGTTATTGGGATTAGTAATCCAGTTACTTCTTTGATTACTTTTTTTTATCAATTGTAATCTGCACTTGGCTCATGCCGTTTAGCTCTGCCCCATCGCAGTTGAGAACGACCTGTTTCCCACAAAACCAACAAAGGACCACAATATTCTCGGCATTTCGAGGTGATAAACTCGGTTGCTGATCTGAAGTGAAGGGTAACTTTGGCGATTCTGCAAATTGCAAATGTTTAACTATAGGCTCATTCTTCCTGGAACACGTGGGAACCTACAGTGGCCCAGAAGGGACAACCTGTTCTTTTGTAAATAATGTTGTGCTCAAATATAAATGCATTGCCTCCTCCATATGTGCTTAGTCCGTCCCCAGTAGAAGAGGTTTAGGTCCCAGGCCGAGTAATGGATCCATGACTTTTCAGACGACGACGTGGTAAATGTATTTAATGTTGTTGTAACATTATGTTATTTAGCCGCTGTAGCTCATTGGTAGAGATAGTTGGGTCTCATTTCAGTAGGATATCAATTATAGATCCACTTCCTTGAATATACAGTATAGCGTTGTATACTGCTGTTATGTCTTTAGGGAAGTCATATTGTTTCATGTGGATCAGCGACGGCAAAGTCAATCAACGTACTTTTCTTTCTTTGAAGTTCTGCTGATGAAAGTGTCTTTGTCTAGTGAAGCTTCTCCTTGTTTTCTCCAAAAAGGGCATCGCCGAACTTTCACATCACGAGAAGCCACAATATATTGTTAAATCTCTGAGGTCTTAAAGGGATATTTCAGGATTTTTGACATCACTTCCTAGTTATCCAGTGTTGTTGATGTCTGGAGATATTTTTTTCTTAAATTCATGCAGTTCTTATATTTGAAGAGTCTAGTGGCGCTAGGCTAGGGCAAGGCTAAAGCATTTCTATGGTATCAGTTAGCCTGGATTAAAAACAGTCTGGCCCGCTCCACAGTGCACCTGAGGCAAATCACTTATAACGCCAGACTAACCATATAAATGTCTGTGTCGATAGAATAATTGTAACCATTTTGCATTTAAAATAACTTATATTTGAGCAGCAACGGCTTCGTGGCTGCAAGCTAACGCAGCGGCGGACACTTGGTAAACAGCATATCTATGAAGTCTGTGACCTCATCTAAACTGATTAAAAGCCTGGCTCCAAATATGTTTTTCTCACACCTCCAGTATAATCTGTTGTGAAAGAAATAGTTGGTATATTACGAAATGGCACGAAAACAATTCTCATTCCAAGCTGGTTGTGAGCATTTGAAGTTATAGGCCATATTTACCGGTCCGCTATGAAAGCGCACGGCTGCCCTGCGATCATCCGTACATGTCCGTCCGCGCTCCCGCAGTCGGAGGGCTGCAGCCTGTTTATCCCGCTTGGCCTCTGAAGATAAACTTTAGATTTATGACTTGAATCCGCCGCACCGCATTCCCCCGTTTGCCCAGAGAAAAAATACACGAGGTGCAGAAATCAGGCGCGGGCCCGGCTGCTGCGGGGACCCGAAATGTGAGTCTGCTGATTTAATTGAAGCCAAGTCGGGACGTGGGGGACTTCTATGAGACAGAGCGAGGAGGGGTGGTCCAGACAAAGCCTTCGCCTCCGCGTGGCGGCTGTATATTTAGCTCAGAGCTGTGGACAGGTGCACGGGAACGGGGGTAAAAAATATGTACACAATAGGCCTGGAGCGGAAACAAGAGGGAAGTGGTGATTATGACTATGATGTTATGAATAGATACGCAATTATATAAGAGAGCATTTAGATCATTCAGGTTAGAATCCCTGTGCAATCAACATGAAGAGTACTTTCCTTTGCAAGCAACTATCGATAACCAACATTACTGACCCCTGAAGAGGAATTATATTTGGCAAACAATATTAACATTAACATGCTGTAAAATGCTCTTGGATAATGTGCACTTTGAACTGAATCCTGCTTCTACACAAATAAACTGACAATATTGCAATCAATAATACTGGGAAAAAAACACAGTTAGACCAGATTGATGTCTACGTGAATACACTGAAGATGTTGTAGTTGTGTTCCCATGGTTTAGTTCTTGGTTTTAGTCTCATTGTAGACTTCACTGACAAGACGGACTTCCTCAAGGTATAGGTGTTAGTCCTGAGCCTCTGCGACTGTGGGCCAACTGGCTGGCCTTCTGTTACCTCTGATGCTCTGAAACGGTGTTCACAGTTTGAGAGCATGGTGTCCTGCACTGGTCAGCTCCTCCACCTCCTCCATCCTCTTCCTCCTGCGCAGCTCCCTCCATTCCACAACAGTCTTTGACCATCTTCTGGGAAGAGCTTAGCAGTTCATCTGTTTTATTCTCCAGTGAACGTCCATTAGCCAGAACAATAGTAGGCACAAGAAGGCATGTGTGACTTCACTGGGAGTCTTGCCTGGATACCTCCTCGTTTGTCCCGTTTTTGTTTCTTGTAGCTCCTCTTGTGACGCCTTCACTGTGCTGCAGGTGTGGGGGCTCTTGGTGCCTCTTCAGTGTTTCAGAAGAAGACATTTGTAGGTCTCAAATGGGTTTAACTGATAAGATTTTTATTTATTTTTTTAGTAGTGTCTTACTGTGTGGAGTTTGCATTTTTAGTGTCACGCTTGTTTAACCCCTTAACTGCAAATGTAACGTAACTCACACAGATCTCACACATATTTTTAGAAACTAGAAGGTCTTGGCTTTCAAATTAGGTATCACACTGGCATGTAGACTGTAAGCTCTCCAGTCAATACGCTTTGAGACTTGGATGTAAATAATTGTTAACCCTAACCCTTAACCCTAACCCTGGGGTGGCAGTTAAGTGGTTAACCCCCGCCTTAACTGAGCACATTTTCTCCAGTTCAGCTTTACCCAAATCTAAAGGCTTCCTGGAAACAAAAGAGTCAAAATAGTAGCAAAAACGAGACGTAAACAAGGACGAAAATGCAACTGCAAAAAAGGAGTTAAAAGTTATTTGATGTAACTTGGTGCAGGGCCTAAACAAGCTTTAAAAGTCATCAGTAAAATCTTAAAATCAATTTGAAAATGCACATGAAGCGAGTGAAGGGAGGTTAGCCCAGGAAGATATGTCTGTAAAAACCTTTAAATGATGACGGCTTTCATAATCTGTGGGAAACAGCAGTGCTCCCAGCCCCAGACTCTTTGCTGTGTCAAACCGAACCTGCAGGTGTGATTCTTGCCCCGCGTTTGGCCGAACGGGGCTGAGTCAGAGTGAAGGGGTGATGTAGTGCCCCCAGCGCCTCTGCTGTCACACGTATCTATCACCGTCTGCACTGTTTAAGGCTCTGAATTTATCAAAACCGCAGCCCTGCCGAGTCCTGAATACCAATACTGCTCTGAGCTGAGCCAGGTGAGTGTTTTGATCCCAATTTACCTGATAACTCACAGGAGACAGTTAAATGTTCCCGCCCATCGGTGTTTTCTTGTTTGCGCCGAAATACGATCGAAAATCTAAAAGTTATTCTGATTCTGAAAAGTCATATATTATTTTAAAAATATCTAGTTTAAAATAGCCATGTTGCTCATTTGTCTATTGAACAGAGTCAGGCGCGTAATGAAGTGCTGCTGCTGCTGCTGAATAACTACTTTCCTTTACATTTAATGGTGGATATCGGGATCAGCTTTTAGTTTGCGTTATCGTGCTGTAACGTGCTCCTAATTCGTCAATTCATTTCACGTGATTACATCTTCCCATTTTCGAGATGATTAGAGTGCTAGATAAGTCTCTGCTCTAGACGGTCTGCTGAGAAAACTTGAGATTTCATGACACACATTAGGGTTAGAGCCCCATCCATAGTACTGATCCCGAGTTGTCTGTGAACTAAACATGGCTGCTCAATCTCCTTCTACGAAGCCTTTCCCTTAAAAGGGCAAACAGGCGGGAAGCCGAGCCCTCGGGGGGCACGCGGTCCGGCTATGGGCCTCCACAGAGCTCCAGAGCGTGTCAAGTAGAAGATTTAGGCTTCTACTTTTTATTTTTCTAATAAACAAAAACCAGCGTGGTTAAAAATATGACACCTAGCCCAGCATTGTAACATAGGTCATAGCAAGTGGAGCCAAGCTTTTAAGCAGTTTAAGTGAGGTCAAAATAGCCTAAATCAGTGGTTCCCCCTAGGGGGCCTCAGAGGCACTGCAAGGGGGCCGGCAAAGGTTGTCTACAAAACAAGTACATTAAAATAAACTTATTTTGAAAGGAACAATACATTTATTTGCTAACATTTACGGTTTTAAAACAGCATTTATCCCACAATCATAGCTAGATGTTGCTTTTCATGTAATTTTAGCTGTAAAATAATAACAAATTCCTTTGAATAGAGCAAATTATTAGTATTTGGGGGGCCCCCAGAAAATGTTGGACTGATTAGGGGGCCGCGATGTCCCGGACTTTGGGAATGGCTGGCCTAAATAATTGAAAAACCCAGCTAAATATCCCCTGCATACATGTAATGGAGGAGCATAATTGGCTTCTTTGAGCTTTTAACCACGTTTCAATGTTCTTCTGTCGTATATTTAGCGTCATCCACGAGTACTTCTTTTCACTTTAATCATTTCTTCCACTGCAATCGGCCTTTCCGACTTCTTTCCCCTCTTTCCCAGCAAAAAGGTGTGTCCAGGCATTTTGTATATTAAAAAAAATAATAGAGCTCAATCCTACTCTTCAAACAAGAGATACTAATGTTCAAAGGTACGTGCCCACTGTGCTGTAAGGGCGGCATTCTTCTTAACAAGCCTCACCTCTTGCGGTGCCCGGTTTGATCTCCTCGCTCGTATCAAAATCTTTCCTCCAATTCAAAAGTAAGACACAGTGTGAAGATTAAATTCCCCCTCGTTCACCCCGGGACGCGGGCTGTCCGGTTTCACAAATTGAAAGTACGGCGAGTGTCAGGAGCGGTTCCGCGTGGATCCGGGAGATTAAGAAGTCAGTTTAGCTCCTAAATAGACGGGCTCCCTCGTGATGTTGGCTGTAATCCGGCCTCTTTAGTGAAACGGGCGCCGCTTTGGTTGATCTGAGCGACGGAGGACGGGCGCGGGGCTGGGAACGGCGGGGGGGGGAGGTCTTTTTGTTTCCGAAGATCTCGGCTTTAAAGCTGACTGCACGGCGCTTAAGGCTACTCACGACCAGGTGAAGAGATGCCATCTGGCCCCTCCGAATGATTCACTCAAGAATAAACAAGTGTCAACACCGTGCGCGGGTCTTTGGGGAAACTAATTTGGCGAAGTGCAAAAAACGGAGCTGAGTAAGAAAGACCGGCCCGAAAGGATCAACACTGCAATCTCGTTTTTCAGCCCCGGGGCAGACGCACACTGATCAAAGCCAAGTGCAGTCAGATGGAAGGGTGGGAACCATGTAATTCCACGTGTGTTTAACCATTTTATCAACTTTAGGATCGACAACGGGGAAAATGTCGTCTTATCTTAGACAAAAATGACTTAAAAGTGCTTGAATTATGGGCTGATTTAGAGTATGTTTGGACTTTCTTCTTGCCAATGGAACAAGAATGATTTTTCTTGCTCCTGACATTTCAAGTGTCTTATTCTAGGTGGACATTACAATTACATTTCTCTTATTTTAAAATAATTAATGCTTGTTCCATTGGCTTCTTATTCTTATTTTGAGACAGTCCGAACCCACTGGAAATCAGCATAAATTGTCTTTCCTTAATCCAAGCACATTTCAAGCCATTTATTTAAGAATGTTTTTTTTATTTTTTATTTTTGGCTTTGTAGTCTCATTTCAAATGTTCTTTTCTTCCTCTAAGTAAGTGAGTGCTTTATTTGTCATTGTGCAATAAGTTTGGTAAATGCTATTTTAGGACAGTCCAAATCCACTCAAAATTAGCATAATTAGTCTGAATTCAGGGACATTTTGAGGCAGTTCCCCCCCGGTCTATGTTTGTTTCAAACTAGCAACATCAACAATATATTTCAGGTGGGAAAAATACAATTAAACCATATTTATGTCTTGTTAGGGTTATGTTCACAGCGTTGCCGTATTATTCCTCTGGATACACGTGTGATCAAAGTGCTGTAGTCATTTATCTCTTTAGTTCATCAACACAGTTCATTTTAACTGAGAAGACATAGACTTTTACGGCAGTTTCCATTTCATTAGGAAAAGGCCCAGGAGACATCAACATTCTTAAGCTAAAAGCATTTTGAAGCCTCTGAGGCAGGGTATGGGCGACCTAGGCGGCCGCCATCTGCTGGAGGGGACCCCATCTGGTCCATGCTCCCGCCATCTATTATTATAACATTGATGATTTTCGGACATACAGTAACTTTGGGACCGAACGTGATAGAGACTTGTGGTCTTTTGTGTCGGAAACTAGAGATTTCAAGCTTTCAAACGGCCTCCCTGGTCCTTCCCTCCCTCCAGGTAGCCTTGTAACATCAATTCAATATTATAAATGAATATTGCAAATTATTTTTGTGTTTCGTTTGTATTTTTTTTTTTTTGAGGGGTGACCCTGTGGGGAAAAAACAGTCGCGAGGTTGAAAATTCTTCAAAATGGCATCCAAAACACAAACCCTACATTGGTTTTGTATTGGCTTTATGTTGTCACTACAAACCAGTAATTCCCCCTTGGCCTGAATACATTAGCATTGCAGAAACGACCATTTGGATTTTTCATGTTTTGGTCTAGCAGCTCACAGACAATGCTGCATTTAACGATCTTTGTCAAATGTAATTCCATACGCTGCCCGTTTCCTAATAATATTTTATCTCGAAATGTTAGCAATCCAAAAGGTAACTCAGACCTGCAGAGGCGGCTGTCATTGATCGGCACGGCTCATAATTGCGGAAACATCGTCCAAAAAGTCCATTTACTTTGACCCGAAAGCGCCACAGCTCCATCTGTGTTCAACATGGCCAAGATCTGTTTTTATTTTTTTATTCGCTAAAGTCCCACCTTGAAACCTATGGGGAAGAGCTCTATTTTCCTCCAGCGCTCGTCTTATGTTTTATTTTCTTACGAAGGAAAGATCAAGCCCTACACGCTAAAATTATTTTAAAGCCACATTGTGCAACATTTCACCCAATAAATCCAATAACATTAGTGTAATTATAGGTGTTTTTGTTGATGAAAGCCATCTCCTGACTCATAACTTTTCTGGGAGAGGGCCTTATTTCATTGCTCGAGTAGTGCTGAATATGAATATAATAAAACTAAAAGTTGCTTGGTCAAATGTTTTACTTTAAGGCCTTATACCCGATTTTTTTTTATTACAAATAGGAAGCCACTAAATGAATGTGTTGGTTGTGGTCCAAACTCATTTCTAACTTTTCTAACATACTTTGCAATATCACAAATGCTTTGTAATTAGATGGACAGTGTTTTTCCAACACATTTCTGAGTTCAGTCAGGAGGACAAAACAAAATGTGCTCCATTACTAGAAAAAAAATCAGGTATATTACCTTTTAAAAGGGACTATACGGAGTTTAAAAATGTTAAAATTATGTATTTTCCTCCCCCTACATGTTCCAGCCATGTCCCAATGTGTAGAATGAGCCCAGACCTGTTCACCACAACTGCCTCTAAAATCCTGCACTGTTGCTCAAAATGGTATTAGTTCGAGTCCGAATTGCCGTTGTGCACAAGACTGCAGTTATGCGTAAGACCTGAGGTGGCAGTAGCGAGTATACAAATGACCAACTTGCATCTAGTCCCTTTAAAGTGCATATGACACATTAGACACATTTTCTTGGTGGAAAACATGGTTAACACAATTGTACTTAAGACGTTAACGTTTTTACCCAGTTTCCGTTAGTTTAAAATTTTTTGGTGATGTTTATTGTTTTACTTCCTTATTGGCTGTTGCCGTGCCAACCATGTTGTGTCAATGAGAAATAATATAAGATGAGCTAACCTTTATTCATCTCACAATGGAGAAATTCACTTGTTACATTCAGCTCTCAGAAACCTTCAGGGTGTGCAGGATAGACAGGAAATGTGCAAACAATTAAATAGTAAATAGAGGTATCTTATATAAATGAGTGAGTCAGAATTCTAAGGACCTTGCCCTCTATGTTTGTCATGAACTTAAAACATTTTAATAAAAATAACTTCAAATATTTTGAATAAAAATAAATTCTGTTTCACTGAAATAAGACTATGATTATTACTTACAACCGATGTTATCCATCTAAGTCATAATTACAAAAGGATTTAAACCTGTCATATGCACTGTCAGTGAAAGTACTGAATTATATAACTGTAAATACAGTTTAAATAACTGTATTTGTACTCATTTAAACTGATTTGAACTTTCTACTTTGAATACTTGAGTGTTAGTTGTGTTAGGAAAAAATAACTTTGCGACTTGAAAAACTCCCCTCTGTACGGCAACACAACGGGGACAAAGCTTGTTCCTTGTGGGGAGTCATTTGACAGAACATCTGCACAATGCTACTGTTCATGGAGCCTTTTTAAAAATGGGGTGGAGTAGAAAGTATTACATTTACCTTTTGAAATGTAGTGGAGTAAAAGTAATACACGTTCTCAACAAAAATACTACTCGTGTGAAGTGCAGTTCATAAAAAACCCACTTAAATACAGTACTGCAGTACATTTACTTCATTGCAGACCATCTCTGATTAGGAGCATGTTTAGTATTCAGTATTTACTCCGGACGAGCTGCAGGTTTATTCATAAGACCTTACGGAGACTGCATATTTGATTTGTTAGTAAAAAAGTACTGCTGTGTTTTGAGTCTCTTTCTTTGCTGTAAAAACTTCTCACTTGGCCATCCCACAGTGCAGAGGAGTTTCCAGCGAGTCGAGTGTAACGTGGAGGTGATTAATCAGTTTGAAGCCTGTCAGAGTGAGGCCTAAGAGGGGTCCGGGACGTCCTTCAACACCCCTCTCCCCTGAACCAAGCAAGTTAGAACAAAGGGCTTTGACTTTGGCAGGTGACTCTGGAAACGGGGAAAAAGAGGCTCAGAGCGATGCTGCTGAAATAATGATTTTTGGAGCTCTTCCACAGGCATAATTGTGTTTTTTTTAAATTATTGATTCATTTATGACTGTCGTATGCTATAAGTACAGATACATGGGTATAGTTCCAATTAACTGAAGCAAAAATTAACTCTTGAAGTAGTCCAATTGAATTGAAGTATTCAGCAGTGAATTGGAGAACAACTTTGCACATCAATTACTGACGGCAGGCGCGTAGGAGATGAGTGAGAATCCCAGCGTTCGTGAATAAAAAATAACTGCCAACCTTGCTAAAAAATAAAATAAAACGTGAAATAAAACGTGGGCAAAAGCTTGGGATTAGTTTATATGAAGTTGATTATTTCACGATAAATGCTGTTAGACTGAGGCGCATTTACTGTAAACCCACGTGTACGGGGAGTGGACTGAGCTGCTGTCGATTCCTCCAGTTTCTCTCTGAAGAGTGGACTTCTGTAGGACTTTATTTATGTTTTTATAAATACATATAAAGACAGTCTGGAATTGTGGTAATAGGACGCGATTTCCAACTCGAGACTCGAGGCGGGGCTAATGATCGCAGTTTGAACGAGAGCGAACAAATCAAAGCGACCTCCTCCGCCATGTTTTTTTGTAATCCACAATAATGGCATGCAGTCGAGTAAATGTTCCGGTGAAAGTCCTCAGAGCAGCTTCTTGCTGTGTCTTTAAGGACAAGTCCAGCTCATTTAAAACAGAAGAAAGGGCACTGGTAAAAGTTGTGTTGCAGCCACCATCTTTACTGTTTTGGTTACGGGAGTAGCCCTGGGGTTTGATGGGAAATCCCAGCACTGTTAACTCCTGCCTCCCGTGCTATGATTGGCTCGTCTTGGTTTTGCCGGAGTCAGCGGCATTCAAATCGCACAATTCCAGACATATCTCTGAACATGGAGGATCAGTCTGGTTCGTCCCAGGCTAGGACTTCTGTCCAGCGCAGCTTCAGCAAATTCACATTAATCCCCATACGCTCCTCTTCTTTTAGGGCCTATTCGGTGTCGATGATTGTCTGTCAGATGCTTTTTTTTCACTACCAAAGGCAGAACTCAGTGGGTTCCATTAAAATGTATCGTCCCTTTACAAAAAAAATAAAAAAAATGTTTTGTTCATCAAATTGGGTCAAACAGAGAAAAAATCTGGACTAAAACAATGTGAATGTGTAAATCTTAGACATTGCAATTTTACATTCTATTAAATAATTAGTTTACCAGTAATAAAAGGTATACATGCATGAATTGAACAATTAGAAAATAAAGAGGAATATTGCGCAAAATCTTGAGCAAAATATGTTCACATTTACGTAGTAGGAAGTAGAAACATTCAAAATGGGACGATAGGAATGTATATTAAAAAGATAAAATAATGCAGTGGAAATGCTTTTTGACTGTGATACTTTTACACACGGAATTCCTCCAGTCTTTAAAGAAAATGTGCTTGTTTAAAGTAGGAACTGCTCCATATAGAAAGTATATTATTTCTCAGATGTTGGACTGCGCTTCCAGCCTTCTCCCGTTTTTCCCATTTCCTCCGCGGATAATCACCTGGTCCCAGTAAATCCCCGGTATCTCCCCAGGATCAAGAGCAGGTCTGCAGCCCCCGGGAGAGCACTCCGGCCTTCCCCCACTAAGAGCTCCGCACCAATCTGTAACGCGCTCGTCCTGGGGCGGCGTATATCCAGACCGAGGCGGCCCTGTTGGAACGGTGTAAACGTGGGGACAGGACATTAGAACAAAAGTCGTTTATTGTGGAGCAGATTAAAGATGCCACTGTATCTCCCAAACCCGAACAAACCCCAATGCATTTACCTCTGCAGAGAATTCACGGATTCACTTTGGGAAATGTAAGAATAAACGGATAGATGTGTAATACTGTATATCTGGATTTGAATTCAGAGAGATCCATTATTTATTGTTTTCATGTGGAATTAAGACATTGTATGCGTGAGAATGGCCAGACCTGCTTAAATTTCGAAGGACTCATGCTTCACAGCAAGGAGGTCCCGGGTTCGATTGCCACCTGGAAGGGGGCGTGTCTGTGTAGGTTTCATCTGGGTACTCTGGTTTCCCCTACCTCTAAAAACATGTACAATAGTCCAGGATGAAGGATAACGTCACAGCATGGTAACACAATGATAGAAATATAACTAGATGGTTGATGTATTTAAATGATTGAGGCCACAACATTCCTTTCTCCTTCACTCATATAGATTTACCTGTTGTAGGGCAGTTTGGGCGATTAATGGTAAATGGTCTCAACTTATATAGCGCTTTTTTATTTTATTTATTTATTTGAACAATATACATTAGCCTCAGAAAGGAGAGATGCATTGTACCAGGTTCCACCTACATTAGGCACTCAAAGCGCTTTACAGCAAGGAACCGCTCACCCATTCATACACCGGTGTACGCAGACACCGGAGGCAAGGTGGGTGAAGTGTCTTGCCCAAGGCCACAACGACAGCATGCACCTTCAGGAGGCGGGAATTGAACCCCCAACCTTCCGATCATGAGACGACCCGCTCTACCATTTGATTTGATTGAAAATAAACTTAGATCTTTCATATGAAGAAAACGGCTCAGAGTCCTTCTCATTAATATTTAGATTCATAATATAGCCTACAATTAGGCACATCAAAAAATTATAATTCTGTTTTAAATATTCCTTATGGGATGCCATGCCGTTTTCAAAAGTGTTTTAGTTTTATCTGCCTCAGTTAAATGGTGCGCCGCTCAGAAGCCTATTTTAGCGGAAGACATCGTCTGTGTTTAAAAGCATGAATTAATTGAATTAATTCGATTTCTCGCCCAGTCCTACCTTGCTGACATATTTCATTCCAAATTGAGGATTACGGATGTCCTATTGAGTCTTTGAATACATAGTCATCGCATCATTACATCAAATTTTCCTCATCTGGGGTAAAAGCAGGCAACTAATTAGATCTTTAAATCCTTCAGTTAAAATGTCTAAAAAGTATGCATTATGTGTCTCTAGGTGCCAAGATACTGACTTTAGCATGTGAGGCTTTATTCAATGCAATAAAGAATGAGATTATTGTGCTATTATATTTTTTCCAGGTGAAAGTATATGTATAGAGAACAAAACTTTAGCCTTGTCTTAAAATGTTAGACTTTTGACTGAGATAATTGAATTAATCGTTATTATCCATCATCCAACCCAGCACCTCATCACAACTGAACACTGAACTAAATATTGTTCAGGCAAAAGTCTCTTTGACGATGCAAGTTCATACTGTATTTTACCTACGGCTGCTGCAGAGGGGGGTCGCGTTCTCTTTGGGCCTCGCTCCAGCTGCTCGATGCCCGGCTCGGTCACAGAGTAATGGGTTTGGACGAGGAGCGGGTCTGGTCTGGATGAGCTTCAGGAGGGCGGTGTCTGTGATGAGACGGAGAGACACCTTTGAGCCACCAACGAGAACCAAGAGTGAACGGCGTTTTGGATGTTTTTTTTCCTTTAACAGCTTAGGTTTAATGCCAAAGTAAAAAAGTAAACTAAACTCACCCTTTACGATGTTTATTGTATGACGTTTTCTTGACTCACGTATCGGATTTTACCCTGAAATCCCTGTACATGTTTGATTGTTAAAGAAGGGGTATTCTGCTTTTTTCAATCACATAGCACCAGTCTATAGCACTACAATGATGACGTAACCTTCTGTTGGTCTGTATATGCAGTAAATTAAAATAACTGCCTTGAATAAAATTGCTCTCTCAAAATGGCCGTACTGAACGTCTTGAAATAGGCCTCTGTCTCTTTAAGAAGCTTTCCGACACGCCCCCTTCAGCACACTACTGTGGCATTGAAACAACAACACTGTGCGGGGAGGGGGCTCTGCTGAGCTGAGGAGCAGTGGTTGGGGGCTTGGCTGGTGACGAAAGGTCCAGAGGCGTCTCCAGGAGGTGGGGGCGTTCCTAGGAGGACTGAGGCATAGCTACACCTAAAATGGCTGCCGTCTAAGTTTTTACTGATTACTCAAAAATATGTGAATGAGCCAAGGCAACACTCCAGGCATGTGTTTAATGAGGGAAGGACATAATAACATGATATAAAGCTTGAAAAAGTCAATTTTACATAATACCCCCCCTTTAAGCTATTTTGCCGTAACTTGCTTCTAATTCATTTCGAATCCCATTCAATGCCCGACAACGCCATGGTTAATGCTAGCTTTTTTTGTAGTTTAAAATATAATTAACCCTAATCCTAACCCTAATTTTAAAATGAATCCCTGGTCCTAACCCTGTGTCATGAAATCTTAAATGTTCACAGCCTGAAAACAGGAAGTGATACGAATAGATGAAATAGTAGCAAGTCACAGCACAATAGCGTAAACAAACTAAAAGCTAGTCCGGGCTAAATATCCACAACCTTTTTTTGTTTGTTCTTTTCTTCTTTTTCAGAGGGATTTCTCAATATCTCAGTTATAACCAAAATACTTTTTTTCCCCACAGATTTTTTTTTTTTTTCACAAATCAAATCTTTGTAAGTAATATAAACTTGCCCCAATCCATTTCTAATATAGTATTTGGTCAATTTTAATGCATAGACTGGCTTATTTTACACAGTATAAAAAACATAAATGTCTTCCAGTACAATTTTTCCTCACATTTCTGTCAGTAATCATTTTGATACCTCTAAATACATTAAATGTGTTCCAATTAGTTATCCAATGATACCTACTTTATACTTCTATTTTTTGAAACATTTGTCCCCTTTTCGTGGCTCCTTCCATTAGATTGAGCCGTATCCCACTTTCACAACATGGCCGCCGCACTCCCCCCTCCAGTGTCCACTCTGGTGTGTTATTCCGTCTCCCTGCACGGGGCTGGTCTCCAAAGTGCGCGGCTGCGGTTACCAGATCTGGCACGGGCCCCTCCGTCGAGAGTGAAAACAAAATGCTGTCCAGATGAAATAATTACATTCAGTCAACGCGGAAAAAAATCAGCGCGACGCAGCTGATCATGGTCAGCGGGCTGTAAAAACTCATTATTATATCGGGAAGTTGGAGTTATGTTTGTTTGACTTGGATTTTTCAGCCATCTGTAACACGTGGCACGGACACTGAGTAATTCTGAGATGAATGAAAGCCAATTCATATAGATGTGTGTCCATAACTTCTGCATTTTCTTTTCTATCTCTTTATTCTTATATCGAAGCGACTTGTTTGATTATAAGTCACTATTTCAACTTGAATGTTCTCAGGATTTCTAAAGTATTAGTAGTAATTTTTAAATAATTTTTTAGGGATGTAACGATTCATCGAAAATCGATTTAATATGCGTAAAATGTGAATCGATGTAAAAAATAAAAGAATCGATTTTAAAGCCACCCTCAGCTACTCCATTTTGCGCGACTGAAACAGACCGGAACATACGAGCTCGTTGTTTCTAACGACGTTAACTTTTTCTCAAGACAAGCTCCACACCTCCCCCGCCTCAGACCCAACACACGCCACACCATGTAAACACATACACGTGCAGGCATGGAGGCAGCAGACGCAGCTAAAGTTAGCGGCTACGAGATTAGCGTTAGCGGCTAACGCAAAGTGTAGCATTTTGACAGAAGTTTACCAAAGATCGTAAACTGACAAACATCTGACCAACCTGCTCTGATTCTGCTGAAATCCTCATCAAATGTCCGTTTGTCAAATAATCCAACACCTACAGGAGCTCCTTATGTTTACAAAGGCTGCACCGGAGGCAGTGAGGCTTCAAGGGTGGAAAAAACTGCACTATAAAATTAGTTCTAAATGGTAGTATTATGTTCAAACTGCAAAAAAAAAAAAGGTTTCGTGAAATAAATATAATCTCAAAATGTTTGCTTTGCTACACATCTTATTTAAAAATAAGTTTAAAAAAAAAAATTCTTCTCCAAATTTAGTATATGTGGCGTTTTGGGATTACCCATACAGTTACCATTGACAGAAGATGCAACTTGGATTTTTTCAGAACTGTCTAGAGTATAATTGTTTGAAATTAAATACACATATATACAACATGAAGCCAAACAATATTATATATGAAGAGTTTTGTGTCACCTCAAAAGGAATAATCTAAAATCTTAAATCAAATGTAGCATATGTGGCGTTTTGGGAAATTGTTACAGTGGGGATTCTAGGCATTTTTCTCCAAATCTTCAAAGTAAAATTGATTGGGATCAAGAATACTGGATAGTGGACCTGATGGGGAAGGAAAATCCAGTGTAAATTGGGCGTCACCTCAAAAATATTAGTTAAAATCCCTTCCCGAATGCAGCATATCTGGAATTTGGGATTACCCATACGGTTGCCATTGAAGGAAGATGCAACTTGGATTTTTTCCGGATTACTAAAGTACAATTTGTTGAGATTAAGTACAAAGATAGACGACATGAAGACAAACGATAATATAGAAAGAGTTTTGTGTCACCTCAAAAGGAATAATCTAAAATCTTAAATCAAATGTAGCATATGTGGCGTTTTGGGAAATTGTTACAGTGGCGATTCTAGTCATTTTGTCTTAAATTATTATCTGAATCTTCACAGTAAAATATATTGAGATTAAGAATACTTGTAGTAGACCTAATGGGGAAGGAAAATTCAGTCGAAGTTTTGCATCACTTCAAATGTAATTGTTAAAATGCCTTTCTGAACGTAGCAGTGTCACTGGATTACGTATAAAACCTGTATATCTATCTACTAGACTAAAACTAAAACTAATTATCTTAATTTTGAATAAAAACGAAATGCCATTTTTGTAAAAAGACATAAATGGACTAAATAAAATAGAATAAACAAAGCCACCCACCTTTGTTTTAAAAATGATACTGTCAAAATGTAATTGTAGTTAAACGACAAAAAAAATTTCAATTTATTTAGGCCCGAGCGGACCTGGCAGGTCTCGGGCCTTTTGTAATTGTACAAGCAGTGCGCGGAGCGCACTGAAGAAAGACGTGCGCGTAGCGCACGTCCCACGGGAAAAGAGCGCGGAGCGCTCAAAACCCATGTATGAGACAGTAATCAGGGGGCTCCCGGCACCAACACCTGTCCGATGATATAGGCGTGTGCCGCGAAAGCGGCACATTTGTTGCTGCTCGTAAAAAAAAAAGGTGAAAACCACAGTGAAGGCGCAACATGGAAAAGAAAGTGGTCGATGACGAGCGAAGCTCGTCATCGACCATGGCCACTCACCAAAGCCCAAAACACTGATACAGTGACTCAGGGCATCGAGCCCTATCCGGTGATATAAGTATTTGCCGCGAAAGCGGCAAATTTGTTCTTGTACTCACAAAAATACGAAAAAAAATCCCATAGAGAAACATTGACAAAGAATAGGTAATAGACGAGCGCAACGCGCTCGTATTTGACTATAAACCCCACGGGTGGATTACTGGACGTGAGACCTTTCCGAATATATAAGGTTTGCCGCCGGAGGCGGCCCCATATTGTTATTGTATGGGTTTTTCTTTTTATTATTATTAGGCCCGAGCGGCCTGCCGTAGCAAGGGCCTATTGTAATCGCAACGCAGTGCGCGTAGCGCACTGTACCGAGGTGCGCGGAGCGCACGAAAACAGCGCGAAGCGCTGTCCCCATGTCAAACGTAAACTCACCGTGTAAAACAGTGACTGCCCACACCTCTGGTGTGGGCCCTTATACTTATAATTGCATGAAAATGAATGGTGGTACAGTGCGCGCAGCGCACTGCACCTAGGTGCGCGGAGCGCACGAAAACAGCGCGAAGCGCTGTCCCCATGTCAAACGTAAACTCACCGTGTAAAACAGTGACTGCCCACACCTCTGGTGTGGGCCCTTATACTTATAATTGCATGAAAATCAATGGGGGTATATGGCCAACTGTCATACGGAGGTGGATGACGAGCGCGAAGCGCTCGTCATCCACCTCCGAGCCCCACGGGTGCGTGGGGGAAGTCGAGAGCTTTCCAAAAATGTATAATATGTTGTAGTCGCGAAAGCGAGACTATATTGTTTTTGCAAAAAATATTATTATTCTTCTTTATTAGGCCCGAGCGGCCTGCCGTAGCAAGGGCCTATTGTAATCGCAACGCAGTGCGCGCAGCGCACTGTACCGAGGTGCGCGGAGCGCACGAAAACAGCGCGAAGCGCTGTCCCCATGTCAAACGTAAACTCACCGTGTAAAACAGTGACTGCCCACACCTCTGGTGTGGGGCCTTATACTTATAATTGCAGCAAAATGAATGGGGGAATATGGCCAACTGTCATACGGAGGTGGATGACGAGCGCGAAGCGCTCGTCATCCACCTCCGAGCCCCACGAGTGCGTGGGGGAAGTCAAAAGCTTTCCAAAAATGTATAATATGATGTAGTCGCGAAAGCGACTATATTGTTTTTGCAGGAAATATTATTATTATTAGGCCCGAGCGGCCTGCCGTAGCAAGGGCCTATTGTAATCGCAACGCAGTGCGCGCAGCGCACTGAACCTAGGTGCGCGGAGCGCACGAAAACAGCGCGAAGCGCTGTCCCCATGTCAAACGTAAACTCACCGTGTAAAACAGTGACTGCCCACACCTCTGGTGTGGGCCCTTATACTTGTAATTGCAGCAAAATGAATGGGGGTATATGGCCAACTGTCATACGGAGGTGGATGACGAGCGCGAAGCGCTCGTCATTCACCTCCGAGCCCCACCGGTGCGTCGGGGAAGTCGAAAGCTTTAAAAAAATGCATAATATGTTGTAGTCGCGAAAGCGACTATATTGTTTTTGCAAGAAATATTATTATTCTTCTTTATTCTTCTTTCTTCTGCTCTTTGAGCAGGAATTTGACCCCCTGAACATAGTCAAAAACTCACCAAACTTTGCCCAAAATTCAGGTCCGGTGAAAAATTAATTAAAATGTGTGTTTCGTTTTGGGGAAATAAAAAATGGCGCGACAGCGCCACCTACAAAAGTGAAAATACATTGCGCCTATGGGGAGGGGGCCAACATAAACGTTGTCATAGAGCGACGAGATTCGGTAGAGACATTTGTCATGTGACGACAACCAAAAACTATTATTGTGGCCACGCCCCCAGACAAACCGGAAGTCCGCCATTTTGACAGGAAGTCGGGAAAATGGTGAGTCAGCGTTTTCGCTGACGTCGCATTTTAACGAACTCCTCCTAGGGCGTTTCACCAAATGAGCCCAAAATCGCTCCAGTTCATCTCGAGATGTGGGGCATCAAAAGTTATCCAAATTTTTTGGCTAAGTTTTACGGTTTGTGTGCGGCGAAGCCGCAATCTTTACGAAGAATTTTGCGACTTACCGAAAACAACAAAATGCTCCCATTTACACAAACGAACTCCGATAAAAAATCGGAAATATACATTTTATTGACCTTTCACCCCCGGACACAACAAATGTGAAAAAGTGAGATTTGGCGCGATAGCGCCCCCTCTAGGCTGACAAGAAAAAATGCATTATGGAAAAAAAATTAGTTTCTCGGAAATGGATAAAATTCGGCACAAAAATAGCTGATGGCATCCCGATCCAAAAAGCCAATGAGACCCATACCGTATTTTGTATGGTGTTGCCATGGTGACGCCCGAGGCCCACCATGTTAATCTAATGGGACTGAAACACAAATCTCACATTATACACAATTACAGCGCGTTAGCGCCCCCTGTAAGGAGCTTGTGGACAGTAGTCATTGAAATACGGCCCGTCAAGGCCGTCTGATGCTGCTTGTGAAATAAAAAAGATTTGGGGTGCGCGCTGGCGCCCTCTGCAGGTTGGAGCCATCATTCACATGAAGACGCTAAAAATGTCGTTTTGATGTTTACTCAAAGATTAATGACTCATCAGGGCAATACAATGTAGTGTGTGTGCAATGGAGGCACTAAGGGAGGCCTCCATTACATGGTTGCTAGGCGACCAACAGGTGGTCGGCCATTTTGGGAAAAATCGAGTAATCAGCGCCGAAGGCGCCATTTCTCGCCTTTGCTCTTTTATAATCTCGACCTAGGGTGGCAGCGACGTTATAAACCACGTAGGGCGCGGCAGCGCCTCCCGGTTATTGCGGCGGCGTGCGGCAACCGGCGTCAACCGGCCAACGAACCCCCGCGAGGGCCTCTCGATGCCGCTTGCGGCTTTAATTAGGCCCGAGCGGCCTGCCGTAGCAAGGGCCTATTGTAATCGCAACGCAGTGCGCGCAGCGCACTGTACCTAGGTGCGCGGAGCGCACGAAAACAGCGCGAAGCGCTGTCCCCATGTCAAACGTAAACTCACCGTGTAAAACAGTGACTGCCCACACCTCTGGTGTGGGCCCTTATACTTATAATTGCAGCAAAATGAATGGGGGAATATGGCCAACTGTCATACGGAGGTGGATGACGAGCGCGAAGCGCTCGTCATCCACCTCCGAGCCCCACGGGTGTGTGGGGGAAGTCGAAAGCTTTAAAAAAATGCATAATATGTTGTAGTCGCGAAAGCGACTATATTGTTTTTGCAAGAAATATTATTATTCTTCTTTATTCTTCTTTCTTCTGCTCTTTGAGCAGGAATTTGACCCCCTGAACATAGTCAAAAACTCACCAAACTTTGCCCAAAATTCAGGTCCGGTGAAAAATTAATTAAAATGTGTGTTTCGTTTTGGGGAAATAAAAAATGGCGCGACAGCGCCACCTACAAAAGTGAAAATACATTGCGCCTATGGGGAGGGGGCCAACATAAACTTTGTCATAGAGCGACGGGATTCGGTACAGACATTCGTCATGTGACGACAACCAAAAAACATTATTGTGGCCACGCCCCCTGACAAACCGGAAGTCCGCCATTTTGACAGGAAGTCTGGAAAATGGTGAGTCAGCGTTTTCGCTGACGTCGCATTTTAACGAACTCCTCCTAGGGCGTTTCACCAAATGAGCCCAAAATCGCTCCAGCTCATCCCGAGATGTGGGGCATCAAAAGTTATCCAAATTTTTTGGCTACGTTTTACGGTTTGTTTGCGGCGAAGCCGCAATCTTTACGAAGAATTTTGTGACTTACCGAAAACAACAAAATGCTCCCATTTGCACAAATGAACTTCGATTAAAAATCGGAAATATACATTTTATTGACCTTTCACCCCCGGACACAACAAATGTGAAAAAGTGAGATTTGGCGCGATAGCGCCCCCTCTAGGCCGAGAACAAAAAATGCATTATGGGAAAAAAATTAGTTTCTCGGAAATTGATAAAATTCTGCACAATAATAGCTGATGGCATCCCGATCCAAAAAGCCAATAAGACCCATACCGTATTTTGTACGGTGTTGCCATGGAGACGACCGAGGCTCGCCATGTTATTCCAATGGGACTGACCCGCATATCACACATTATACACATTACAGCGCGTTAGCGCCCTCTGTGAGGAGCTTGTGGACAGTGGTCATGGAAGTACGGCCCGTCCGATGCTGCTTGTGAAATAAAAAAGATTTGGGGCGCGCTAGCGCCCTCTGCAGGCTGGAGCCATCATTCACATGAAGACGCTAAAAATGTCGTTTTGATGTTTACTCAAAGATTAATGGCTCATCAGGGCAATACAATGTAGTGTGGCCACGTTGGCGCCCCCGGTAGGGTTATGGCACGGCAATGGAGTCACTAAGGGAGGCCTCCATTACATGGTTGCTAGGCGACCAACAGGTGGTCGGCCATTTTGGGAAAAATCGAGTAATCAGCGCCGAAGGCGCCATTTCTCGCCTTTGCTCTTTTATAATCTCGACCTAGGGTGGCAGCGACATTATATGAACGTAGGGCGCGGCAGCGCCTCCCGGTTATTGCGGCGGCGTGCGGCAACCGGCGTCAACCGGCCACCGCGTCCCGCGAGGGCCTCTCGATGCCGCTTGCGGCTTTAATTCTTCTTCTTCTTCTTCTTCTTCTTCTTCTTTCTTCTGCTCTTTGAGCAGGAATTTGACCCCCTGAACATAGTTGAAAACTCACCAAACTTTGCCCAAAATTCAGATCCGGCGAAAAATTAATTAAAATGTGTGTTTCGTTTTGGGGAAATAAAAAATGGCGCGACAGCGCCACCTACAAAAGTGAAAATACATTGCGCCTATGGGGAGGGGGCCAACATAAACTTTGTCGTAGAGCGACGGGATTCGGTACAGACATTCGTCATGTGACGCCAAATAAATAATATTATTGTGGCCACGCCCCCAGACAAACCGGAAGTCCGACATTTTGACAGGAAGTCGGGAAAATGGTGAGTCAGCGTTTTCACTGACATCGCATTTTAACAAACTCCTCCTAGGGCGTTTCACCAAATGAGCCCAAAATCGCTCCAGCTCATCTCGAGATGTGGGGCATCAAAAGTTATCCAAATTTTTTGGCTAAGTTTTACGGTTTGTTTGCGGCGAAGCCGCAATCTTTACGAAGAATTTTGTGACTTTCCGAAAACAACAAAATGCTCCCATTTGCACAAACGAACTCCGATTAAAAATCGGAAATATACATTGTATTGATCTTTCACCCCCGGACACAACCAATGTGAAAAAGTTACATTTGGCGCGATAGCGCCCCCTCTAGGCCGAGAACAAAAAATGCATTATGGGAAAAAAATTAGTTTCTTGGAAATGGATAAAATTCGGCACAAAAATAGCTGATGGCATCCCGGTCAAAAAAGCCAATGAGACCCATACCGTATTGTGTACGGTGTTGCCATGGTGACGCCCGGGGTCCACCATGTTATTCCAATGGGACTGACCCGCATATCACACATTATACACATTTACAGTGCGTTAGCGCCCCCTGTAAGGAGCTTGTGGACAGTAGCCATGGAAGTACGGCCCGTCAAGGCCGTCCGATGCTGCTTGTGAAATAAAAAAGATTTGGGGCGCGCTAGCGCCCTCTGCAGGTTGGAGCCATCATTCACATGGAGACACGAAAAATCTCGTTTTGATGTTTACTCACAAAGATTAATGGCACATCAGGGCAATAAAATGTAGTGTGGCCACGTTGGCGCCCTCGGTGGGTTATGGCGCGGCAATGGAGGCACTAAGGGAGGCCTCCATTACATGGTTGCTAGGCGACCAACAGGTGGTCGGCCATTTTGGGGAAAATCGAGTAATCAATGCCGAAGGCGCCATTTCTCGCCTTTGCTCTTTTATAATCTCCACCTAGGGTGGCAGCGACGTTATAACCACGTAGGGCGCGGCAGCGCCTCCCGGTTATTGCGGCGGCGTGCGGGAACCGGCGTCAACCGGCCCACGAGACCCGCGAGGGCCTCTCGATGCCGCTTGCGGCTTTAATTTTTAGGCCCGAGCGGCCTGCCGTAGCAAGGGCCTATTGTAATCGCAACGCAGTGCGCGCAGCGCACTGTACCGAGGTGCGCGGAGCGCACGAAAACAGCGCGAAGCGCTGTCCCCATGTCAACCGTAAACTCACCGTGTAAAACAGTGACTGCCCACACCTCTGGTGTGGGCCCTTATACTTATAATTGCAGCAAAATGAATGGGGGTATATGGCCAACTGTCATACGGAGGTGGATGACGAGCGCGAAGCGCTCGTCATTCACCTCCGAGCCCCACCGGTGCGTCGGGGAAGTCGAAAGCTTTAAAAAAATGCATAATATGTTGTAGTCGCGAAAGCGACTATATTGTTTTTGCAAGAAATATTATTATTTTTCTTTATTCTTTCTTTCTTTCTTTCTTTCTTTCTTCTTCTGCTCTTTGAGCAGGAATTTGACCCCCTGAACATAGTTGAAAACTCACCAAACTTTGCCCAAAATTCAGGTCCGGTGAAAAATTAATTAAAATGTGTGTTTCGTTTTGGGGAAATAAAAAATGGCGCGACAGCGCCACCTACAAAACTGAAAATACATTGCGCCTATGGGGAGGGGGCCAACATAAACTTTGTCGTAGAGCGACGAGATTTGGTACAGACATTTGTCATGTGACGACAACCAAAAAACATTATTGTGGCCACACCCCCTGACAAACCGGAAGTCCGCCATTTTGACAGGAAGTCGGGAAAATGCTGAGTCAGCGTTTTCGCTGACGTCGCTTTTTAACGAACTCCTCCTAGGGCGTTTCACCAAATGAGCCCAAAATCGCTCCAGTTCATCTCGAGGTGTGGGGCATCAAAAGTTATCCACATTTTTTGGCTAAGTTTTACGGTTTGTTTGCGGCGAAGCCGCAATCTTTACGAAGAATTTTGCGACTTATCGAAAACAACAAAATGCTCCCATTCGCACAAACGAACTCCCATTAAAAATCGGAAATATACATTTTATTGACCTTTCACCCCGGACACAATCAATGTGAAAAAGTAAGATTTGGCGCGATAGCGCCCCCTCTAGGCCGAGAAGAAAAAATCTATTATGGGGAAAAAATTTGTTTATCGGAAATAGATAAAATTCGGCACAAAAATAGCTGATGGCATCCCGGTCCAAAAAGCCAATGAGACCCATACCGTATTTTGTACGGTGTTGCCATGGTGACGACCGAGGCCCACCATGTTAATCCAATGGGACTGACCCTTATATCACACATTATACACAATTACAGCGCGTTAGCGCCCTCTGTGAGGAGCTTGTGGACAGTAGTGATTGAAGTACGGCCCGTCAGGGCCGTCCGATGCTGCTTGTGAAATAAAAAAGATTTGGGGCGCGCTAGCGCCCTCTGCAGGTTGGAGCCATCATTCACATGGAGACGCTAAAAATCTCGTTTTGACGTTTACTCACAGAGATTAATGGCACATCAGGGCAATAAAATGTAGTGTGGCCACGTTGGCGCCCTTGGTAGGGTTATGGCGCGGCAATGGAGGCACTGAGGGAGGCCTCCATTACATGGTTGCTAGGCGACCAACAGGTGGTCGGCCATTTTGGGAAAAATAGAGTAATCAGCGCCGAAGGCGCCATTTCTTGCATTTTTGCTCTTTAATAAACTCCACTGAGGGTGGCAGCGACATTATAACCACGTAGGGCGCGGCAGCGCCTCCCGGTTATTGCGGCGGCGTGCGGCAATCGGCGTCAACCGGCCACCGCGTCCCGCGAGGGCCTCTCGATGCCGCTTGCGGCTTTAATTAGGCCCGAGCGGCCTGCCGTAGCAAGGGCCTATTGTAATCGCAACGCAGTGCGCGCAGCGCACTGAACCTAGGTGCGCGGAGCGCACGAAAACAGCGCGAAGCGCTGTCCCCATGTCAAACGTAAACTCACCGTGTAAAACAGTGACTGCCCACACCTCTGGTGTGGGCCCTTATACTTATAATTGCAGCAAAATGAATGGGGGAATATGGCCAACTGTCATACGGAGGTGGATGACGAGCGCGAAGCGCTCGTCATCCACCTCCGAGCCCCACGAGTGCGTGGGGGAAGTCAAAAGCTTTCCAAAAATGTATAATATGATGTAGTCGCGAAAGCGACTATATTGTTTTTGCAGGAAATATTATTATTATTTTTCTTCTGCTCTTTGAGCAGGAATTTGACCCCCTGAACATAGTCGAAAACTCACCAAACTTTGCCCAAAATTCAGATCCGGCGAAAAATTAATTAAAATGTGTGTTTCGTTTTGGGGAAATAAAAAATGGCGCGACAGCGCCACCTACAAAAGTGAAAATACATTGCGCCTATGGGGAGGGGGCCAACATAAACTTTGTCATAGAGCGACGAGATTTGGTACAGACATTTGTCATGTGACGACAACCAAAAACTATTATTGTGGCCACGCCCCCAGACAAACCGGAAGTCCGCCATTTTGACAGGAAGTCGGGAAAATGCTGAGTCAGCGTTTTCGCTGACGTTGCATTTTAACGAACTCCTCCTAGGGCGTTTCACCAAATGAGCCCAAAATCGCTCCAGCTCATGCCGAGATGTGGGGCATCAAAAGTTATCCAAATTTTTTGGCTAAGTTTTACGGTTTGTTTGCGGCGAAGCCGCAAACTTTACGAAGAATTTTGCGACTTACCGAAAACAACAAAATGCTCCCATTTGCACAAACGAAGTCCGATTAAAAATCGGAAATATACATTTTATTGACCTTTCACCCCCGGACACAACAAATGTGAAAAAGTGAGATTTGGCGCGATAGCGCCCCCTCTAGGCCGAGAACAAAAAATGCATTATGGAAAAAAAATTAGTTTCTCGGAAATGAATAAAATTCGGCACAATATTAGCTGATGGCATCCCGATCCAAAAAGCCAATGAGACCCATACCGTATTTTGTACGATGTTGCCATGGAGACGACCGAGGCCCACCATGTTATTCCAATGGGACTGACCCGCATATCACACATTATACACAATTACAGCTCGTTAGCGCCCTCTGTAAGGAGCTTGTGGACAGTAGTCATTGAAGTACGGCCCGTCAAGCCCGTCCGATGCTGCTTGTGAAATAAAAAAGATTTGGGGCGCGCTAGCGCCCTCTGCAGGTTGGAGCCATCATTCACATGGAGACGCTAAAAATCTCGTTTTGATGTTTACTCACAAAGATTAATGGCACATCAGGGCAATAAAATGTAGTGTGGCCACACTAGCGCCCTCGGTAGGGTTATGGCGCGGCAATGGAGGCACTAAGGGAGGCCTCCATTACATGGTTGCTAGGGGACCAACAGGTGTTCGGCCATTTTGGGAAAAATCGAGTAATCAGCGCCGAAGGCGCCATTTCTCGCCTTTGCTCTTTTATAATCTCGACCTAGGGTGGCAGCGACATTATAACCACGTAGGGCGCGGCAGCGCCTCCCGGTTATTGCGGCGGCGTGCGGGAACCGGCGTCAACCGGCCAACGAACCCCCGCGAGGGCCTCTCGATGCCGCTTGCGGCTTTAATTTTTTTTCTTCTTCTTCTTTCTTCTGCTCTTTGAGCAGGAATTTGACCCCCTGAACATAGTCAAAAACTCACCAAACTTTGCCCAAAATTCAGGTCCGGTGAAAAATTAATTAAAATGTGTGTTTCGTTTTGGGGAAATAAAAAATGGCGCGACAGCGCCACCTACAAAAGTGAAAATACATTGCGCCTATGGGGAGGGGGCCAACATAAACTTTGTCGCAGAGCGACGGGATTCGGTACAGACATTCGTCCTGTGAGGACAAACAAAATATATTATTGTGGCCACGCCCCCAGACAAACCGGAAGTCCGCCATTTTGACAGGAAGTCGGGAAAATGCTGAGTCAGCGTTTTCGCTGACGTCGCATTTTAACGAACTCCTCCTAGGGCGTTTCACCAAATGAGCCCAAAATCGCTCCAGTTCATCTCGAGATGTGGGGCATCAAAAGTTATCCAAATTTTTTGGCTAAGTTTTACGGTTTGTTTGCGGCGAAGCCGCAATCTTTACGAAGAATTTTGCGACTTACCGAAAACAACAAAATGCTCCCATTTGCACAAAAGAACTCCGATTAAAAATCGGAAATATACATTTTATTGACCTTTCGCCCCCGGACACAACAAATGTGAAAAAGTGAGATTTGGCGCGATAGCGCCCCCTCTAGGCCGAGAACAAAAAATGCATTATGGGAAAAAAATTAGTTTCTCGGAAATGAATAAAATTCGGCACAAAAATAGCTGATGGCATCCCGATCCAAAAAGCCAATGAGACCCATACCGTATTTTGTACGGTGTTGCCATGGAGACGACCAAGGCCCACCATGTTATTCCAATGGGACTGACCCGCATATCACACATTATACACAATTACAGCTCGTTAGCGCCCTCTGTCAGGAGCTTGTGGACAGTAGTCATTGAAGTACGGCCCGTCAAGGCCGTCCGATGCTGCTTGTGAAATAAAAAAGATTTGGGGCGCGCTAGCGCCCTCTGCAGGTTGGAGCCATCATTCACATGGAGACGCTAAAAATCTCGTTTTGATGTTCACTCACAAAGATTAATGGCACATCAGGGCAATAAAATGTAGTGTGGCCATGTTGGCGCCCTCGGTAGGGTTATGGCGCGGCAATGGAGGCACTGAGGGAGGCCTCCATTACATGGTTGCTAGGCGACCAACAGGAGGTCGGCCATTTTGGGAAAAATAGAGTAATCAGCGCCGAAGGCGCCATTTCTCGCCTTTGCTCTTTTATAATCTCGACCTAGGGTGGCAGCGACATCATAACCACGTAGGGCGCGGCAGCGCCTCACGGTTATTGCGGCAACCGGCGTCTACCGGCCACCGCGTCCCGCGAGGGCCTCTCGATGCCGCTTGCGGCTTTAATTTATTTATTCTTTCTTCTTCTGCTCTTTGAGCAGGAATTTGACCCCCTGAATATAGTCGATAACTCACCAAACTTTGCCCAAAATTCAGGTCCTGTGAAAAATTAATTTAAATGTGTGTTTCGTATTGAGGAAGTAAAAAATGGCGCGACAGCGCCACCTACAAAAGTGAAAATACATTGCGCCTATGGGGAAGGGGCCAACGTCAACTTTGTCGCAGAGCGACGGGATTTGGTACAGACATTCGTCATGTGACGACAAACACAAAATATTATTGTGGCCACGCCCCCGGACAAACCGGAAGTCCGCCATTTTGACAGGAAGTCCGGAAAATGCTGAGTCAGCGTTTTCGCTGACAATGCATTTTAACGAACTCCTCCTAGGGCGTTTCACCAAATGAGCCCAAAATCGCTCCAGCTCATCTCGAGATGTGGGGCATCAAAAGTTATCCAAATTTTTTGGCTAAGTTTTACGGTTTGTTTGCGGCGAAGCCGCAATCTTTACGAAGAATTTTGCGACTTTCCGAAAACAACAAAATGCTCCCATTTGCACAAAAGAACTCCGATTAAAAATCGGAAATATACATTTTATTGGCCTTTGACCCCCGGACACAACAAATGTGAAAAAGTGAGATTTGGCGCGATAGCGCCCCCTCTAGGCTGAAAAGAAAAAATGCATTATGGAAAAAAAATTAGTTTCTCGGAAATGGATAAAATTCGGCACAGTAATAGCTGATGGCATCCCGATCCAAAAAGCCAATGAGACCCATACCGTATTTTGTACGGTGTTGCCATGGAGACGACCGAGGCCCACCATGTTATTCCAATGGGACTGACCCGCATATCACACATTATACACTATTACAGCGCGTTAGCGCCCTCTGTCAGGAGCTTTTGGACAGTAGTCATTGAAGTACGGCCCGTCAGGGCCGTACGATGCTGCTTGTGAACTAAAAAAGATTTGGGGCGCGCTAGCGCCCTCTGCAGGTTGGAGCCATCATTTACATGGAGACACGAAAAATCTCGTTTTGATGTTTACTCACAAAGATTAATGGCTCATCAGGGCAATAAAATGTAGTGTGGCCACGTTGGCGCCCTCGGTAGGGTTATGGCGCGGCAATGGAGGCACTAAGGGAGGCATCCATTACATGGTTGCTAGGCGACCAACAGGTGGTCGGCCATTTTGGGAAAAATCGAGTAATCAGCGCCGAAGGCGCCATTTCTCGCCTTTGCTCTTTTATAATCTCGACCTAGGGTGGCAGCGACGTTATAACCACGTAGGGCGCGGCAGCGCCTCCCGGTTATTGCGGCGGCGTGCGGGAACCGGCGTCAACCAGCCACCGCGTCCCGCGAGGGCCTCTCGATGCCGCTTGCGGCTTTAATTATTATTATTAGGCCCGAGCCAGGACTTTGTCCTGGTAAGGGACTATTGTTCTCCCCCGGTTTCTTGTTATTATTATTATTATTATTATTAGGCCCGAGCCAGGACTTTGTCCTGGTAAGGGACTATTGTTCTCCCCCGGTTTCTTGTTATTATTATTATTATTATTATTATTATTATTATTCCGCCTCTAAGATCCTGTTTTTCAGTGCCTTCCCGAGCAAAAGTACACGCAGAAATGGGCACAGTGATCAGAGTCGGCAAAAATTGCGTGTCAGTGGGCGACATGCACACGCCCTAAACAAAATGGCTCCACAGCGCCCCCTCAAAGTTGACCCCCATTCTTTTGGGGACATGCATTTTTGGCATAGGCCAATCCCCTTTGGCACAGTGATAGAGCACATGGAGACGGTCACAAAACATAATTATAGCTCCGCCCTCTGACCAACAGGAAGTCGGCCATCTTGGATTGAAATCCTGGAGAAGAAATCTCTCACCAGATGTTTCAATGTACTACTCCTTGGTTTCTCTGCAGAATAAGCTCAAACATGGCTCAATAGAATCTAGAGAAATTGAGCTACAACTTCAAGCCAGCTTTTTTTGATAACGTTTACAGTTTTCACATAGCGCCCCCACAAAAAACGTGCTTTTTTTCCCGTACCTTGGACAACCCCTCGCAGGCATGCACTCTATACAATCTGGATCATATTTGGCTGACATAAGGCCTCTTATGGTATGAATCCATAGAGCTCAATAACTTCACGGTGCTCACCACTATAGCGCCACCTATCTATACCTTGAAACATTTAGTTTGTACAATTTATATGAAACTTTGCAGGTATATTCTACACATTAAATCGAACACAAAAATATATTACATGTGTTTGATATTTTCAAAGGTGTGGGCGTGGCAATGACGCACAGGAAGTCGGCCATTTTCACTTTTAACCTCTTAACTCCCACCTGAACCAAGTAAATCTTCTTTGTGTGCTGTGTTTTCACCTGCACTTGCGTCTCATTTCTGTAACTGTGTTTTTGACGCTTTTTTTCCAGAAGCTTTAAGACATGGGTCAAGACGAACTGGAGAAAATGTACTCGGTTAAAGTGGGGGTTAAGAGATTAAAATGGCACCCCCACAAAAAAAAGGCCTTTTTGCAGTACATTTCACAACCCCTCGCAGGCATGCGCTCTATCCAATCTGGATCATATTTGGCTGACATAAGGCAACTCACGGTCTGAACAGATAGAGCTCAATAACGGTGCTCAACACTATAGCGCCCCCTATCTATACCGTGAATATTGCAGTTTGGATTATTTATCTCCCACTTTGCCGGTATATTCTACACAATAAACTAAACAAAAAATGATATTACATATGCATCATATTGTGTAAGATGTGGGCGTGGCCAAAGTAAACGTGTTCCTGAGAGCATCATTATTACCCATGATAACTGGCACATTCTTTGTCCCTTTGAGTTTTAAATGTAATCACGTATACACCAGATGGCCTTGAATCTTTTTACATGAACACAAAAATGATCCATGCTATAGCGCCCCCTGCTGCAAAGAGCAAGAGTTAGTAGACAGAGAGCACACAGGTTGTGTGTGAGGCCGAGGGGAGAGCAGGTTTGGGCGAGAGCGGGGGCGGAAGCAAAGGAGGCGGTCGCAAGGGGGGGCTGCGCCAGGGGCGAGGGCCTACATCGCCGCTTGCGGCTTTAATTATTATTATTATTATTATTATTCCGCCTCTAAGATCCTGTTTTTCAGTGCCTTCCCGTGCAAAAGTACACGCAGAAATTGGCACAGTGATCAGAGTCGGCAAAAATTGCGTGTCAGTGGGCGACATGCACACGCCCTAAACAAAATGGCTCCACAGCACCCCCTCAAAGTTGACCCCCATTCTTTTGGGGACATGTATTTTTGGCGTAGGCCAATCCCCTTTGGCCCAGCGATAGAGCACATGGAGAGAGTCACAAAACATCATTATAGCTCCGCCCTCTGACCAACAGGAAGTCGGCCATCTTGGATTGAAATCCTGGAGAAGAAATCTCTCACCAGATGTTTCAATGTACTACTCCTTGGTTTCTCTGCAGAGTAAGCTCTAACATGGCTCAATAGAATCAAGAGAAATGGAGCTACAACTTCAAGCCAGCTTTTTTTGATAACGTTTACACTTTTCACATAGCGCCCCCACAAAAAACATGCTTTTTTCCCGTACCTTGGACAACCCCTCGCAGGCATGCGCTCTATCCAATCTGGATCATATTTGGCTGACATAAGGCCTCTTATGGTATGAATCCATAGAGCTCAATAACTTCACGGTGCTCACCACTATAGCGCCACCTATCTATACCTTGAAACATTTAGTTTGTACAATTTATATCAAACTTTGCAGGTATATTCTACACATTAAATCGAACGCAAAAATATATTACATGTGTTTGATATTTTTGAAGGTGTGGGCGTGGCAATGACGCACAGGAAGTCGGCCATTTTCACTTTTAACCTCTTAACTCCCACCTGAACCAAGTGCATTTCTTTGTGTGCTGTGTTTTCATCTGCACTTACATCTCATTTCTGTAACTGTATTTTTGACGCTTTTTTTCAAGAAGCTTTAAGACATGGGTCAAGACGAACTGGAGAAAATGTGCTCGGTTAAAGTGGGGGTTAAGAGATTAAAATGGCACCCCCACAAAAAAATGCCTTTTTGCAGTACATTTCACAACCCCTCGCAGGCATGCGCTCTATCCAATCTGGATCATATTTGGCTGACATAAGGCCTCTTACGGTCTGAATTCATAGTCATGTCAAACGTAAACTCACCGTGTAAAACAGTGACTGCCCACACCTCTGGTGTGGGGCCTTATACTTATAATTGCAGCAAAATGAATGGGGGAATATGGCCAACTGTCATACGGAGGTGGATGACGAGCGCGAAGCGCTCGTCATCCACCTCCGAGCCCCACGAGTGCGTGGGGGAAGTCAAAAGCTTTCCAAAAATGTATAATATGATGTAGTCGCGAAAGCGACTATATTGTTTTTGCAGGAAATATTATTATTATTTTTTTTCTTCTTCTTCTTTCTTCTGCTCTTTGAGCAGGAATTTGACCCCCTGAACATAGTCAAAAACTCACCAAACTTTGCCCAAAATTCAGGTCCGGTGAAAAATTAATTAAAATGTGTGTTTCGTTTTGGGGAAATAAAAAATGGCGCGACAGCGCCACCTACAAAAGTGAAAATACATTGCGCCTATGGGGAGGGGGCCAACATAAACTTTGTCGCAGAGCGACGGGATTCGGTACAGACATTCGTCCTGTGAGGACAAACAAAATATATTATTGTGGCCACGCCCCCAGACAAACCGGAAGTCCGCCATTTTGACAGGAAGTCGGGAAAATGCTGAGTCAGCGTTTTCTCTGACGTCGCATTTTAACGAACTCCTCCTAGGGCGTTTCACCAAATGAGCCCAAAATCGCTCCAGTTCATCTCGAGATGTGGGGCATCAAAAGTTATCCAAATTTTTTGGCTAAGTTTTACGGTTTGTTTGCGGCGAAGCCGCAATCTTTACGAAGAATTTTGCGACTTACCGAAAACAACAAAATGCTCCCATTTGCACAAAAGAACTCCGATTAAAAATCGGAAATATACATTTTATTGACCTTTCGCCCCCGGACACAACAAATGTGAAAAAGTGAGATTTGGCGCGATAGCGCCCCCTCTAGGCCGAGAACAAAAAATGCATTATGGGAAAAAAATTAGTTTCTCGGAAATGAATAAAATTCGGCACAAAAATAGCTGATGGCATCCCGATCCAAAAAGCCAATGAGACCCATACCGTATTTTGTACGGTGTTGCCATGGAGACGACCAAGGCCCACCATGTTATTCCAATGGGACTGACCCGCATATCACACATTATACACAATTACAGCTCGTTAGCGCCCTCTGTCAGGAGCTTGTGGACAGTAGTCATTGAAGTACGGCCCGTCAAGGCCGTCCGATGCTGCTTGTGAAATAAAAAAGATTTGGGGCGCGCTAGCGCCCTCTGCAGGTTGGAGCCATCATTCACATGGAGACGCTAAAAATCTCGTTTTGATGTTCACTCACAAAGATTAATGGCACATCAGGGCAATAAAATGTAGTGTGGCCATGTTGGCGCCCTCGGTAGGGTTATGGCGCGGCAATGGAGGCACTGAGGGAGGCCTCCATTACATGGTTGCTAGGCGACCAACAGGAGGTCGGCCATTTTGGGAAAAATAGAGTAATCAGCGCCGAAGGCGCCATTTCTCGCCTTTGCTCTTTTATAATCTCGACCTAGGGTGGCAGCGACATCATAACCACGTAGGGCGCGGCAGCGCCTCACGGTTATTGCGGCAACCGGCGTCTACCGGCCACCGCGTCCCGCGAGGGCCTCTCGATGCCGCTTGCGGCTTTAATTTATTTATTCTTTCTTCTTCTGCTCTTTGAGCAGGAATTTGACCCCCTGAATATAGTCGATAACTCACCAAACTTTGCCCAAAATTCAGGTCCTGTGAAAAATTAATTTAAATGTGTGTTTCGTATTGAGGAAGTAAAAAATGGCGCGACAGCGCCACCTACAAAAGTGAAAATACATTGCGCCTATGGGGAAGGGGCCAACGTCAACTTTGTCGCAGAGCGACGGGATTTGGTACAGACATTCGTCATGTGACGACAAACACAAAATATTATTGTGGCCACGCCCCCGGACAAACCGGAAGTCCGCCATTTTGACAGGAAGTCCGGAAAATGCTGAGTCAGCGTTTTCGCTGACAATGCATTTTAACGAACTCCTCCTAGGGCGTTTCACCAAATGAGCCCAAAATCGCTCCAGCTCATCTCGAGATGTGGGGCATCAAAAGTTATCCAAATTTTTTGGCTAAGTTTTACGGTTTGTTTGCGGCGAAGCCGCAATCTTTACGAAGAATTTTGCGACTTTCCGAAAACAACAAAATGCTCCCATTTGCACAAACGAACTCCGATTAAAAATCGGAAATATACATTTTATTGGCCTTTGACCCCCGGACACAACAAATGTGAAAAAGTGAGATTTGGCGCGATAGCGCCCCCTCTAGGCTGAAAAGAAAAAATGCATTATGGAAAAAAAATTAGTTTCTCGGAAATGGATAAAATTCGGCACAGTAATAGCTGATGGCATCCCGATCCAAAAAGCCAATGAGACCCATACCGTATTTTGTACGGTGTTGCCATGGAGACGACCGAGGCCCACCATGTTATTCCAATGGGACTGACCCGCATATCACACATTATACACTATTACAGCGCGTTAGCGCCCTCTGTCAGGAGCTTTTGGACAGTAGTCATTGAAGTACGGCCCGTCAGGGCCGTACGATGCTGCTTGTGAACTAAAAAAGATTTGGGGCGCGCTAGCGCCCTCTGCAGGTTGGAGCCATCATTTACATGGAGACACGAAAAATCTCGTTTTGATGTTTACTCACAAAGATTAATGGCTCATCAGGGCAATAAAATGTAGTGTGGCCACGTTGGCGCCCTCGGTAGGGTTATGGCGCGGCAATGGAGGCACTAAGGGAGGCATCCATTACATGGTTGCTAGGCGACCAACAGGTGGTCGGCCATTTTGGGAAAAATCGAGTAATCAGCGCCGAAGGCGCCATTTCTCGCCTTTGCTCTTTTATAATCTCGACCTAGGGTGGCAGCGACGTTATAACCACGTAGGGCGCGGCAGCGCCTCCCGGTTATTGCGGCGGCGTGCGGGAACCGGCGTCAACCAGCCACCGCGTCCCGCGAGGGCCTCTCGATGCCGCTTGCGGCTTTAATTATTATTATTAGGCCCGAGCCAGGACTTTGTCCTGGTAAGGGACTATTGTTCTCCCCCGGTTTCTTGTTATTATTATTATTATTATTATTAGGCCCGAGCCAGGACTTTGTCCTGGTAAGGGACTATTGTTCTCCCCCGGTTTCTTGTTATTATTATTATTATTATTATTATTATTATTATTCCGCCTCTAAGATCCTGTTTTTCAGTGCCTTCCCGAGCAAAAGTACACGCAGAAATGGGCACAGTGATCAGAGTCGGCAAAAATTGCGTGTCAGTGGGCGACATGCACACGCCCTAAACAAAATGGCTCCACAGCGCCCCCTCAAAGTTGACCCCCATTCTTTTGGGGACATGCATTTTTGGCATAGGCCAATCCCCTTTGGCACAGTGATAGAGCACATGGAGACGGTCACAAAACATAATTATAGCTCCGCCCTCTGACCAACAGGAAGTCGGCCATCTTGGATTGAAATCCTGGAGAAGAAATCTCTCACCAGATGTTTCAATGTACTACTCCTTGGTTTCTCTGCAGAATAAGCTCAAACATGGCTCAATAGAATCTAGAGAAATTGAGCTACAACTTCAAGCCAGCTTTTTTTGATAACGTTTACAGTTTTCACATAGCGCCCCCACAAAAAACGTGCTTTTTTTCCCGTACCTTGGACAACCCCTCGCAGGCATGCACTCTATACAATCTGGATCATATTTGGCTGACATAAGGCCTCTTATGGTATGAATCCATAGAGCTCAATAACTTCACGGTGCTCACCACTATAGCGCCACCTATCTATACCTTGAAACATTTAGTTTGTACAATTTATATGAAACTTTGCAGGTATATTCTACACATTAAATCGAACACAAAAATATATTACATGTGTTTGATATTTTCAAAGGTGTGGGCGTGGCAATGACGCACAGGAAGTCGGCCATTTTCACTTTTAACCTCTTAACTCCCACCTGAACCAAGTAAATCTTCTTTGTGTGCTGTGTTTTCACCTGCACTTGCGTCTCATTTCTGTAACTGTGTTTTTGACGCTTTTTTTCCAGAAGCTTTAAGACATGGGTCAAGACGAACTGGAGAAAATGTACTCGGTTAAAGTGGGGGTTAAGAGATTAAAATGGCACCCCCACAAAAAAAAGGCCTTTTTGCAGTACATTTCACAACCCCTCGCAGGCATGCGCTCTATCCAATCTGGATCATATTTGGCTGACATAAGGCAACTCACGGTCTGAACAGATAGAGCTCAATAACGGTGCTCAACACTATAGCGCCCCCTATCTATACCGTGAATATTGCAGTTTGGATTATTTATCTCCCACTTTGCCGGTATATTCTACACAATAAACTAAACAAAAAATGATATTACATATGCATCATATTGTGTAAGATGTGGGCGTGGCCAAAGTAAACGTGTTCCTGAGAGCATCATTATTACCCATGATAACTGGCACATTCTTTGTCCCTTTGAGTTTTAAATGTAATCACGTATACACCAGATGGCCTTGAATCTTTTTACATGAACACAAAAATGATCCATGCTATAGCGCCCCCTGCTGCAAAGAGCAAGAGTTAGTAGACAGAGAGCACACAGGTTGTGTGTGAGGCCGAGGGGAGAGCAGGTTTGGGCGAGAGCGGGGGCGGAAGCAAAGGAGGCGGTCGCAAGGGGGGGCTGCGCCAGGGGCGAGGGCCTACATCGCCGCTTGCGGCTTTAATTATTATTATTATTATTATTATTCCGCCTCTAAGATCCTGTTTTTCAGTGCCTTCCCGTGCAAAAGTACACGCAGAAATTGGCACAGTGATCAGAGTCGGCAAAAATTGCGTGTCAGTGGGCGACATGCACACGCCCTAAACAAAATGGCTCCACAGCACCCCCTCAAAGTTGACCCCCATTCTTTTGGGGACATGTATTTTTGGCGTAGGCCAATCCCCTTTGGCCCAGCGATAGAGCACATGGAGAGAGTCACAAAACATCATTATAGCTCCGCCCTCTGACCAACAGGAAGTCGGCCATCTTGGATTGAAATCCTGGAGAAGAAATCTCTCACCAGATGTTTCAATGTACTACTCCTTGGTTTCTCTGCAGAGTAAGCTCTAACATGGCTCAATAGAATCAAGAGAAATGGAGCTACAACTTCAAGCCAGCTTTTTTTGATAACGTTTACACTTTTCACATAGCGCCCCCACAAAAAACATGCTTTTTTCCCGTACCTTGGACAACCCCTCGCAGGCATGCGCTCTATCCAATCTGGATCATATTTGGCTGACATAAGGCCTCTTATGGTATGAATCCATAGAGCTCAATAACTTCACGGTGCTCACCACTATAGCGCCACCTATCTATACCTTGAAACATTTAGTTTGTACAATTTATATCAAACTTTGCAGGTATATTCTACACATTAAATCGAACGCAAAAATATATTACATGTGTTTGATATTTTTGAAGGTGTGGGCGTGGCAATGACGCACAGGAAGTCGGCCATTTTCACTTTTAACCTCTTAACTCCCACCTGAACCAAGTGCATTTCTTTGTGTGCTGTGTTTTCATCTGCACTTACATCTCATTTCTGTAACTGTATTTTTGACGCTTTTTTTCAAGAAGCTTTAAGACATGGGTCAAGACGAACTGGAGAAAATGTGCTCGGTTAAAGTGGGGGTTAAGAGATTAAAATGGCACCCCCACAAAAAAATGCCTTTTTGCAGTACATTTCACAACCCCTCGCAGGCATGCGCTCTATCCAATCTGGATCATATTTGGCTGACATAAGGCCTCTTACGGTCTGAATTCATAGAGCTCAATAACTGCACGGTGCTCACCACTATAGCGCCACCTACCTATACCTTGAACATTTTAGTTTGTACGATTTATATGAAACGTTGCAGGTATATTCTACACATGAAATCGAACACAAAAATATATTACATGTGTTTGATATTTTTGAAGGTGTGGGCGTGGCAATGACGCACAGGAAGTCGGCCATTTTCACTTTTAACCTCTTAACTCCCACCTGAACCAAGTGCACTTACGTCTCATTTCTGTAACTGTGTTTTTGACGCTTTTTTTCAAGAAGCTTTAAGACATGGGTCAAGACGAACTGGAGAAAATGTGCTCGGTTAAAGTGGGGGTTAAGAGATTAAAATGGCACCCCCACAAAAAAAATGCCTTTTTGCAGTACATTTCACAAAACCTCGCAGGCATGCGCTCTATCCAATCTAAATCATATTTGGCTGACATAAGGCCTCTTATGGTATGAATCCATAGAGCTCAATAAGTTCACGGTGCTCAACACTATAGCGCCCCCTATCTATACCTTGAATATTGCAGTCTGGATTATTTATCTCCCACTTTGCCGGTATATTCTACACAATAAACTAAACAAAAAATTATATTACATATGCATCATATTGTGTAAGATTTGGGCGTGGCCAGGGTAAACGTGTTCCTGAGAGCATTATTATTACCCATGATAACTGGCACATTCTTTGTCCCTTTGAGTTTTAAATGTAATCACTTATACACCAGATGGCCCTGAATCTTTTTACATGAACACAAAAATGATCCATGCTATAGCGCCCTCTGCTGTAAAGACCAAGAGTTAGTAGACAGAGAGCACACAGGTTGTGTGTGAGGCCGAGGGGAGAGCAGGTTTGGGCGAGAGCGGGGGCGGTAGCAAAGGAGGCGGTCGCAAGGGGGGGCTGCGCCAGGGGCGAGGGCCTACATCGCCGCTTGCGGCTTTAATTATTTTTATTCTCCGAAAAAAGTCCACTTTCCCACCGACGAAAAGTCCTGAATTTTTGCACAAAATTCAAGCACGTGAAAAAAACATTCTTCACATTTAGAAAATATAAAAAATCTCAAATATGGCGCGTCAGCGCCCCCTGGAAAATCACGTTTACATTGCGCCCTATGACAAGACCCGAAAAACCCGCAAATTTTAGTTCGTCGTAGACGAAAAAAATTCGGCACAGTGATTGGTCACGTGAAGCCCAACAAAAAAACACATTACGCGGTTGCTAGGCAACCAACAGTATGGCGGCCATATTGGCCCGAAGAGGGAATTGGCGCCGAAGGCGCCATTTCATGCCCACGCATTTGAACGAACTCGTCCTAGGCCGTTGAACGCAGCGACTCCCCGTTCGCTCCAGATCATCTCCACATGTGGGAGATTAAAAGTTATTAAAAACTTTTTAATAGGTTTAACGGTGTTGCCGTGGCAACGCCATGAATTTGGCGTCCGTTTTCGCCGCTCGCCGCCGTGTTCAAACAGCCGTAACTCACACATACTTTGGCCGATTTGAACAAAACTTGAATCGTTGGTCGAGTCGTTGACCCCGGATGTTTTGATATAGGAATTTTGAAAATTGCCGCAATAGCGCCCCCTGCAGAGCACAAAATAAAAATGAATGGAGCCAAAAATTAAACTTTGTCGTAGATGCATGAAATTTGGTACAGACATCCGTCACGTGATCCCGAACAAAAAATATATTGATGCCCCGCCCCTTTTCCCACCGTGTTGCCATGGCAACGACCCAATGTCAACTTTGCCGCAGCCAAACCAAAATTGGTACACGCGTTCGTCACGACTGTCCGAACAAAAAAGTACATTACATGGTTGCTAGGTGACCAACAGGAGGTCGGCCATTTTGGGAAAAATCAGCGCCGAAGGCGCCATTTCTTTTGCCAGCTCTTTTATAAACTCCACCGAGGGTGGCAGCGAAATTATAAGCAGGTAGGGCGCGGCAGCGCCTCCCGGTTATTGCGGCGGCGTGCGGGAACCGGCGTCAATCGGCCACCGCGGCCCGCGAGGGCCTCCCAATGCCGCTTGCGGCTTTAATTATTATTTTTCTTCTCCGAAAAAAGTCCACTTTCCCACTGACGAAAAGTCCTGAATTTTTGCACAAAATTCAAGCATGTGAAAAAAACATTCTTCACATTTAGAAAATATTAAAAATCTCAAAAATGGCGCGTCAGCGCCCCCTGGAAAATCAAGTTTACATTGCGCCCTATGACAAGACCCGAAAAACCCGAAAATTTTAGTTCGTCGTAGACGAAAAAAATTCGGCACAGTGATTGGTCACGTGAAGCCAAACAAAAACATACATTACGCGGTTGCTAGGCAACCAACAGTATGGCGGCCATATTGGCCCGAAGAGGGAATTGGCGCCGAAGGCGCCATTTCATGCCCACGCATTTGAACGAACTCGTCCTAGGGCTTTTAACGCAGCGACTCCCCGTTCGCTCCAGATCATCTCCACATGTGGGAGATTAAAAGTTATTAAAAACTTTTTAATAGGATTTTTGGTTTTGCCGTGGCAACGCCATGAATTCCGCGTCCGTTTTTGGCGCTCGCCGCCGTGTTCAAACAGCCGTAACTCGCACAGACTTTGGCCGATTTGCGCGTAATTTTAATCGTTGGTCGAGTCGTCGACCCCGGATGTTTTGATATAGGAATTTTGAAAATTGCCGCAATAGCGCCCCCTGCAGAGCACAAAATAAAAATGAATGGAGCCAAAAATTAAACTTTGTCGTAGATTCATGAAATTTGGTACACACATCCGTCACGTGATCCCGAACAAAAAATATATTGATGCCCCGCCCCTTTTCCCACCGTGTTGCCATGGCAACGACCCAATGTCAACTTTGCCGCAGCCAAACCAAAATTGGTACACGCGTGCGTCTTGACCATCCGAACAAAAAAGTACATTACATGGTTGCTAGGTGACCAACAGGAGGTCGGCCATTTTGGGAAAATCAGCGCCGAAGGCGCCATTTCTTTTGCCAGCTCTTTTATAAACTCCACCGAGGGTGGCAGCGACATTATACGCAGGTAGGGCGCGGCAGCGCCTCCCGGTTATTGCGGCGGCGTGCGGGAACCGGCGTCAATCGGCCACCGCGGCCCGCGAGGGCCTCCCAATGCCGCTTGCGGCTTTAATTCAATTTATTGTTGGAAAACCCCTTGAGATGAAACATCTCGTTTGCAAGGGGGGTAGATGATGCTGAAAAAAAACCCACCACAGACATTTCTTTCGGGAAAACTCCAGAACAACCGAGAGTTAACATGTAATATGCACCCGGCTCTGAAAGTCCTGTAATCATTAATGCAGCAGAAATGTCCATTATGTGAACATTTATATTCTTATTTTATTAATTATGAATAATACTTCAACCCCTCCCGTCCTCTGATTCAAACGGCTTGTATAAAATGAGACATTCTAATTTAAATGCATAATCCCTCTCCGCTGTTGATGAGAAAGGTTACGTAAACCGCTGTAACTCAACAGATGAATATGTATCATTTCTCACCTTGGAAATCAGCATATTCTGGCGGCTCGCACCTCCCCAGAATGCAGCGGCGCCGAGCCTCCCCAAAGTCCTGCCTTTCCTTGAACAGATGAAACGATCTCGCAACAAGACGGCGCAGCGTGAGCCCTTCCTGTTAAATACGGACTTTGTAGGAACAGCTTCTACGCGGCAGAGAAAGGGAAATATAGACGCGTTAAGATGGTGACCAGTTGGAGGGTTTTCTTCTTTGTCACCTGTAGTCGCCTGCAACATCTCCTGAAGTTTTGACCAGTCAAACAAACACAAAAAGCGTAGTTCGGAACCAATTTAATTCAACCTGGATAGACTCAAACAGGCAAAAGTAGCGATTAGGAAGATTTATTGACATGTATATTAGTGTTGGCGATCAGACATCGATGTGTGCATGTAAGTCAGTATGGATGAACAGCTTGGAGTCTGGACACTGGGTGGTGGTATAGGTGGGAGGACGCAACAGGGAGAAGCCGTGGGCAGAAGAGGTGGAGATGGGGCGGAGGCGAACAAACCATGGTAAAAGCGGGACCGAGGGCGATGATTGGCTGCCACGGAGGTGCGTCCCTTACGCTGACGGGCTGAGGTGGAGGTGTGGTCCTCACGGAAGCATTATTGGCTGGAGGTAGATGATGCTGAAACTAGTCCACCCGGTTGAATTGACGCCTGAGCGAAGTAAACGCAATGTAAAGTCAAATTTTGAGAACTAGAAGATCATCAAAAATGTCCCAAACTCTCTTTCACATTTCCAAGTATTCAAACTGTAATGTGGCCAAAGTGATTCAGGTTGTTTTGTTCAAAGTCCGACATGTAGCTAATCTTTTGCAATTTGACTTCAGTCATTCACTCTGCGTTAAAGTGGATGGAAGCAAGAAAAAATTATCCCCATACAACGTCGTTCTTTATTCTTAACCACTTCACTGCCACCCTAGGGTTAGGGTTAACAATTATTTACATCCAAGTCTCAAAGCGTATTGACGAGAGCGCTAACAGTCTATATGCCAGTGTGATACCTCAATTGAAAGCCAAGACCTTCTAGTTTCTAAAAATATGTGTGAGATCTGTGTGAGTGAAACACAACTTGCGTTACATTTGCCGTTCTTAACCCTAATTATATCCTGATTAGGGTTAACTAACCCTAACCCCCTGAACCTTTACACAAGTTAACCTGTTACCTGCCAGCTTAGGGTTAGAGTTAGCAATGATGCATATCCAAATCTTGCTTGCGGTGTTTATTTCAGCGGGAAAATGCAGGGAAAGTTCTGTAAAATGCAGAGTCGGACCCTGACCGAATTTTCCCCACGTGCAGTCTACACCCGGCTTAAAACTGTGTGTAAGATCGATGTGAGTGAAACACAACTTACAACACATTTGCCGCTCCTAACCCTAACCATTACGCTGACCCCTGACCCTAAATCTAACCCTAGCTCCCGGATCAGGTTAAACAGTGTCATGTGTGCAGTGTTTTAATCCATGTCTACTTCCTCGCTGCTCACGATGCCGTGCCCTCTTTAGAGACAGTTTGTTCAAAGACGCCGGATAAAAGTCACATTGCTGCCAAAACAATCGTGAATTGCACATTAAGACCCGCTGTGTCTGAACATAGTCTCTGTTATCTACCGACAAATACCGTTTATCCGCCAGCTACAACATCCTCCATCTCTCATTAATATCCCTACAACGCCACGTTTCGACAATAACATCCGGCATTACAGTGTTAGCCGGCGCTCACAGCCCCATGCCGGCTCTGCTCGTACTGATTATGTGGACTGGCTCGTCTCCAGCGCTCCCTCTCGTCTCTCCCCGAAAAAACCCCCAGCCAATCTAATACAGACCAACATCTGTCTCTCCATATTCATCCCTCACAAAACACCGCATGATGTAGCAGTCGTCCTGGCTTTGATTGGGCTCTTTCATTAACATTACACGTGTGAGTATCTCGTCTCCCTACCCCCCCCCCCCCCCCCCCCCCCCCAGCCCCGTGAGGACCACCTATCGCGGCCGGCTCCCTTTCGCGCGCCGCCTCTGGGGTTGAAAAAAGCAATTAAAGGCAGCACCTGTTCCCGGGCCGGCTGCAGCGCGGCTCTGTGGGGTAATTGGAAAGCCTCTGTCTGCTGGAGATGTGTTGTTGAAGCTCATCTCCAGCAGATGCCCCTTAAAACTGGGAAATAACCAGCTCTGCAGACTGGACTCCAGTCCCTACACTCGACCAGTGCACTGTGGCGAGGGTGCGGGTTTGAGTAGGGCCACGATGAGGTTGAGAATTGGCGAATGTGGAATGCGACGCAAATCATACTCATTAGTCATTAGTTTGGGAAATCTCAATGGAAGAATGGATGATATAATGTTACAATGTTTGCAGCAAAACCTCCAAATCAATCTTTTTTTATTTTTTTTGTCTTGATGTTGTAGCATTTTACTTCATGAAGGATTATCATCATCAATGTTACAACTGGCTCTATATTTTTTATTTTTTGTTATTTATTTTTTGCCCTCACAACGATCACACACTTTTGCCCTTTCACTGATTGGTTTAGTATTTTTTTTTCCCCGCAATCTTAAAGACATTTATGGGCCATAAGTTGGTGGTTCGTGAGCTCTTATTTTATTTTTTCACATGTAACCCGCAAAAAACAAGTGCTGGCAATATATAATAATAATAATAATAAGGCTTAATAAGGCTTTGTCTATGACCCCCCTTTTCATTGCTTTTTTGTTGTGTTTTCGTCACACATTTTTGCCCCTTTTTCATAATTTTTTTTAATCTATTTTGTCACATTTTCATCACATTTTTTATGCTTTTTTTGTGTTGCTTTTTCATGCTTGTTTTCGTCTCGTTTTTGTTGCTATTTTGACTTTTTTCAAGAAGCTTATATAAGGTTAAAGCAGTGCTAAGCAACTTGTTTCCCCTAATAAATCCTTAAATCCGTGGTCCCTCTGGGGGTAATACAAGTGTTAATGGGATGAATGCGGGGCCTTTCATCGCCCCCTGGTGTCTCTGGCCAGAAAACAACAATTCCAACTTCGCTGCCTACGGGTCGGAGGCACTAATACACACTAATAGAATCACGAAGAAGAAGCTAACAGGCTAAGGTGCAAAGCTAACTGCGGGCTAGCGCCACTTAAACAGTATTTACAGCCACGTTTGATTGGAAAAAATACAATATCCCTCTCTCCCTTTGTCTTTACTGTCAGCGTAGTATTTACTCTCACGGACAATTAATGAGTAAAAAAACGCAACGTGCTTCATCACCTGCAGTGGCGCTTATGGCCTCTAGGGGCAAGAGTTACTTAGTTCTGCTTTAAAATCAAACTGGAGAAAATGTGTTCGGTTCAGGTGGGGGTTAAGAGGTTATTTTTTATTGACCGCTGAGATTAAGATTCTCTTTTTCAGGGAAGTCCTGGCTCCAGAGGGGAACCTTTTGTACATGTTTTTAGTGGTAGGGGAAACCGGAGTACCCGGAGGGAACCTACGCAGACACAGGGAGAACATGCAAACTCCACACAGAAATACCCTATCCAGGTGGGAATTGAACCCGAGACCGAGACCCTCTAACTGTTTGGTTTCGTTTTATTTCAAGCACACAATGATATATTTCACATATTTCTGTGTGATCAGGTGTTTAAACTCCGACATGAGCTGCGAGGGAAGTGTGTACCCAGAAAAATCCATAGTCTGCAGTTGAGACAGAGCTGCAAATCCCTTTGGTTTTGTGCTTCGTGACATTATTTACATTTTTGACAACCCAACACTGTTTATAAAGGGAAATAGCCCATCAGTGATCAATGGTGTTTCTCCTGTAATACGCAACACCGATCAGCTCCTATTCCCCTAAAACGAGAGGGTACAGAGACAAATTATCCACATTTAGCATTGGCAAAGCGACAGAGTGGAGTTTGTCCCTTTACAGCAGCAACAATGCATCATCATTAACCGTCAATGAAAATGAATAACTTATGACTCATCTCCCTCCAGCTCATGGAACACGCGCTGGATTTATCATTAAAACGTGCTTCTGTGTCTTTAGAAATATGATGCATCGTCAGTTCATAAATGATATATTTCTTACTTGGAGACGTTATCTTACCTGAGTAAAAACTTCTCAGCTCCTTTGCCTCCTTTTTGCCGTGAGCGAACCGGAACGTGCACGGACTATATTTTCAGCTTCTTGAGCCGTGTTACAGTGATATGTTTAGGGTCATTTGTTGATCTTGTCACACTCGGAGACGTATGACAACCAATTTAGACAAAACAAGTCACAAGCGGGGATTTTTTTTTTCTCTTTTTTTCGTCTCCCGCTCGGCTTTTTCTCCCTTTTTGATTTGACACAGACAGCGGAGCGGACTGACAGCAGACATGAAAAGAAGAGAAGCAGCAACACGGGAAAAGTTACAGCTGGAATCACACGATATAGTTGTGTGTTTTTTTGTTGTTGAGCAAGTCCACATCATTTTTACGAGTTTGTCCCACGGTGACCTAAGGAGAGGTTCCATTCTTCTTATTAGACGACTTATTGTAGACGGTTACACTACTTTAAGGGGAGAGAAAACTTTGTGTTTGTTTAATTAAAGTAATTTAGAGCTAATTTGCTCTTAACAACATAACCACATGAGCAGCACCTACAAACATCAAGCTAAAGGTACACTATGAAGGTTTTTGAGTCATCTTCTGTACTCTGCAGTTCAGGGGTCGGCGAGTTGGCTTGGCTTCGGGTCAATATTTTTTTACGCCGATAGATGGCGGGCCAGCCGGTCAATTGATAAAAAAAATAGATTTATTCATGCATGGATATTCAATACTAGATAATACGGTATTTTCCCATAATTATTATGATATTGTAAATTCTAACAAGTTCTTTCGGAAGGTCGTCATTGCTGTAAGTTTAGTTGTGTCATTTTCTTCATTTTTATTTTCAGCCAATTCACAACGTCCTGCCAGAAACCTTTTATCACTGAACAAGAGAAAAACAAATAGTCAGTAGTTTCATAATACGACAATGCTATTTCGTCAAGTGACTTAGAATTGTGATCCTCGGGAGGCGCTGCTCTTCATGTCCCGTCATTTCCCCATGAGTTAGTTGCGGCGTCTTGTCCAAATAAAAAAACAGCTCAAGATGACGTGACAGGAAGTGAGTTACTGATGGACAATCATCACAGTGCTGAAGCTAACGAAGAAATAAACATGAACGAGGTGTTTTTTGATACTAGCCGTTAGCTCTGACATAAAAAAAAAGTCCTTCTCAATGAACACAGAGGTTTCCTGTAGTTCTTGAACTATTTGTTTATTTGTGCAAAACATCGCTGATCCTCATTGGGAAACGGCGAGAGAGGAAGTACCGCGACCTCCGGAGCGCTTATTCGAAACAAAGCATTTGGGAGCAGCAGTGAAACTTCAAGTCTGTGGTCAAAGCAAATGGAGAATTAGGGTTGACAGGTTATGGATCTGTTGAGAGGAATCCTCCCAACGGGCTCTAAACCTTGTCCTTTAATGCACCACTCAGCATAGGAACATAATCTACAAAATCAGCTGTTAGTGCAGCCGTGTGGGGTTTTGTTTATGGGGAGCTACTGCCCTCTTCAACTGGCCCGCTCTACACTAATGCACCACACTATGCGGGGCTTGCATCATACTTCACATATAACTCAATTAAATAAATATATAATAATGATAATGATAATAATAATGATTATGATAATTAAACCCAAATTAAAATTATACTGAGGATGGTAATGACAACTGGGAAGTATAATATCTATTAATGTACCTTCATAACATAAAAGTAACTCTCGGTTATCAAGGGTAACCTTACCCTTTGTAAGTTTGTGAGTTGGTCTGTACGAATGTAGCTGCTTGAAATGTTCTTTTTTTATTTATTTTATTGCACTTGGGGGTGGGCACTCATAAGCTTTTGCTTCAGCCCACTCCTTTTGAGCACTATGTGTACTGCTCAAATAAACAAATAAACTAAACTAAACTAAACTAAAGCAAAGCAGAAACCTCTCTCGATGTCCCGCTCCCAGCAAAGTTACTCGTCTGGTCCAAAGAACAAGCTCACTCGCAGTAAAGACACTTTTCGAGGCATTTATCACTATTAAAAACACTGTAACGAGACAAAAGTCATTTATTCAATTATCTGGTGGAATGATACGCGGTGTTGGTTTTAGAAAACTGAAACCCACGTGTCTCCTGTAATATAGCTGGACATCTTATTAAAATACCAGCGGAATGCATGTGATGATGCGCACCGGAGCCCGCATCACGTCGGCCTGACATTTTGACCCCGGCTCTGTATCTATGGTCCATGTTAATAAATGATAGCGGAGGGAAGGAGGCCCCGGCTACCGCAGAGGAGCAAAAGGTCAGCCGTGCAATGATACAGCCTTATTACGCGGGGTAATCCAGCTGCTAATTTCTGGTCCACATGCTTCGTCGCGCGATGAGTTCAAGGGTCGTGCGGATACATGCGTGTCACCTCTCGACTCTTCCGGATAAATGCTTTTTCTCAGCTTCTGCTCAACGTATATTTAACACCAGCTACACCTCTGGGTTTTATATTCTTTCCGTTCACCCTAGAGAGCGCGGATTTCCGAACGACTGACTCTATTTCCAGACTGAGATTATGTTCTTACCTGAGCTTAGACCAAAGATGTTGTTAGCATTTAGCCTCTCTTCTATGGCCCCATAGAGGAGAGGAGGAGAGACTCTTGCTCCATCCGAAACCAGTAAATTGGTGAGAGGTCCTACGCCAAACCGGATGTGCGTCAGCGTTGCTGTTGCTGTGTCCTTTGGTACGACACTTGACCTTTAACCCCGGTGTGTATCTTTCGCAAAAAACGTCTCAGATTCCAATGGCGTTCCTGTCGTCTCGGTGAATCACAAACACATACATTCCTCTCCTCCGTCGAATGTCTCTCCAGCCGGCTTCACGTGGACATTTTACCTTTTGCGACGGACACAGTTAAAGCCTCATTAACATTTCCCAGTCTTGGAATTATAAAAAAAATAAAAAATCTGTTTGTTTATTTCCACAGTCGCTAAGGTTGGATCTGAGCAAGTGCAACAGCTGATCAAGCATGAAATCGAGCGCTTATGAGGTCTGGACGGTTGACACGGGGGGAAATCAAGGCGGGATTTATGCGGCTGTTAGAGCGTCCTCACAGTCTGGACTTTGGACGGACATGAAATATTTATGGAGAGGCATTGTTTCCCGGCTCCGAGGAGGCTCGAGGACACGCGGGTCCGGTGGCGCGCTTGTAACTTTGGTCTTTCGCAGCCGGGCTCGTCACCGTGCCGGGACGGAGGGTAAATTGACAGCTACATGTTTTGCACAAATTGATATTTTGAATTCACGGACAGCGGAGAACGACCTGTCGGACCGAGATATGTTTAAGCCTCGGCGTAGGCTTGGTTTTGTAATCGTACTGGAGTTGATTTTTATTCGGTTGGTCATATTTCACAAGCAGCAGGACTCGTTCTCTCTCTCGCTCAAGAGACAGAATAGGTCCATCCTCAGAATACGACTTGGTTTTGTGTGTGAACTCTCATCTGCTCCAAAGAGTAGTCACCTGGTCTTACCTATTTTCATCTTGTGAGGTTAAAACAAGACAACTGGACTTCTAGTTTTTGACACACGCCAAGGTTTCACTCTCCATCCAGTCGCTCACCAAATCAACCTTTTTAAAAATGGTGGATTGTTGCTAGAGATGAGGTCACTTCCATCTGTGAAACATCATAAACTCATTTGTGGGGAAAAAAAACACTAGGGATGCACCGATCCGATAGTAGTATCAGATATCGGAGCCGATACTGGAAGAACTATGATATCGGGTATCGGCTACATTTTTGAAACTTAGAACCTGGAGAGTTCAATCGCTGAGTTTCAACCTCCACAAACATATTTTTGATGGTCATGCAGAATACGGCAGTTAGCAACAGCACGGCAACTGATCAAGGCTGGGTCAGAAACTATGAAGGAAATATCTAAAGTACCCTAATAGAATATAATCGACCACTGCTGGAGCGGCCAAGGGTTTGTGATATTTGTAATGTGCAAGTTGTAATGATCAGATCACTTTAAGTGAGTTATATATTGATATAAATTAGCCTGTCCCAAGGATAGTGTTGAATATTCAGTAATCCTTGTTGTTTTCCATTAGTTAATTATAAATATAAGTGATTTGTAACATCATGACAAGATAAGACTTTATTGATTTCACAATGGAGATAAAACCATTCACTTTTTCACTCAGAGAAACACACTTTTAAAAATGTCTACAGATACTCAAACCCCCAGTATCGGTATCGGTATCGGAAGCAAAAAATTCTCTAAAAAACACTGTCCATCTAATGACAAAACATTTGTATCAATTTCATGAACTCCCAGGCAAGTTTTCAAGCATTTCTGTGGCAATGACCCAGAAAAGTGACCCTGCAAGTCGTGAAATGTGGCGATAAATGCACTTGTGTAGAGTCGGGATATTACAAATATTTAAGAAAAGAAATGAGCTTGGACCACAACTAACATTACTTTAGTGCCTTCCTCTTTCATTAATTGTAATCAAAATGTCAAGAAAAAGGCCTTTTAAATTTCACGATAATCCCCGTCTGACAGAGAACTATCACAAGCATAAATGTTTTCTTGTACTCAACAAACAAACTTGCCTTATCTTGGTGTAGACTATTTTTTTGTAAACCTTTTGCTTATTATTCTTTATTCTATGTTTTCCAACAGCCATACGTTTCATAAAGGATGATGTTCCTGTTACAGCAGTGGTTCTTAACCTTCAGCGGTGAGTCAGTCTCGGGGGTTTGGCGAAGGTCAAGACACAAACTCGACATGATTCGTGATGACGCTCCACTGAAGAAGGGTTCGGTGAATGCGCATTTGAAACTGGTGGGGTTCAGTACCTCCAACAAGGTTCAGAACCACTGGGTTGCAGCTACTTTTGTTAAGATGTTTGGAAACAGCTGAAACGCAGTCTGTATTTATCAAGTCAGATGGGCGGGATCGATTGTGCAATTTAACCAACCCCAGAAGCGCACGGTCCAGTCGTATCAAAACCAACGCTTTCACAAATAAAAAACAGCGATAACAAGTCAAACGGGACGGAGAAGCAGCACGGTTTAACAGAATCAACAGACGAGGCTCTCAAACTGTCAATCCGAGGTGAGGGAAGTCGCTCTGAAAGATACGGGGATGATCATTTGAGAGGAAGTGCCTTGTTTGAGTGACGTGCTTCTGATAAACAAAAGGGAACAGATCGCCGAGAAATCTGACAATCTTTTGCTCTGAGCAAGTTCTAGACCCGGCTGTTTCAATGGACTTCAGGAGAAGAAGAATTAAACGTTGTTACAAGGCCCTGAATGTCATTAAAAAGCAAAGTTGAACACAAATCTTGCTCAAACGTCGCCTGTTGAATCCAATTAGCCTTTGATGATCAGAATGTCCTCTTATTCATCTGTTTGATCGATCAAACTTTGAATGGAATATGTACGAATATTCAGATATGAAATATGAACAGATTTGTTTGGTATTTGAGCATTAATTGCATTGGCTTTTTTCTCCTTTTGTACTGGTTTTAGCTAATGTTAGTCCATGGAAAATGTACGCTTGCACCAAACATGGTGGTTCTCCATGGTAACAGAGAACTTTCCCGAACTCTATTAAAGGATTCAGTCTTGAGTTTGAGAAGGTTTGGTCTAGTCTTAGTTCAGATAAAACCTCTTATTCATTTGTCTGATTTCAAGTGGGATTTATGCCCGTTCCATTTGTATCCAATCTTAGATTAGTTCAAACACACTCAAATTCAACATAAACTACAACAATTCTATTGATTTTAAGGAATTTATCTAATTTAAAGGAATAGGCCACCGTTTTTACATACTGAGATATGTTCTTACCTGAGCTTTGATGAGTTCATCTGTCCCTGTCTGGTCTCCACGTGAGCCTTCTGTAACGTAAACACAGCACAGACGGCGTTAGCATTTAGCTGTTAGCATTTAGCCTCTCTCTTCTCCTCTATAGCTCCAAACGAGGTGAAGATAGAAGCTACCAAACTCTTCCACATTTCCCCTATTTAAATACGGTTACGTGAGGTGTTAGACTATAAAGTATAATTAAACAATGTGGATTTTCTAAGCGAATGAAAAGGGGAACTATATTGTAAGGCGTAATAATACTAATTCGGCATCCGCACAGTAAAGTGAAGATATCACTCCGCGGCTGCCGAATTACTCCTGGTATTATTACGCCCTATACAATATAGTTCCCCTTTTTATCCGCTTAGAAACTCCACATTGTTTAATTTTGTGTACTTATACTTTATGGTGTAACACCTCACGTAACCATATTTAAATAGGGGAAACGTGGAAGAGTTTGGTAGCTTCTATCTTCACCTCGTTTGGAGCTATAGAGGAGAAGAGAGAGGCTAAATGCTAACGCCGTGAACTCATCAAAGCTCAGGTAAGAACATATCTCAGTATGTAAAAACTGTGGCCTATTCCTTTAATATGGCCAGTTTACTAGTGTATGACTGCTCAGGTTCAGCATTTTCCGGTTATGCCTTTTGAAAGTACAATCGATACAGAAATGCCGGTTCCCTCCCTCATCTGAGCGACAAGCCTCTTCATAAAGCCATCAACACGGCGCCGCCGACCTCCTGGAAGTATCACATTACAGCCACCGCGTTGGGGAAGATGCGCCCTCGAAGTTGATAAATAGCCGAATTTACAATGTCCTTGAAAACGAACGCTCGCCTCGCCGTTATTTGTGTCCCCGTTTTGATGGAAAGGGAACAATCATCTGCCCGTACAGTGGCCGCGGTGCTGTTTTATAAATATTTTATCGAGCGCGGCCGTCACAGCAGAGTGGGCAAAACGACCTCTCGCGGGGCGGTTATGACTCGGCGACGGCAAGCTTTCCTTTTCTAATCAATTCTGACCCGTCTAAAATTGACCCTTTTCTTGCACTTTCAACTGGAAATTACTCTCTCGATGGGGCGCTAACTCGGGCTTTCTCGCCGTTTCATTTCTCTTTCAACTATTCTCAGCAGGCATCCAATATGAATCTAATAAAGATGGGAAGCGGCGTGACTGTGTAAAGAGCCGTGTTGACTGGCCGTGGCCAAATGGCGGTTCGCTCGCACTGCTTGTTTCTCTCACCGCCCCCCAAAAACACCTGCTGTCCCAATTCATGAAGTCCCCGCGCCGGTTTGGGGGGGGGGGGGGGGGGGGGAGAAAAGTGCACACCGCATTACCCCGGCTGCCCCCATAGGGAAATAAGAGGCCGAGGAAGGTAATGTCGGCACATAAACATTGCAGAACATGAAGACGGAAAAACAGAAGTATCGACAGAAGTATGCCGCGGTGGGGTTCGGATAAATGCTCCGTTCGTTTCGATGTGGCAAGGAAGTGAAAAATGTATGTATGCTACATCGATTTCCATCCATCCCTTTGGTCGAGTGAGGGGTTTCAAAGTAGAGACAAAAATACATATTCATGACTTGTGAACTGGCTCTGTACGCCCTTACGGATTGATTTTTATTCATCTACTTAATCGTTTACAACTCCAAAGCCTGTGTGTGTGTGTCAATGGAAAAGACGTCTTACAACGAGGGTAATGTTGGCTTTCATCTCACATTATGGTTATAGGCAGCGGCGGTAAAGATAACGCAAGCAGCATTTGAGTGGAGAACTTCCATATTCACTGCCTGACCATTGGCACCGGGATCTTCGATCATCAGCTTGGAATAGTGTCTAAACCAGACTTAGAGAGACACATCCATGCATTTGTCTCCAGCAGGTTAGACTACTGTAACGGCTGCTCACTGTTAGAGCTGCAGTACATCCAGAACCAGGAAATACGACCATATTAGTCCAGTGCTCCGGTCTCTGCACTGGCTTCCTGTCCCTCAGAGAATAGAATTTAAAACAGCTCTGCTTGTGTACAAGTCTTTTCATGGTTTAGCACCAAAGTCCATCTCTGACATGTTAGAGCCGTATGAACCATCTCGGGCCCTGAGAACTTCAGGGAGGGGTCTCCTGGTGGTTCCCAGAGTCAGGACTAAACACGGTGAGGCTGCGTTTCAGTTTCATGCAGCTAAAATCTGGAACAGTCTTCATGAGGATGTGAGACAGGCCTCAACTCTGACAATGTTCAAATCCAGGCTGAAAACAGCTCTTTTTACCCGAGCAGATGAAAACTGAAAGTATTTTATCTGCACTCTTGCCTTTTACTGTAATTGGTACATTTTTATGTTGATGTTCTATTGATTTTATCTGTTTTTTTGTAATTCTTTGCAGCTGTGAAGGACTTTGAATTGCCTCGTGTATGAATTGTGCTCTACAAATAAACTTGCCTTACCTAGCTCTCCAGACCTGGCCAAAGGCCGTCTACATTTCTACAAGAGCTTGAAAAGTTTAAGATTTATTTTCTTTTTGTTCTGAGCATTGTGAACAGAATCTACAAACCGATAGCCGATTCTACAGTTGACGTCAAATAAGCTAGGGTCTAGATCCGGACCTCCAGAGGCTTGATTCTGGACCACAAAGCCTTTCCATCCTCTCTATATACTTAATATCTGAAGCTGAATTAACAATTATTCAAACAATATTAATAACATTGAGTTCAAATGGATTCATTGATCTTAATTAGACAAACGGTGCTCATGTTTTACAGTTTTAAGCGCAATTACTGCACATGCTCGGACCCTGAACAAATGAAAGTAAAGTTTGCAGACCCATTCTCTTTCCAATTGTGTCATGTTGTCGCGGATCTTACCGGGCTTTGGAAATGGGATGAAAAATTTTCCCTCTGGCAACCCGGCCTGTACAGTCCGATTTGCACAAGCCCCAACAGCAGCGTTTACTTCCTCCTTCCTCTCTCAGTTTAATGGCGGACTGCAGCCAAACTAGCACATGCCGCCGCCTACCATACAAGTTCCTTGGCGTTTGAACATGTTTAGTTGCAGAAAACTTTCAAAGACTGACTATCAAAGCAACTCAGGCCATACACACCCATGCAATACGAGCACTTGTTTGGCTCGCTCTACACCCCATGACGCTTTGCACCAATCTATTTTTAGCTACCGTGAAAGACGCTATTCGGTACTGTGGAAATAATATTATACAATGTGGAAGTATTTCTATTTATATATAGAACTGTGTTGATGTAATCATGTGCCCTGGGTTTCAAAATGAGACTGGAGTTTGAAGTCCGCGTGGGTGCGACATTCTCCATTTTATTGCTCCTTGTTCTCTGTGAAAAGTCCCTGGGGGGCAGGGCGCTGAACTGGCCCTCTGAGGACAATGAGTCAGATTGCAGAGGAAGTGACGACAACGTTTTAAGAGTGCCGATTGGTTCTTCGACAAGGACACGCCTACTACTTCCTGTTCCTGTATATGGCCCAGGAGGAGGATATCCGGGTCTCTTCGGCTGGAGGCCGCTGGTCTAACATGTTTTCTAGGGACAGAGCTCAGATAACTTTTAGAATTGTATTATGAGGGAATAAAACTATGATTGTTTTGAATCGATCGAGCCTCCGTCTTCTGTTCCATATAATAACGAACACGCCGACAGTACACAAAGCAAAGTATAAGGACAAAATTAAAGTCGATGTTTTTAAGTCTGTTATCTTGGCTACTTCTTCTCCAGGGTGAATTTAGTTATGTAAAGGTGGCTTACCGAGTAAAGAAAGGTCGGAGAGCCCAGGCACAGAGGTTTCTGCGATGTCAAAAGATCCAGCCTTACAATAATTTTTCACCAAGATCTTGTATTGATGATGGGAGAGTGTGGCCGCTGCGCAAAGCCTCCTCCAGCACATCCCAAAGATTCTCAATGGGGTTCAGAACTGGACTCTGCGGCGGCCAATCCATCCCCATGCTCCCTGATCCACTCTTTCACAGCGTGAGCCCGATGAATCCTAGCGTTGTCATCTTGGAGTATGCAGGGAAGAAGGAATTTGTCAATGGAATAACCTCGTCGTCAGCTGATCTCATTCTTTGTGTTCGAATCCACTTTATTTATACAGCACAAGACCGTTTCCAAAGTACTGCACAAAAGATCATAAAAAAAACTGTAAAACAACTGCTACTTAGCTCCACTACTATAAAGGCGCATACAACAAAACATAGAAAAAACAGATTAAAAACAAAGTCAATAAAAAGACACAGAGACACAGGATTATTCAAAACGAAACGCTACTCCAGGGGTGTTTGTGACACGACACCTCCAAAAGTTGGTTTTGCCTGACACTGTTTACACACTTTGGCCAAGTTATGTGTTTGTTTTCAAGCCACATTGCCAGAATTACCTCGTTTTCGCACCGTGAAAGTCTGAGGCAGTTGAGTCAAATCTCTGATGTGCTGCCCGAACACGCTTCCAGCTCTCACGAACCCTTTCGCACTTCCCAATTGTTTACGCGAGGCAATTATTCTGCATTTCCACCGTAAATTGTACTGCGATATACAGGGTTTCCGCAGGGCATTAAAAAACATTAAAAGTCATTAATTAAATTAGATTCAAACTGGCTTTAAAATCCTCAAAATCACTCAACCAACGACTCAGGGCCCCCTTCAGTAAAAGTAATTAGCATTTATAAAAGTATAAGGTGCAAAAAAAAAAAAAAAAATTGTTAGGTTGGATACTGTATATTGACATTTTTTCAGTTTCACATCTTCAGTTGCAGTTTGTGCTGAGATTGACCACATGTTTTGGCTCAAAAGTTTTGTCCAATTCTCTTTCCTCTGAATAAATGTTTGCACATTTTAAGAAATGAAGTGCATTTGTGGCATTAAAAATGTCATTAAATTTGACTTGCTGCTGCCTGGAAGAAACCTCCCTCTCTCCTGGTACAACTTAATTTTTCACCTTTTTCTGCGACCTGCATTTGTGGTTTCTGTGTTCCACATTGTTTTTCTCGATACTTTTGTACGTCTTTACCGTGGTTTTGTGGAGGTTTGGTGGATTTGTTTACTTTGAGAGTCTAAAATGGTCCTGAAGAAAGCAGCTTTTAAAGGTCAACAAAATGCTAGCTTATCAGCTAAACAAATATTTGAGTCCTACAAGTTTCTTCTTCTGAGACACTGAAGAGGCACCGAGAGGAGATGGTGAAAGATTGGAGGAGGGAGCTGCAGGACGAAGAGGAAGGAGGAGCTGACCAGTGCAGGACACCACGCTCTGAAAGAGGGACAAACCCAGGAGGCGGTGCACCGTTTCAGAAGATCAGAGGAGACAGAGGGCAGCCAGCCAGGTTTCTTCCGAGTGCTACAGTTTCCCCGACCTCCGAGGTCATGCGGGTCAGGTTGACACAGTGGCAGCGCGGCTCAGTCGCAGCAGCTCAGGACTAACACCTGAACACTATTTCGTTGTACGCTTGTACAATGACAAAAAAGCACTTACTTACTGTATAAACTCTGGATATATTATGATTTCTGCAAATTAGAAAACTGTTGCAAAGTGGTACAGCGGTTAGAAGGTCACAGGTTGGATTCCCACTTGGACGGGGCCTGTCTGTATGGAGTTTGCACGTTCTCCCCGTGTCTTTGCAGGTTTCCTCCAGGTACTCCGGTTTCCCGTACAACTAAAAACATTTACAATAGGCCAGGATGAATGAGTGCTAGTGTGGGACAACGGATGGAAATTAGCCATTGCTACGATCCGGTGTGGCGTGTTTACATGCATGTGTCCACGTATACTCATTAAGATGCACTGTCCCGACCAAATAAACAAATAATGAACATTGAAGTGACAATTGTATTACAAAGTATATGTTGAGGGAAGTAAATAGGAACCCCCAGCAGCGATGGAGTACAATCCCTGAACAGAAACACAAAGCTGGGTCGAATGTTGATGTATTTGTCTTGTGTATTTGGCGCCCGCCCTATTGCTTCAAAACAGTCAAGAATCTGTCAGCACAAAAATCAAGGTCTTCTTTCCGAGGCTGGTATTTCATCTCTTGTTGAAATTTATGCAGCTTTTTTATTTATTTTTTTCTGAAATGTTCTTGACCAACTCGAATCTTGCAAAAGTGCAACTCCACAGAAACTTCCGGAGAGTTTTGAGGTTATAGCCGGGCCCGGTATTGTATTTTTAGTGAAAGCCTCCGTTTCAGTGAAAAGAAAAGTAGGCCAAGGTTCCTGCAGGAGGGAAGGCGCAGAAACATCTGTAAACAAGACCTCAGCATATTGTCAAGAATATGAAGACGCGTTCTTCCCTCATCCCACCTACAGTATTTTGGCTTTGGCACCTGTCACTCTACTGGTGTAACGTGAGAATTAATACAGGAATTCCCCCGCCAGACTTGATTTGTTAGTTTCAGGAACACTCTGGGATCGGGGGTAACAGGCCAATACAGTTGCAGAACACCACTGTATGCCGAATGCCCATCTCGACTCGCCCGTTGCATTATGGGTACTGGGATTCCTTTCAGCTACCAAGCAATATTGATAGTTAGTGTAAAGCAACGAAGAATGCTGTGATTTGGACCGCTGGAAAGTTGATGATTTAAAGCGTTTTTGTCGTAACTGTGGAGCCTGTTACAATATCAGCTTAAAGTCTATTTTTACAACCAGGGCGACGTACGGAGACAGACAGAAACAAAACTGCCATTCATACGAAGTGACGACCAGTCCTTGTTCACATAGTTGTAATAAATATGTGAGAAAAACAATTCTGACCCTTGAAGGCGAGTGTTGGACAAAGTCCCTCATGTCGCCGATATTCACAACTTTTAAACTGAAATGAGAAATAAAAACATAGACTCCCTCTTTTTTTTTTTTGTCAATAAGGAGGTGGACAGTAAACGAAATATTTGTTTTAAATTGTGACCATAGATCCACATACACATACAGTATAAGCTATGCCGTCTAAATTTACGAACACATGTAATACTAATATGTCTGTGTAGGTTCTCAGTCGTACAGGAGTTGTCCATCTTCAATGAAGGTACTTGATTCATCTTCTGTACTCAGTAGTTGAAGTCTTCGAACGTTTCGCCTCTCATCCAGAAGGCTTCGTCAGCGATAAAGGTCCCACTCAGGCCGGAGGTAAAGATATAGACCAACGGGGAGGAGTTAGGGTTGGCTCCTCCCCTCTAATCACAGCTACTCTCACCTGTGGGTAAACACCTTTGAAGTAGAGCGTCTCTAACGATCTGCTCACCTCAGTATCGGTCGGTCCTGTCCTATTCATGGCTAATCACTGCTAATTACCTGCCTATTGTTCTTTTGTGGCGAAACGTTCAAAGACTTCAACTACTGAGTACAGAAGAGGAATCAAGTACCTTCATTGAAGATGTAAGACTGATAGGCAGTGAGCACTTGTCTTTATATTCTTCCCGTAGTATTTTGTCAACAGCTCGCCGATTAATTAACTGGAATAAAATAAAAAGATGAATGAAAATATTATTTGTCTGCATCGGGGTGTTGATCTTTATTCCCAACGTAGCTGTTTGCTACACAGATACTCACCCATGCCCTGGCACTGCATCCTCACCCTCTCTCTTCCCATACCATCATTACTCCGCTCTTTCCTTTGCCGTAAATTAGCCGTTAGCGAGCGGAGAGCTAGCTGTGATGTTGCTAATGGCCTGGGTGTGGGCTCCTGACTGCGGTGACACCCCCGGCCCCCGGATCACTGATAACTGCGAGTTTTTTTTTTCTTCTCCCTCTCTCTTTTTTCTTACTGGCGTGACTTCCTTCAGCCACTGCAACCGCCGCCGCCGCCGTCGCCATGGAAACACCTTTGAAAAGACTGGCACCAGTGTAGCGTCTGTCCGTGTGTTCTCCATTAGCACGTATGAAAGGTGAAATGTGTATGTTTTTATTCCCCCGTGATGCCCAGCTGTTGGTGCCGTGGGTTCTAATTGGAAGCTTATGCGAGGCATGTCGGGCGTGATTGCGAGAGACGGCGGCCTCTGATACAGACGGAAGGAAATAAAGATCCAGAGAAGCCAATTTCTCACAAGATAAAAAAATATATATATATAGTATCTAGGCCGGACTGCTTGACCACTAAAATCTCCCGCCTTTTGGGATGATATGGGGAAAAAAAACCACAAAAATAAGTTGAGCTACTTTTTGTTTTCGTGGTTATTGTGTAAAAAAAAAAAAAAAAAAGTATTATGAACATACACCATTTTATTATTTACATACATGGGATGTGTTCTGTTGTTTGCATCTTCAAAAATCGTGTGGAATATATGGTTTTAAAGATGTTGGTCTTGTATGTTGAGATTGAATTGACACTAAACATCTTTATTTTTTCATTTTGATTTTTTTCATTTTAATGTTTCCCAATAGCAATGTTGTGCAAAAAATTATAATAATGCAAAAGTAAAATTGAAAATTTTCTATAGATGTTCATTTTATAGAAAATGAACATCAAATTGGTATCTTTAAAGGGGGGGGGGGGGGGGGGGGGGAAATGAACCGCAATGTTTTTTGTTTTTTTTGTAACAATTGTTTTTGTGATCAGGCCAAAAGTGTTTACTTTGAGTAGTGAAAAACCCTGTATTCATAAAAAGTGGGGATATTTTGTGCCCACATTTCCCCCAAGTTTTTTGTCTGGCAAGTTCAAATCATGTAAAGATCAAATCTGTAATCTTACATGAAAATAAAAGTATTTTATTATCAAAATATAATGGGTGGTTCCACTCGACTTACCCCACTCTCCCCTACTGTTCAAAGTCATCACAGCTTGTGGCACGACTGGTTATAATAAGATAGAGGTTAAAAGTTAAAATCACACAATCATTTATCAATTAGCCCAATGTTGACGAAGCGACTGGAAAATCCATTTGAAATTATTTAACGGTCAGGCAGAGGCAAGTTCATGTGTCAAAGACAAAGTAGTTCAAAGTGCTTCACAGAACTGCAGTGTATTACAATGAAAAAATACACTCAGAAGGCATAACATGAATAAAACATGAATGATCTTTATAAAAATTACAATAGAAACAAACAGAGAGGAGATGAAGTACTTTCTCGCATCTTCTGGAAGAATTCCAAACGCTTCAGTCTTTCGATAAGGCGTTTGGAATGGATAAATAAAACAAAATTATTTATTATTAATCTAAAATTTATATTAACGGGTGAACTGTCTCTCAAATGTAATGTCCAAGCAAGTTTAATGTCCACATAAACAGTTTGCAGCAGATGCAAATATACTGCAGGCATCCCGTCTCTAGACCTTCCTAGGTGACAAGGAAAAACCCAGTGGAAGACCTCCGGGACCACCACAAGAAGGAGAAATCCACTCCCATGGACGGACATGCTGTAGACAGACCCAGGGCTTATGGGAGTCCCTCTGCACAAAGGGCTGAAGGCCGTGGAAGGACGTCCAGGCCTTGTTGGAGCTTCACTTCTTGTTGTCATTGCCCCTTTATACACAATCAATTTCTTGCTGTTTTTTTTCACAAACAGCACATTAATAAAAGTTTAGATCTTTCAAGTACCACCAAGCCTTGATCAAGGACAAATCAAGACTAAGGCCCAATCTCGATTCTACCCGCTATGAGTGCACTGTGAGCGGGTCTACCTCTGCCCGTCCCGCTATGAGTGCGCTATATGAGCGGGTCTACCTCTGCCCGTCCTGCTATGAGTGCACATGCTATAGAGACAATAGGGGCTTGTTTTTTTTTTTACCTTTTCTTTCATATAATTGTGTTCTAATTGATAAAAAACATTTATAGAAATAAGATTTCATTTCAAACTCACATAACCCTAATCTGTGTTAGTTGTAAATGCAGTGAAATGGAGGGCTGTCCCATTTCTTAGGGCGGTCTTTTCAACCCTCGCCCTTAGCCCTCTGTCTCAAGGTGCAGGGAAAGGGCGAGGGGTAGAAGAGAATTGAGATTGGGCCTAAAAAAAAAAGAATAAAGTCAAAAACTGCAGATGACTCGGATGATGACCTGAAGTGGGACGCATACCAAAGTTTGCTAACCCCCGCTGTAGACATTTTAAGCCTATACCTGGCAACCCGTGCCATAGTTCTAGACACTGACACCTCATAGCCCTCACCATTCCAACACAATAATCAGAAGAACCTGTCTGAACCTGTCTGTGGAGAAGCGACGATACGAATGCGAGCGCCCCGGGTGCAGACGCTGCTGTGAATTCATTATGGTCATCTCGGCAACGTGAAACGTGTCTTGGTCCGAAACACCGGGGCCAGTGGGTGCACGGCGGATTGTTATCTAACCGTCTGAGGGCGCTCGCCGTGGGGGAACAGTGTCTGAAGAGTCACTTAAACAGCATTTAGAGTTACAAATAGTCAAGCAGAAGAGGGTGTTTTTTATACATACACTTTATACATGGAAATGCAGGTTTTTCAGGGGACATTAAAGAAGCATTAGATTTGCCATTAAATCTAAATTTCTTGAAAAATAACGATGACCTTTGAACTGCAGTCTGCCTTGTCCACCTCGCTTTTGAATATCACAATGTCCCCTCATTTCTCTGTTGGGGGGAAAGTTTACAAACCTTAAAAGGAACAGGCCACCGTTTTTCCATACTGGGATATGTTCTTACCCGAGCTTAGAAGAGTTGATGCGTACCTGTTTGGTCAATAACGCAAAAAGACCAAAGATGTTGTTAGCATTTAGCCTCCTCTCCTCTATGTAGCCAAATGGGCGTGAAGTTAGACGCGACCAAGCTCTTCCACGTTTTCCCTATTTAAATACGATTACGTGAGCAATTACACGATCTAAGTTTAGTCACACAAAATCAAACATGTGGATTTCCTAAGCGGTTAAAAAGGGGAACTATATTGTGAGGCGTAATAACACCTTAGGAGCACTTTGACGTCCGCGCAGTAAAGTGAAGATCGCTCCTAAGGTGTTATTACGCCTCACAATATAGTTCCCCTTTTTATCCGCTTAGGAAATCAACATGTTTGATTTTGTGTTTCACCGTATTTAAATAGGGGAAACGTGGAAGAGCTTGATATGTGTTTATGGCATTACAAATATAGTATTCGGCAATGGTATTAAATATATGAACCTAAGAAAAACATGTATAAGAACTCCTTTGTGCCGAGAGCAGTAAAAGCTGCAAACTCTTCAAAGTTGTAAGAGAAGCTGTTCTTGCTTTATTAGCCTGCATTCTTTTGCCTTTTGCAATATTTTTTAAGACTTTACTGCAAGTTGTACAAGAAATGTGGTGAAACATGATGATGCTCTGGATGTTGATATGTTTTTATGTGTCTCAAAGGTGAAACCAAAGACAAATGTCCACCTTGGTGGACAATAAAGTTCTCGTATTCGTAACCTGTTACTTGCCATAGCCCCTGATTTGTTTGGGTTTGGGTCAGGCGTTAGATTTAGGAACGGCAAATGTGATGCAAGCTGTGTTTCAACCACACAGATCTTGCACATATGTTTAAAAACTAGAAGGTCTTGGCTTTCAAATGAGGTATCGCACTGACATATAGGCTGCAAGCTTTCGGGTCAATACACTTTGACATTTGGATATGCATAAATGCTAACTCTAACCCTAAGCTGGCAGATAACATGTTAAAATATGACCTGTTGCCAATGGTATAAACCATGAAGTGACTCATGGTTGAGATTATGAGTGTAGGACTGAATCACAACCCATGTGTCATAAAGAAACGCCTCTAGAGGGAAGTGAAAATAAATAAAAAACAATGTGGTGTCCCTTCTGATGCAATAGTTCCCATCCGTACTGTGGCTCCTGCCCCATGCGAGGAACGCTGACTTACATCCCCGTTTTAGAAATCGTCAGAAACCATGCTGCTCTAATTGCCTGGCGCGCGCCATGATTGACGTAAATACACATCTATTATCCTCCTCGCCACGCTTGTTCTAATATTCCTGACCGGCTGTCCTTCAGCACCGCGGCTCTCGCAAAGATTCGCACTGATACTGTGACATTCATGCCCTATTTACAGCTGAACACAGGGCGATAAGAGCTGGTGTTGGGAGCTGCTGCTGCTGCTGCTGCTGTCGGCTCTGCCCACTCTCATTCTGCAAAGGCACAAAGACACGACACGAGCCTTTGTAGTAATTGATGCCTCCACCTGAGGGCAGTACTTTCTAATCTAATATCACACACGTCGGCGTCACATCTTCAATTAACCAGTGGATTTGTTTCAAAACCTAGTGAGTGTTCCTGCCCCGGTCACGAGCGAGCGTGAGGAAAAAGGCTGGCGATCTGATGGCACAACGGGGCTCTGGAAAGATGTTCTTAGACCGCAGTAATTGATCTGTTATGATTGATTTTAGTACCGGATCTATAACAGGCCTCTTACTTTTGACACCATGTTCAGGGAGACGTGCAAGTTTAAGATGGTGAGTTTGAGTTAATAATGTATAGGCTTTTGTCCCATCCTTCAACCTGTCAGTGGCATCCACTCAGAGGAGCTGAGGCAATATATTGGGGAATGCCTTTTAGATACATCTTTTGGAAATCACGTGTACTGTATACTGGAGTGTACTGGCTAGGGTCTATGGTTGCAAAATTCTGGGAATTTTCAACGTTGGAAATTCTCCAAAGCAATGAATGGGAATTGATGGAAATATATGGGAATTCATTGGAATAAACAGGGAATTGACAGAGCTGAAAGTTGATATAAGGTATAAACTGAAGCATAAAAACGTATTCGATTGGTGATATATTGAAATATCAATCACAGCAGAGATGAAAAGTAAAAGACACCATCTTCCCCGTCTGACACCAGGGTTTGAAGAGGACTGTGTTTTAGGTTCTCAGTGTCAGATCAGCGTATGTCATGATGTGAGTTAGAGACAAGGGGAACCCAGGGTGCTGAGGGTGCTGAACTGTATACCCCCGGTGTACAGTTTGTGTATTACAAGAATCCATCCATCCATATTATTAGAGAGACTATTAAGCAGAATGTAGGTTTTAGGAAAGTTGTGTTATGTTTGACGTGACATTTCGTGCACAAGGCAACTCAATGCGCCTCAACGATGGTCCTCACATTTCTTGTAAGTCTGGGCTGTGGCATTACTCAAATGCATGTTTTATAGTTCAAAACATCAATAATGGGTAGCTAATAGCCAAATGTTTATTCAACAATAAAATACATCATGTTTATTTAAGAATGTTGACAGTTTTCAATGTTTTAAAATTCCCAAACTAAAGTCACACGCCAATGAAAGTTTCTGGAAATGTTCCAAATCCTTTGCGACCCGACTCTGCCCCATCATCATTCTATTATCACCAAAAACAACATTTTCTTTCTCATCTTTTTGCCGGTCCGGCTTTTATCATCAGTAATGGCACCGGAAACCAGCACTGGCTCCTCTGGTCTAGGCCTCCATTACGGAGCATATGTGTCTGTCCTTGAGTTGTTTCCACCGCGGCATTTGGGACAATCACACTGCTTGTTATCCAGTCACACCTCTGTCACTTTCTATTCAACGAACTCCCGTTAATGGTTCCCAAAGTACAGCTCTCACTGCCCAGTGTGTTCCTGCGCCGGCGGGGGACTGGGATACACTTGGTGTTTGGTGGACAATACGTTATTTTTTCATTAACTGATACAAAAGTCCACAGAATAGAAGACTTTTTTAACCTATTGATTTAAATACTCTTTGAATATCAGCACCACAAGGCTAAATGTTTCATTGTATCCTTTTAATAATGCCGCAGAATGACTATAAATTCTGCAAGTGCGTTTTTACACTGGCATTTACGGTAGCACTAATAATGAACGTATGTCAATGGGCATTCTACGCGAGGCATTACGGTAAGAAGCCAAATTAACAAAACTGCCACAGGACACAGAGCGACTGGAAAAACTTAATTTAGCTGACGATATAAAACACACAAACTGTCGCCCAACGCAAATAATATATAACTTAAAAACACGGTTAGCATTTTTAGCCGATAGCTTATCCCTCATGTCAGCTGTCTCTCACTCTCTGCTGATGCTGCTGTGGGAGGGGACCGGTGAGGAGGAGCCCCTGCGTCAAGACACTGCAGTTGAGTGGGAAAACATTCACTTTAAAGATACCAATTTGATATTTTTGCTGAAAGAAAAATAGCATATTTGGATTTATAGCGTCATCTCGGGAATCCTTCGCGGGGCACGTACAATATGTAATTATTTGAGAATATCTGTCTTGCCTTAAAGACGTGCTCTCAGGGCAAAAAAAACGGGTCGGCCCATTAGTCCGACAACCCATTAGTCCGACGTCTCATTATTGAGTAGGGGGTTGAAAAATAAAATCAGGTTCAGGCAAGAGTCCACTGACCTTAAGGTTAGGGCCAGTGGTTGTTTATGGCTCTGTAATCCACAACACAACTGGGTTAGAGATGTCGGACTAATGGCACCTCTGCTCAATGGTACATTTTCCGAATAATGAGACGTCGGACTAATGGGTTGTCGGAACCAATGGCATGGTTGACCAAAAATAAAGAGTAACGCACCCTAATACCAGGTTGGACCGTCTTTAACTTTGATTCCAGAACATTCGCTGTGGCATCGTTTAAATAAGCTTCTGCAACGTCAAAAGCTCCGGCACTGCATCCATGTCTCACCAAGATCCTGTATTGATGACGGACGAGTAAGACTACTGTGCAAAGCCTTCTCCAGGACGTCCCCAACATTCTCAATGGGGTTCAGATCTGGACACTGTGTTGTGTGTGAAAATGAAGTCTCATTCTCCCTGTTCTTGCACAAGGTGAGCTCATCTCATTCTTTGGGCACAGAGTGTTGCTGAACCTGGACCTGAACAACTGCATCAACCCCAGATCAGAACCGTCAAATCCAATATTTGCGGCATGAAATCCCCAAGAAAACACATCGTCATAAGCAATTCAATCTATACGTGTCCACTTTATCTATTTACTGATAATATTCAAATCAGCGCCCCGGGTTTTATTGTCTCCGATCCAAAGACAATTACATTCTCCCTTACACGATTCAATTATTTCCTGCTTTACGGACACTCGCCCGAGGCCTTCTCCTTCCTGTTTTCAGATGACATCACGTCTAGATTAAGAAAATACTTCCTTTCGCGCAAAAAAAAAAAAACAATAATTTGAAATGCCTTACTTTTGGAGTGACAATTTAATTTAGCCGTCCCCGCGGAGTCCACGGCTGCGCTGATACCGTACAGCACGAGTTAATGGGCTCCTTTTTTTTTTGTCTTAGTGGAAAGAATTAGTGTAATACTTGGGAATAATCTGGCTGTGTCACTCTCCACAAATGGGAAAGGGCTTTGAGAGAATGTGTTGTCATGTTACAAAGCCGTTTCGCCGGGGATTTCCAAAAGACTAAAATGATACAGCGCCAGTCATGTCGGCAAACTTTCAAGAACTTCTCGGCTCAGAAAGCGGTGGTTTCATTAGATGTTTGAGAGGTGAACATGGACGATTATGCTTTGCAGAAATGAGACAGAAAGGGGAGCAAACTGGCTGAGAGATTGTGTCTTTTAACTCATTATTTGTGTTTGACGAGATTTTACTATAACGTCATACTAGAGCAGAATCACTGCAGGAGAAGTTTAATGCAGATCATATGTAAGGACAAGCCAACTTTATTTGTAATGATGTATGCCTGACCAAGATCCTTGCTGAAAGGAGACCACTGTATCCATCCATCCATTTTCTTCCACTTGTCCGTTGCCGGGTCATGGGGGCAGCCATTGGAGTTGCCTAAATCACATTGCACCAGCACCTATGGCGCCCCCTGCAGGTGGTGGGTCCACAGAAGGACAGCCTCATGGTTCTAACCGGGCCTGTTGGTCTCTCATAAGGGGCTTCTGAACCGCCTGACCCGTCACCTAGGACCTGTTTGCCATGGGAGACCCTACCAGGGGCACGAACAGAGCTCCCAGGATCATTCAGGCGCTCAAACCCCTCCACCACGTTAAGGTGGCGGTTCCAGGAGGGGGCCCGCTGTATCTAAAAATCTAAAACTAAATACTATGTAGTATACTAATACTGGGTGAGGCATGGGAACTTCTTTTTTTTGAAAAGGTTGGTAGTGATGTTAAAGAGAGTCACAGTGGGATGGGACAATGCACAATGGTACGGGCTGAATGGGAAGTTTGTGTCCATACTCCAAGGGGTCATCAAAAAGAGCCACTTTGGTCAGTATTAAAACAAAAGAAAGTCTCAAAAGGCTGCAATAGTATTTTTATCCGCAAACAACCAAGCATACACATTTTTCATTTATATGTAAGTAAGATGATGAATAAATATAATAAAAGTAAAAAAAAATAATTTAAACTGAACTGATTGTAGGAAAGTAGATCTGTATGGTCCTTCCCCAATTTCAACAAATCATTTGTCCCAGCATTCATTCTGGCGGTGCCATGCCATTGGTCCAACAACCCATTAGTCCGACATCTCTAACCCAGTTGTGTTGTGGATCAGAGAGCCATATACAACCATTGGCCCTAACCTTAACATCCGTGGACTCTTGCCTGAACCTAATTTTATTTTTCAACCCCTACTCAATGGGACATTTTCGGAATAATGAGACGTCGGACTAATGGGCCGACCCCCATTCTGGCATAGATTATTGCTGATTGTCACTCATATAAATACACATTTTCATCATAGCTCAAAAGAGCCGCACCACAGGTTTTAAATTTGGCTCTTGAGGCAGTGTTTGGCTCCTGAGATAGAGGCGGTTTTCTTCTTCCAATGCTGCGGGATCAACTCCATCGTCACCCATACAAATGATTTCAATTGATTATTTTTGAGCGAAGTCTTCCCCGGGTGACGGATCTCCTTGAGAGGGGATGTAGACTGGCCTCAGTGCTTGCCTGATTTAGTAGCCCCTGTGATTATTTCCTGTGGGGTTATCTCAAATCCCTGGTTTAAAACGATCGTCCACAGACACTGGAAGACCTTCGGAATACCAAAATCTTCTTGATCAGAGTTTTGTCAACCAAATCATGATAGTTGCTTCAATATAGAGTAGAGTTTACATTATGTTTGTGTAAGCTCTCATTGTCCAGGAGTTCTTCATCGTCGTAAAGGTTTCCAAAGTCGTAACCTGGCCTGGTATGAGGTGAGATGAGGCCCTTTTGTCTCTCTTCTACTACGATGAGTTTACCTAAAAATAATTGTCATAGAACAATTGCGCGTTAAAATCTGTAACCTTCCCGTGTTTAAGCAATTATTTCAACATAAACTCTATTTAATGCATAGTCTTCAAAAAACTGTGTCCACCGAAGCCCCGTTTTGCCTGTGTGCGGTGTCTATGGGAACATTAATGAACTGTCCGCGATTCGCCTCCTCTGTTTGATCAGGAGCTAACGGGATTAATGTTTTTTTTACTCAACATGCTTTCATTCGGTCGGCGATAACTGCGGCTGATTCAGAGCTTCAGAGGTGCCTTGGCAAATCCTCTGTCGGCCTTCCTCTGAAGAGACCTTATCAGGGCTTAATGTTGCCCCTTTCAAACATGTTTAAACACTGGCGAAACGGCGGTTAAAACGCGCCGCTCTCATGTCCTATTAGCTCGTATCAGAGATCAAGTGTTCGCCCATTGACGCCGGCACGCTTAAGATGGTGGAGAGCTCTTTGTTTGACTTAGCAATTCAAATGGGGGAGACTAAAGCGGACCAGTGGATGAGGCGCTGGGATCCTAGCAGGTAGACATGTCCGTATGGCAGTAAAGGACGCCATTATGAGGGATTTCTTCCACGTTCCACTCTGAAAATGCTTTTAGTTTTAGTCACATTTCAGTAATGTCTAAAAGGGATAGTTTTCGTCGAACAAAAAGTCAAAAGGTTTTAATCTAGTTTTAGACGAAAACTCTTATCAGTCAGACAGTCGGATGTAACACGTGAATTTCTCCGTTGTGAGATCAATAAAGGATAATCTTACTCCACAATAGAAGTGTCTTTGTAAACATGACTTTTCCCAAAAGTGGCCGCTCTCCTCATCCTCTGATCGTCTCTTCTTCGAGATTTTTTAATGACATCTGCACCATTGTTCATTTAGTCATCATTTTAGTCAAAGTAATATTTGTGCTGACTAAAATTTGACAAAAAATATATATTCAATGTTTTTCAGAAGCCCCTTATGAGAGACCAACAGGCCCGGTTAGAACCATGAGGCCGTCCTTCTGTGGACCCACCACCTGCAGGAGGAGCCATAGGGGCTGGTGCAATGTGATTTGGGGCAACTCCTACAGCTGCCCCCATGACCCGGCAACGGACAAGTGGAAGAAAATGGATAGATGGATGGATGGATGGATGTTTTTCATGAGACTAAAACTATGACTTTCTGTGTGGAGTTTGCGAGTTCTCCCCGTGTCTGCGTAGGTTTCCTCTGGGTACTCCGGTTTCCCATACCACTAAAACATGTACAATAGGCCAGGATGAATGGGAGTGTGTTTGAGAGTGCGAATGGGGGACGACGGATGGAAACTAGCCCAAAGCTACAATCCGGTGTGGCGTGTTCATTAACTTGCACCGTTCCTACCAAATAAACCAACCTACAAATGCAATTTGAGTTGACTAAAACTGGACTAAAACTAAATTACACATGTTGTCAAAATTAACACTGGTCTGCACATTCATTCATCAACATGCTTTCTGCGTTCATATCGCTCCTGTATTTAATTGGGGAAAAACTGTCCAGAGAAAAGTTACATTCCCGTGACGTTGCTGTCAGTTGTGTCTCTGGTTTGTTCTCCGCGCTCAAGCCATGGCTGCAAAAGGTCTGACAAAACTACTTTCTCCTATTTTCATCTCGTCAACGTGAACTCATAAATGTATCGTCATGTTTTAAGAGAGACCAAAGAGCTCGTCTCACCATTGAAAAAAAAAGGTCGTTATCATCTTCGTTGACACTGCGAGAGTGAATGCTCAACGGGCCAGTATTACGCCGATGTCTTTGAATGTTGTCGCCATTTTGAGAAATTACTTCCACTTTAGTTCGCGTGAGCTGACAGAGAAGACGACAAACTTTCTGACAGTTATCGTTTCACACGGATAGGCCAAGCAAATAAACATTATGTTCATTGCCCTCCACATATCCAATCATTACTCTTTGACCAATTTGTACAGATGTATCCGCGGGGCACTGGGGAGAACGTACAAATGTCCGCTTTTGATAAACGGAAGCTTTTTGCCCGTCGATGCACAAACAATGAGTCTCACCTTTGCTAATTACACTGAACACGCTAATTACCGTCGTCTCGTTGTTCACCGAGCTGGAAAGTGTGTATTCTGCCACAGGTTTGCACGGTGTTGCCTTTTATTAACGCTTTGTCTTTTTTATGCAAATGGCACTAGACGGAGCAATGACCAGAGGAAATGGTTCACAAGCGTTTGGACAATTTCGAGTAATCCAAAGCGAGTGGCGGACACAACAAATCCAGTCGACGAAATGTGGGGCCGTTATGGGGCAGAAAAGGTTGGAAGTCTTCACTACCTTTTGAACCTACTTTTGTGCAACTCGACAGCAGTGATATTTCACATATTACAAATGTAAATAATATCTGAGAATGGAGAATGATGGTGATGCGGTCGCTGTATCTGACTGTTCTGGAGAAGAAGGAGTCAAAAAGGCACAGCTCTCGTTCTACGTTCACCCATGGTCAGGTCTGGGTCATGACCCACATAACAAGATCGCGGCTAAAAGCTGTCAAATTGGTTCCCTGCGCTGGATGGAGGGCTCTCTCTCAGAAAGGGTGAGGAGCTCAGGCACCCGGGAGGAGTTTGGAGTACAGCTACTGCTCCTTCAAGTTGAGAGGAGCCAGTTGAGGCTTCTCGATGTCTGTCTGTTTGTGAAGGGTCTGGTTGAGTCAAGGACTTTTCGCTTCAATTCACAGAAGCGTCGTCTTAGCGCTTGTGGTCAGAATGTGCCACTGTACCCAAACCAGAGTGGTCTAATATTGAATGTAAAATACTTTAGAGGATAGAGTGGGTACTAGCTAGTGAGAAGAGATAGTTTGTGAGATGAGTGAAGAAGGCCATTTTTGTGAAACAGCAGTCCTTTCTCTAACGGCCTTTTGAGATCAGGTGAACGACCCTCCTTTGTTAAGGCTAATGGGTCGTCTCAGCCTTCTGGCTTAGTGGCAGCGCATAAGACTTGCTAACTGAGTGATACTGTCAACAACTCGAATAGATTGGCAATTTTGGTTGCTTCCTCCTAAGAGAAACCTGAGACTTCAAGTCAATCTAACCCAGTCCAGTCGGGTTGATCCACTACAATGACTCAATGTCTGTTTCGGATGCTTCCCAGTCGCTGCCCTTGGGAAGTGTTCTAGTCAGGTCCGATTGGCAGGAGACCCCCGGGAAGACCTAGGATGGGTCCCTCCAATGGCTTTGGCTTTGGATCGCCTCGGGATGCCCCCCGGAAGATACAACATTCCGGAGGAAGTGTGCGCTGATAGGGAAGTCTGGGCATCTCTGCCCAGACTTCTGCTTCTGCAACCCAACCCCAGATAAATCGAAAGAACAGTGATTGAAAAGGATACTTAATCAGCCTATGTTTGTTTGCATCTCAAACTATGGGTTATCCTCCATTTTCACCCAACACCTCACTATCAAATCAATGCCGTGTGATACACAGCTTGAGCAGAATAGCACAGATGCTTTGTGGACTTTGATAATCTATGATGTAACATAATCTGGGAAGTACGGATTGGACAGCTTCGGCAGCAGAAGAAGAAACAACGAATGACCTTTCCATACTTCTCCTGTGACCTTAAAGTCACCAGGTCCATACTGTCATTATTCCTCTGTATAATGAAGCCTGAACTGTGAAGCAAACTGTGGCGTGGCAAAGGCAAAAGCAAAACCCATGTTCACACCAATGTCTACCAAGGCCCTCAAGACAACACACCTTATCACTTAACATGACCATTTTAATTAAACCAAGGAATCTCTCTCTCTTTCTCCCTGCCTCCTTCTCCCTCTAATTAAACCACGCATGCTGCACATTAAGCTCACAGGCTGCAAATCCCAAAGCTGCCGGTGCCCGTCTCATGTATCTAAAATGGTTGTACTCGCCAAAGAGAAGGGAAAAAGAACTCCAGCCATTTGCCATCTCTATCGGCGAAATAATAATAGAAATGGGTGCATGGGCAAACCGCAGAGCACAAAAACACTTAACCTCTTCAGAATAGAGCGATGCCTGCGCAGAAGAGGGCAGCTTCTCGATGCATGTGGGAGTGCGGGGATATTTGTTATGATAATAGTAATTCCCAGCGCATCGAGGCCAGGCCGGAGATGTGTGGGACTCCCTTGGTACAGCTGGCTCCTTCCATTCTTTCAAGACGAGACTGCTCTCAATAAATATACATGGACTTCTCAAATCTGGGTCATCCCTTTGTTATAGAGCTAGGATTTACGATGCGGTAGAATTTCATGTCGTAATTTCAGATGGAGTGCAGAGCCCTACCTAGCGCCATTGGTGATTTACAGTTTTTGAAAGAAATAATAAGAGGACAGAGTTGCAAATGCTGCCTCTTAATTACAGAGATGTTATGCTGATACCTGCCATCTTAGGGTTAGGTTCTGTGTTAGAGTTATCCAAATCTCAAAGCATATTGACTTTACAATCATTATGCCAGTGTGTTACCTCATTTAAAGCCAAGACCTTCTACATTACTTCACAATTGCCGTTCATAACCCTAACCCTAGGAACCTGATCAGGGGGGGACGGTAAGTAACAGGTGAACCAAGAACAAGGTCAAAAAAATATCCACATTTTGACAAATTCTGCCTGGTCTCCCCTTCATATTAAAGTATGGGCTGTTTAGAATCACAGGCGCCACATGAATGCAAGCACCTAGTGAAAATATGAATAAATATTTCTTAGTGATTTGTGTGCAAATACAGTATGTAGCAAAACATTTAACAGAGACATATTATGCTTTTTTTTCCTGGCCTTTTGTGATCATCTTTTACACACATACAACTTTATCTACCACTTTGAAACTGACAAGAGGCATTACTGGCCTATAATAACGCCCTGCCCTTAGAGGGATAGTTCAGGATTTTTGACATAGGGCCTCATTTCCTAGTTAGTTCCTAGTTGATGTCTGGAGATATTTCTTTCTTAAATTTATGCAGTTCTTATATTTGAAGCTTAGTGGCGCTAGGCTAATGCTAGGCTAATGCATTTCAATGGTATCAGCAACCCTGCATTAAAAACAGTCTGACCCACTCCACAGTGCACCTGAGGTAAATCACTTATACTACCCATATAAATGTCTGTGTTAATAGAATAATTTTTGAAATATAACTGACCTTGTATCACATGAATTACCGCATTTTGAGGGACTTTTTTCTCACAGATCACTCCGCCGCTGCGTTAGCTTACAGCCACGAAGCTGATGCTGCTCAAATATAATAATTATTCTATCGACACAGACATTTATATCGTTAGTCTGGCGTTATAAGTTATTTACCTCTGTGAAGCGGGTCAGACTGTTTTTAATGCAGGCTAACTGATACCATAGAAATGCGTTAGCCTAGCATTAGCCTAACGCCACTAAGCTCTTCAAATATAAGAACTGCATGAATTTAAGAAAAAAATATCTCCAGACATCAACAACACTCTGGATAACTAGGAAGTGAGGCCCTATGTCAAAAATCCTGAAATATCCCTTTAAGCAAACGTCACTACAGTCGCCCCCAAAACACAAGCTGTAATGTCTCTCCCAAACCAACAAGAAACTGGCACAACCAGACGGCATGAATGTAAAACATGAAGGAAACATATGGCGAATAAAGCAATGCCCTGTTTCTGACATAACGCAGACATGAGGAGGGTTTTGTTAATGAACCGTGTAACATTAGTGTCACAGTCGGCGCATTTCTATTATGAGAAGTAGTGACTGGAGCTTCTGGCCTCTTAACTAACAGCACATTAGTACAATCAGTACAATACATCACCCACATGGAACCATTTTGCCGTATAGTTTCACTCACCGTTATAGGCTCTGGAGCTGCGGCGACCTTTATCCCGGGACTGCAGCAGGTTTGACACAAACTGCGTATTTTTCCGCTGTTCAATAAGTCACCGTTCACGAATCGTTCACCGGGCACAAAGAAGAGCTTCCCCACAAACTCCAACTCATCTCGCCTCGTCCCAACACTTGGGAAACTTGAAAATGGGGCATCCAAAAACATATTTTCCTCATGGAGACGTTGCAATAGTCCAGAAATGACAAAAAGCAAGTAAACGTTTGCACAATTGCAGCGAAAAGAAAAAAAAAAAGTTAGCTCTTTCCATATTGTGTCACCTGTAGCCATGGTGATCCCTTTATGTTCATTATTGTATCATCCATCCATCCATCCATCCATTTTCTCCCACTTGTCCGTTGCCGGGTCGTGGGGGCAGCTGTTGGAGCTGCACCAGCCCCTATGGCGCCTCCTGCAGGTGGTGGGTCCACGGAAGGACGGCCTCATGGTTCCAAACGGGCCTGTTGGTCTCTCATAAGGGGCTTCTGATTGTATCATTGGTCTCTTATCTTTGCCTTTCAACCAGTCAGATTGTTAATTTGAAGGTCCTCTTTTCCATCACTTCCAACAGAAGCGCAGCTACCAATAAAAAAAAAAACCTCCTAATCATATGTGTTGTCATTTTTAAGGAACGTCGCCTGCTCCTGTTTTGGCAAATTTACTCCGTGTCCGCCGTGATTTAACAACACTGAAAATATCTGTAAAAAACTGCAACTTCAATTAACCCTCCGCGCGCAGTTAATCCCTCATCTCTCGCGTCACAACAGAAAAACACGATTGGATTCTTTTCGTCGCACTTGTAAAAGCGTTCCGGCCGGCGCGGGAGCCATTTTGTAATCGCGGCCTCCTAATAACGGCTGTGGCGACTTTTCTTTCTCGTTTTTTTATCGGCGTCGTAAGTCCGTGTCCAAATCTGCGGCCGTCGCCCCAAATTGCTTATCGACTCGGCTCTTGACTAAATGTCACAACTCCGGCCGTCATCAGCCAAGTCTCCGCAGTGGATTACGAGCGTTTATCATAACTGAAGTGACAATAGAAGTAATGGTATCGCCGTTATGAATGCGAATCGTCCGCCGCGGTCGTCTCCGCCGTCGGACCCGGGCTTAATTGCGGCAATTAGACGTGTCAATTTTCATCAGGTTTTGATTAGAGCAAGGGCACCGGCGAGACATCGGCCTGGAGACGTACAAGGCGGACGCGGGGGGTCAGAAATAGATGCAGTTGTTTATGAAACGTCTGGTATAATGGGAATTAGGGCAGGCGAGATCTAATAAAGTCTGGAAATCTGATTAAAATTTGACAGAGAGCGCTCTCCGTAAAACTATAATTCAAAACTCTAAATACTGAAGAGGGAGGATTGTGCGTTTTGCAGGCATTTGGTAATAATCTCAAGCAAATATTTGTGTTGGTTACGAAATGCAACGTTGATCTAAAACAGCTGAAACTAAAATATCCGCAGTATCACTTCCTGATTGTCCGAGCAACATCACAATAATAGTGTATTTTATATATATGTATTTGTGTGTACAGCACTTTGGGCAGCAATGTTGTTTTAAATGTGCTTTATAAATGAACTTGACCTTGACCTTGCCCGGATACCTCCTCGTGTGTCCCTTTTTTTGTTTCCTGTAGCGCCTCTTATTGTCTTACCATCGTATAATGGTTTGGGATTGTCTGCAAATGAGTCGAAATCATCCAAGAACTAAAATGTAGCATCAATTTATAAAAAATCTCAACGTAACAGCGCTTCATAAGGTTTGATTGACTTTTGATTGATTGAGCAGTTCTTTGTGACTTAATGAGCGCGATGCTTGGCCAATACCAGGAAGACTGATGGATTAATACTTGATGTCGTGTTCACGGACACGACATCACCTTTAGCACCACAGACTTCCTTAAGAAAAAGTGAAAAATAAGTGCTAGACCTTCTTTGTGCTGAATGGCTGTTTCATCCCATTTGGGAGCCGGCGTACATCCGAGCAGAATTACCTACAGCGTGTTTTCCTATTTGTTTTTCAGGGGAAATTATAAATCAATGTTAGCGAGAAAAGGCGCGGCATATGTTGTTGTGGACGCTTTCTGTGCACCTACAGCGCAGAATGGACGTGTCAGATGATATATATATATATATTTGTATTTTTTTTTCTCACGCCTGACCAGCTGCTCTGTTCTCCCGCGGTGCCCAGCGAGGTGCGCCGAATCAGCTGTCAACCACCGCTGTCCCGCCGAAACGTTGCCTTACTTAGCAATGCGCTTTCTTTATGTGAAGGCGCACGGATAAAACGCAGACTCGCTCTCAAAGCATCGGCAACTTTTGGATCGTTTTGAGCGCTCCTGGAGGGCCGAAAGGCTGAAGGAAGGCGTCGTCCACCTGTCTCGTACTGGGCTCGTTTGATATTTGCGTCACGAGAAGTGCTTAGAAGGCCCGCTGTGTTCGGATCCAAAGCCGAGGAGAAAAAACACACGCTTTTCCGCAATCTATTTTCCGCTTAGGGGGTGATTAAAAGTCAATGTCTCTCCACTGTTGTTGTTTGTCGACGGCGAGGTCAGGGAAAGAGATTTCTGTTGCAGAGAATTTGAGCCAGATGATTGCATTAAATTGTGGGGGCGGATTTAAATGACATTTGTTTGCACTTCGATAATGATTGCGGACAGCCATCTGGAAGCCATAGTTTGAGAGATAGCGCTGGGTATTTAGTGAAAGCTAATATGGGGAAGTCCTGGGTTGACAATGGCCTAATCCTTAAAGCCCTAGTCCAGCTTTAGACCTAGTTTAGTCCTGGTTGGTTCTTGTATTTCCACAAAGAAGTGGATCTTGCCGTCCAGAAAGGTTGCTCCTGTGCTCAATCTGTCACAACCCAATAGGATCTCAGTGGAATTACTCGAGTCATGACTTTACATCACGCGTAAGGCTTAAAGCATTATGTTGGGTTTCTCTGTATTCATGTCTAACATTTCAAAAACACATTAAGGATCAGAAGACTGAGCTAGTCGTGGTGTTGAAGCGGAGTGGGAACAACATGTTGATCAGTGAGAAGTGGAATCATAATTTTACTTTCGTCCAACAACAAATCCGTGGCTCCAACACTTTGGGGCATTTGCCAAACGTTTGCTCGTGCGCAAAACGAGTAGCAAATGCTTAAAGTGACTGTTTGGAGTTTAAAAATGTAAAAATTATGTATTTTCCCCCTACATGTTCCAGCCATGTCCTAATGTGTCGAATGAGCCCAGACCTGTTCACCACACCTGCCTCTAAAATCCTGCACTGTCACTCAGAAAGGTGTTACTTCGGGTCCAAAGTGCCGTCATGCACAAGCTTAATATAGAGAGACTGCAGTTACGCTTAAGACCTGAGGTGGCAGTAGTGAGTATAAAACGACCATCTTGCATCTAGTCTCTTTAAGTCCATCAGCAGCAGAGTTAAGCAAGGCAACTTTCTTTATACAGCGCATTTCGTACACAAGGCAAGACAATGCGCCTATCATATATCAGAGGGATGTCAATCTGGTTCCCACACCCTTGTTTGCCGCTGCTGCCAAACTCAAACGGATCCGTGCAATTTTCACATTGCATAATAATATTTCCACATAATCCTGTTTGAATATTAACGCAGAACTGTTAATAACACCACATCGACGGCACGTGTCTGCACTTCGGTGATTGATTACTCCGGTTCCTGTTTGCTCGCGTAGGTTCTACTCTAGAAATGTAATGCTGGATTCCAGGCAAGATTTGGGGCCCTAAAATGTGAATACAGGGGATTTCAAATGCTATATTAGGCGTAATATCCCCACAAATAGCAACCGTATATGCTCTTTCCCAGCTTGCACTCGCTATTTAGCACCTGTCTTGATAAATGACCCCGGAATAAGAGATGGGACCGAGGGATTCAAAAGTATGGACGACGATTCCTGTTCTCTCTATAATGCAAAACAATACAGGATGTACAGGTGAAAATAGGATTAATCAAAACTGAATGAAGCAGATCATTACTCCAGGTGTGTTTTTGACGGAAGAACAGCGCAATACAATTCAAAACTTCGCCAATGGATTCGTGTCGAAACTTTTTTTGGGGGGGGGGAGAAAAATCAGATCACCCCGAAGCCTGGGCTCGTATTAAAATATGAACTCAAACTATTATCTCTTCCATCTCCTTTCTTCACCTGTGGCCGGGCGGGTGCCGACTCCCGCGTGTCACAGCCCATTCCCCCATAGTGTCCATTAATGAAAGAGTTTAACAGCGGGTGCCTCGGGCCGGTCCTGGTTTTAAATCTTCGGCTCTATAATGTCCAAAGGCGTCGACGCTTTCGTTTCTCTCCCCGTCGGATGAAAAGAGCGTCTATGCACACGACTTATGAAGATCGCCATGAAGGAGGCCAGAGCCTATGGAGAGAATATGCTGCTCAAATGGTCAAAGGAGCGGGAATGGGAATTTCTTAGGGCCAAAAACCATCATTATGCAGGAGAGGAGATTTATAGGGGGACCGTGGAAACCCAGCCTAAGTTGAAACAAAGCTTTTAAGTGTATTCAAACCGGCAGACTGGAATATAATGAGGGCTTTGTATTTGAAATGAGACTGTTATACCCTATAGTGAACGGGCTTATGCTAAATGCTTTATATTATTTTTGGACGACTCATGAGCTTCCACTAAAAGTAGGAGTACACACTGAATAATTGAGAGACTAATACAGTATTGTGTAAGCTACGTTGACTTGTGTCATAGGGAAAATGTGGTGCCACAACAAAGTGCAATTAAGAATTGTTTTACGAGGTCATAGTGTGGAATGAAACTGGGTGAGATCAACCCAGCTCTTCGGGACGCCCCATTAAAGCAGAAGAACCAGTGAGGCGTGGTTAGGTGAAGGCAGGGGTAGAGGTTGAGGCGTCGTCCTGCTCCTGAACATTACTGTAACGCCCCCTAGGTTCCGATCACCAGGGTACAAGGAGACCAAGACGATGAGAGAGTTTAGGTGTTTATTTTGTAGAACGTAAGAAGTCTAAAACTGATTGGGGAGGAGCAGGTAAGTCTGACGGGGTCCAGCTGTTGGTTTGGGGAGTAGGAGGAACTTAATATTGACATGGGTGGAAAAACTTCGATGGGCCCAGAGAAGGGCTCTTTTCCAGGGGTCCAGGCTGGGTGGTCGGCATGCTCCGCAACATGGCTCATGGTCTCTGTGCTGGTTTGGTGCTACGACCCCAGCAACTACACGCCGTCCCAGCGGAGCAGCCGACTTGCCCTCAGACTGGCCTGGACCCCTGGTGGACAAGACCAAACAAAACAATGAGAGAGAGAGCAATGTTACAATGAAGAAATTAACCATGCAACAAAATAATCATCCATAATATGTGTTACAGATACATCATATCCTGTTACATTACCTCCCTATGAGATCCCCCTCCTCTCAAGAGTTTAGGTTCTAGGTCAGAATTTGTGAAGCTCCGTGGATGAACTGTCTGCCGCAGAGCTACTGTGTCCACAGAAGTAGCTCAGACATTCTAGAGTGTGTTGAAAGTTGCAAACATGAAAACTGCAAATCTAAAGAGGAACTTTGGTGTTTCACGTCAGATGGCCTTCCTGCACTGTCTCTACGCATGCTATGGCCTAGTTCAAGGAGTACAGTTTCCCCCATTAACCCTAAATCATGTACAATGGGCTAATCATCCAGGAAGTTAATGCGCGATTGATTGACGTCTTCAGTTCAGGATATTTTTGATGAAAGAATCAACAGAAGGCACAATTCCAAAAGGAGTGTGTTGAAGTCAAGACTCAAAGGCACACGGGACAACATTTTGGATTATACCGTTTCCAGCAACACAAAACATGCTCCTAATGACACACAGAAAAGGCTAATAAATAACAGATTTAGATGAGGACATAACCTACAGCAGGGATCTCCAACCAGTAGCTCTCTAGACCTTTCTTGGTCGCTCACCGAAGGCTGAGAATTTTGAAGATAATCTATGAACCAATTTGGTACACAAAGTAAGGACATGAGCACATAATAAGGACACAATTTAAAGAAATCTACCCCCGCCACAACGAATTTCTGAATCCTACATTCTCAGCATAATGCACACCTTACCAGTTTGGTTAAATCCTTTCGGGTTCCATCCTCTCAAAGTATGGGTCCATTTTCTTTGTGCACTAACGCAATAGTGACAGTTGCATGAGACGCCGCTTTTACCAAAGGAAACCGGTGAAGGATCCAATCACCAAGTGTGCAGGAAGACGGTCATTTCGATGGCATTTCAATCCGTGCCTTTCGGCGTTCCCTCCAATCATAAAACACGCCACTTTCCAGTAATGACATGTGTTCGCGTTGCTCCGAATGCACCGTGGGTTTAATTTATATGTAAAACACTACAGTAGCATTTGTCCAGTGAATTGCTTTGGCGGCGTTACGTTCTGTTTCTTATCAAAACCCACAGGAGGAGGGAGGGGAGGGGAGGGGGGGGCCCGGGCCAATGTGACTGCTGTTTGAACGCTCGGATTTGACTTTCTTTGTTTCCCTGCACAATGAGCAAATGTCACAGCGCCCCCTGGAGACCGCAGTCATTATTTATGCGGCAGGTGAGAGCGGAGAACAGTGTGTGGGATCATGAGGGATTCATATCGGTTCAACGCATGACTATGGCGCATTTGGATTTGATCTGGAAATCTTGATGCGTATGCGGCTTTGTGGTAGTAGTTTGCCCCATGTTACTTTTTGTTAGATCATTTTGGTTGACCTAGTGTTGGCTTTTCCTTGTGCCTTGATCAATAGTGTCATGTGACGGTGTGGCTGAGCAGTATGTGGTTGTTTTAAAGTTGATGGTGTCATACAATGGCAGTTAAACAGACACAGTATTAAATAAATAAAAATATATAGGGCTCTTCTACCATCCGGGTGCTTTCAGAGCGCCGCAGATGTGGAGGTGAAAACAATGGCGGTATTAAACAGTGTTTTTGCCTGTGAGTGACAGATTGTGTTAGATAAATTTAGTTTTTCTCGGTAAATCCGGCTTAAAAGCTGTTGTGCGGTCGGATGCTCCATTTCGTCGGAACTACAGCTTCAATCTTGTAAACTGAGTAAGTTTTATGATTAGAATCAACGTCTGCAAATCTAAACACATTGTGTGGATTATGTTTTAAGGTTCCCCTGCTGGAACCGCCACCTTAACGTGGTGGAGGGTTTGAGCCCGAATGATCCTGGGAGCTCTGTTGTCGGGGGCTTCGTGCCCCTGGTAGGGTCTCCCATGGCAAACAGGTCCTAGGTGACGGGTCAGAGAAAGAGCGGTTCAGAAGCCCCTTATGAGAGACCAACAGGCCCGGTTAGAACTGTGAAGCCGTCCTTCTGTGGACCCACCACCTGCAGGGGGAGCCTTAGGGGCTGGTGCAGCTCCAACAGCTGCCCCCACGACCCGGCAACGGACAAGTGGAAGAAAATGGATGGATGGATGTTTTAAAGTTTAACGCAACTGTGCCGGACACATCAGGCTCTAAATTCTGCCATTTACTTTGCTTTAAACATAAAATAAATTGTTAATCAAATGTTTAATGACATGTGTTAGCTAAGTCATGCTTTAGCTAAATTTAAAGCTGAATAAACTAGACAGAACGTCGCCTAAAAGCTTCTAAAAATATTTTCTCGTCAGCATCACGTTTAACTTAGATCATGATTATTTCCCGAAAGGCGAAACATAAATGCGTGAAATTCAACACAAAGTTACGATACAAAGCCAAGCTACGCAGACACAGAGAGCATGCCTCCAGTGAAAGTACTATATGACTTTGTTATCCCACAGTTTCATTAAAGTCATGTTTTGTTTTGTTTTACCATAAAGTAGGTCTGAATGAATTAATAAATGTAAGATTTCAGATTTTTGGCAGACCATAACTGTGAAGTGAGTGAGTGTACATATTCATTCTTATTAAAGAAGTCTAAATGACGGTAATTCTCGTCGATGGCAGTTAAAGAGTTTAAAGCTTTTTAAGTTTCTTGTGTCTTGTAATTATTTTATTTATTTGACCTTTCATCTTGGCAGACCATTATCTAAACATTCACACACTCAATATTGGATTTATCAGCTACAATCAGGCCAAGCAAAATGCATGTGTTGATTTGTAACTCTTCCATATTTAGCGTGAGTATAGCAATAACACTGTTCTAAAGATGGAAGTGAATTTTACACGAGAGAATCCACAAATTTGATTAATTAAACACGGAGTCAAGGATTCCTACTAAACCATTCTCTTCTGAACCGCGTTATCCAAACACTTTGATTCTCTCCCCAGTCGCTGTAATTACCGTTGAACACTGTTAACTTCTGATCGCGGCGCCGCCCTGTTGTTCATTTTTAACAAAGCCCTTCATGGCCTATTGTTATTCCCTTTGATGAAACTTTGATACTCGATACCAACGCTGCGGCGGAAGGTGCTCAAACTTTAATGCTGTGAATAAAATGCATGGACAAGTGGAGCGCTTTGAATAGAAACTTGATTTCGGTAATTACTGTAAGATTGAGGTCTCGCGGAGGGGCCTGTTTTAAACAAGCGTGACTTAAACTGGGCATTACAACAACAAAAAAGACTCCAAATGCTGATGCTGAATTTAGCCGTAATTGCTTAAATTTGTTTTGCAGTTCAGCTTGTTACGCGCGTCTTTGTTTTGCTGTGTTTCCGCCTGCCACCGCCTGATTGCACTGACCCCAATGAAAAATGCAATGTGCTGCCGGCGCTCCTTTAAACATTTCTGAGCATCTGCGCAATAAAAGGCAATTATGTTTTTTATGACACCTGAAATCCTTAATTGTAACTAACCTTTCCGCCATTTTAGTTTCATAGGGGAGGTTTTTCCAAGTTCTCTCCTCGACTGGGTTCGTTTGACGACTGAGCTGCAATCTGTGCTCGGAAGTCTGAATGAAGTTTCACCTTTTACGAGGGACAAGTTAAACTCCTCCCTGTTCTTGGATGAAAGATGAAACATTCAAATCTTGACTTCAGTTTGTCTACGATAGAAAATTCCTGTACGACCGAGAGCTTAGCTTCTGTCTTCTTAGGGCTATGCTAGGCTGCACGGGAATGTGGCAGCGGCACAGTGGTTTAGTGCTTGCCTATAACAGATTGCGCCACAAAAATGAATATAAAGATGAATTTGAATGACTCAAATTACGTTTATCAATCTAAATTTGATATGTATTGATGAGTTAAAGAAGAACTAAGTAACTTGTTTACCTTAATAAATCCTTTCCGTAGCCCCTCTAGGGCAGAGGTGTCCAAACTTTTTTCCTTGGGGGCCGCATATTGAAGCGTACACGGGGTGAAGGGCCATAGATCGGTGGTTAGTGCCGCGAAACCTTCGACTAGCAGAGGTTTATTCAAAATTCAAGATTGTTTTTATTTGTCAAACCATGTGACTGATTCGAAATTGTATTTCTCTCATCCTTGATTGTGGAGGGGTGGGAGGGAGGGCAGGGAGTTCAGCTTCCCGATGGCCCTGTGTATGAAACTGTTCTTAAGTCGACTTGACCTGGCCCGTAGATTCCGCAGTCTCCTCCCAGAAGGCATTACTCTGAAGAGACTGTGTGATGGGTGCGTAGGGTCCCTGGTGATTCTGACGGCTTTGCGGGTGAGACGGGTTATATTGAGCCCCACACCTTTATTTATGCTTGAAAACTTAATGCAGCTCTTTCTCACAATAAAATGTTAGTTGTTAGGTTAGAATTGTGTAGAATTATTACATTTCAAATAAAAAAGACTCTCTGGATAATGTACCGATTCAGCATGAAGGCCGAGGGCCACCAAAAATTGGTCTGAGGGCCGCATTTGGCCCCCGTGCCGCACTTTGTTTGGTCACCCTTGCGCTAGGGGTAATGGGATGATTGGGGGATCTTTCATCGCCCCCTGGTGTCTCTGACCAGAAAAGCACAGTTACAACTTTCCCTGCTCCGGGTTGGAGTCACCAATACACACTAATAGAATCACGAAGAAGAAGCTAACAGGCTAACGGGCAAAGCTAACTGCGGGCTAGCACCACTTAAACTGTATTTACAGCCAAGTTTGAGTGAAAAAATGATCTCCATTGTGTAATTGGATGTACAATATCCCTGTCTGCAGGGGCTACTACACCTGCAGTGGCGCTTATGGCCTCTGGGGGCATGAGTTACTTAGTATTGCTTTAAGATGTAGTACTTGACATGGAGTATTTCACTTGACGTTTATGGATTTGTTTCAATACCATGTGTCCTTTTTCAGATTAACTTTTTTCTAGAAACTAGCCAGATGATCCAGGTCAAATAAAGAAAAGAAAAGAGAATTAGTGGAAAAGCACAAATTTCTAGTCATTAAACCCACACTTGATATTTAGTTTTTGTGGTGTGGTGGTTTGATCCTATAGCTCCGGGTCATATGGGCCAACGTCTCCAAGACTAATGTGACATGAACAGAATGACGGCGTCACCAAATTCTGGGCCCCGGGTACAAACTATCTTGGTGGACCCCTGGTGGACCCTTGGAGTTTGACTTGAAATTTCATCTGATTTGGCTTCAGTTACAGAAATTGAATAACCTTTAATCCCGGTAGTGATATAGATATTTAAATTGATGGTGGAATATTCTACTTTCATTGGGCCAATTGAAATTGCTAGCTTTAGATAGAACATAATGATAATTAGCATAGCACATTAAACAGGAGGGCTGCACCAGGGACATACAGTAGGATATTTGTGCTGGGAATAACACATTTGTGACTTTTAAATGATAATTTACAAAAAATAATTATACTACATGGTGTCTCTTTGGCCCACAGGCATGAACAAAAAACTCAAGGGCGTGTTCCCTGGCCTCATTTAGTCTCTCACCATTCTAAGCCGACCTTTAAGTGTATTGTCAGTAAATTCTTGTTCTAAAAAGTTACGCTGGATTAGGCTAAATGGCACGAGCCCTCCACTTTTTCAATAGAACCACGATGACTCGTCTCCAAATGTGCATGGCTAATTAGCATAATTAATTAGGGGAAAATAGCGTGAGCGACCTGTGGCTTTTGTCACTCTATTGGCCTGGTGGAAGTAAGTTACAATAAATATAAAGAAAGAGAAACTTTGGAGGTTAAAACGAGGAGAGAAGGAGCTCGGTCTCTGGCTCTTTCTCTGCACCTTCCACTTCTCAGCGCAGGCAGAGGCAGGACTCGCCTCACCTCATGTTTAACTGTTTTATGACAGAAAGTTGGCCCGCTAGAATAGGCTAGTGTTAAATAAAAGCACATAAGGGCGAGGCCAGACTAATATGTCTCTTTCCTAAGCTTTGTGTCATTGCATCGCAGAGCTCACCTCTTCAAAGTCACTGTTGGGTTGAAGCGCACGGTCCTGAACACCGGCGTGTGGGCTGAACCATTTGGCACATTTTTAAAGGGGTGTCAGGGCTCTGAGATTCATCCATCATTATTGTTTGTGCAAAATTATATCCAGCAACCATTGTATTTCCGCCCGGTTCTGTTCAATTCTTATAGTATCAATTATGAGGAAATTTAGAAAGTACAATACAGAATGCTTTTGCAGCACCTTTGAGGGCCCCTACCCTACTCTGGGCCCTGGGTACCCTTTACCCCCCCCCAGAACTGCAGCTATAGTGACAGCCAGGCTACTGTGAAGTGAACCCCAGCGCAGGTGGTACCAAACCTATACCGTACTGGTGTTTGTAGATTAGTAGAGTTGTTATGAACACATGGTGATAAACACAGATTGAGTTGGGAAATCTGCCTCGTGTTTCACACTCCAGCTGCACAAACAGCTGCTGATGAAGACGTGTAAGATGATGTGATTGTAATACAATAGTTTAGTGACAACGTACTTGCCTATACTGATAGATTCAGATACTCATTTATTCACTCTCGCACTGAATGGAGAGGACAATGTGAAGAAAAATTTGAATTCTCCAACCTTTATTGTTATGACCCTTGGAATGAACGCTACAAAATCCTCCTGGTTCAAACCATATCTCCATTGTGAAAAGAGCTGGATCTTTTTTTAAGGACCAGAACTCCCCCAAACGAACACAAGAATCAGCCCAACAATGGTGCAGTGAAACCAGTGAAAGCTCTTTACACTAAAATCAAAGCTAAATAAACTAAAAATGATTTGTCAGACAGTCGCAGCCTCTTTTTATTTCAAACAAATTTTTTCAAAGCAGAAATATCAGTCCCCTTGTGATTTTAGATTATTTAAAGAAAACGTCGATCACGTCTTAAATATTGTGAGTTATCTGGCTGGAGATGTTACAATTGTACATGAAAAAGAGTCTTTTGAAAGGCTGTTTAAAATGAACAGCTCCCGCAAAGAGCCGTACATCCCATCACGGATTAAGATTTCCAACACGTTTGAAAAGTATTTAACGTTTCAGAAAGCAGATTTCAACTTGTGTGCAAAGTTTCTTGCCACTGCCTATATTAAAGATATTTTCATCTCTAGGAAAGCAGAAAAATGACTATCACAGTCAGTGCATGAATATAACACAGTCAATTTCACATTTTGAGCGCCAAAAGAAACATATCCTGTAGCAGGAGCATTGAAGGTGACATCTCTTTCCAGTCACTGCCTCTGTGTGTCTAGTACAGAGAGTGAGCTGTCACACTCACTCCAAGATGGCCGTACTATTTACATACTTTTCCTGTTCATCCAGGCATTTAATCACCGCTGCGCCCTCTCCGGAGCTGAAGACACACGGTTTAATCCAGGAAGGGACCTCTGTGTACAGAACAGAGAGATGTATTAATGACTTTAATTATGGACTCATATGTGTGCGGGGCTGGACGACACACGGGTTAAATTAATGGAAAATTAATTCAGGTCATCCATTCAGGTGTTAATTAAAAGCGTTACCAAAAACATACATGTACTTTTGTGGCGGGGAAGCCGAAATACGTGCTTTATTTGTCGTCGTACAACCAAATTGCGTAGGTCAGATGTTAGTCTTCAGCAAAGGGAACTTCCTGCATAAAATTTATACAAATGCTTTATAATTAGATGAGTTTATAATATACTGAAGGAGGACAAGTAAGTAGGGGTTTGATTTGTCATTGTACAATACTGTTCAGGTGTTGGGTCAGTTCTGAGCCATTGCGACCGAGCGCCGCCATTGTGGGCCAACCTGACCAGCATGTTTTTGGATGTAGGGGAGGTAGTACTGCCTTCAGTGCTCCTCTGAAACGGTGCACCGCCTCCTGGGTTTTGTCCCTGTTTCAGAGCGTGGTATCTCCCCTGTGAAACTCCGCCAGGACTCAGTGAATATAAAAACACAACCGTCTTTCACCATCTTCTGGGAGGAGCGTAGCAGATGAATATAATCCATCTTGTTCTACAGTCAACAGACATTAGCCAGAAAAATAGATGGGATAGAAGCTGTGAGTCTTGCCTGGATACCTCCTCATTTTTTTGTTTCTTGTAGGCTATGGTGTTTATGGAATACATTATCCCATTGAACGTGTACTAATAATGCAGTATATGGTATTTTTAAGTTCTAGGAATTTTTCATTGTTTGATTTAGCAAATTAAAACGGTGTTGCTGTGAGGATGTTATAATCCCAACCTTTGAGATATTTAATTTAAGACAACAATAGTAGACGGGGACAACATTTTCATACTTTTCTGTACAACTCTACTCAACCTTTCCCATGTTGTGGACTTCAGCAGGACTTCAAACTTATTTTTCATGCGCTTTCACTTCTAATTAAACCTGGCCTGTACCATTTCATGGATTCCTGACCTCAGACTAATGAAACACAGTGTTTCGAAGTTATTCCGGGGAGAGGAAAAAAAGCTGCGTAACATTTCAGTGTACCCAAATGTCAGAAAGTGAAACTACATCCAAGCCTGAGGGACCTGACCTTTCCGGCGAAGGCTGTGAAACTTGTCTTTAGTTAAGGCGCAGTGTTAAACGGTCACTGTGGGGCTACATGTACCGGCTGGCCTCTGGGGAACAGAGCAGACAATATGGAGTCTATGAGGAGTTTAACCGAGACAGAAGACCAAGTTTCTACGGTTTGATTTGACAAAGTTGCAACCAGGAAAGTTTGACCAATTTGTCGGAATTGACAAAGTTTTCCTCTGTTTAAGCTGATAATGTCTGTTTTTCCATTACATTTAGTGAGGTCTTAAAGGTTTTCGTAGAGCTGCCACATATATCTTGAACATTAGTTATTTTATTAAGTTAAGTTTATTAATGTGCCCCTTGGGATGTGCCTCGTTTTCGAGGCGGTCCATATTTTATTAGTGCTCTGCCAGGCTGAAAATGACTCCGATGTTCAAGGGCCTATCTCACCGGCCTGGAGACTTGATGAAGACTCAAGTTGCCACTGGTCACAGCGATGTCCTCGAGACGTCCTCTGGAGATCCGGCGAGTCATACAGGTTCGATCTCCGAGAGGTGAACGTGGTTGTGTCACAAATTCTATTTGTTCTTCTCAAGCTGTGAGACGTTTCTGTGATGTCTCCGAAACATGTCGGAATGCAAGGAGATCTCGAAGAGACTCTATATGACTCTTTGAGATCTCCTTGGTCACAACAAATAGTGTTCGCAACATTGCCACAGTTGCTTGCCAGTCACAGCAGTCTCCGCAACTCTCTCCAATAGGCCCTTCACCTACTCACCCTCCACACAAGATTACTTGTTGTGTCAATGTGAATAAATACAGTATTACCGGACCAACTGTTCTGATCTGGGTTTGCTGCAGTTGATCAGGTCTAGGTTCAGCAACACTATGTGCTCAAAGAATGAGATAATAATAATAATACGTTTTATTTATATTGCACTTTACATTTCAAAGAAACCTCAAAGTGCTGGATCAGCCGAATATCCTGAATGACCAGGTTATTCCATCAATAATTTTTTTCCTTGATGGCATGGGTGCATTTTAAGACAACAATGCCAGGATTCATCGGGCTCTAGGATATCATCTAGTCATCTATCATCAGCTGGTCGTGTTCCTTTTACAGTAGATGGAAATTCAGTTAAGTTTGCGACACGTTAGGTCCGTTTCTCCCACCGGAAATGTTTCCCAGAAGAGTCAGTGGTCTTGCAGTTAAAATGTGGCTTCATGCAAGTGGGCGATTATTACTGTAGAAAGTGTTCGGTATTGTGTCTGTGTAAGTTCTCAGTCGTACAGGAGTTGTCCATCTTCAATGAAGGTACTTGAGTCATCTTCTCTACTCAACACAACTACTGAGTACAGAAGATCACTCAAGTACCTTCGTTGAAGATGTTCTGTATTGTGTTTTAAGATCACAGAGGATTTTTAAATCTACTTGACGGTTGGAGGCTTAAGGCTGAACAACCAATCGCACAAAGAATATGAAATCAACAGATTAAAGGGGGTCATAACTTTAACACTGGCTGGTCTGACTCTGATCCAGTTTTAATGTGGGCATGGAGGAAACTCTCTGATAGTCCCTTTGTAGTGAGTGAGTTTGGTGATTAAATATTAACCATGTTTTCTGTAGTATTTGTGTTTGTATTGATTTGATGGCTGTTGTCTCTCTCTCTCATCTGTGTTGTCCTCGTATACACTCGTTCCACACAGCGCAGAGATAAGTGCTGGTTCCCAAAGGACTTAGACCCCCCCCCCCCTCCACACACACATATGAAGGCCTAGGCTTCTCTGTTGCTCACAAATCATTCAATATCATTTGCTTTAAGCGCAGTTGCTTCTGCTTGTCCTCTTCACTCTCGCGTCCGATCCTACTCGGGCCTCGAAAACTCGCACAGCCTCGGTCGCTACATCTGTGCGATGTTTTTTAATGACACCTGAAATCCCTAATTGTAACTAATCTTTTTGAGCCTTTTTGTGCTGCTATCTGTACTCCGAAGTCTGAATATTGGACGCTTCAAATTTAAATTCACTTTATTTACCCGTTAGGAACTTCACTTGCAGAGGAAGCACCAGTACTGGCACTTTCACCTTCAAAGAGGCTTTGGGTTAGGGTAGTACAAGTTAAAGTCCTCCCTGTCGTCTTCGAAAGTCCAAAGCTTCTTGGATGAGAGGCGAAACATCCAACTCTTGACTTCAGGGCCTCTCGCTCGGGTTTTTCCGAAGTCCGCGTGTCTCGTTCGTCTTGTTCGTTGCCCCGGGACAAAGAGAAAAAATCTGCGATTCCCATGCTCGGGTCCAGCGACAAACAGAACGTCTTCTCCAACTTTTCTGTCTTGTCCCTCGCGAGGTCAAGAGTACCACCCCCCCACACATGCACAATCGACCAATCATGATCAACCATAGGAGGAATTCTTCCAAGTGACCAATAAAACACTACTCTTAAGCATATAAGACTTGAATTTACATTAACCTCTTATATAAACTAAAGTGGCAATAGCCTAAACTAATACAAAATATAAGATATCAAAGCTAAGTCGTTGTAAAAGCCATGAACGACAATTATTAATTACTAACTCAAGCTGTATTGTCTTCTGCTGCCACGTTTCGGGCTTACAGCCGCTTAGACAAAACTCCATCCACAAATACAAATAATACTAATATAGATTAACTTAATAACTGCATGCCTCGTCAATGCAGAAGGTCACATTTGTCATACGAGAACTGGTCTGTATTGAATTCAAGTGCGCGTCTATAGGGCTGCTCTGTGATGCTAATTAATGCGATTAATCATATGGGACTCCGTGGGGTTCGTGCACATGTCGGACACAACGGTGGAACCGCTAGACATTATGGCAAAGCTCGTCCTAATCCCGCAGGTCGCGTGACGGAGAAGCACAACTGCTCCGTGTTTGACCATCGATCGAAGGGAAACTCGCGACTGAAGGTTTTTGAAGCAGCCAGATTTGGAGAAGAAGAAAATGAATCGGTCAGATTTATCAGGACAGTGGGCTGTTGCTGTCCTGGCCCCACACCAGTGCGACCCCTCCCATATGCTGGAGTTGCGGTCTCATCTCTTCACTCAAGACTGGACGAGAAAAAACAGGTGCATGGTTTCTGTTCTCTTACAATCCCGTTTCGTTATTGTTATTATCATCGGGAATTTCCTCGCATTTAATCACTTTAAAACCCATAAGAGGCGGGTAGATCTAGCTAAAATATATACTCAGGAATTAGTTACTTTACTTTGAAATAATGTTTCTCAAGAAGATTTAAAAAGCAGTGACCAAAATGATGAGAGAGCTTTATTTATATAGTGCCTTTCACAGACATGGTCACAAAGCGCTTTAAGCTCCCTCAGTAACTTCCACCTGATCACCATGCATTCTCTCACACACATCATTCATCATGGACTATTGTACATGTTTTTAGTGGTTGGGGAAACCGGAGTACCCAGAGGAAACCTACGCAGACACGGAGAACATGCAAACTCCAGACAGAAAGGCCCCGTCCAGGTGGGAATCAAACTCGGGACCTTCTAGCTGTGAAGCAGGAGCGCTAACCACTGCGCTACCGCACCGCCCGAAATGACTCAAGTAAGAGTAAAAACAGTACTGGGGGAAAATTCTACTTGAATACTGTGAGCACTGAAAAGAATCTTGAAATAAGTATCATTTACTTGAAATAAGTACTTTTGACCTTCATTCAAGAGTCTAATTTCAAGTAATCTGTCCATGGGGCAAGTTAAATTAAGATAAAAGAAATCACAAAACTAGATGAAAGTCTTAATAAATCCTTTCCGTAGTCCCTCTGGGGGTAATACAAGTGTTAATGGGATGATTGGGGGGTCTTTCATCTCCCCCTGGTGTCTCTGGCCAGGAAACCATGCTTGAAACTTGACTGCCACCGGGTCGGAGCCACCAATACACACTAATGGAATCACGAAGAAGAAGCTAACAGGCTAACGAGCAAAGCTAACTGCGGGCTAGCGCCACTTAAACAGTATTTACAGCCAGGTTTGAGTGAAAAAAAATATTTCCATTGTATAAGTGGATGTACAACTTCCCTCTCTCCCTTCGCCTTTTCTGTCAGCGTAGTATTTACTCGCCAAGACATTTAAAAAGTAAAAAAATCGTAACTTGCTACAACACCTGCAGTTGCGCTTATGGCCTCTAGGGGCAAGAGTTACTTAGTACTGCTTTAATTTACTTAAAAAAAACGAGTTGTTTCCTCTCAGATCAAAGACAATTTTACTTAATTCAAGAAAATTTCAATAATTTCAAGATGACTTTGTGCAGTGCGACTGTTTGAACACAAAAGTCTGATTTACGATTAATAGTGACAAACAAAATATACAAAAGTAATGTCACACATACGTGTACAGACACTTTGGCTCCTCCGTAGGCCCTACTATAACAGGGAGGCACATTTACATATAAACGGTGCATTCAAATGACGCGGGGAACAATCAGCGCCTTGCATCAGATAAACAGTATGTGAAAACAAAAGCGTTGATCCGCCGGCGGTCCCTCTAATCCCGCCGTAAAACCCTTTCCACGGAGACCGAGGCAGCGCTTTACCGTAAAGAAACCAGATCTCCGGAATGGTGCAATGGAGAAGATCAATGGAGGCTTTATCGCGGGAGTGAGATGGATCGCCGGCTCTTGTGCGGCGGAGGCGGTTTTAATGGGCTAAAGTGTCCGTGTGTTCGGGATAGATCTGATCCCGGGAGACGAGGACCAAACAGACAACAAGTACAAGGCTTAAGTAAGGAATAGGCTCATTTACGATATTCAAAGTCAGTGAAGATTCGACAGGCAACTTTTGAGCAAAAATAAATAAATAAAAAATAAATAATCGAACAACGTCAACACAGAGGCACTGGGCCCAGTAACAGTCGTCTTTCTGATTCTTATTTAGCTGAAGCTGTATTTTTTTCAGATTTACTTATATGTATCATCATTACTTATTTTATGAATGGGGTATAGATTGAGTATATTTTAGAGAGTTCCACCGCTGTTTCGTTGTCTTTTGTTGATGACAATAAAATCAATTATTTGCCAGTTTGCATTTAATGTTGATTATATTTAAGGCACAATTCATTTGCAGATTTTTACTACTGATGATGATGATTTTCCTCTAATAGGTCAACAAAGTGGAAACATTTCGGTGATCAAATTAAAGTGAGTGCAGGAATGGGGCGGGGAATTACATTTAGCTATCAATTTGAAACTTTGGCTTTAGATCACGGATACATTTGCAAGTTTTCTGTTATTTTGGGTTTTTATATAATAATGAGGCCTATCTTGCCTAGCTTTTGACTAAGAGAAACAGCTGAAAAAAAAAAAATGTCCATATTTTTTTTTTTCTTCTGCTAACTCAATACATCAGGATAGGAATAAGATACATAGAAAATCCTTCCGAGAAAAAAGTAGACATATTGTTATGCACAAGACTGGACAGTTTGGAGTCTTTAGGAGAAACTAAAGTGGATGTTGTTGCGTTGAGTGTAAAGAAAACCTTTTTGTGAAAATGGTACCTAGTTTTGAAACATCTGAACATGTGTCTGTATATTCCTCCAGTCTTTAGCTGTGGCTGACTCCCACAAAGGAAATGACCATATTTGGAATAAGCGAAATGTTCCAATCACTTCTGGGAAATCTTCCTTACTAGCGGACAAACGTCATAAAATAAGCATCGTAGAGGGTGAGCTTTGTCCTTTTTTAATTAAAACAGGAGAAAACAAAAAAATGTCAACACTGAAAAGTGTGAAAAAACGATGTTGTATTGCCTTAATTGCTCCATTAAATAAAATGTTGATACCCTATAAATTCCATTCCACGTTGTCCCACATCAAAATTAGGCCAATTTTCTGCATTTCACAAATGCTAAAAGCGTATGTGATGTTAAAGAGTAAGGTGATGGGCAGTTCGCGTTTATTTGCCGGTTATGTGAAAACATATTTAGTTTTTGGCAGAAAGCCCTTGTGAGGATTCAGTGTTTTCTTTGTAAGCGCTGAGCAATTTGAACTGAAGTGGTCTTGAGCCGTACCGAGAGCTCATTATTTTCGCCTCATGGAATAGTAAATACTCCAAATACTAAGCCACGTTTTATTATCGTAGAAAATGGAGTTCAGAAATCTCCAAGCAGCAGCTCGTATAGACGGTATTTTTTTGTTATTAAAAAAAACAAACCGCAGAGAACCTCACACAATACGTGCAATCAAACGACCGTACAGTTTGCCGTCCGTTTTCAACCAGGATTGCCTGAACACTGGAGAAAAGTGAAAGGCTTGTTCAGATTAGCGGGGGATGCACTTTTCTTCGATTGCTTCTTACATTTGCTTGCTTCTCGTATTTTCCTTCCAACAGCCCTCTATGTTTCCCGGAGCTGTGTGCAATATCATACTTGTTACTATCACGAGTTTCCACTTGCACGAACGCAGCTTAAAGGAGAAGTGTCACGCATAAATATTGATTTTTTTACGTTGTTCCCTCGTCAAAAAAATTAAAATTAAAATTAGAATCTCACTTCTTCACTGACTTTTGAGTAATCCTCGGGTACGTTTGTTTAAAATGTTACTTGCTAGGGTTATGTGCATGTCCAAATCTCAAAGCATGTTGACAGGAGAGCTCACGGCCTATCTGCCAGTGTGATACCTCATTTGAAAGCCAAGACCTTCTAGTTTCTAAAAATATGTGTGAGATCTGTGTGCACAAAACACAACTTGCATCACATTTGCCGTTCCCTACCCCTAACCCAAGATCGGGGGTTTCACTCACACAGATCTCACACATAGTTTTAAAAACTAGAAGGTCTCTCGCTTTAAGATTTGGATATGCATAATTGCTAACTCTAAACCTAACCCTAAACTGTCACATAACGAGTTAATTTAGCTGTTTCTTCTTCTACGATTCCAGCTCTTTGTTATGTACATCCTGGGCATCATTGTTAAGGGGAGATACAACAGGTGAAACTAAAATGTTTCAGTTTTCAGGTTTTGGACCATATAAGCTTTTACCTGGAACCAAATATATACCTAATCATCAAAACAATTTGTTTAAATTTTTGAGAGATAACATTTTTTTCTATATAATTATATAGGAAATTGTAACTTCTATGATCATTTTCTCAAAATGCGTGTAGCTATTTCCAAGTTAGTAGCTCCTACAGACTTGAAATGTCCCAGCCTTGGACTAAACAATATTTTTAAGATTTTTTTCAGAGGGATTTTTGAATATCTAATTCCTAGCCTGATTTTTTTAAGTCAACATTACAGTAAAAAAACAGCTTAATTTAAAACAATAAATCCAAAATCCCCTCTGAAAAAGTCCTTGTAAAACTAATATGTCAACAAAATAAAACCATACATTTGAATCTGGCCCAAGCCGTTATTCAGATCCCGTCGCAGAAAAGATGGGACATTTTTGGCATTTTTAGGCATAATACGCCTTATTTTTATATGAACACATAAAATGACAGAAAACTTACAGTATTTTCTCATATTCATTCCAGTAATCTACAGCAGAAGTTTCAAATTGATATCTTTAATTAAAAATAAAAATTCCCTAGTCACCTGCAGTGTCTCGCCTTAAAATCCCATTATCCAACACTGCATTGATTCTGAGCCATTCTGCGCTCGAAGTATTTCTCACACCGGGCTGTAAATCGAAACTGAAAGTAACTTTTTTTTTTACTACATTATTCCCACTGCTGCCAGAAGGAGGAGCCCGGGGCAAATGTTCAACAGCTCTATCGCCTTTGTAACAACCTTACTCTCACAGAGAAATTATAAATATCAGCTCTTTGTACAAGTCAATGGGACACGCTTGGCTTAAATGAATGAAATCTAAACTGCACAGCACATGCCTGGTCTCCCACTCCGCTTTCTCACCCACTCGTGGTTTTCATCATGGCACCCACACTCCCCGACCCGGCGGAGGAGCTCGATTCCCGGGGTTCCCCCTGAGCCTTTGGGTGCCCTCCAGATCAAACACGTCCGTGAGAGGCCCGGGATTCTTCAAAGACGCAGCCTTCTCGGTAGATGTTGTGCGGTCGGGATCATTTCGAGGTCGGGATCATTCCGACGCTCGGGGCCACGGCGCTTGGCAGCTCTGGCTCCTCCGCATCACGTGCAAACATCGCCCGTGGAGTTTTTCCCGCCGCTTCCGAGGGAAGACGGACGGGGGTTGGTTTGTTTTTTGCAGGAAAGGGCACAGGATCCACACAGATGTTGGCGGACGTAGACGCTGACATGTTGATTGGCGTTCGCGTTATCGGCGGTAATGCGGCGGACTTTGATGTTGCTCACGTTGCGGGTGTTTGGTCGGACAAGATACGAGCAGCGGTGCATTCAGCTCCACCTCCGTCATCAACTGTACGGATCCATTTCCACGTGGCATTGGATTTTTTTAGATTTTATTCTGTTGGCTCACAGTGGGGCGTGAACTACAACTAAAAAGATTTCTTAGCGAGTCGGGGTGGCTGGGGTCGGGAATACTTGACCGGTGCTGAGTAGGTTTGGGTTGAGAAAAAAATTAATCTACTACCTTATTACACTTAAATTAGGACATATGCTATATACAGTATGTTGCTATTTGTTTTGCAACATTAGATATGTGGAACTAGTTTAATAAGTGTATATCTAGAAAAGATAGTAAAGATCGCTACATGATTCAAAACACTACTTCTTAAAGCAGAACTAAGTAACTCGTGCCCCTAGAGGCCATAAGCGCCACTGCAGGTGTCGTAGCAAGCTGCGGTTTTTTACTCATTAATTGTCCGTGAGAGTAAATCAAACGCTGACAGAAAAGACAAAGGGACAGAGGGATATTGTTTATCCAATTACAGAATGGAGATCTTTTGGGATGTGCTGGAGATATTTTGGAGCTTTCTTTGGTCTGGCAGTGTAGTACAATTTATGCTGGATTATAGCCAAGGCTAATTTCCATCCTCAAGCTTAGCCTAATTGCTAAGTGACAGAAGAATCAGCCGACCTATGAAAACAGGACGTACTTTCCAAACGGGATGCCCAGGAACCATGACATAAACATTCCTCACACCGATTTCTCGCCTCCCCACCTGATCCTTACATAAAATATACTTGTTTGTATGGAAATCCAAGAGCATTACAAACTCCCCATTTTCTCGGCGGCGGCGGCACTCGGCTCCGGCAGCTAATGTTTGTGGAGCTGAATGCGTTTCTGAGGTGTGGGTCCTGTGTAATCGCGCCGCCCGCTGTGCATCTGATAAAAGTCTTTACATTGCTTTGCTATCTGCGCGGAGCTCTTCTCCTGCTTCCAATGCGCCGGGATTCTGCAGAGAAGTTGAAGGAAAAAAAAGGTTATCCCAAATGAAATGCTCTTTTTAGCAGCACGCAGCATCCAACTCACTGGAAACTTAAAGAATAACAATTGCTGCCTTCTGGCGCTGGGATCTTGGCGAGATAACAATAGTAACAGAAGCATTTGTTGTGTGGAGAGGATTGGACATCTGAGTTCTGGTTATTCTATATTCTATTGTAACCTTGATCTGGTGAAGTCAGGGTAACTATATTTTATTATTATAGGTTCATAACTATATTTTTTAAAAAGCAGGTTGATTGTTCGTATTGATGCAGTTTGTGAATCTGATTTAGACTCATGTTTTGTTGGGGTGTGTTTTTTTTCTTCTCCCGAAGCAGAATTGTGCTGCGTTTTGGTAAATTTGTTATTTCCCACTTGGAAGCTCTGACTTCTGGGGTCAGAGCTTCCGGCTAAATTAAAGCCCTGCCCTGAGACTCTTGTGACTGGTGCTCTTCGAGTGCACGTTCGTGTCGAGTGCGTATTCCAATCCCTTTCAAGTTTGGTTCCTCACTTCACATGATGCGGATTTCAGTGAAGTACTTTTACCAGACTGCTTTTCACTGCAATGTTTTCGAACACAGAAGCACTTGTTTATGAGCAACATGGGCGCTAAAGCTAGCTGCGACAAAATGGAAAGAACTACATTTACAGCCGTGTCCACCTGGATTTGTACACTACGTGCACATCCTGAATCATCCATGGATTTCTTCTTCTCTGATATATAGTAGATTTTAGATCATCAATGGTGTCAGCATTGACGAACGTATTGAAATGGTAGAGATTGTTTAGTTTTCTCTATACACTTTTAGAAAAAGCATATCATGTATTTTATATAGTGATTTTATTGTAGATTAGATTTATAGATTATAGTTGTAATGTTTTTTGTACTCACCTGTCCAGGGACTGCAGATGGAAAATAGCTACTTCGCTACTACTTTTTTTTATTTTTTATTGGTTTATTTGGTCGGGACAGTGCATGTTAATGAACATACATGGGACTCATGCATGTAAACAAGCCACACCGGAATGTAGCCTTGGGCTAATTTGCATCCGTTGTCCCCCATGTGCACTCTCAAACACACTCACATTCATCCTGGCCTATTGTACATGTTTTTAGTGGTAGGGGAAACCGGAGTACCCAGAAGTAAAGTCCATCCCTGTCAGGTTGGTCTCAACAGCTTCAGTTTCCTGTTGTAGCAGATAATGCTAATGCTAATGCTGCTGTCACAGCCACAGAGCAGGAGCATCAGGAGGAGCTGTTTTTTCCCTTTAAGCGGAGGCAACCGATCAGCATTCAGCTGGTGGGTGTTTCAACCCGGCCTTTGCTTTGATGTCGAGCATCATTTCATTAGCCTTTTTTTTTTTATTGTGGGTGAAGTTCAGCTTCCCCTGTAGTCGCTGTGGACAGTAGCAATATTTACTGCTACCTAGTCATAGTTTTTCGGCAGACAGTTTTTATAAATAATTTAGATCATAACACGTTTTCTGAAATGTGAAACTACACAGGAGCGGTCTGCAAACTTCAGCGTCTAAAGAGCCACAATAGTATGGTTAAAGCCAGATTTGGTTTGCATGATAAGAGTGTTGTTCTATTAGGAAATATACAAATCATGTGTTTTCTTGTTCATGTGGGTGTGATTTCTTTCGGCATCTCTCATAAAAATGCCCATATGGTTAAAAGTTTATCGGCTTTTGAGTCAGTGGTTACCAATTCCAGAGTTAGGAATCAAACCAGTTTACAAACGCTTGTTGAAAATCTGGAGGAGAGTCCGCAGTTGCTACACAGCCGTCACCCATTTCTCCTGTATTTGATCCACATCAAGACCGTCCCCGACTGAATACTCTATTTCAGCATCGGCTCTCTGAAAAACCTGCAGTCTTCTGGAGTGGAAGTCTTGGCGAGAGAACAATAAAAACACAGTGGCTCCACATTGGTCCAAATATCTGCAGTGTTGCCGCTCTTTCGGGCGCGATCGATCTGACGCCTTTACATCAAGAGTTTTACGGATCACTTAACAAACACTGTGGCCTTTCCCTTTGAGCGATGTTCACAGAGTTACCTCCGGAGTTTCTCCACAAACCGCAGCGGCAGAGGTCGAATTTGAACTCTCATCAAAAATATATATACGCCAAGGCCACAGCCGTGTGATTACAGGCCGCGTTTTTCACACTGCGGAATGTGCCATTTGGTTCTGTACGGTAGATCATGGATACATTGGGGAAAATATGGTAATCCACCTATCATGCACCGACTGGAAAGATTGTTTTGTAAGCGTGTTATGGGGATGGCTATGTTTTAAGACTAGAAACGTTTACGCCACGTACAGGAATGCGTTTGTCTCCAGTCGATTAGACTATTGTAGCGGCCTCTCTAAACGAGCTGTTCGACAGCTGCAGTGTATTCAAAATGCTGCTGCTCAAGTCCTGACCAGAACCAGGAAATACGACCATATTAGTCCAGTGCTCCGGTCTCTGCACTGGCTTCCTGTCGCTCAGAGAATAGATTTTAAAATAGCTCTGCTAGTTTATAAGTCTCTTCATGGTCGGGCACCAACATATATAGCTGGTACAGCAGTATGAACCATCTCGGGCCTTGAGATCCTCAGGGAGGGGTCTCCTGGTGGTTCCTAGAGTCACCACTAAACACGGCTGCGAGGACGTGAGACAGGCCACAACTCCTACTATACTTAAGCTATTTTAACCACTTTTAATATATATGTTTAATTATTATTTTGTATATTTTTATGAGCGATTTGATTGATGTTGCTTTGAGGCGCATTGAGTTACCTTGTGCATGAAATGTGCCTTTCCTACTGCCAGGTCTTGATCAAAATCACATCAGGTTATAGAAACAACCTGCTTATGAACACGGCCATGACAAAGGAGGAGGAAAAATACAGATCGACCCTCTTTGCATAGAAGAACAGTTGAAGACCTTTAAACTCCTTGGGGTCCACATCTCTGAGGACGTCTCATGGTCACAGGAAAGCACGGCAGAGACTGCACTTTCTCCCCGTGCTCTGGAGGAACAACTCTGGCCGGAAGCCGTCGGTGTCTTTCTGTCGTGCGACCATTGAGAGTGTCCTCACTTGCCGCGTCACAGCGTGGTTTGCGGGCTCTGCAGTGAGTCATAAAGTCTGCAGAAAAAATAATCGGCTGTCCACCGCCCTCGCTGGAAGAGCTGGACTCATGAAAAACACTGTGAAAGACCCCTCCCATCCGAGACACCACTGCCGCCCTCAGGATAGGTCACGGCAACTCTCACACCAGTCGATTTAGAAATGGCTTTTTCCCAAGAGCCATCTCCAAGTTAACTCATTTGGCCCTAAGCCTATCCAAGTCATTTATTGTTATCATACTTTTAATTGTTTACTGTATTTTAATGCACCTACTTCGCGCCTCAATCAAATTTTGTTGTGACAATAGAGTTGGTTCTGATTCTCTGAAAGTCCCAATGACATTTGTTAGACCCAAGAGGTGAACCTATAACACTGTTTCCTAATCTGTCAATGCTTATCTAAACTTTTTAATTAGTTTAGATGTATTTATAGGTTTGCATTCTTCTTAAATCTTTTTTTTTAAATCTCATAACGTGTTAAATTGACCATACCCATCAAATCTGAACAAGTTTGAGAAACACTGGCCTAATCGACGCTCCTGAAGGAAATAAATATGAAAACCAAAGTACATAGTTATTAATAAGGCCTGTCTTTATTCAAATCAATGTGTGTGGTTTTAAATAGCGGCGTGACAGACCGGCTGTCTACACCGAGGCCCCGTGTCAGTGTCTCACTTGGACCGCAGAGGTAAAAGTTTACATAGCGCTGCTTTAAATCAATGATCGAAATGTCTGTCTCATCTGGACCGGTCTGAGCGGGCGTGTCGTCTCGCCGCCATCCGCTCGCATTAGCCTCATAATCCAATAATCATCTGTCCCGCTATTGTCTGTGAGCCAAACAGAGGAAACAATGAGGGCTCGACGTCAGCGCGAAACACATGAAATGGCAGCTTTGTCCGGTTCGGTTGCTGCTGGTTCAGAATCCCCGGGGAGCAGCTTGGTGACTGTGGCGAGGAGACTGTGGTTCTCTGACGCCGGCACACGAGGAAACTGAAGTTGGTTGTCGCTTTTTTTGTTTGGTTTCGGGCGGGTCAGAGGGACAATGCACAGATTTCCTTTTTCCTTACAGTTTTGGCTTACAACATGAACATGAAGGACATTTTGTTGAATGTCCAGTTTCATTGGTTTCATTAATGAGGTAAAAGTATCATCAGACTGTTTTGCTTTGTCACCGTGACGATTTCTGCAAAAAAGTATTAATGAAATAAGTGAAATGTTCTTAAAATAAGTCATTTTGTCCGTAATTACACATGGAAAAATCGGGTCTGGAGTCTAAAATCTACAAATCATCTCATTCCAATGTCTCTTAACCACTGTCTTTAGCCAAGCACATTTCATCCAGGTCAGATTTGCCCAAACCTAAAAGCTTCTCGACTGGAGTTTACAGCCTATAGGCCAGAGTAACGCCTCATTTGAAAGCTAAGACCGACAAAACTGATAGTTGTTTTTGTCGCATTTTTCATTTGCGTCTCTTTTATTATTTTTTTTAAGAAGCATTTAGATACCGCTTTTGCGAGAACTGAAGAAAATGTGCTTGGTTAAAGGTGAAGAAAAACAGCCGTTTTCCTGTGTTGTCCTTGTACACAATAAAATAGTATCACTACGACGAGTTTACTTTTCCCCTATTTTAAACATTACCTTTAATTGACAACACTGCGCATTCAAACTGAAAAAGGAGTTCAGAACCGTCAAATTTCTACGCTACGTAAAACTAATAAAAATACATACCAGGAATTGATGACAAATCAAGGAGTTCAACTTAGACGTTTTATTTCCCTAACATGTCATCTTAATACAGAATTCTGTCTTCCCCAGTGCCCTATCAAATGTGTCTGTCAGCAGCCGTTCCCAATGAGCCAACTGAACTCTTCCTGGGGAAGCACAGTATTTTTACACATTCCATTGTTTACAAGATTTATGAGTCTAAGACCACATGTAGTGTTTTCCCTCGTTTCATTGGTTGCCCCAAAGCTGTCCATTCAGCTTCTCCGTACTTTGACCCCTTTATCGACCATGTGGTCAGTGGACTGGGTGGGGGTTGCTGCGTCTCAACCTTCCCTGAAACAAAGGACTTTTTGGGGAAACCACACCTTTTACTGCACTGAATGAAAACTTTTGGTTAGTTTGCTAAATAGCCAAAGGAACAAAACATCGTATAAAAATATTATCTCTTCAAAGGGATATTTCAGGATTGTTGACGTAGGGCCTCACTTCCTAGTTATCCAGAGTGTTGTTGATGTCTGGAGATATTTTTTTCTTAAATTCATGCAATTCTTATACTTGAAGAGCTTAGTGGTGCTAGGCTAATGCTAGGCTAACACATTTCTATGGTATTTGGGCCTACCCCAGTTCTAGAGCAGTGGTTCTCAACCTTTTAGGTGCGTACCTATGTTCCCCGGGTCCTATGTTCCCCGGGTCCTATGTTCCCCGGGTCCTATGTTCCCCGGGTGCGATGTTTTTTTTCCGTAGATGAGTTGGTACTTCACCCAATCACAAGTCATGAGAGTGAAATGTCATACATATATCAATCAGCTTAACCCTGACCCTGCCCGAGCCACTAACCTTAAGGATAGTGGGCTGGTGCCTAATCTTAATCAACCCTTGAGTCTTTCATTTCCACGCAAAGGACCCCTTAACTCTAAGCTACAGCCAATTATTTAGAAAATGATCTGCTAAACTTTGAAAGTCAAACCTTTTACTGCGAATTATCATTTATTTTGAAATTCATTCAGTTTAACCTTCTTTTCTAGATCTGAAATACGTCAAAGCACCCCCTGCTTCTTGCTCGTGTACCCCCTGGGGTCCCCTCACCCCTGCTTTGGAAACACTGTTTCCAGGGTATCAGCGCAACATCGTCCAGCATATTTTAAATACAGTCATATTCAACAATTTAAAGTCGGCAAATGTGAACAAAAAAAGGCCACAGACACATTTGTTCCCAGTGCATTCACATATGCAACATAACCCGGCCTTTCTTCTCTTTTAAATTGAGTCGTATTTTTTCCCGCGCCACAAGAATCCCAGGCAAATAAATGAGAAGCGACGGCGGTGAAACAAATGCCACGGGGATATACATATATATGGACCTGCTACTTAACGTCGCCCTGTCTATATCAACAAAGAGCACGCAGTCGTCGCCGCTCTCCTCCCACATACATTTTAAGGAGATTGCCTTCGAATTCCCCTCGGGAGCAATTTGACACCAGGTTAGTAATTTCTGATTTCCGCCTTAAATATAATCACTCAGTGTTTACTTGGAGGAATGGCGGGCCTGTCATTTATCATACGTTTCCGCGGATATGTTTTCCTCCCGCCTATGCTAACGCCGAACGCAGCGTGAATACCGATGTCTATTTTCATAAAGCGCGGACGTGTCTGGACCGCAATGCATCAGCCCCCCTCCGCCTGCCACATCATTGCATTTAAAAAAAAAAATTCATATTACATTCAGGTGGATTTGTCCGACGTGGAGTGTTGTCTATCTGCACGTGTCGGTTTATTCGGCTGTATCCAAACTGCCCGGCGTGCTAAATATGCGCCCGCGGCCTCCATTGATTGTTGTTGAAAAGGGCACATAAATAAATGCATAAAAGTGACACGCTCATGCAAATGTGTTTGAAAAGGTTTTGGCAGGGGACAGATGTTTCGGGCCAAATGTAAAGGTCATATTGTTTTTATTCAATAGATCTAAGAAACGAGTTCTGATATCCGTAACATTTTTATGATTTATTTAATTTTTTTATTTTTTTTAAGTTCAGTTCAGTTCAGTTCAGTGCACTGTATTGTCCTCTGCATTTGACCCAGCCCTTGAAACGGCCCACCTCCAAGGGAAATGGGTCAGATTGTAGTTTTTCTTTCTAAAGCGCATATTTGTATTCAAGTACAACGGTTTGTGTCGTGCACGGCTGATTTTCTTCATTGCCAAAACTCACACATTTGTTTTGTACATCATACATGACCTAATGGGACGCTTTGCCGGGAAATGTGTAAATATTGACAGTATTTTCCACATTATGGAGTACTTTATCACGTATTTAGGCTCTGATTTATGAAATAATATTTTCTCAAAATCATCGTGAGGGCCACAGGTTTTCTGCTGTGAGGCCTGACGCTGCCTACCCTTGATGTACAAGGTACAATGATATGCATTGAAATAAAATGAGAATTAAACAGAGTAACTGCTGAGCTCTTCCCAGAAGATGGTGAAAAACTGTTGAGGAGCGGAGGGAGCTGCGCAGGAGGAAGAGGAAGGAAGCGGGGGAGCTTTCAGAGGAGACTGAAGGCAGCCAGCTAGGTTTCCTCCGGGTGCTACGGTTTTCCCGACCACCTGGTCAGGTTGACCCACAGTGGCAGCGTGGCTCAGTCGCAGCGGCTCAGGACAAACACCTGAACACTATTTCGTTGTACGCTTGTGCAATGACAAATAAAGCACTTACTTACTTATGTTTTCTTCCCCCTAGGCCACGCCCCCTTGTACACCATCTGTATCTATATAATGGTAATTACCAAAGCTTTAAAGAGGGGGTATAATGCTTTTTTCAATCACATAGCACCAGTCTATAGCACTACAATGATGACGTAACCTTCTGTTGGTCTGTATATGCAGTAAATTAAAATAACTGCCTTGAATAAAATTGCTCTCTCAAAATGGCCGCACTGAACGTCTTGAAATAGGCCTCTGTCTCTTTTAGAAGCTTTCCGACACGCCCCCTTCAGGACACTACTGTGGCATTGAAACAACAACACTGTGCGGGGAGGGGGCTCTGCTGAGCTGAGGAGCAGTGGTTGGGGGCTTGGCTGGTGACGAAAGGTCCAGAGGCGTCTCCAGGAGGTGGGGGCGTTCCTAGGAGGACTGAGGCATAGCTACACCTAAAATGGCTGCCGTCTAAGTCTTTACTGATTACTCAAAAATATGTGAATGAGCCGAGGCGACACTCCAGGCATGTGTTTAATGAGGGAAGGACATAATAACATGATATAAAGCTTGAAAAAGTAGATTTTTACATAATACCCCCCCTTTAAATTGCATTGAAGCGTCACCTATTCTTCTTCTGTGATTTTTTTCCACCATCGTCGTCCAAAATGAACTTATTATGACTTTGTCCTTTCTGCGCACTTCACATCAAGACTTCCTCTACTTTTACAGCGGCGCTCGGCAGCATTAGAATATTAAAACACGTTATCGACCCGTCAGCGCAAACGATCCCGATGATAGCGCGGTACAGTCACTCCCGGAGCCGCTAAAAACGAGCAGTTATAAACATGCAAAACAGGTAATAAACGGCCCCTAATGAGCCGGCGTTAACCTTTGTGATACGAGCCCGTTTCCCCGTTTCTTAAATTATACATGTTTTGAAATGCAGCGCATTTATCACGGCTGATTGCTGGATGCCTGTTTTAATTGAGTTCAGAAATGCGTCTGGAGATAATAAAAAAAGAAAAGAAAAAAAACAGCGAGATAATGAAGGTTATGGTTTATTTTGTGGGGTAATTAGATGCGATTTCGCCTTATCCAGTTCATTAATAACGGCGTTTTCCCGAAAGTGCTATTCCAAACTGCTGAAGAGGGGAGGTAATAAAGCAGCCGGGTGATTGCGCGGAGAGGAGCCTGCGTTGTTGATGGGGGCCGAAATTGAATTGGAACGTTTCATTATTTGCGGAGTCGAAAAGGTCAGTCATATTCAGCACGGTCTAATACGAACAGGGCGGCGGGGGCCATGGCAGAATCCACGAGGTGAGGACGGTATTGTGAACCCAACAACGGGAGCATCTTATATAGGGTTAGTTATTCAACCTACAGTCGCACGGAGATTCGATTCAATCCAAGGACATGCTCAAAAATCTACTTTTGTGCGCTCTCTTCACTTTACATCAATGTCTTCTCCTCACATACGCCCCTGCTGTTGTTGTACTAAACTGTCTGGCATCTTCTTTTTTTTTTTTTAAAGCTTTAACCCATCACTGGAGTCGTTCTGAGCAGTAGCCTGTATTTGTGCTGACATGATCGGTATGCATTTTAGAGACTGGTTAAAAATTGGTTGATAAAAGCGGCCGGGCGGCACACCTTCGAGGGGGTGTTCCAGGCATGTCCCACTGGGAGGAGGCCTCGTGGAAGGCCCAGGACACGCTGGTGGGACTATGTCTCCGAGCTGGCCTGGTGTCGCCTCGGGGTCCCCCCAGAAGAGCTGGAGGAGGTGTGCGTGGATCGGGAGGTCTGGGCATCTCTGCTGAGACTGCTGGCCCCGGATAAGGCGGAAGAAAATGGATGGATGGAGGGGATGTTGGATATTTTACAGTTTTTTTTTCTACTTTTTTAAGAAGTTTGTGCTTAAATCTGGAGGGTAAAATATCCAATTAAAGTATTTTGGATTCAGAACGCCAAAAATCAGTCCAAAAAAATAGATATTGGAGGGAAAATAATGACTGGCATTTAACAATTAGGTAACAATTTCCTGTTTGATTTAAAGACAAACATTAAAGCAGTGCAATATTTAAACAGCATATTTTGGCTTTTAGAATATGTATAAGCACACTGCGTAACATGTGGATTACACTGTTGTGGCTACTGCGGTGGTGCTTGTGCTCCATAGCGTTTGTTTCTTTGTATACGTTACTGTTTATAGCGTGTCTGCGTTTTGGTTTCCCCTTGATTATTGGGTGAAAGTGGTGACACAGCGGTTACCCCCAGATTCCACATTCTCCGTGTTCGCCCCGTTCCACTCAGCCCCGACCTCCGCAGCAAATGTGTTGCTATTTTGAACGTTCGGAAACATTCCACATTGTCCACTCCGCTCCGAGGGGTCTACGTCTGCTCTCCCCTCTCTATTTTCATCTCCGTCAGCGCCAGATAAATGTCTGTGTTAATAGAAGAATTTTTTTAATATAACTGACCTTGTACCACGTGAATTACCGCATTTTGAGGGACTATTTTCTCGCAGATCACTCCGCCGCGGCGTCAGCTTACAGCCACGAAGCTGATGCTCAAATATAAGTTATTTTAAATGCAAAATGGTTAAAATTATCCTATCGACACAGACATTTATATCGTTAGTCTGGCGTTATAAGTGATATATTTGAGCAGCATCAGCTTCGTGGCTGTAAGCTAACGCAGCGGCGGAGTGATCTGCGAGAAAATAGTCCCTCAAAATGCGGTAATTCATGTGATACAGGGTCATATTTCAAAAATTATATTATATGGGTAGTCTGGTGTTATAAGTGATTTGCCTCAGGTGCACTGTGGAGCGGGTCAGACTGTTTTTAATGCAGGCTAACTGATACCATAGCAATACTTTAGCCTAGTATTAGCCTAGCGCCACTAAGCTCTTCAAATATAAGAACTGCATGAATTTAAGACATAAACAACCTATCTCCAGACATCAACAACACTCTGGATAACTAGGAAATGAGGCCCAATGTCAAAAATCCTGAAATATCCCTTTAACTTGCACTGTCCCAACCAAATAACCAAATGAATCAAATACATAAAAAACATTTATGTAATGTTGCTTTAAGAAACTGAACCCTGAATACAGAAGGAAAAGAATGCCCGTAGTGATGTCCCATAGTCGGGAAACATATGCAGCAGACATTTGTCCAATCAGCCCGGGCTTGTTATGGCCTTTTAGCTCCAGATTGATCATTATGGGGGGGGGGGGGGTTGTTATGACTACTGCTGTTTCCAACTCCATTACAAAGCCCCATTATTTCAAAGGACACGGCGTAATAGAAACAGGCTCATTTAAATACACGTATAGGATCCGGCTCCGCAGTCATTAAGGACGGCGCCGTCTTTTTGTGCCGGCCTTTTTATCTGCCCGCTCAAATGTTTGAATTATACTAATGTTGTGCGAAGGAGTCTTTTCTTTTCTAAAGGTGCAATGCTACAGTAGAGAAAAAAGGTCACGATTTAATGAGACGGCTCAAAGGAACTTCAGAGGGACGTGTGTGTTTTTTTTTTTCTTTTTTCTTTTTACTGTTTCCTGAAGAAAAGAGGAAAAAAACGTCTACTGTTTTGAAAAAGGCCGGTCGGAAGACGGGTCGGAAACTGGTGGTGCTCGGTGAGGGTTGCACAGCACAAAGTAAATCTACTTTGAAACCCACACACGCTGGGTTAATGCTTATTTACAGTCCACTCGGAAAGAAATACATATTTTTATTGTTGCAGCTTGATTGATTGGAGCGGTAGAAGCTAGAAGGTCCCGGGTTCGATTCCCACCTGGACGGGGCCTTTCTGTGTGGAGTTTGCATGTTCTCCCCGTGTCTGCGTAGGTTTCCTCCGGGTACTCCGGTTTCCCCTACCACTAAAAACATGTACAATAGGCCCAGGCACTGCAGGTGGAAATTAGCACAAGTGCTATAACCTGGTACAATGCATCTCTCCTTTCTGAGGCTAATGTAGATTGTACACTGTCCCTGTTCAAATCAATAAATAAATAAAATAAAAAGCCGGTCCTTTGAGCAGTAGAGCGAGAGCAGCCTCTCACTGAAGGAGCTCTTCTGCCTCATCACCAGCTCATGCAGGGGGTGGTCGCTGTTGTCTATTACAGAGAGCAGCTTCTCCGGGGTTCTCTTCTCCAAGATTGACACTACAGAGTCCTGATCGGCCCCAATAACGGAGGAGGCCTTTCTGATTAGTTTGTCCAGTCTCTGAGTGTCCCTCTGCCTAATGATCCCCCCCAACATACAATGCATCTCTCCTTTCTAAGGCTACACTGTACACCGTCGTAAAGATTTACGATGGGTGAAACTCGGAAAATGTGATTATTCTAAAACAGCTAATTTATGTCCGTAATTCAATTTAAAATGTGAAACCAATATATTGGATAGACTCAGGGCATGCAAAGTGACATATGTCAAGCCTTTTTTATGTTATAAAAAAACCTCAGAAGATTAAAATATTACATGAAGTCAATAAAAAAAATATTTTAAACTGAGAAATTTCAACCTTTTAAAAACTATAATCATGCAGATGTACTTTGTCAGCCAAGTGTCTTAAAGTGTGACAGTGAAGCAGTTTTAATGAATGACTTTTGTGTTTGTAAGTACAAAACATCATTCCTCATCGTCACTCTCATTGTTGAAAGGTTTTAATAAAGGACAACTGTGGAGGTTTTTTGCAAAGATTAGAAAAAAGAGAGAATACGCAATTATTTCACACTGTGGATAAAAAGTGGAGCAGTATTTCAAACCGCAGTCATTAAAAAACAAAACAAGTAATGGCGAAAAAATATATATATCAAACTAAGCAACGGCATAAATCTCTTCCCACGACGGCTAAACTCTTCGCCGTTCCTCGCATATTCCACGCACACATTAGGTTGGGCAAACAGTATTGTTATTTAAATGGCGTCGTCGGGACGAGCCCCTGACTGCGGCGCGGGACAGGCCGTCCTCACATGATGGACGCGTTGATTGACAGCCCATCACACCATGTCCTCGCCATATGCCACCACGCTGTGACGAGCTACAGGCAATTCATCTTAGTCACAGAGAGCATGTACCCCCCCCCACCCCCCCGCCCCCCGGCTCTGCATAAAAAAGAATATCTGTATCAGCTCAAAGGGAGGGAGCTGGACCTGGGATATGCAAGCGGAGCCACAGCCATAAGGGAAGGTGGGGTGTCAGACATTTCCTCGATAGACGCAGAAACTGGGTCATTTTCCAAGATTTTAGTCGTCGCTGCTTCACACGAGGACTGATTTAAAAGTGAAGAAAGTCGCTCAATGAATTGTGACCAAAGTACGGCCTTAAATGTCAGAATAAAGCATTGAATTTGTCCCCGCAGGCATTAAATCTACATTTCCTTGAACATAATGAAACTGCTTCATCAAATCAGGACCTTCAGCGGCTTTGGGACGGTCTGCAGCGGCGTGTGGAGCGACCAGCACCTCCAAATCCGAGGTCATGGTTCTCCACCGGAACAAAAGGTGGTTTCCCTGCGTCAGGTCGGTGGGGAGTCCTTGCCCCAAGTGGAGGAGTTCAAGTATCTCGGGGTCGTGTTCACCATTGAGGAACGGATGGAGCGTGAGATCGATAGACGGATCGGTGCGGCGTCAGCAGTGATGCGGTCGCTGTATCGGACCGTTGTGGTGAAGAGGGAGCTGAGTCTGAGGCAAAGCTCTCGATTTACCGATCGATCTACGTTCCCACCCTCACCTATGGTCATGAGATTTGGGTAATGACCGAAAGGACAAGGTCGCGAATACAAGCGGCCGAAATGAGTTTCCTTCGCAGGGTGGCTGGGGCACCCTCAGAGATAGGGGGAGGAGCTCGGAGTAGAGTCGCTGCTCCTTCACGTCGAAAGGAGCCAGCTGAGGTGGCTCGGGCATCTGTTCCGGATGCCTCCTGGTCGCCTCCCTCGGGAGGTGCTCCAGGCATGTCCTATTGGGAGGAGGCCTCGTGGAAGGCCCAGGACACGCTGGTGGGACTATGTCTCCGAGCTGGCCTGGTGTCGCCTCGGGGTCCCCCCAGAACAGCTGGAGGAGGTGTGCGTGGATCGGGAAGTCTGGGCATCTCTGCTCAGACTGCTGCCTCTGCGAACAGAATGGATGGATGGCACTGCTCGACTGCCAAAATACAAAATCTATGACCCAAAACTCTGTACATTTTCTGACTTTACATATATTTTTGTTTGAAAGCTGCCCATTGTGCCAAATTTACCTTTTATACATCCATTCAAAATGTAGGATATGCATCCAAATTGGTCATAAATCGTTTGGAAAATAATGCACAGATCTTTTTGTTGCGGCCCCACCCACCGAGTCACCACACGCTCACACTTGCATAACTGTGGCTTATAAAACATACTTTTATTGTATGTCTAATGAGAAAAGACACTTGAGGAGAAAGCTTACCAAATTCAGGACGTAGTCATGGTAAATGGCATGCTAACAAATGAATGGTGCCGTGATGAACGCAGTCGGTGTAAAGCTGGGGGCGCACTTGTGGACTTTTAGCCCGATAATGAGCCTAATGTGGGAGATGGTTAACTGTGGCAAAATTACCTTCTGTGTGGTCTGTGCTCGCAAAAGATTTAAAAATCCCAACAGGCTTAAAGCAGTGGTTCCCATCCTTTTTTCCAAGAACCGTGAATGGAAACGGGCTACAGTTGTTTATTTACTTCAATACCTATATTAATTCAATTACACATTATGAACGCTCTATTTCTGGAGTACGACGATGCCCTTGAAAGCAGCGGGGGCCCCTAAAAACGCCACGCTGCAGCCTCTTCCCATCAGCCCATTGCTCCCTCCATTTTAGGCTAATTTTTCTTGTGTAAACGTCTTGTCCCACCAGCGTCTGTGCCTGTGCCAGGGAGCTGTGTTGATGTCAAAATGAAATGTGATTATGGGACCCTAAATAGAGCGTCTGATTGGCCGATCGAAGAGCAGGGGGCCCGGGGTCTTTGCTAATGCGGTTACGGCTTTGGAGATGCAAAGGGCAGCGGTGGTCTGCGCTCGCGTCTGTTTACATAATGGACTTTTTCATTTAAAGGAGAGGCTGGGGATGACGAGAGAGGGGTTTCTTTAACAGTGTTGCAATTGTGTTATATTCATATTTTAGTAATGGTTATGGACATATAGCCTAAGCATTTGGTGGGAATGTAAGTGAGCTTTTTAGAGCAGAGTTTTCCAGCCTTTCTCCCCCTGTGAGTTGCATAAAGGTCGCCTATTATGCTTTGTTCAGGCTTTTACAACTACTTTTTCTGTAGTGCATCGGAGAATATGTATGGAATAATATTCTTATGTATGTCAGAAAGCGTACTTCCTCACTCTGTACACCGATGACTAGCTGTAGTGCAAAAACCCAACTTACAAAAAAGGATATATGAATTAAAAAACATACAAGAGGGCACAATTTGTCACTTTCTTTTAGCCATTGTCTGCACAAAGATGAGGTCAAGCCAAAATCCGGTCCATGTGGATGTTTGTTTACTGTAGATTGTCCAGAAGAAGCAGAAAAACGGCAGTTGGAGCTAATGTTAGCATATGTAACACGAAGCTAACATTAGCTTCATGATTAGCATTGTTCGTTATTTCTGTATTTATGGACTGTTGACCCACTTTGCTCCTCTCCATGTCTCTTTATATGTATTTTGAAGATGAATATGTTCATAATTCAGCCTTTGTTAAAGTAGTGGTGGAGAAATGGGAGGAAGTTGAGTGTTTTTCCTCTGGCTGCTTCAAACATGACCATGTATGGATGATTCCAGAGACGCCATCTGTGTAAAAGCTCTACAAATCGATTTTGTATGAGCTCTTGCGAGCCTGAGCAGTTTGTAGCCGAGATCATATATAAAAAAAAAAAAGAAACGGGGAGGAGAGGTAGCTCATTAAAATTAAACTCATGCTTGAAATTACAGCAGTAATATTTGTAGAATTGAGGCGAGACACGGCAGCTGAAAGTATTGATTTTTCACGCGTTGGTCGAATTGGAGATTTTAATCTATTTTCCTCCCTTTACATCTTAGTTTTCATGTCAGAGTATAAAAATGACAAAACTCACTCCGCGTGACGCTTATTTGAGGCGAAGGTAACCAGGAAGTAGCAGCTGCGCCGCTTAGTAACGCCGTCTTTCCCGCGGCTATTCATTCACAAATATTGACAGCTTTGAACCCAAGGGCGGAATTTGAGTTTTTACAGATGTTTTCATTTATCAGATTATTCAAAAACTAAACAAGAAATCCAAAATCCCCTCTGAAATAATCTTACTAATATGTCAATAAAATAAAACCATACATTTGGCTCCGTCTCAATCCATCCTGTAGATTTTCATGCACAAAATGCCTTATTTTTATATGAAAACATAAAATGACAGAAAAATAAATGTTCTTCTCATATTTATACCAGTATTGTTCAGTTTCAAATCTATATCTCAACATGTATTTTTTCCCCCCTATTCACCTGCAGTGTCTTAACATAATTGAGTAAAGATGTAACAGTTGGTGCCCCCCCCCACCAGACCCTGAATCCCTCTGCTCCGCCCCTGCAGAAGGAGCAAACTTCAGCTCAGACGTGTTTTCTCTCTTTGCACCCTCCAGAGGACACGACATGATGCAAAAGCTTTGTCCGGACATCTGAACTTAAGTCTGCAGCGGATTTACGACGGGCCGTGCGTGAAGTATCCTCGCAAGTCCTACGTACGTCATCGCTCGCACTGGCGCACATAACTCTTCTTACTCATTGTTCTAATTGAAAGCGGGACGTTCTTTGTCAGCTTCGTTAAAATGACTGCGGCACAAATACTATGTGACTGTTCAGTCACATTGGCCTCAATATGGATCCCCTCGGAGACGTGGTGCCCTACGCGGAGTGCAAGGCAAGGCAAGTTTATTTGTAGAGCACAATTCATACACAAGGCAATTCAAAGTGCTTCACATTTGCATAGAATTACAAGAAAACAGATCAAATCAATAAAATATCAACATAAAAATGAATCAATTCCAGTAAAAGGCAAGAGTGCAGATAAAATACTTTCAGTTTTCATCTGCTCGGGTAAAAAGAGCTGTTTTCAGCCTGGATTTGAACATTGTCAGAGTTGAGGCCTGTCTCACATCCTCATGAAGACTGTTCCAGATTTTAGCTGCATGAAACTGAAACGCAGCCTCACCGTGTTTAGTCCTGACTCTGGGAACCACCAGGAGACCCCTCCCTAAAGTTCTCAGGGCCCGAGATGGTTCATACGGCTCTAACATGTCAGAGATGGACTTTGGTGCTAAACCATGAAACGACTTGTACACAAGCAGAGCAGTTTTAAATTCTATTCTCTGAGTGACAGGAAGCCAGTGCAGAGACCGGAGCACTGGACTAATATGGTGGTATTTCCTGGTTCTTGTCAGGACTTGAGCAGCAGCGTTCTGGATGTTCTGCAGCTCTAACAGCTCGTTTAGAAAGGCCAGTGAGCAGCCGTTACAGTCGTCTAACCTGCTGGAGACAAATGCATGGATGAGTGTCTCCAAGTCTGGTTTTGACACTATTCCTCTGATCTTAATGTTTTTCAGATGGTAAAAAGCTGATGATGTTATTGCTTTGATGTGCGTTACATACACCAGTGGTTCCCAACCGTTTTTGCTCTTGCGTTCCCTATTCCCCCTGTTTATACATATACATAGATTTGAACACCGAGTACCCCCTGTAGCAAGGATTCTGTTTTACAAAGTGATCAACTAAACTCAGAACATTGATCGCTTTAGTCGAGGTTCATGTTCGAAATGATGCTTAAAAACTCTCTTTCCTTTCCTTTGAAAGTAATACGGAGACTCTTCTCAGTTCCATCTTTTATTCATCAGAAACAGTTCCAAGTACCCCCCTGCCAAGTGCTCAAGTACCCCGATTGGGAAACACTGACATACACAATGGAATAGTGTGGAATAAGTTACACATCCTAGTTTTTTTATGATTTGTTGACCCGTGTCCTTGTCTTTGGATCGTTCTTAAACCTACAGAAGACTTTGCTCAGTGTGACGTGACATAGAAAGCAAAGGTAGACGACCCTTGGTGCGTGTACTTGGAAGAGGCTGGAGACTCCTGGGTTGTGTGCGAGGCTTCTCATAACTGTTGATTGGATTTTATTGCGAGGGAATAATTATCCCAGCCTCCAATTACCTGCGAGTGTCCGGGGAGAACCTTGCGCCGGACTCCTCAGGGACGGCCCGGGCCCCTGTGAGCTGCAGCGGGATAAGCTGCTGTAAATGAAGGAATAAATCACTGTAATGACCCACATTAGGCCAATTGTCGAACAGTGGCCGGACTATCAATGACGGGCATGTGCTTTTAAAAGGGAGGTATGAATATGTTTCAGCCATAGAACGTTTAAACGAGACACATCGTGCTAAATCGACTATAAGGAGCTTTTAATGTTTAATGTTCGTTGCCAAAAAGATGATTTGTATTTTGTTTCATTCATGTTTTGAATTATCCTGTTCATTTTGTTCATTTCTTCTACTGCAGTGTAAAGACAATAGGAGAGTTTCAGCCCCATTTGAGTCAGACTTAAAAATAAAGAACATCTGTGTGTAGAGTGAGATGGAAATAAAGCTTTCCTCCGAGTGCTGAGCCTGGGACCCAAATAATCTAATATTCTCAATAAAACCACTATCATAAAGCGATTCTGTAAGTGATATTGAACCATAACATATCAAAAAATAAAAATTATATACAAATAACACACAGGTCCGGCTATAAAACATAGTGTCATCATTAGGATGACACATATTTTATCTTTTTTGTTTATTTGTTTATTTGAGCAGTACACATAGTGCTCAAAAGGAGTGGGCTGAAGCAAAAGCTTATGATTGCCCACCCCCAAGTGCAATAAAATAAATAAAAAAAGAACATTTCAAGCAGCTACATTCATACAGACCAACTTACAAACTTACCAAAAAAAATAATAATATATGAACTGTTTATACAATTAATTGAAGCAACGCACAGCTACAACAACAATCCCGTTTCATGTACGATGTCTAGAACAAAGCAGTCAAAAAAAAAAAAAAAAAATGTGATCCTTAATATATTTCTTCCAGATTTTTACCCTTGATAACCGAGAGTTACTTTTATGTTATGAAGGTACATTAATAGATATTATAATCTGAGATCTTGATACTTTCCAGTTGTCATTACCATTCTCAGTATAATTTTAATTTGGGTGTAATTTCCATAATCATTATTATTATATATTTATTTAATTGAGTTATATGTGAAGTATGCTGCAAGCCCTGCATAGTGTGGTGCATTAAAAAGCCAAAGTGTAGAGCGGGCCAGATGAAGAGGGCAGTAACTCCCAATCAACAAACCCCCACATGGCTGCCCTAACAGCTGATTTTGTAGAATATGTTCCTATGCTGAGTGGTGCATTAAAAGACAAGGTTTAGAGCCCGTTGGGAGGATTCCTCTCAACAGATCCATAACCTGCCAACCCTAATTCTCCGTTTGTGAATTTGAGCAATAGAATGACAACCGTTCCAAGCAGCAACACTCTTCCAGATTATAGAGGAACAATACACATAATCCATCCTACTGCTCCCCCTAGTGGCAACACATTTCTTCTTGTCTGTATATTTCAAAAGTCTTTTGTTTGTATTTAAATTTGAACAGGTTGATGTTTGGACATCGTTTCAAATCCATCTCCAGTTTATTCCACAATTGAACACCATTAACTGTTGGACTAAAACTTTTCAAAGTTGTGCTATGTTTCTGAATCCTAAAGTTTAATTCATCACGTAATTCATAACGACCAGTACGTTCTTGGAACCTTCTTTGTAATTGGTTTGGTAACAATTTATACCTTGCTTTGAATAACATTTGAACAGTTTGGAACTCAACAATGTCACAAAACTTCATGATCTTTGATTTTAAAAATAATGAGTTTGTGTGGTCCAAAAACCCAACTTTATGAATTACTCGGATAGCTCTTTTTTGCAACAATATTATTGGTTTAACTGTGTTTTTGTAAGTACTACCCCAAACCACAGTACAATAATATAAGTAGGGCAAAATCAGAGAACAGTATAAGGTATGTAGAGCTTTGATGTTTAAAATGTGCTTTGCTTTTGCAATTACTGAAATGCTTCTAGAAATTTTCGTAGATATATATTTAATATGAGATTTCCAAGTAATTCTGTCATCAATAATCACACCAAGGAATTTGATTTCATGCACTCGCTCGATAACAACACCTTCTATCTGAATTGCTTCCTGAGCATTGGAGTTACAGTTGCCAAATATCATCATTTTGCTTTTACTCAGATTTAAAGATAATTTATTTTGTTTGAACCACTTGTTGACACTTTTGAGTTCCAAGTTAACAATCCGACACAGCTGCTGTAAGTCGTCTCCTGATGCAAAAATATTTGTATCGTCAGCAAACAAGATAAATTTAAGTATTTCAGACGTTTTACAAATGTCGTTAATATACATATTAAACAATTTTGGGCCCAGAATAGAACCTTGAGGTAAACCACAGACAATTTGTCGACAACTCGACTGATAGTCACCGATTTTCACACACTGTTTTCTATTTTTTAAGTAACTGGTAACCCACTGTAGAGCTACCCCCCTAATTCCATAATGTTCTAGTTTATTAATTAATATATCATAGTTTATTGTATCAAACGCTTTACTCAGGTCAATAAATAACCCTATTGCACATTTCTTGTTATCTACAGCATTAGTTATTTCTTCAGTTATATCAAAGAGCGCGTGTGAGGTTGAGTGATTGTTCCTAAACCCAAACTGATTGTCCGAGAGTAAATTACACTTTTCAATAAAGCTGTCGAGTCTAGAGTTAAAAACCTTTTCTAAGATTTTAGAGAATTGCGGTAAAAGGGAAACAGGCCTGTAGTTTGTAAAGAGATGTTTATCTCCTGCTTTGAACAGAGGAATCACTTTTGCTACTTTCATACTATCAGGAAATTGTCCAGTTTGCAACGATAAGTTACAGATGTAAGTTAACGGCTTAGAGATACTTTCAATAACAGTTTTTAAAGTTTTCATGTCCATGTCATGGTAATCGGTCGAAGTTTTATTTTTACACCCTTTAACAATGTCCAGTATCTCCTTTTCCTCCACAGGTTTGAGGAACAGGGACATAGGATTTGCTTCTATCAGATCACAATTATAGTTCTCAACGTTTACAATTTTTGCAGCAAGGTTCGGTCCAACATCTACAAAGAATTTATTAAATGTATCGACTACTTCATTCATATTATTTAAAGTGTTATCCTCATCTTTGAAATATTTTGGATAATTAATCGTTCTTGGTTTATTTCTAATTATACTATTTAAGACGTTCCATAAACCTTTAATATTATTCTTATTAGTATCCAACAACTTATTATAATAATCCTGTTTACATTTTCTAATGATACCTGTCAGTTTATTTTTATATTTCTTATATTTATCCTCAGCTTCTTTTGTTCGGTTACTTATAAAGTTTTTGTAAAGATTTTTTTTCTTCTTGCAAGCATTTAGTAAACCTTTAGACATCCATGGTGTTTCTTTACACTTTCTGTTTTTACTGTATTTCTTCATTGGGCAGTTTTTGTCGTATACCTTTTGAAATACTCGCGTAAACTCATCATACGCCATATTCGTGTCATTCTCTCTGTACACAATACTCCAGTCTTGAGCTAAAAGCTCCTTTTTAAATGCATCAATAGTTTTCTCTGTTTTTACCCTTCTAAACCAATACTTGTTTTCCTCTTCATCTTTTACATATCCATTTTTATACATAACGAAAACTGGAAGGTGATCACTAATATCATTTATAATTAACCCGCTGACTGTATCACTTTCAATTTCATTTGAGAAAATGTTATCAATCAAGGTTGCACTATGGGTTGTTATTCTACTTGGTTTAGTGATTAGAGGAAACAGACCTATACTGAATAAAGTATTTATAAATTCGTCCTTCTTTTTATGTTTATATGGGTTTAACAGATCGATGTTGAGGTCTCCCCCCACAAACATGACTTTATGATTTAATCCTGAAAAGTGCTCCTCCATCCAGTTAGAAAAAACATCTACATCAGAGCCAGGTGTTCTATAAATACAACTCACAATAATATTTTTCTTTTTTTGCCTTGTAATTTCAACAGTAAGGCATTCAAGTGTATCATCCACCACCATTGTCTTATTTTCCATTACTTTGTAACTATAGTTGGAGTCTATAAACATAGCTACGCCCCCTCCATGCTTGTTCTTTCTGTTCATACTTATAAATTCATAACCATCAATAGAAAACTCAAATTCTCTGTCATTATTAATCCATGTTTCTGTGATTAGAATGACACTGAATGGTGTGGAAAACTGTTTTAAGAAGCTTTTGATGTGGTCAAAGTTTGCATAGAGGCTTCGACTATTGAAGTGGATTACAGTGAATGCCTTAATGTTCTTAATTTTACTATTGTACAGATCCTCTGTGTAGTATTGACAGTCATTGGTAGCTCTAGTAAAAAAGTTATTTTCCGGGTCGATGTCGATCTCAGTGTTCTGTAGGTCGTATTGAGAGAATGTAAAATCCTGGGAGTTTGCTTCAGCAATTCTCCTTATTGAAAAGTCCAAGTCGGTGCTTCCTATAGAACTATATGTATTACTGGACATGTGAAATTATGTGCTTTTACATACCAAAATCCATACGCTTTTCCCGGTGTTTATACTGGATGTGGTGTACTGCTGCGTGGACGTATAATGAGTTTGTCATATCTCAAGAAGGCGATCTCCCCCCTTTCTCGTGCAGCTCTCAGCTCCGGCATCAGTTCTTTGCGTTTTCTTTTTATTGATTCGGTGTAGTCCTCGTTTATGAAGATTTTTGTTCCTTTAAGTCGTTTGGCGCGCTGCAAGATTTCCTCGCGATCCTTCCACCTCAGTAGTCTGGCGATGATGGGTCTCGGCCAGTCTCTCCCGCCGTCGTGTTTCCCTACGCGGTGAGCCCTCTCCACCTCCACCGCGTGATTTAGCTGTAGCTTCTCCTTCAGTATCTCCTTAACTTTTACCTCGGCGTCGGCCCAGGTCTCCCCAGGCGACTCCAACACTCCCTCAAATACCAGGTTGTTTCTGCGGCTCTGTCCCTCCAAATACTCCAATTTGTCCGTGATGATGTGTAAATTGTCACATACTTTGTAAAAGTCCATTTGTAAAGTGTTTGTGCGCTCCGTGAGTTTCAGATTATGTTCTTTTAAAGTGTCCACCTCACCTTGCGTGAACTGCAGGCTTGTTTTTAGTTCTTGAATGTCCTTAGTCTGTAAATCCATGCGGGTGTTTGTTGATTCCATTATGAGTTTAATAAATCCTTTGAAGTTCTCCTGTTGTTGTTGAATTAATTCCCTGAACATGACCCTCTGCTGCTCCATGAGCTCCGTGACTCGACTGAGGCTTACGTATTCCTCTTCCACCGCCGAATCTGCCTGTTGCTTCGCCTCTATTTTCGGCGGTTTAGGCATTTTGCTCCCTCTCAGCAGGCCTGAATGTTCTTAATATTCTTAACGAATATTTTGATATTCTTAAAAACTTTCTCCATCCATCCATCCATTTTCTTCCACTTGTCCGTTGCCGGGTTGTGGGGGCAGCTGTTGGAGCTGCACCAGCCCCCATGGCTCCTCCTGCAGGTGGTGGGTCCACAGAAGGACGGCCTCATGGTTCTAACCGGGCCTGGTGGTCTCTCATAAGGGGGCTTCTGAAAAATATTTTATCAGTATCGTAAAAGTACCAGTGTGGAAAAAAATGTAACTATACCCATCCCTACCGCTACCTAGCCTGGGAATGCCCAGACTGCCGTGTGCGCTCAAATCATTTCGGACTACACAGCAGCCTGGGGACCATGGCCGAAATCTTTGCACGGATTTGGGGACCGATCACAGAACGAGGAGGGACGGCAAGACGATGATGCTAAGATGATACGATTGGCTATGGCTACGTGCAGACGCATATGCTAGACATTCGTAACGCCCAATAAACAGCTATGGACAATCTCAAAACAAACCTCTCCTCTGAGGAAAATAATTGGTGGTCCTCAGACTAAATATCACTTAACCGCTACCTGTAAAATGGTCACACTTTCTACCTGCTTTAGAATACCTGCAGAGAATAGAAAACATGTCCAATAGGTTAGTCCTTCAGTCCCGGCTTGACATCTGATGGCTCCCCTGGCACCATGCAGCTGCCCACTGCAGTGGCATCAAAGGATGGGTCTCTACCAGGGTCAATAAAGTACACCTTAAACTTAAAGGCACACTGCGTAACATTTTGGATTATACTGTGGCTAGCAGTACAGAACATGCTCCTGATGACCAGCTCAACACAGAAAATGCTCTTACTGCAGTGGGCAAATCAAAGAATGGATTTGGATGAGGACCTAACCTGTTTAAACCTCACATTTTGCTGCCTTTAGTCACATCTCCATGGAGACGAGCTGGAAACGCACTCACGGTCATCAGGTGACATGATACAGGACAGGCGAGCCGCGCATTTTTCAATGTTACGCAATGAAATAAAAGTTTGTATCTTATTTTATCCCCTCCTGGGACCGCCACCTTAACGTGGTGGAGGGATTTGAGCGCCTGAATGATCCTGGGAGCTCTGTTGTCGGGGGCTTCGTGTCCCTGGTAGGGTCTCCCATGGCAAACGGGTCCTGGGTGACGGGTCAGACAAAGAGCGGTTCAGAAGCCCCTTATGAGAGACCAACAGGCCCGGTTAGAACCATGAGGCCGTCCTTCTGTGGACCCACCACCTGCAGGGGGAGCCAATTTGGGCTGGTGCAGCTCCAACAGCTGCCCCCACGACCTGGCAACGGACAAGTGGAAGAAGATGGATGGATGGATCTTATTCTATTTATTGGGGGAAATGTTAAGTCTCATTTCCCCCATTAGATTTCCCAATAGACAATTTCACGATATCCGATACTTGAGGAGGACATTCAAACAATCCGCAGCGTCACAATCTCTCCACATCGGCGGATTGTCAGATTGCAAATTGATTTTCATCGAGGTATCGCCCGGCCTTGGTGGAACTTGCCGTGGAAAGTTTGAGAACCATTGTGCTCTTTCTTTCCTTTGTGCGCCGAAGCTCGTGCATATTGACGTGTCACGGGAAAAACTGCATAAATCTGCCAAAATCACAGTGTAGCCTACACTCCATTTTGGAGTATGGCCCTGAGTGAGAACTGAGGCTGAATGTCTTTTTTGTGTGCGCTATTCAACGGTGGCTTTCTTTCAGATCTGTTGTTGCACCCAAGGCCGCTCAAAGCCGCGCCATCCAAATTGTATTCAGAAGGAAAATATCGGGCTGAAATGATTCAACTCCTAAAACTTCTATGTCCTGTTAAAAAGTGCCAGAAAAAAAAACCCTCAAAGACAAAAGACCTCAGTCGTCTTTATTACAAATGTTGGACAGTCCTCGTCCCTGAACACATGCAGATTTATTACTTCACTTTTTTTCCCTCAAACGGCACTTTGTCGTGACCTTCTGGGCCACCGCGCGTGATGGATTTATCCGCTAATAGCAGTTTTAATATTGCTGTTTGTTCCGGAGAGCGTCTGAGTCAGCAGGGCATAGCTCCACGACACTTAATGGGCCAAAATGAATGGGCGCAGAGAGGGAAGAGATACAGCGATAATCACACCATTAACATTGAGGCTGAAAGGAGCGGCGCCTGTTTTTCAAAGCGGCGAGGGAAGAACTCCGCGGCGTTAAGGGACCGGGACGAGGTTTTTAAGAGATTCTGCTGAAGAGACTTTTGTAAAATGTCGTCATTCCAACTGCTTCAATTAGCTAAACCCCCCCATTTCAATTATCAGAAGAAGTGGCCAAACATTTTACTTCATGTTACTCAAGGTCATCAGCCACTTTAAACTTGATCAATTTTGAATAGGGATCGTGTATTTAACGCTTCTGTAATACATTTAAGTGAGGTGTTTTTCTGGTTTAGGCTTAATGTAGTCCAGTTTTGGTTTATGTTAGATCCAGGCTTGGTTTTGATCAGTCTGGGCCTTTTGGTGCTTTGCCGGTGAAATATTGAATGAGTTGGTACTCGGTGGGAGAAGTTCGAGAACCGCTGATCATACTTAATGGGTCAGCATCTTTGGGACGTGACCAAAGATCGTCTCGTTCAAAGCCTCGTTCACCTTATACTGCGCCACAACTGCTTTAGCAAATGCAGAATTAGAAATCAAAAGTTTGAAGACACTTTTTTTATGTTTCAAAAAAGCAGCGAGCCCAGGCACTCTAAAACAAATGTCCAGAAGGTTTTTTCTATGTTGGTCGAAACACAAGTATGCGATTAGAGTTTACCATCAGGTCTATGCAATGGCTAGGCATTTCAATCAACAACATAATGCCAATGACTCTTGGCTGTGTATTAAAGGTATTGAACATGTCAAACCACTGGCTGGAGGTGGTGACAGGTTATTAAAGCTCAATCCAAGAGAGGCTTTCTGGATTCATAAACTAAAAGCATGTAAACATCCGGGTCTGAATGAGGACTTTGATTTATCTTGTTTCTTGTAAGTTTTTGAATTTCTTTTTTGGTGATTCTGGTATTTGTAGTTCTTGTGTTTTTTGTAGTCCCCCCCTGCTGTGTCGCTCTTCACAAACCTGTGCTGTGTGGCACACTGATTGGGGCGTGGCTGCTTGAATATTCATGGCCCTCTCCCAAACCTGTTCATTTTATATTAAGCCCTGACGAAGAGCTGGTGGTCGAAACATGTTGGCTTGACCATCTAAATAAAGGCCTTTTAAGTACTTCCTCGTGCTGTGCATATTTGTTTTAGAGTGCCTGGGCTTGCTGCTTTTTTGAAACTTGGATCCTTTTCCCAAGGGCACCTACATAAACATTTTTGGAATACACTGGGACACCTAGAGCAAACAGTCATTTTGTTGTTTCTACATATTTTTATGTATTGTTTTTTTCTTGTATTTCAAGACTATTTACATTATAGATTCTCACTGAAGGTATTCATTTATGAATGAACACATATGGGATTATATTAAGCCCATGGAGACCTGGTGGTTGAAACATGTTGACTTGGCCATAGAAATGAAGGCCTTTTAAAGCTCAGGGACTGTTCAAACTCAATTCTAGCAGTCATGATCCCTCCTGCATACCCAAACTGTTCAAGTTTATTAATTATATGCACATTGCACGGCCGTGAACAGCTTTGAGCGGCGTCAAAGTGAAGCAGGGGGACGATCACCTAAATTGCTCTCATTTAGATCCTTCTTCTATATTATTCCATCGCTCAATAAAAAATGTAGACAATGTAACAAGGTCTGTTATTTGCTGTGTTTACAACATACTCTGAGGTGGCAAAAATAACATTACGCTACAATGTCAAAAATGCAGGTGCCTCAGCTTTAATCAATTCACAGACTGTTAAAACAACCTTCTGAAGCTCATTGAGAAAGGCAATTGTGAAGAATTTATAAAACCATTTTTTTCTTTTCTACACAATCCCATTCATAGTTTAACGTCTTCAGTGAGAATCGTACATTGTAATAGTGTTCGTCAATACATAATAAAATGTCTTAAAAGAGTTCTCACGGGATCATAGGGACATGCTCCCTCATGCAGGCTGTATCTTTTGGAAATTAGAAGAGGAAGTTACACAAAAACAAACAAACTATAACTCTGCATGGACCATGAATGACTCCCAGTTCTAATGCAATATTGTCCTCAGGCAAAAGTATTTGAATGTACTTACACTCAACTCAAATGGAAGCAACATTAGAACTTAAAATGGGACCAAAGCCAGCAGATTTAATTCACTTCCATTTAGTCGTCACAGGAGCCGAGATGTAAGCATTAAATTGTGCCGGCAATTACCTGCAGCCATTGTTTTATAGCCGTACGGGCAAATAGTGCGCCTTGTCACGCCGCCTTCTATGGCGCAGACTCATTTAGCCTCGCAGAGACATTAGCTTTTTATGGGAGGACATTTTCAAGCTCCATTTAGGCTTCCGTTCTATATCAATTACGCTAATACTCAGACAAGTCTTACAGAGCGCTGGAATGACGTTCAACAAGTGACATTGCAGTGTGTTTAATGTATGGAAACACGTGCCTAAAGAGGGGCACGATAGTTGCTTTAATGCGGTATGGTTGGGTGGCGGGTCGCACGGCGATGAGGGACAACGGGCTGCTAAATGGGTCGACATTTCTTGGCAACTGCGTCAATGTAGCGACGGAAAAAGTGACTAAAGGGCGACAAACACATGGCGAAACCGCGACAAAAAGCAATAACAATAAACTTGATTGATTGATTGACTGAACTAAAAAAAAAAGACAAAAATGTGTCGACAATTTAGGATCAGTTTTGTAGGCCTTAGCTTGAAACATAATGCGGGTCATGCTACATGCTAAACGCTAACTTTGAGTGCCAGTTTTTTGGATCTTTTGGACTAAATGTTGTCACAAAACGTTCATATTGATCCGGTTTTGACTTCGCTCTATTTGTATGTGCTAGATATGGTCATCGTCCAATAGTGAAGGTAAAAAAGAGTAAAAAATAATGATTCCCTCAACAGACTTCCTTCCCCCTCACTAGGCCAAGTCACCAGGTCTCAACAGCCAAACCCGCCTAAAACCGCCCATTGGTCTGACAACCCATTAGTCATCTCATTATTCCGAAAATGTATATGTAAAACTGAAATTGTCCTTCAGAAAATGAGGCTCAGGCAAGAGGTCACTGACCGTAAAGGGATATTTCAGGATTTTTGACATTGGGCCTCATGGAGATAAATTCATGCAGTTCTTATATTTGAAGAGTCTAGTGGCGCTAGGCTAATGCTAGGCTAACACATTTCAATGGTATCAGCAACCCTGCATTAAAAACAGTCTCCACAGAGCACCTGAGGCAAATCACTTATAACGCCAGACTAACCATATAAATGTCTGTGTCGATAGAATAATTTTAACCATTTTGCATTTAAAATAACTTATATTTGAGCAGCATCAGCTTCGTGGCTGTAAGCTAGCGCGTCGGCGGAGTGATCTGCGAGAAAATAGTCCCTCAAAATGCGGTAATTCATGTTATATTTCAAAAATGATTCTATCGACACAGACATTTATATGGTTAGTCTGGTGTTATAAGTGATTTGCCTCAGGTGCACTGTGGAGACTGTTTTTAATGCAGGCTAACTGTTACCATAGAAATGCTTTAGCATTGCACTAGCCTAGCGCCACTAGACTCTTCAAATATAAGAACTGCATGAATTTAAGAAAACAATATCTCCAGACATCAACAACGCTTTGGATAACTAGGAAATGAGGCCCTATGTCAAAAATCGTGAACTATCCCTTTAAGGTTTGGGCCAATGGTTGTATATGGCTCTCTAATCCACAACACAACTGGGTTAAACATTTCGGACTAATGGCACCTCCGCTCAAAGGTAATTTTTCGGAATAATGAGACGTCGGACTAATGGGCCTGTCGGACCAATGGCACCCAAAATCCACGGACATACGGCGTGGCTAGAATTGTCAATGTTTTCCAATAACATACAGAGCCCATGTGCCCTTTTCTCTCTCTCTGAAAATCAGCCTCAGATTTAAGATTTTGTCGTTCGAAATAGTGATAGCTAGCCTATCTCACATTGAACACAGCATAGCAAGGCCGCTATGGTTTATCGTCTTAACCCCCACCTAAACCGAGCACATTTCCCCCAGTTTGGCTTTACCCAAATCTAAAAGCTTCTTTCACTAAAGCAAAATGGCAACGAAAACGAGGATGATTTTGTTACAATAATACAACATAAAAGTGACTAAAGAGCTACAAAAATCTGACAAATAATGTGACAAAACCACGACAAAAAAGCTAACAGTTTTGTAGGCCTTAGCTTTCAAATGAGGCGTTATACTGTTGCTCTCCAGTCCAGAAGCTTTTAGATTTGGGTACTTCCAAACAAGAGAAAATGCACTCAGTTATGGTGGGGGGTAAGAGGTTAACCGTAGACCTGGCAACCTGGGGGCCTGTGTTCACATGTTCTAATGACTGTGTATCGGTTTCTACAGGTACTCCAGTTTCTTGTACATAAAACATGTACAACAGGGTTCCTTCTGGGGCCAAGACTCCTCTGAAAAAGAGATTCTCACTGGGACTTTTCTTGTTGGAAAATACAAGAAATACCATTGTGTCCAGTCATTAGCCATTTTGCCCCATTGCAGCACGTGTTCACAGAAAAGATTATTATTGAATGTGGTACAAACTATTTTCATTTCTTGTAATAGTACAAAGATTTTAAACTCTATTGAAAAGCTGTGTACTCTTTCTCCTGTTTTCAATTTGACGAAGTTGCTCCAAAGGACGGCCATTCCACTGAGCAAGAGTCTGTGCACCTTCAAGCATCACGTCTCCTGAAGTTAATGAGGACACGCACTACTTAACGTTGTCTGAACATTAGGGACAAAAAGCAATATCTGTTTTTTTTTCTTTTTACCGTTTTGTTAGCCTTCCGACCAAAACCATTAATGCACTAAATTTAGCATCCCGACACCCTGGAGGCGATTCATATCCCAGGACCACAGACACCGGGGGCAAAGAGGGGCTCGGGCTCTTTGTGCAAGGACACGTCAGCATCACAAAGGCAAGAGGACGGCGGACTAAACTTTTAGAGGATCTCACAGCAGAGCACAACTTTAGCTTCACTGATATCTGGAGAGGAGAACTATAGGGAACTTGTATGTGTTAATTATGAATTGCGCAGCATTTACAGAGACTATACAATAACAACTACAACAAAAGACAAAAACAACAGACAGACTTTGTGACACTTTCTCAATTTTTTTGTTTGTTATTTAATGTTCCTAAACTGCTGGAAGTTCATTCGTGGATATGGGAGATGAGAGACGACCTAAATAAAGTGAATGAGCAGGTTATTCCAACAATGGAGCGGTTCAAGGAAGATGAGACATTTACTACGGTGAGCAGACGTCCTCATTTGCCCAGATGTGTCCTCATTATTAGGTTAAAAAAACTATAGTCCGATAATTGTTTTCCTGTAAGCGTTTTTCAACTCCTGGACATAACCTTAACCAGTCAGATGTTGTTAGACGTTGTTAACACACTCGTAACTAACACTAAAGGCCACACAAGAGGTTTATCCCGGTAAGCTCCCTGGCAATAACTCTTAAACAGACATAATATTCGAGTTTGTATTTAGTGAAGATATGTACTTTTAAGAGCTACTTCCGTGCACTATCAGCGATGCAAACTCTCATGCGAACACATGAATAATCTCTCTGTGAACCTAGTGTGTTTACATGCACTTGGATAAACCATTATCCCGGTTACTAGAAACCAGGATATTCCCACAGTTTCTTGGTTACCGTACCATGTAAACACAGTATTTGCTGATGTACTGAGCGTGTGCGAACCTTTGAAAAAGATACGGCAGCAGAAAACACTTTCCCACAGCCATTTTATCTGGTTAACACAACGTTGAAGTAACCAACAACTAGTTTTTTGCTCAACAGTATCTCCGGTGCCCCTCCTGGAGCCGCCACCTTAACGTGGTGGAGGGTTTGAGCGCCCGAATGATCCTGGAGCTCTGTTGTCGGGGGCTTCGTGCCCCTGGTAGGGTCTCCCATGGCAAACAGGTCCGAGGTGACGGGTCAGACAAAGAGCGGTTCAGAAGCCCCTTATGAGAGACCAACAGGCCCAGTTAGAGCCATGAGGCCGTCCTTCTGTGGACCCACCACCTGCAGGAGGCGCTATAGGGGCTGGTGCAATGTGATTTGGGCAGATTCAACAGCTGGCAACGGAAAAGTGGAAGAAAATGGATGGATGTTTTAAGTGCTTCCTCCGACAGTTCTTTTCCCTGTGCTAAAGAGATGTCCGTAAAAGCTACGCGTTAGCAACATTGCTAAAGTATTTAGCTCCTTTATTTTATCCTTTCATTTGTAATTGGCTCCGCCCTCTCTGGAGCCTAAATATCCAGGTTACTGTAGTTGCTCATGTAAACATATCCAGAATACTGTCATAACCAGGATATGCCTAATAACCAGGTTACCCGAGCGCATATAAATACACTCAATGAGAATCTTGGTAATGTGCTGGAGAGGGCTTTGCACAGTGGCCTGAAGATCGTGGTGATCTCGTGTGTATTTCAGAAGCTTATCGAAAACGACGCCACTTCGACTGCATGCCGGAAATCAAAGCTAAAGTCCGATGAAATACGAGAATGTTTGGATACATCATCGACCACAAAACTAGCATTAGCCCCCGGTCAGTGGTTAGAGTATCGGGTTTAGTTTTCACGTTTGAGTTGACTTTAAATTATTTAGTAAAAAAAAAAAAAAAAACACAGAGCTCTGCCGTTCAGCCGCTGAGGTCCGAGACGGCACCCGCTTCCTCCGACCTTTTCAACCTCCACCCCGACCCCGAGGCGGAGCATTAAGGGGAGACGGATTGAATTGTTTTCTGCTATTTCACGCGGCGCTTGTTTTATATTAAGAGCGATATTGAATTGGAACGCGCGATCGATAAACACAACGCGCTGCCGCCCGTTTTGAAGGCTCCGTGTGCGCAGAATGTGACGTCTTTTATTGGCTATAAAGGATTTCTGACATTGTTTTAATATAACTCCGGGGCTGGTGTCAAAATACAAAACAACGCAATGTTTGTGTGGAATGTCGGTTCAAAAACACTGTCGATAAGTGCAATACTTTAGGGTCCTGTTAAATAAGTTTACAAAGTATTACGGCTTTTATTCGTTCTATAGGTAACAGTAAATACAATCACAGGGTGGAGACGAAATGATAGCAATAGTTTTGCACACGAGCAAGTAAGGTGTAAAAAAGGAGTTCCTAAAATCACTCAACCAACAACCCGGGACCCCGTCTGTATAATGTAATTAGCATTTATAACAGTGTAGGGTAATGACCGAAAGGGCAGGATCGCCAATACAAGCGGCCGAAATGAGTTTCCTTCGCAGGGTGGCTGGGCGCACCCTCCGAGATCGGGTGAGGAGCTCAGTTACCCGGGAGGAGCTCGGAGTCGAGTCGCTGCTCCTCCACGTCGAAAGGAGCCAGCTGAGGTGGCTAGGGCATCTGTTCCGGATACCTCCTGGTCGCCTCCCTCGGGAGGTGCTCCAGGCATGTCCTATTGGGAGGAGGCCTCGTGGAAGGCCCAGGACACGCTGGTGGGACTATGTCTCTGAGCTGGCCTGGTGTGGCCTCGGGGTCCCCCCAGAACAGCTGGAGGAGGTGTGCGTGGACCGGGAAGTCTGGGCATCTCTGCTGAGACTGCTGCCCCCGCGACCCGGCCCCGGATAAAGCGGAACAAAATGGATGGATGGATGGTGTAGGGTGCAAAACATTTAAAATCTGGTTTAATTATGTTAGTTTGGATACTGTATTTTGATACGTGGATTAATTTCACTAAAACATTCTGCTACGGTATTTATTCATTTTTTTACAATAATGAAAGAAGGAGCAAAGGTTCATAGCTGTGGTCCAAACTCATCCCCAACTCTCCTAACTAAAGTACGTTCACTGGAGAATAAGATTACTGACTGTTGGGTTTTTGTATTCACTGAGTTCTGGCTCAACTGTAAAGCGTGTGAAAGTCAGATCCAGGGGAGGAGGATGAAGATGAAGATGAAGAAGGAGCGAGAGAAGTACTCAAGAGTAACGTTACATTGAAATGAAGCTTCAGCGCAAATTCAACCTGGAAGACATACCTGCATCCTCCATTATCCGATCATCCAATCACGACCGCACCTTCGAGTCAGCCAATCCCCGGTCAATCACTTGGCCGTTTCCCAGCCGTGCTGCGGCCCTCCTCAGCCCCTCCTCCGCCTGGCCTCTCCTCGGTTCCGGTCGTCGGCTGCTCACTTGTCCTACCATCACCGGTGTCCGGGCTCCGGGGGAAGATTCTGACTGTCATCCATCATCACCATGTATTACATATTGTTAATGCAATCTTGTGAGTCTGTGAGTTTTTAAGTACAAGTAAAAAGTAGTGACCCAAACAATTACTTAAGTAAGAGTAAAAAAAGTACTTGGAGAAAATGTTACGGGTAAATGTTTTGGCAAAAAGTCAGATTTATTTTCAATGAGGTGAAACAAAAACATAAAAATTGAAGAAAATTCCATGAAAATGGCAGGAAATACAGAAACGAGATGAACTACTTTACTCAAGTAAGAGTGCAGATACTTTGTTATAATTTAACTCAAGTAGAAGTAAAAGGACTGTATGATAAAACTACTCTAAGAAGATGAACGTCTTCAAAAGAGTAACTGAGTACTACCCGCCTCTGCTCCCCAAATCATGTCACACAACTCACCATAATGCCGACAAAAACGACCAAGCTCACAATCGATATCCGTCTGCTTCCACTAAACCAAAGGAGGACTAGACCTGTTTCATTCCACTGGTCGAAAAAAAAAAAAGAAAATGGTTACAGGGTCTTGAACCATCCTTCATAAATTAGCAAAGCCCTAACCTTCAGCGGCTAAAATTATAATGTTAAAAATATCTCCCTCTCCCCCCCAAAAAACGAATCTGTTTCTCCCAACTGTGTTCGTCTCTCAAAATGAGCTTCTTCAGTTCATAAATCACACACGGCCTCCCACTCGCCAGGGACGGCGGGGGGGGGCCCCACAGCGCCGGCGCTCCTAACGTAAAAACCAATACGTTTCAACGCGGGTTTTTAAAGATTCAAATTTGGGTGCCGATAAAAAGAAATAAAAGAAATCAGACACTCGGAATGCCGCGGAGTAATGAATATTTCATTTTTGAAGAGGAAGGGTCCACAGTGGATGTGCGCAGACAAAAGCGGGCTAATGTTGTTGAGGTTTATTTATTTCATTACGCCGGAGCTCAGCAGAGATCCGTGTTTATCCACCTAGGGGGGGATTTCCGGATCCGCGATTGGATTTTATCGGCGCGCTGTCAATATGAAACCTTTCCATTATACAGTAGTTTACCTCCGGTGATCTCCAAAGACTTCATCGGCAGTCAATCAAAGGCGTTTTATGCGCTGCCCCCCCCCCCCCCGCTCCGCTAACGCGATCTGAAAGCCCCCAGACGACTGTGGAGAGGCATTATGCATTCATGTAGGCCTCGCTTCCTGATCATGGAGGCGCTTGTTCTGCCGGTGTCAGTCAATCAAAGGCAGCCTGGGCGGCGCAGTGATACAGAGGAACGCCATCTGTGCAATTACACAAACGGTTAAGATCAGGTGGGGGGGGGGGGCGCGGCGAGGGACCGTGTTTTCTCACGACCAGCTCTCGGGTGTTATTCGTGGCTTCTTCCTTGGTCGATCTTCTTCTCATAACACCTCGTAAAGAACAGAACAGATCAGAGGAATAGGCCTTTCCAAACCAGCTGTTAGACCTGCAGAACCAGGAAATACCACCATATTAGTCCAGTGCTCCGGTCTCTGCACTGGCTTCCTGTCACTCAGAGAATAGAATTTAAAACAGCTTTGCTTGTGTACAAGTCGTTTCATGGTTTAGCACCAAAGTCCATCTCTGACATGTTAGAGCCGTATGAACCATCTCGGGCCCTGAGAACTTCAGGGAGGGGTCTCCTGGTGGTTCCCAGAGTCAGGACTAAACACGCTGAGGCTGCGTTTCAGTTTCATGCAGCTAAAATCTGGAACAGTCTTCATGAGGATGTGAGACAGGCCTCAACTCTGACAATGTTCAAATCCAGGCTGAAAACAGCTCTTTTTACCCGAGCAGATGAAAACTGAAAGTATTTTATCTGCACACTCGCCGTATGAACCATCTCGGGCCCTGAGAACTTCAGGGAGGGGTCTCCTGGTGGTACTAACATGGCAAACTTTGTCCGAGTGACACACCACTTTTATTCAGCTTTACCGTGATCAAGCGTCTCCACCAACACGCGCTTTATTATTCGTTTCCATCGGCGACCGTTTGCAACTCCTCTGCAACGCCGGCCGAGGAATTACGAACGCTTGCGCCTACGAAAACCCTCGCCAGCGTCACCTCTCCCGTCTCTCTACCGTCTCCCTCCGCGCACATCAATAAATGAAACAACGCTATGGGGACGGGATCGCGATGTCACCCGCGCCCCATGAGGCCTCGGTGACGCTTCCCCCCACATGTTAATTAGCGCCCGATTTCCGGCGCGGCTCGAGATCCAGGAGCCGGCGCGGTCGCGAGCGTTGCTTTGTTGTTGCGTCAGGGTTTGCTCGCTGTGAATCTGGGCGCCGCGTGCTGTTTATTCATTAATTTATGTAGGGGCTGCTCTGATCCCACTTCACAGAGAATACAGAGAAACCGAGCTCCCCCCTTGTTATTCTTTTTTTTTTTTTTTTGCGCCACAAAGTCGATAACGCGCAGGCAGGTGTCACGGCGGGAATCAGAAAAGGGCCGTAAATGGGGAGTGAGTGAGTGGTTATTAAAAAATCCATGTGCAGGTTTAGTAATAATGGAACAAAGGGGTGTTCGGAGATGAGGCGTGTCACAGCGGGAGGGGGGGGAAGTCACTACTCACAGGTTTTTGACACCGCACGGCCGATTTGGGATCGTTTATACGTGCCGGGGATTAGAGTTAGACTCAACTTTTGCTAAAGCATAGTTTGTGACGTTTGTAGTTTCACTTCCTTATTGGAAACAGACAGGAAGTGACATAGACAGAGGCGAACCATTTCAAATGAGTCAGTGGGGATTTCGATGTCATCAAATAAAATCACTGATCATTTAAACGTGTCGTTAGCGTCTCAAACTAAATGGTAGTTTGTGAGTTTAAAAAAATATCCCATAAGTTTACTTGGTAACACTTTACATGACGACCCGGTAACTGCTAGTAATAAATATCAATAAAAATGGTAGTTCTTGGGTAATTAAAGTAGCAGTTAATAGTAATTCATTACAATGACTGCTAGGTAACCCTAACCCTACACTTTAATTGACATTTATTACTAAATTTTACTATTAACTACTACTTTAATTACCCAAGAACTACCATTTTTATTGATATTTATTACTAGCAGTTACCGGGTGGTCATCTAAAGTGTTAACGTTTACTTTTTGCTCTGCAATTTGCGATGTTACTCCGAAGATGACGACAACTCACGCTATACTGCAAAAAAGTAGCCGTGTTTTACTAAAAAGCATTGGACGATAAAAGAAGAAATCAGCCCATTTGCGGAATTTGTGAAGCTCGTTTTGACCCGAGTTCCCAGTTGGCACTTCCTGTCAAAAAATTCTAATCAAAATAACTTTTCTGCTTAACATTTCTTAATGAAGTTGCTGCTTCAAACAAAATTATAATTATTACTCACAACATATGTTAAATAACACATTTTCAAGAGCATTAAAACCTGCCATTAAGGGTAGACACTCCAGGCAAAACATTTTATTTTATTTTTCAAATCTTTGGGGCAAATTGATCTTTTAACCTTCAGTATAAACTTCACCTGGAAACAAACAAACAAAACATTGCACTGATTCAATGTTTAACGATAGATTTATTTGGGAGATTATCATTTCAAGAGCCATTTTTCTCCAATTGGTGCAACACGATCTCCGCACAGAAGCATCTGCAGACTTCAAACGCTCCAGCCTCGAACTGAACAATATTTTGAAGAATTTTCGGGGGGGCAATTTGGGGTTTTTTGAATTTCAATGAAGATGATTTTTCCACGAATAAAACAGCTTCTATCTATGCCAGTGATCTACAGCAAACGTTTCAAAGCGATATCTTTATACGCATGTTTCGTAACTTTCAAGGTCGTGTCTCCTTTTTCCTGGTGTAGACCGTTTACCCTGGCAGTAAACGGGAAGGAATGTTTAATAAAAAGCAGCGTTGTTGTACTTCTGTCGTTGGGATTGACGTATGGAGTAAATAAGTAAGATAAGTTGGTAAGCCTAAATAAGTCTTACCAACTTATCTCCTCCCAGACTCGGCACAGCTGTGTCCCTGCAAAAGTTCTCAGCTCTTTTGCGGTGGGGAAAAACAGAGGCAACATTTTCGCCCTACATTTCGGACACTGCCTGCGGGCGTCTCCGCAGGACCCCCCCCCCCCCCCCGGCAGGTGGCGGGGCTTCCGACGGACAGCGAGCCAACGAGAGGAGAAACACTGGAGCGGCCAATAATCGCTCCCTGTGGCCTCATCTCGCGCGCCGCTACAGGCCATTATTAATCATTCAGTACGTGTCGGGCTTCGGTTCAGCGCTCAAACACAGCGCCCCCGTCAAAGCAGCCGCACCGGGCCGGGCATCGTCCCATCATCTGCGCTTGTAGCTGTTCTTCAGTCCTACAGTGCCTTGCGAAAGTATTCGGTCCCCTTGAACTTTTCGACGGTGGGGATGGTGTGTTCAGGGTGACGAGCTGTGTTGCTTTTACGCCAAACATAACGTTTTTCATTGTTGCCAAAAAGTTGGATTTTGGTTTCATCTGACCAGAGCACCTTCTTCCACATGTTTGGTGTGTCTCCCAGGTGGCTTGTGGCAAACTTTAAACGACACTTTTTATGGATATCTTTAAGAAATGGCTTTCTTCTTGGCAGCATCTGTGATCAGTTTTCTCCTTGTATGAGCTGAAAGTTTAGAGGGACGGCCGGGTCTTTGTAGATTTGCAGTGGTCTGATACTCCTTCCATTTCAATATTATCGCTTGCACAGTGCTCCTTGGGATGTTTAAAGCTTGGGAAATCTTTTTGTATCCAAATCCGGCTTCAAACTTCTCCACAACAGTATCTCGGACCTGCCTGGTGTGTTCCTTGTTCTTCATGATGCTCTCTGCGCTTTAAACTGACCTCTGAGACGATCACAGAGCAGGTGCATTTATACGGAGACTTGTTTACACACAGGTGGATTCTATTTATCATCATTAGTCATTTAGGTCAACACTGGATCATTCAGAGATCCTCACGGAACTTCTGGAGACAGTTTGCTGCACTGAGAGTAAAGGGGCTGAATAATTTTGCACGCCCAATTTTTCAGTTGTTTATTTGTTAAACATGTTTGAAATATCCAATACATTTCTTTTCACTTCATGATTGTGTCCCACTTGTTGTTTCTTCACAAAAAATTACAGTTTTATATCTTTATGTCTGAACCCGGAAAATTTAAGTTTTAAAATAAGCTGTTTTTAGTGGAAAAAATAAAAATAAAACATTTTTGCCCTGTTAAATACAAAACTCAATAAATCAGGGTAGGAATTAGATATTATAAAATCCCTCGGGCAAAGAAACAAATTAGTTTCTGATGTAAAAAAACTAAAAAATTATAAATATAATAACTCAATGGAGGTAGCACAGCGGTTAGCGCTCGTGCATCACAGCTCGAAGGTCCCGGGTTCGATTCCCACCTGGACGGGGTCTTTCTGTGTGGAGTTCGCATATTCTCCCCATATCTGCGTAGGTTTCCTCTAGGTATTCCAGTTTCCCCTACCCCTAAAAAACATGTACAATAGGCCAGGATGAATGAGAGTGTGTTTGTGGGGGACGATGGATGGAAATTACCCCAAGGATACAATCCGATGTGGCTTGTTTACATGCATGAGACCCATGTATGTTTATTTACATGCACTGTCCCGACCAAATAAATAAGTGCATTTGAACATGAGCAAAAAATGTATTATTGGAATTTATTTAAAAAATATATATATATATACAGAGCATGGTTGCGAATGCACACTCACTATGGTAAAGTTTGTTTATTGAAAAAAATAAATTACAAATAGTTACAGCTCTATTCTTTCTTCAATGTTTCTGATACAAGCCAATAATCTGGATGGGACCACAAGAGTGTATTGTTAGCAGCTGTGCTTATACGCTGCCCCTATAGGCCAAAGCTGCAACTGCACCTGCGGTAATGCAACAAGCTCTGCTATGGCATTGAAATTCCCAGCACCACCGGGGTCCGAACCAAATAACCTCGGGGTCCATATCCAGACCTAAGTACGAAGTTTGAGAAGGCCCGAATTAAAGCATCACTGCTTAGAAATGATGGCCGATACTTCTGATTCATCTTAAAATGTTTGTTTCGATTTGCTCAATCTCTGAACCACGATGAAAAACGCTCCCGGGTCCTGGTTTTCGCTGCGATTCAGCTCCGGATTTGACCGCGTTTTGCAAAGACTCCTCTTCTTAAGCCTCCATTTTCTCTGCTGTAAAAAAAAAAAAAAAAGGTCACCGCCTCATCCCCGCTTTTACTGTTGTTGTTTCATTTACATGTGTCACAAGCGCCGAGCCCGTCTCCCATTTCCACAGAACGTAATCAATTTTCACAGCTCTTTGTTCTAAGTCAGCGCTTTCCTCCCCTCTGCGCTCGCCGCCGCGGCGTCGACTTTAATGTGCAAACTAAATCCTTACTTGGTGCTTTTGTTCCCGTTATCTTCGGGGCATTCGAAGCGCTCTCTACTTCTTCTTCTCCTTCTTTTTTCTCCCTCCCTTCCATTTCTTTGTTTTATTTAAAGCGTTTGGAAATGCTTACCGCCCACATATCACGGCGCAAGGTCTTCTCCGCGCATCTGTGGAGACGATTTGCATTAAGTGTTGAAGATTATTAAAGAGCACGCAGACGTAACCAGCACCGAAATGCAATTTAACATCAGTGCTGAAAAAAACCTTTTCTCGGTACTTCTCGAGACTTTGTTTGGTGCAACTTTTGTGGGGGGTTCCTGCCTGATGATCGGTGTCTATCAGAGCTCTGTAATGTCCTCTTACAGGGGCTAAGCCCAGGGGCCCAGCAGGCTGAAGGGCCCCTGGGCAGAAGGAGACAAAGGTGAGAGTTCCCCCTCTCTCTTTGCAGATTCCCTCACATGTAAAGCTTAATCAGATGACTTTGTACCCGAGTCTAAACCAGGTCTGAGCCATTTTCATTGAGTTGACACTGTGAAAAAATATGTACCTATATGTCTGTTAAAATGCGTGAGAATGCACCAAATTCCACCATTAAAATTAAAAAAAATCTCTGTGGGAGGACCCCCTGACCACCAGTCTGGCAGGAGCAAAGGTTCTTCCGCGAGGGCCACGGAGCTGAAATCTGGGTCATTATGTTAAACTGTTTTTTTTCACAAATGTGTCATTTTGTACTATGTTCAAATATCTGTTTATCGTAGAGCAAGAGAGAAATCCGACAGACAGACAGACAGACAGTATATGGGGGGCCCTGAGAAAAAACTTTAGCCCCAGGGCCCATTTTACTTAAATCCGGCCCTGGTCACAATAGACACTTTTCCCATTCTTTACGCAGATGGGGGGGGGGGGATTTATTCTAATTCCCGCGTGATTGACAAGCGCATGAACCAATCAGAGAAAAGCTGGATATGACTCAAACGGCATGCGGTATCTTTCACAAACGGGGAAGTTAGTGTTTTTTACGCCGCATCGGCCAGAAAAGTGGAGGCAAAAATTTAACGATCTGTGTCATTTTTCCCACAAAAACATAACGAATTCAACACAAATGCGCAACAGCTGTTTCAATCAATGTACGGCACAGAAATACTTTGGACAGATGGCAACAAGCAGAAAATCCTCTGACGTGTTTGTTGTTGTTGGAAACAATAACCCCTCCTGGAGCCGCCACCTTAACGTGGTGGAGGGGTTTGAGCGCCCGAATTATCCTGGAGCTCTGTTGTCGGGGGCTTCGTGCCCCTGGTAGGGTCTCCCAGGGCAAACAGGTCCTAGGTGACGGGTCAGACAAAGAGCGGTTCAGAAGCCCCTTATGAGAGACCAACAGGCCCGGGTAGAACCATGAGGCCGTCCTTCTGTGGACCCACCACCTGCAGGGGGCGCTATAGGGGCTGCATGAGGATAAAAGGAACAATTCAAGCAGGTCAAGCAGGGAAGTATGCATTTGTAGGAACAGGCTCATACAATGGTAGACAATCTTGATGTTTCTGGGATTTCGAACTTTCTGGGGTTAACTGATTTGTATATATACGTTTAGCCTGTACTAAAATACGACCATATTAGTCCAGTGCTCCGGTCTCTGCACTGGCTTCCTGTCGCTCAGAGAACAGAATTTAAAACAGCTCTGCTTGTGTACAAGTCGTTTCATGGTTTAGCACCAAAGTCCATCTCTGACATGTTAGAGCCGTATGAACCATCTCGGGCCCTGAGAACTTCAGGGAGGGGTCTCCTGGTGGTTCCCAGAGTCAGGACTAAACACGGTGAGGCTGCGTTTCAGTTTCATGCAGCTAAAATCTGGAACAGTCTTCATGAGGATGTGAGACAGGCCTCAACTCTGACAATGTTCAAATCCAGGCTGAAAACAGCTCTTTTTACCCGAGCAGATGAAAACTGAAAGTGTTTTATCTGCACTCTTGCCTTTTACTGTAATTGATTATTTTTTATGTTGGATGTTTTAATGATTGATTTGATCTGTTTTCTTGTAATTTTATGCAACTGTGAAGCACTTTGAATTGCCTTGTGTATGAATTGTGCTCTACAAATAAACTTGCCTTGCCTACTAGAATTAATTAGGACTTGATTGCGGGGAAGAAGCTGAGATTTCTTAAAGATTTCTTGTTCTACTCATTGCTGTGTGGGTTTTTACCTTGTCCTTATGAACTCCGTCACACGATCCTGGCCTGGGAGAGAGAGTTCTAGGATCCAACACCCGAGAAACCCTAGAGAGGCCGGGTCAAATGCAGTGAAGAAATCTCCCAATGGACAAGTCCGCTCAAAACCAACAATGGGCATCTGCTGCAGATCTCCATCCCATCCTCCGGTTCGTCTTCGCCTCGTATGGCTTGTGCTGCCGAATACGGGGCCTTTTTATTCCACTCAGAGAGCCAGAAGCCCGGGGGAAATCAAAGTAAGCATTTCCCTCTTTCTAAAGCAGCTCGTTTAATAGGTACAACGCCACTCAAGCATTCAGCGCTGTCCTTTGGTCTGTGAACACATATCATGGCCCCTACCTCAATGGGCTCCGCGAGGTATTACATAAATTTGGCTTTATTTATCCTGCCCGCTCGACTCTGGCGCAGAATGAAAGGGCGTAGGGAGAGTGGGTGTGTGCGGCTGCTTCCCAGAACGTTCAAGGCGGCAACATGGAGCTATTCATTCTGACTTTAGTGTGTGTGTTTTTTTTACCGTGACGAACTCAATAGCTACAACTTTACAAGGCGAGAGTGTAGGGAGCGAGAGTCGGAGGGTTGTTGCTGTAAATTAATGTCATCCAAAGGTCTAGGCAATTTTGAAAAGGGGAAGGTAAAGGGATGTCTCAAGAGGAAGACTGTTGACAAGGTGGTTTTATGTTCTTTGTCAAAATGTGCTACACAGATTTGAAGCTCGGTGTCCTTTCATTGGAATAACGGTTCTCGAAGTCTAAGGACCAGAGACCCTCGGGGCAACAATCCATCTCGCTGCTGACGGAAAGTTTGATTTCATCGATTTCTCTGAGTCACATGATTAAACATGTTGTGGGTTCACACAGAGGTCCTATTAACTGCTCGGCAATCATACTTTTCTTACTCTCTACTGTTAGGAGTAACAACACGGATTACTAGTTCCCCAAGGGTCTCTCGTGCAAACACTTAAAGTATGAAAATCGAGTGTTTTGCATACACATACACGCCCATAGTCCGGTCCATTTTCGTGGAGTATGAAAACTATATAGTTTTGGAAACCTTATGGTGTAAGCAATGAGAAAAACAATGTTTCCATTTGCCCTTGTCATTTAGTAAAATTGTGCCATTATACAATTTTTGCATTAGAGTAAATGGGGAGTTCTGGTCATTGCTACGGCAACACCGTGAAAAATATGACAAGGGTTTCATTGACTTTTTTGATTGGAACGACCAAATGGAATTTTCTGCCCAATTTCGTACATTTCTGCCAAATTCAAAACATTTCCGCCAAACTACGTTTTTTACTCCCCATATAAATGTCACTGTTGTCACAATTTTTTTTTTTTTACATATCAGAGAAAATGGAAACATTGTTTTTCTGATTTCTTATTTCATAAACTTTTAAAAAATGTATAGTTTTAAGGCAAGGCAACTTTTTCAATTTAATACTCTGTACAAAAATACGGCGATATTACATAGTGAACCGGACCACCAGTGTTTAGGTCTTTGCACTAGCCTCACAGAATAGACTTAAAACAGATCTGCTCAAGGACAAGTCAAGTTTGCTCGGTGGAGGGCCACATTATCTTCATTGTCAAAAGAGAAAGGGACCCTCCAGTTTTTTAATTAAAGCATCACTTTCCACAAATGCCAGTATTGTATGTCATATGAGTGTTCTGCTAAGACATGTTTAAAGGAATTGACAGTATTTTTCGAGTACTTTAACAGGCATTTGATGTCTGATTTGTGTGATATTGCCTAACCCTGGTCGAAAACATATTCAGCTGCTGAAATGTAAGAACTAAGTATCTCATGCCCCTAGAGGCCATAAGCGCCACTGCAGGTGTTGTAGCATGTTGTGTTTTTTTACTCATTAATTGTCCGTGAGAGTAAATACTACGCTGACAGAAAAGACAAAGGGACAGAGGGATATTGTTCATCCAATTATACAATGGAAATCATTTGTTTCACTCCAACTTGGCTGTAAATACTGTTTAAGTGGCGCTAGCCCGTTGTTAGCTTTTCCCGTTCGCCTGTTAGCTTCTTCTTCGTGATTCTATTAGTGTGTATTGGTGGCTCCGAACCGGAGGCAGGAAAGTTGCGAGCGTAGTTTTCTGGCCAGAGACACCAGGTGGCGATGAAAGACCCCCCCAATCATCCCATTAACACTTGTATTACCCCCAGAGGGACTACGAAGAGGATTTATTAAGGTAAACAAATTACTTAATTCTTCTTTTTTTCTGCATTTGTGGCATTAAAATAATTTGCCATTAAAAAGCATGACGTTTGACTTGTTTCTGCCGGTATAAACCCTGCCGGAGTCGAGGCTAAACACTGTAAAGCTGCGTTTCAGTTTTACGAAGCTAAAATCTGGAACCAACGTCCAGGAGACTCGAGACAGGCCTATTTTTAGCGGCGCGTGTGACACTGAGAGTATTTTTCCCGCTCTCTTCACTTTTAATGTTATTCATCATTTGTCTTCGTGTAATTAAACGCAACTGTGAAAGCGCCTTCCCTTGAACCGACTGAGACGGATCTTTGCCCCATCGAGAACCGCCGCCCGTAAAGTCAATTCTGTATCAGCTCACCGGCACAAACAGCTTTTCAATTACAACGTTTCTTAATAATTTATTGCACGTTCTCCATATATTCTCAGGCATTAGCTTCTCCTCTAGCTTCTCCCGTAATTACCTCCCGCCCCCCCCCCCCCCCCGCCAGAGACAGCCGGACGCCGGTAAATCACGGACACAGTGTGGCTTAGTTTTGCCTTGGTAGTTTCCGGCTTCGACTTCATGAATCACTCTATATAAGCGCCGCACATTAGCCGCTAAGAGAGCGCGAGGCGGCCGGGCGGCTAAGTGGCGTCGTGATTTAGTGCCGTACCTTTGAGTACAGGTTACGGCGGCGTTGAGGAACGTCGCCACACTCGTCGCACTTGCTTGTCCTGGGGCTCTGTAGTGGCGGGGTTAGGGATGGGGTGAGGGTGGGTTGCTGATGGAGAGAATACACAAGGCACTACGCGGAGAAACACTTTGTTGTCTTGGGTTTCTTTGATGTAAGGACTTGTGTCATTGTTTTTCCTTTTACCTGTAGTTGTATTGATATTATATTGTTTATTATAAGGGGGTATTATTTCTTTATTTTTGCAGAAATCTAGTCATAATTTGAAGTTCCCCTTGCAATTTGCCCCATATGTGTTAATTTTTTTTAAACTGGCATGCTTTTCATTCATGAAATGTGTTTATTAATTTATTTCATTTAATCTAAATATTATAGTTATACTGTTTGTTTGTTTGTTTGTCTCTTTCTTTTAGGAAAACTTACTGTATATGTGTTTAGAGCTATACACCTGGGGGACCATGCATTTTAACAGATAGGCCTTATCCGGACCTCTGCACCTTTGTGTCTCTATTACTCGGCCACACTGCCTTAAAGCCCGATCCGATCCGATTGGGGAAGCTAGGGCCTGGTTTGTACCTGGATGGGAAACCGCAAGGCAATAGAACAGGACGCCTGGTGAATGTAGAGTACGGCTGTTTCCCAATTGCCAGGATCCTCGGCGTCTCGACCACTTCGGACGGAATCCACGTCATCACAGCGCCGCCGAGTGGTCCACTCGCCCCCTCGCAGCTCGACTCCTCCGTTTGGCTCTTTTACGAAGGATGCACCGGTGGATCCTCCGCTGCCTCCGAGAGCTGAAATTACCCATGATGCACTGAAAAACTTCATTAGTTTGTACTCACTATGAAAGGTTTTGTTCCACAAATAATTGTAATAATAAAATCACTGGTAGAAGTTTTGTGAAGATGTAAAAATTAGGTTTATATAAAGGTAATCTTAATAAAAAGGCCAAATAAATAAACGTATTTATTGAGAAATTAGGCCTATGGTGGTTAACGCTGGTCTGCAATTGTAGCGATTAGCGATAAAGTGGACCTGCTAAATATGTTTGATATTTTAATTGAATACTTGCAAATCTTTGCAGAAATGTCAGAGATCCAACCAAAACCAGTTTATAAACAGCTTTTATTCACAAAACAGTAGTTTTTCAAAGCATAATTTCATGTTTTATCACATGATTTGTGACATGATGCAGCTGCTCGCTCTGAAGGCCGCGTGAGAGGACACTCAAGGACTCACCACCAACAGAGGAAGGATCCTGGCAGTTGAGAAACAGCCAATGAGTGGGTGTTTGGTGGAGGTCCGAGGGGCCGGTGGCGCTTCCGTCAGTCTGCCCCAGGACAACCGTGGCTACAAACGTAACTCACCACCACTGAGAACGGTGTGAATGAATAATGCAAGAAACTGTACAAACCCCTCCCTCCCTCAAAGCCGTTCCTGGAACACTCTCATTAAACATCAGCTCAGATCTCTGCTGGATCTTTGGTCATTGTTTCACTTCAGAATCAGGATGGCATTTGTTGCCGTGGTTCGAGGAGGGCGAAGTCTGTTGACCCAGTTAATGTGATTATGGTAATTTGACACATTTCCATTAGTTTTTTGTTGACCAGCCACATAACTGGGATTGGATTTGGGCAAACAAGGTGAAGTTCAAATGAAGACGCTGTGCCCCAACGGCATTTCCTTTTCCTTTTTATTACCATATACTTTCAGAGTGAGGATAGAATTAGACCCGGGCGAGAAACTGCAGCCGCAAGCCGATAAGATAAACATGTTTTTAGTTTTCCAACGGACCTTGAAAAACTTTGACTCAAAATCCTGAGAGTGCAATTAGATCGGACACATTTTTGCCGGCTTTGACCGACCAAAATGCAAATGGCAACACGTCCACATGTCCCGCGTCTGAAAGCCCCTTTTAGCATGACATAAATTAGAGTTCATAGCATTTGTCCATATGTTTTTTTTTTGTTGCAAATTCACCCGATGACACGAAAATGATCATTTGCCCACGTCTTTGAAACGTCGCTCTATAGCGGGATTTTCTCCCCCAAGACATCAGCAGTGACAAACAGTTTAATGGGAGTCATTTGTTGGGGACCAATGGCCGCTGACTGCTCTGCTTTTTGACTACGACACTGGAGGCCGCCATTGCTCCACCTTTGCTGTAGTACCTCCATATGACCGCTATTCCCCCATTGGAATGCATGGGACTTTAGACACGTTAAAAACAACTTTAATGCCCGGTGCTTAATGGTTTAGAAGTGGCTAGAGCTAGATATTCCTCCTGTGATTACGCTGGGTTAAAAACAATCTGGGGCACCGGGCTTTTTATCGTAGAAATAAATGTTCGAAATCTTGCATAATTAATGAGAGCCTGACTTTGATTGACAGGCCGTTTACGTCGCTGCCTGGCCATGGGCGTGATTACAACAGAAATACACGCCCCGCGAGGGCCAAGCAGGGCGGGGTCTACAGTCAAGATCCCGCCCTTATGCCCTTTTTAGGAACATGCTTCGTCAGAGCTGGAGAGGAGGAGCCTGTAAATCCGCCATGATTTCCCCCACGAACGTGGTCATTTTGGTAAACGGGGAGGAGTGAGGAGGAGCCGTCTATTCTTTTTACAGTCTATGTTGGGGACATTTTTTTTTTCCGCTAATTCGTGACGTAAACAAGTGTAAGAGTTGGAACAATAGTGTTGAGGCATGTACACATTTAGAGGTGATATTAGGTGAAATACAGTCAAAATGATGTGCTCCGTCATAGTAACATAGGCAAAGACTTACGGGACACATTGTTTTAAAAAATACTTTTGATGAGCCATGTTTACACAGGGGGTGTTTATTCATGGGATCTGTCCCATTTATTTATGCACTTTCGACAACATACCGTGCACTATTAAAACTTTAGGGACAATAGGGCTGGAAAGTCTCGTACCAGAAGCACTTCCGGTTCTTCGCTCGGATACAAACAAACAACCAGCTGTTCGAGGAGGCGGCTGAATTCAATAGTGCAAAATGCTTTGACACAGCGAGTGATTAGCCTTAGCCGTTAAACACAAAATGCCAATCAACGCCAGAGACGCCCAACACCGGCACATTAAGGCACGAGGGTCCGTTGTTGATAAAATAGTTTACAGAGGCAATTCATACCAAAGACTTGAGTTTATTTCACTTTTTCTTTTAGTTAAAACCTCTTAACCCCCACCTTAACCGAGCACATTTTCACCAGTTCAGCAACAAGCACAACACACAACAAAAAAGCAACAAAAGGCAAACTGATGAAAATGTACTTGGTTAAAGTGGGGGTTAAGAGGTTATGACCATATTCAGTTCGTGGATTGTTTCACAGTTCTGTTGTTGAGTCCTTAGAGGCTTCAGTCACCGTAAATGACCACAGTCCGTCCGTAGAGGTGTTGCTCTCACACACGGAGCTCCACATGTCCAGTGACAGGGGAATAACAACAACAAAAAGCCAATCAAAGGCAGAGGAAAAGGCAGGCGGGCGTGTCGACCCTCCTTGACCAAGGCGTCTACAGATATAAAAGGGCGCACGAGTATAACTTACTCGAATATTATCACTAAATGGGACCATGCCACAGACCTGAGCGGGTGCGTACCTATGTTCCCCGGGTCCTATGTTCCCCGGGTCCTATGTTCCTCGGGTGCGATGTTTTTTTTCCGTAGGTGAGTTGGTACTTCACCCAATCACAAGTCATGAGAGTGAAATGTCATACATATATCAATCAGCTTAACCCTGACCCTGCCCGAGCCACTAACCTTAAGGATAGTGGGCTGGTGCCTAATCTTAATCAATAGAAGTGGGGGAACATAGGTACCGGGGAACATAGGGCTGACCCCGACCTGAGCGGGGCATGTGCCAATCCAGTCAGCGACTAGCATGGCCATATACGAAGTTTTTCATCCCGACATCGAAAATAACACAGAAAAAGCCATCAGAGCGTATGAAGTCTGCGATATCAGTACAGGACGACCAGCGTGTGTGGTTTGTTTGTATCCGTGGACGGGAATCTCGCAAATTCTCGCACTTCCGCTTTCCAGCCCTATAAAGCAATTGATTGATCAAGGCTGCAGCTCCACCTCATCCTAGACCACACAATATAAAAACATTTCTACCAGAAAAAATCCGCTGTTTTCAACACCATCAGTATTAACCTCTTAACCCCCACCTTAACTGAGTGCATGTTCTCCAGTTCAGATCTAAAAGGTTGCAGCCTATAGGCCAGAGTAACGCCTCATTTGAAAGCTAAGACCCACAAAACTCATCTAATCAAATCTTTTTTCCTCGCATTGTCGTGACTTGTTGACTTTTATGTTCCGTCTTATTTTTGTCACTTTTCCATCCTTGTCTTCGTCGCTATTTTGACACTTTTTTTCAAGAAGCTTTTAGATTTGGGTATGGGCCAAACTGGAGAAAATGTGCTCGGCTCAGGTGGGGGTTACGAGGTTAAAGTGATAGTCTGTAAGATTGCAAAGAGAGTGAGAGGGCGAGAAAGAGAGAGATATAGTGAGAAAGAGACTGGGATAAAGTGTGAGAGAGCGAGAGAGAAATTTAAAAGCAAATAATCAAGCCCCCATCCTGATTGGACGTGACGGGCCGGTTCGCTGGAGGGAGAGCTCGTCTCATTGGTCAAACCGATGGCACCAGAGATTCTGATTAGTCGCTTAAATCAGCAAAGGGAGGAACCTGAAAAATATATTATTACTGGATATCACGTGACGTCAAGTGGAAGGCCCAGGCGGTCAATTTCACGCAATGTATTACATTTGTGGGGAAAAAATTAAACTTACAGACTGTTCATACTTAGACTATGACATTATGAAATTATGAAAAATGATAAAATGCACTTTTCTTATGTTACTTTAAAGGGGGGGTATTATGTAAAATCGCCTTTTTCAAGCTTTACATCATGTTATTATGCCATTCCCTCATTAAACACGTGCCTGGAGTGTTGCCTCGGCTCATTCACATATTTTTGAGCAATCAGTAAAAACTTAGACGGCGGCCATTTTAGGTGTAGCTATGCCTCAGTCCTCCTAGGAACGCCCCCACCTCCTGGAGACGCTTCTGGACCTTTCGTCACCAGCCGAGCCCCCAACCACTGCTCCTCAGCTCAGCAGAGCCCCCTCCCCGCACAGTGTTGTTGTTTAAATGCCACAGTAGTGTGCTGAAGGGGGCGTGTCGGAAAGCTTCTTAAAGAGACAGAGGCCTATTTCAAGACGTTCAGTGCGGCCATTTTGAGAGAGCAATTTTATTCAAGGCAGTTATTTTAATTTACTGCATATACAGACCAACAGAAGGTTACGTCATCATTGTAGTGCTATAGACTGGTGCTATGTGATTGAAAAAGCAGAATACCCCCTCTTTAAGAATAAGAATTGAGATTGTACCTCTAGATTGAACCCCACGGTGGATATCGGTGCAAAGTAAACCTTTTTCCTCGTCCGAATGTATGTGTATTGCTCTAAGAAGCCACTCTACGTATGAATCAACCCGGCATCGCCGACCACACATTTATTTCCTGAATGTTTATCTCATAAAAGCAAATCTACTTTTGAGCTTCTCCGCAATAAATAAATAAATAAATAAATGGCATAAAAATGACCGTTTGCAGCCAATGTTAATGTCTTTAAGTGCCTCTTTCCCCGAGTCCATTTAGCCAGTATTGGTATCATAAATATCAATTTATACAAGCGCGGCACAGAACTAATAAAATGTTATAAAAGTGGGATTAATTGTGACGGACTCCTCAAAGCCATTAACGGTGGGTTTTATTTTTTAATGGCTCGACATTCCCCGCGCATATAATTCATCAGTCGCTCGGCCCCCGGTGTCGTGCCGCGCCTGCGCTCCTCACGCAAAAAACGTTAAGCTCCACTAAAACCGAATCTCTTCGCGCTTCAAACCCGGGGTTAATAGAGCCCGGACGCCGCGCCATTACATTAATTAAAAGACACGAGGTAAAAATCGCGCGAGCAACATAACGGAGATGGATGGGGCAGCGGGCGGGATATTTACAGGTGACTTAATTACTTTCACCAAATAAAACACATCTAGGTCACAAAGAGGAGAATTCCAAATAGGCAATTAAGCCGGTTCTAAGCGCCGTAATAAGCCCGGGCAAAGTACATAAAACGGGGGGAAGTAGGAGAGTGTCAGAGCAAACGACTTTGGCTAACGCTATCCATCATGGGACTAAGTGGTAAGATGGTGTCGGGCCGTCTAAATCCTAACAGCATTAATCCTAGATAGAGGAGCTCATAGCAGCCAGTAGCAATAATGGCAATAATAAGTCATCCATCTGGAAGGCGTCCAAGGCCTGACTGGTTAATTATGCTCCCCTCATGAATATGCCTTCCGCTTTTTAAGAGGACGAGGAGAGAGGAGAGGGAGAAAGGGATGACGGAGGGAACAAAGGAAGCGCCGGATGTCGGGGCGATGGAAGGTTGGAAAATGGGGCTTTTGAACTCTGCGTTTTGTGTTTCGCGGCGGTGCTTTTTTCAAGTTTGACACGGGTTTAGTACTATTTATCGGATCTAGCGCACGGTGGAGAGTTTGAGTAAATCTTAAAGAACGGCTGTTATATCACTCAGTGGTAACCCTAACCCTGAGAGAGGCTAAATGCTAACGACATTTGACTGAGCGCACAAAGACCAGACAGGTAAAGAACGTATCTCAGTATGTAAAATATAACATATACAGCGGGTACTTCATACGTCATTGGAGACAATTGATACGCTATGGCTACATGCAGACACCCGTACGGTGTCCCTTCCTCTGATTTACAAAAACTGCAATATGTTCAAAACTCCGCCTCCTCACCCACACCCGCCCCAGAGACCACATCACCCCTGTCCTCCAGCAGCTCCACTGGCTCCCCGGTCAACAGCGCATCCACTACAAAGTTCTGCTCATCACCTACAAAGCCCTCAACAACCTGCATGGCCCCTTCCATACCTCACAGACCTCCTACAACGCCACCGCCCCTCCCGTCGCCTCCGCTCTGCCAACTTAAACCTTCTCAAACCCGTCACCAAATCAACGAACCGAGCCTTCGCCATCGCCGCTGCTACACTCTGGAACTCACTCCCGATCCACATCATCATGTTGGTATTTTTCAATGAACTTGTACAGGTGAAAATGTTGAGCAATGTCATAATTTTTCCAAGGACTTTAGCTCTAATGCCAGTTTGAATCCAATGCAATGCTTTTGAATAACATTTAAGTAGGTAACCCAAGTAGGTTATCGTGGAATATTTTGGCCCAGGACCGGGCTACGTCTTTATGGGGTCCGCAATGACAAAGACCTACAAGACCATCTTCAGCCCCAAACCGTCCCCCCTTTTTCTCCTTCCTCTTTCCCATCAACCCTGCGCCCCCCCACCCCCCCTCCTCCCGGCGCCCGCTGCGATGTGCTCCTGATGACGGTGACACGTGAGCCGCGGGGACCATTTCGGAGCCAGCTGGTGGGAGACATCTGCAAACATGACACCCGCTCATTTATTAGACAGCCAACCTTCACCCCTGCACCGCCCCGCCCCGAAAAACTGGGGATTGTCTCTTCTGAAGGGAAAAATGTGGATCTTTTCACCGCGATACGGATTGCGTTTGAGCCGGGGACGGGGCGAGGGCACCTCTTTTTTTCCCCCCGTCTCCGGTAATAATGAATAGGCGGGAGAGGCCATTTTACTTTTAGCGCTTTACAATGGGGGGTTTATCACCATATCAAGATCATTGTTCCAGCTCCCAAGGGCCACAACGCCTTTCCTTCAACCTTCTTCTTCTTACGGCCGTCTATTTAATTAACTCGGGCGTGCGGATCGTAAAGACCGACAGAGACGGATCGGTTTGTACGGTTAAAACATCGCCGAAGTTTCCAGTGTTGAAACTATTCCAACTTGTTTGTTGTGCTGCTGCTTCATTGTTGATATTCACTTACACTGGAGTCACTACACAGGCCCCATTGAGCCTGGGGTGAACATGCCGTCCCTCATTTGAAAGCCAAGAACCTCCACAGTTCAGTCAAAGAGCTTTCATTACTGGAGGCGGCACTGGCACGAGGGACCGCGGTGCCTGAAGATTCAAGATGGACGAAGAAGGAGAAGAAAGAGGTATAAGTAGATGTCGATGTAGAACATGGAAGTATAAGTAGAGGTAGAAGAAGGATGAGAAAATATATAAGTAGAAGAAGTAGAGGTAGAAGGAGGAGAAGAAATAGATGAAGTAGAACAAGGAGAGTTTGGGGTATAAGAACATAGCAGGAGTAGATGAAGAGGTAAAAGTAGAAGAAGTGGAAAGAGACGTAGTACAAGTAGTAGAAGTAGAAGAGCATAGTGGTAGAAGAAGAGGTATAAGGCGAAGTACCAGTGGAAAAAGTAGAGAGATATGAGTGGAGGAAGTACAGCTAGAAGTAAGAAGGAGGAGAAGAAGAAGAAGTCGGGGTAGAAGAACATAAAAGGAGTAGAGGGAGAAAAGGAAGATGTATAGGTAGAAGTAGAAGAAGGAGATGTAGTACGAATAGAGTAGGAGAAGTAGAAGTCGAGAAAGGACATAGAAGTAGAATTAGAGGTAGAAGAAGAGATGAGCAGAAGAAGCAGAGGTAGAACAAGTAGGAAGATGTAGAAGTAGAAGTAGAAAAAGAAGTAGAAGAACATAGAGGTATAAGAAGAGGTAGAATGATGCAGAAGAAGTAGAAGGAGTAGAAATGCACCGCTTTGAAACAGTAATAATAAAATAATGAAGAAAAATAATGATCACCTTTTTTTCCATCTTTAAATAAATGAAAATGTGAAGATTGGAGACATATTACGTCAAAACCAGACTGCCTTTTCCTATTCCAACTTTTAATCACTGAGACTGTTCCAAAAGTTCCTCCCTCTCGCTCGGCGTATTCAAACACTATTTTTCCGGATGCCCCTGTAGACCCTGAATACATCTAAGGCGGCGCAAAGCTATAGCATCATTTGCAGACACTGGCCTATTTGGCAGAGGGTTTCTCCCCCCCCCCCCCCCCCCTTCTTCCTGGAGAGCAGCGCGAGCCTAACCTAATTCCATCTTCTTTTTTTTTAAATGAGCCTCCGCCTTCCCCTCGCTCCCCTGACGGACTCACAAAAGGTTTCTCCTCCAAATGCTTGATCCCAATAGGCCACATCCACAAATTTTGTCTCGCAGCGGACTAAATTAGGAGCCACACTTCACCCGGATATATTTGAAAAGAGCACATTGTACAAATGCAGAGACACAGAGAGAATACGAACAGAGAAAAAAGAAAATCCGCTGATGGTTCGCAGCAAAAGTAAAGCAATTAAATGGACAGAATAGCCGAGGTTTCATTGCAAGTTCAGTGGGAGATGGTGGAGTATTTTTAGAGCGTTAAGCACCAAGAGGAACTTCTGAGATGGTGGAAAAATAAGAAGCGGCCCTTTGTTTTTAAAGATCCTTTTATTATTCTTTGTGCGGGCTTTCTAAACTACTTTGAACTCCATACCGCGCCTTTGTTTCTCGTAGTATAACTTATAACGTATATGTAAAGCAAGGAGTATTTAGCAGGATTGTGTGCGTCCACAAAACCTCCGGGCCTTGCTTGTGTGAAATGTATAAATAAACATCCAAGACCGTCTTCTGCTTGGTTAATGAGAAGAAACAAGCGATAAATAGAGCTAGCGAGGACAAGGGTAAGAAATATGGACTTTAAAGGCTCTAATATGCTGTTTTTCAACCCATTTTAGTCTTGGGTTTTCGGTAGAATCACTTCAAATAATGTATGTACACTGCCTCAAGTCGCCACATAAAAATAAGTTAACACTGTTTTCGATAAGATCCGTCCAGCTTTTACATTTAGAAATGCAAGATCGCGTTCATTTTTCAGCAAGCTCTTGTGTTGATGACGGGAGAGCGTGACCACTGCGAAAAGCCTTCTCCAGCACATCCCAAAGATTGTCAACGGGGTTAAGATGGGGACTCTGTGGTGGCCCATCCTTGTAAAAAAATGATGTCTCATTCTTGTTCTCCCTGAACCACTCTCCATCCTCATCTTGGAATATGCTCCAGCAGTCAGGGGAAAAAAATCCACCAATGGAATAACCTGGCCAACTGCAGCAACCCCACCGCAGAACAGGTGGCAACTTCTTTCTTTTGGTCAGGCAGTGTCCATCAAAAATACCCCAGTATGCAAACATTACTTGTAAATAGTGTATAGTTTATGCATGATATTGGCCCTTTCAGAAGCCTGCCTTTTACGCACAAATAGGAACCAGCCTTGAGGCCCGACATGACCCAAACCCGACTGCCATGCGTGACATCTCGGCCCGACCCAAGAACGTTTCTGAGTGAGCCAGATCAACATGAGAGAAAGCGTTTTTGTATGGAAACGTATTTACAATAAAAGTTGTTGCTTTTTCAGCCTCACATAAACTCTTTACTCCGTGAACTGAAATCCGGGAAAGCTTCCGCCGACTTGTTTCCCGCATATAGAGATTCAAAGAGCACAATTTTAGTCATTCATTCTCCTTGTTCAGAACATCTCTATTCTAATTAACATCTCTACTTTAATACCTTGTGCTTCCAGCCTCTATAATGTAGACACTTTTTACTTTAAAGAAACCGAGACGATGGTTGAGCAGGAGTACGATAACCTTTCCCAAGGGTCGCAGAATTATGACAACGGAGTAATGGAGGAGGCTCTCTGTATTAGATCACCGCCGTCGCAGATCGTTCTGAAGGCGGGACCAAAGGAATTGGGCTGATATTTTATTATGTACACCTTTAAAACGAATCTGTGGCCTCGCCAAAGCGCTTTCGCAAGGCCGTCTGTCTCTGCGGCGACTAGAGAACACGGCTTTATTGATGCTGTTGGGATTATTTGTGCATCTGTGCGTGATGCCAGGCCTGCGAGTTTAATTGCAATCCAATCAATTAGCGAAACACAAAGGCTGCAATTATGTGGGTCATATAGTGTTGTCAGCAAACAGTAAAATATCCCTATCGTGTTAAACTTGCTAACACTGTAGTTTAGGAGCGCGAGTCTTAATTGGTTTGCAGTATTTCAGCCTTCTTCCCTTCCGTGGACCCACCACCTGCAGGAGGAGCCATAGGGGCTGGTGCAATGTGACTTGGGCAGCTCCAACAGCTGCCCCCATGACCCGGCAACGGACAAGTGGAAGAAAATGGATGGATGGATGGATATTTCAGCCTTCTCTGATAATAAATTCTGTCCTTAGACGCCTGGGACGACCCGTAAGGAGCAGTGGGCAGGCTAGTGGTCAAAAACGCTGGGCTGAAGGATTCGCCTCTTATACATGTTTCACAGGGAGACGTTAAAGCCACCTTCAGCTACTCCAGCGAAACAGCGAGCTAACTTTGTCTCAAGACAGGCTCCACACCTCCCCTGCCTCCCCCCCCAACACACACCATGTAAACACAAACACATGCAGGCATCGAAGCAGCAGACGCAGCTAAAGTTAGCGGCTACGAGATTAGCGTTAGCGGCTAACGCAGAGTTTAGCATTTTGACAGAAGTTTACCAAAGATCGTAAACTGACAAACATCTGACCTGCTCTGATTCTGCTGAAACCCTCATCAAATGTCCGTTTGTCAAATAATCCAACACCTACAGGAGCCGTCATGTCTTTGTCCTCCTTATGATTAGAAAAGGCTGCACCGGGAGGCTGTGAGGCGTTCAAGGGTCGCGAAGAAAAAAACTGCACTGTAAAATGAGTTCTAAATGGTAGTATTATGTTCAAACTGCAACAAAAAAAAAAGTTTGGTAAAATAAAGATATATCTCAAAATGTTTGCTTTGCTGCACATCTTATTTATGCTGAAAACATGTACATTTACAAGCACTCTGTCAAAATGATTATAGTTAGTCTTCAAATTTTTTTGTAATGTAAAGTTCTCTTACTGACACAGTTGCAGTTTGTCACAAGGACAAAAATGCAGATGTTAACGCAAAAGTAACATTGGCATGAATGAGTCATATTCCTTTTCTTAAAAAATAAATAAATCGGGAAACCAATCGAAATCGGGAATTCGGTCGTGCAGGAGGAACTGCGGGAGCTAGAAAAGGTGTTTGGGCAAAAACTAACAACTTCACAGGTACCCCAGCTTTGAAACATATCTGATTCATATGTATCTATGGCAATTCAGACCCTCCACTCTCTAGTTTTTCCTTTTCTGATCTGCAGCAAAGAGAAACTAGTGAGTCCTCCACTACAGCGCAGCACTATGACGTAGATGAGGAGTTGGGGGTGGACTTCTGGACACAGCACAGCTTTACTTTTTGTTGTACGATGTGAAATCCAGAGACACGTTGCACCTCCCCCCCCCCCACACTCGGCCCTTTTGGCTCGGGTTTCGTCCGCTGTGCTAATTACTCGGCAGATTAATTGCCCGCGTCCTCGGAAACCTCTTCGATATCCGTGCACAGGTGTTTCGTGCAGCGGCTAAGCTAACACTCGCGGCGGTGCGATGATTAGTGGCCGTTGGCGGGCAGAGGCGCTTCCCGCGGTGGGAGAGAGGAGACATGTTTTCACGCCGCGACGGGTTTCTGGACGCTTCGGAGAGCGGGACCACCTGCCGCACCGACCCAGGCGCTCCGCTGCGTCCCCTTCATTACGATTAATAATGGACTCGAGCGCCGCGGACTGCAACAAAGTCAACGGTCTTCCCCTCTTTATTCAAAAGCAGAGAACAAGGAGGACAGATGTCGGAATTATGACCCCACGGAGAACTCAAAGCTGGGGGATTCTGCTTTTTCATCATTTTTCATCATCATTTGGAAACTTTTTCTTTATTATCTCACTTTTGTTGGTTAGAAACTGCTATTGATCTGAAATACTTACTAAAATTATGCTGAAATGTATGTTGAAAAAATTACGTAAAACGGATTCAAAGCGTCCCATTGGCTTGGAAACCGATTCAACATGAGCTGCAAGTTGCTTCCGTCCCGTAAAGACCCTCCAACTCTGATGTCCCTGTGGCTCCGTGGATGTAGTTCACTATCAAACAGTGCAAGAGGCTGGAGCATGTTCTACTATTGTAGCGAGGCCTTCACGGATGTTTTTGCCTTTTGTTGCTCGGCGGTAGCTGCTGAAAATCAAATATAAGGCTTAAAGGGTAATTTTAAAGTCCATCCATCCATTTTCTTCCACTTGTCCGTTGCCGGGTCGTGGGTGCAGCTGTTGGAGTTGCCCAAAACACATTGCACCAGCCCCTATGGCGCCCCCCGCAGGTGGTGGGTCCCTCATGGTTCTAACCGGGCCTGTTGGTCTCTCATAAGGGGCTTATAAAGTTGATATTTGTGCGTATTTGACCTTGTAGTGGCCCAGTGGCTGTATGAGTCAGCGTGGCGCCTTTACTGCTGACTACTCATACAGCCACTGGGTCACTACAAGGTCAAGTACAAAGTCTACAAAGCTGATCTAAGATTTTTCCTTGCGTTGTTGCCACTTTTTTGTTGTACTTTTGGTCCTTTTTTTTTTATAGTCGCCTTTTTTTTAAACCGTTTTGTTGATTTTTCATCACTTTTTGTTGCCTGTTTTGCTGCGTTTTCATCTAAGTGCAACTGGTTAAGGCGGGGGTTAAGAGGTTAAGATGCACGTGTCCTAAGAATATCTTCCCAAAAATGTAGAATTAATGCCAGCTGGAATCCAATTGGATGCTTTTCAATGACATTGAAGGCCATGGAAACCTCATGTTTTAAGCAACATAAATAATATTCATTCATAAAACCAACGTAGGTGGTTTGTTGAATCGACAACAAAAAACACAAAGTGACTGGAAATGGTGAAATCGATATTGGAATCATTGATACGAGCCTTTGGATTCACTGGAATGTCATTGTAAGTGAAAAAGCTGGTTTTGGGTGATGGTTTGGAGAGTTAACATTAAAATCTTGTTTAAAGGGGGGGTATTATGTCGACTTTTTCAAGCTTTATATCATGTTATTATGTCATTCCCTCATTAAACACGTGCCTGGAGTGTTGCCTCGGCTCATTCACATATTTTTGAGTAATCAGTAAAAACTTAGACGGCGGCCATTTTAGGTGTAGCTATGTCTCAGTCCTCCTAGGAACGCCCCCACCTCCTGGAGACGCCTCTGGACCTTTCGTCACCAGCCAAGCCCCCAACCACTGCTCCTCAGCTCAGCAGAGCCCCCTCCCCGCACAGTGTTGTTGTTTAAATGCCACAGTAGTGTGCTGAAGGGGGCGTGTCAGAAAGCTTCTTAAAGAGACAGAGGCCTATTTCAAGACGTTCAGTACGGCCATTTTGAGAGAGCAATTTTATTCAAGGCAGTTATTTTAATTTACTGCATATACAGACCAACAGAAGGTGACGTCATCATTGTAGTGCTATAGACTGGTGCTATGTGATTGAAAAAAGCAGAATACCCCCTCTTTAAAAAAAAGAGGTTTCTATTCTCTCAATCATTTTGACTTAAAGGCCCCTCTCACCAGCCTGGAGACTAGTTGGGTACTGGAGTTGCCACTGGTCACTGAGATGTCTCAGTGACCAGTGGCAACATGTTCGATTCACTGTATGAGCTCCGAGAGCTTTCCACGGTCTCAAGCAGCTGTGGCAATGTTGCGAACACTATTTGGTGTCCTCAACCTGTGAGACGTTTCTGTGACGTCCCTGCAATGTTTCCGAGACCTGTCGGAGGAGACGTCTCACAGGCTGAGGACAACAAATAGTGTTCGCAACATTGCCACAGCTGCTTGAGACCGTGGAAAGCTCTCGGAGCTCATACAGAGACTCCGCTGAAATCGAACCCGTTTGTTTTCCACCGAGACTAACTGGAGACTCGCCTTATTGCCAGGGGAAGTATCAGAGACATCTCCGTGACTTGCGCTGATTCTAGTCTCCAACTAGTCCCGAGGTTGGTGAGATAGATCCAGCCTATACTTTTATCGTCGTTGTTCGATTGTTTGGTTTAGACGGCTGAATCCTGCTTTTTCCTCTTTTCTCACGCCTCATTGTCCTAATAGGCATTGATCTAGTGACTCGTAACCATAGATTTTAATTTATCCGTGTAATTATTAGCACACTCCAAGCAGAGATTTCATTATGGGCTTGTGAATGAATGTTGACACAAACGCACCAGTGTGTTGTGTGACTGCGACATTTTCCGAGTGGTATTTTAACACTCGCTGGAGATGTAACTGCTGCGGCTCATCAAACACTGAAAGGTCATTGAGAAGAGAGATCAAATATTTGGCAATTAGGGTTCAAAGCTAACGACCGCCATCGCTCGGGAGCGAGAGCGGCGTCTGGTGAAAGAGCAGGCAATAGGCAAGACGTGGGATGAAACGTGTCCACAAGTGACACGTTTTGAAGTTATACAAATACATTTGATCTTGTCTGGATCCTTTGACCCAAATAATAATACATTCAAATCATAAAAAAGCAATACAAGTGTTTGGACAGGTAGCAGCTGTTATTAAGCTTATTGCCTAAACACACTTTTTGAATGCCACGGATGTAAATGCATTTATAATTCCTACAGACTTTAGTTCATTCCAGTAAAGAGAGAAATTATGGAAGATATGGATATCCAAAAGCAAAATGGACTTAACAAGAGGTTTTTGAGCAACCTGCAACTGAATGTGCTTTGGACCATATTTTTTTGGTATTTTTAGTAAGGCAAGGCAAGTTTATTTGTAGAGCAAAATGACTCTGGGAACCACCAGGAGACCCCTCCCTGAAGTTCTCAGGGCCCGAGATGGTTCATACGGCTCTAACATGTCAGAGATGGACTTTGGAGCTAAACCATGAAAAGACTTGTACACAAGCAGAGCTGTTTTAAATTCTATTCTCTGAGTGACAGGAAGCCAGTGCAGGGACCGGAGCACTGGACTAATATGGTCGTATGTCCTGGTTCTGGATGTACTGCAGCTGTCTTTAGAGAGGCCAGTCATCTAACCTGCTGGAGACAGATGCTCTCTCTAACGCCCAGCTCACATTAAATCCGTTTAAGGTCCGGCACGGCCTCAGCGATCTTAAAAAGTCATTAAAACCAATGTGTCAGCCGGACTCCCTGTGAGTGGAAGTTTAGGGCAAACCCTGACTGGATCAGGACCGAACCCGGACCGGAGTCACTGTGAGCCGGGGGTAAGTCTGTCTCGACACTATTCCTCGGATCTTGGCGATGTTTTTCAGACGGTGAAAAGCAGCTGATGTTATTGTTTTTAAATCTTTAATCAATGACTTGATTATTGAAGCACGGAAGTGTTGCCGAATGCCTCTCTCTTAATTAATGTTTTGTTTGAATACTTTGCTTTGTGTCTCGATTTTTTTAGGTTGAATTCACTAAAATATATTGAGCTCAATTGAAAATACAACAAAATGCTCAAATGTCCCAGAGCACCAACAACAAACACGCCCCAGAACGCAGATTGAACAGGAAGAACCATCTTGCTCTGAAAAGGTGAAATCACACCGCAAAATGTGCCCCATTCGCAGGACACACATCTATTTGACTTTCCGTGGCTTTCCCCCTCTTTGTGCTGTCTATTTACATCTCTGTAGCTTCCGAGAATCCCCCATAAATGCCGGCAACGTTCAGCTAATACCTCGGATGTGGCGCTCTATCGCGTTTCGCACCAAACCACGCTTTCCCCCAACCCCACAACACCTCGGCGCGGCGCATTGAAGCGGCACAATGCGGGCCCTCTCTGCGATACTTCAAAAGCCCGATGGGATACAATAAAGGCGGAAGACGGGCTAAAAAATGTAATCGGCGGGTCGAGATTGGCTCCGAAGAAGTCCGCGATCTGTTTTTTTGTCCTCCGCGGCGTTACATTTTTGTCAGGTCGGACAACGTTGTCAATCAAGCTGGCAAACCTATTTTCCCCCGTCAATGAGGAAGAGCGGGGAGAGGGTGCGCTCCTTCAATAGAGGCGGCCAGATTAAAGTGGGCCAGGCACAGAGGAGGTAATTTTCCGCGCGGGTGTGTTGACACCGAGACTCGATCATCGCTCGCATTGTATTTGAGATTTGAACTCGGGGATGGACAGAGCCGCCGCGGGAAGGGGAATGTGCGGTCCGGCTTTTCATCCGTTCATTGTGTGATGTAATAGGACGAGAGAAAGTCACTTAGATGGGAATTAACTGGAATAATCCATCTCGATGAACTATATTTTCTAGTTTTACCAAAACAAGAGCTTGAGCCGTTTTGGCGTACAATATCGTTGGTCAGCCTTTAGCTTTGATTACAGCTGGGGCATTTTTTTGCAAAAAGCTTATTTCAATATTTTTTTACCAAGATCTTGTCTTGAGGGGCGACGGTGGCGCAGATGGTAGAGCGGGTCGTCTCATGATCGGAAGGTCGGGGGTTCGAATCCTGCCTCCTGAAGGTGCACATTGTCATTGTGTCCTTGGGCAAGACACTTCACCCTCCTTGCCTCAAGTGTCTGCGTACACTGGTGTGTGAATGAGAGTGTGAATGGGTGAAGCCCCCTATGAGAGACCAACAGGCCCATTTGGAACTATGAGGCCGTCCTTCTGTGGACCCACCACCTGCAGGAGGAGCCATAGGGGCTGGTGCTATGTGATTTGGGCAGCTCCAACAGCTGCCCCCACGACCCGGCAACGGACAAGTGGGAGAAAATGGATGGATGGATGGATCTTGTCTTGATTAAAGGGGAGTGTGACCAAGCCGTCTTCAGCACATCCCAAAGAGTGTCATTGCGATGACATCATTGAGCTCTCATGATCCCTGAACCACTATTTGATAATGTGAGCCCCATGAATCCCGGCATTGTCATTTTTGAATATGAATATGAATTTGAATGAATATGAATGCCATCAGGAAAGAAGAAAACCATTGATAAGATAAGACAAACTATATTAACCCCAAAGGTGAATTTGTCTTGGGCTACAATGCCATTCGTGCATACAATCATACATGACAGAACGTTCACATTGATGGAATAACCTGGTCCTTCAGGATGTTCATGTATTCAGCTAATCTCATTCTTTGCACATGGCGTCGCTGAACCTAGACCTGACCAACAGTCGGTCCAATCTAGGGATGGGATTTACTGCTCCTTTCTCTGCTCTTTACTTGAAGCCGAGTCCCTGGGGATCCATTCATTTCAAAGAGCTGTTCAAAAGACCGGCTCGCTCTAATATAATATTTTAATAACACCAGCCAGATAACTCACAATATCTGAGACGTAATCGATAACACACTTTTTTGATGAAAATAATCTAAAATTACAATGGGACTGATATTTAGGCTTTGAAAAAAAATTTGTTTGTGAATAAAATCTTGCGCCACAACTAATAACAAGAGGCTGTGACTGTCTGATAAACCATTGTTAGCGCGATTAGCTTTGACTTTGGTGCAAAAAGCTTTGACTTGTGGCGCCTGCTCCTTTGTTGGGCCGATTCTTGTGTTCGTTCGCGGGAGGTCTGGGTAAAATTGACTGAAAAAAGATCCGTCTGTTTTTCTCTTGATTCTTTGGGCACATACTGTAGTGTTGCTGAACCTAGACCTGACCAACTGCAGCGACCCCAGATCAGAACAGTTAGTTAAATCCAGACGGAGACCATGTGGTAGTCGTAGGATCCTCTCCTCGCAACAAGAACGTAAACAACGTAAATATACTTCTGAAAGCATATTTTGTATCTTGTCACATGCAAAACATCCAAGAATGTGAAAGCTCGCAGGTTATGAAAACATCAAAACAGTTCAGCTTTACAATCATAACATTTCTTAAAGTCTTAACCGATTAAATCCGCCTGCTCCTACATTTTCAAAGGACAAACAAGACTTTCTTTGGCATTAACAAGCAACAAAAACAGTCAAGGCATATACTGCAGCTTTGAAACTTTTCTACGAGAAGCAAATAAATGTAAGGCTAAAGAAATATGTTGAATACGCGGAAAACTGTGGGTCTTGGTTTAAATCTGTTCAACTTCATACCAACTCCTATAGTTCAAGCTGAATCCCAGAAAGAAAGTAACGAATTTAACAGTCTCGCTCAAATGTGGAAGACTCACACATATTTTTAATATTCTGAGAACTTCTGGACATTAATGGGTCCAGAAGTTGTCCAATAACCTAGAGTTTGGCGGGTCATATCACAGCCCCCACGGGTTCAGAGTGACGGAGTGTCCCAAGAGAGAGTGAGTGGGTGTTTGGTGGTGGTCAAAGGGGCACATGGTGCATATTTGGCAGCCTCGCTACAATAGCTCCAATTATGGCTGACTACCACCAGTTGTGGGGTGACTGAATGTATGACTGCACTGTAGTACTTTGAGAAACTTGTCAATACAGGCTTGGAAAGCGCAAAACAAGTGTAAGCCATTTTCAACTAATGTCACCTCTATTAACAGTGCAGAAGATGTCTATTCATTTCTTCATCCTCATGTAGATGCCATGTTGGTTTTGATTGGGATGGACCATGCATGGCTCTGATTGGCTAACTGACCTGTCAATCATGGCCGTTGTAACTCACAGTCGCACACTACCGCTGGGTTCCATAGAAATAAAGAGCACTTAGGATTTAATGCCCCTAAACCCCAAAGCCACATGTGGACAGTTAGCAAGTAAGCTAGTCAATGTATTTTTCCTATAACCGTTAGCATTAGCCATCAAACATCGCAAAGTATGAACGCTCCAGATGCTTTCAGCTGTTGTCATCCGTCAACCGCATTTACGTGAGGTCAAAGCCCAGTTATACTTCATTAATGAAAGTACCGACCTTTTGAGATTTCACTTTAGATAGAATATATAAAAGTGTCATCTGAGCTAAATGCTAACCCAAATTCAGTTGAGTTTTTGCTTTTTGTGGGGTCGGATACACATCCAATGGCCACTAAACGCCATCTTATAAAATGTTAATGATAAAGAAACAACAAAAACTACGTTCTCATCAGTTAGTATTCCCTGTTAATTTGTATGGAGATGGGACGTTAAAATCACCAGGATTCGATGGCTAACAAAATGTGCGTATTTGTAGAAACAGGCTCAGATAGCTAAAGGCATTTCTGTGATTTCTATGGCTACAGCAGCTAGCTATAAAGTCGCTAACATTATTTATTTCTTCACAGCAGATATATTTCAAAACATACTAAATAACATGACAATTACAATGAAGGTACTTGATTCATCTTCTGTACTCAGTAGTTGAGTTAAATAACATGACGTTGAAGGCTATTTCCAACGTAATGTTCACGTCCCTGATCCAGGGTGTCATCTTCATCTTGCATCTGAACTCGGACCACTCTGACCGTCTCCGAGTTTACAAGTTTGGCATTTTTCCTAGTCGGCCTTGCTCCACTTCTACCAATACCAATTAAATCGTGCACATTGTGGACAAGACCCTTTCACACTCTCCCACTTAAACGAATAAGAATTTCTCACAACCATACCATTCCTCGAACCCTATAACCTCGCCTATTCAATATGTATCGCGGAAAATACATCAACGCTTTCCCCCTTTCTCGTTAATTCTTCCCGCGGCAAGCCGAAATAAAACATCAATCACAATCTTTTGGAAGTGGCCATTAAAAGCAGGTGCAGCGTCGAGGGACCCCGGTTCGCCAAGTCTCCTCGATTCGCTCACAACTATCCGACATATAAAAAGCAACTCGAAGCCCGTTAAGTATTCCTCGCATGAATATTCAATCAGAAACGTCAACCGATCGCCGGCTTTTAAGTGCGGGGAAGTGCTGGCCGGGCATGATGGGGCTTCTAATCTATTATTCCGCCAATAGGTGAACAAAAGTATCAATCTGGCTCCGTATGACTGGGATCTTTGTGCGCCCGTGTAACGATCGTGTCAGCATTTCGCTTCAAAGGCCGTACTCGTGATCAGATAAGCCGCGCGCTTCCATCTGCATTAGAATTCCCTTGAAGAGAACGGATCGGGCTTCAGAGCACTGGGGGAAAAGGGAAGAGAACGAGGGAGGGGGGAAGGGGGGGGTTTGATTAAAGACATAAAGGCATATTCAGTTACATGGAAAATGACGGGGGGGCCGAGGGATTTTGAGATTTTCGAGGAATTGGAGGAGAAGGAGGTCAGCGGTGAAGGAGTTCTAATAAATGTGCGATGATCAGAGAGTGTTGCGCTGGTGGAACATGCATAAGTGGGGTCGAGTGTAAGTGGGAAGAGGCAGAAGGTCGAAAGAAGCCCCCCCCCGAGATTGGTTTGACTCCTACTGCGCACTCTGCTGACTTTGAGTCGCGTCACTTTCCCGCGGCATTTTAAAACGTTTAACAAAAGATTGAGTGTTTTTAGTTGATCTTTGCTTTGTCAAGTTAACCTTGATGAATTCCCACGGGATTTGTGATTTCACGAGCAAAAGAGTCCAATCGGAAAAACTGGAGGTACGCTGCTACAGACCTACAAACATTTACTAATTATTTAAGTGCTTAAAGCAGTACTAAGTAACTCTTCTCTCTAGAGGCCATAGGCGCAACTGCAGGTGTCGTAGCAAGATACGATTTTTTAACTTATTAAATGTCTTGGAGAGTAAATACTACGCTGACAGAAAAGCCGAAGGGAGAGAGGGATATTGTACATCCACTTATACAATGAAAATTATTTTTTTCACTCAAACTTGGCTGTAAATACTGTTTAAAGTGGTGCTAGCCCGCAGTTAGCTTTGCCCGTTAGCCTGTTAGCTTCTTCTTCGTGATTCTACTAGTGTGTATTGGTGGCTCCGACCCGGTGGCAGTCAAGTTGCAAGCATGGTTTTCTGGCCAACGACACCAGGGGAAGATGAAAGACCCTCCAATCATCCCATTAACACTTGTATTACCCCCAGAGGGACTACGGAAAGGATTTATTAAGGTAAACACGTTACTTAATACTGCTTTATGTGATTTGGTGTTTGAGACCAGCTATGATTGGCTAATATGATGTTCGGTTGATCCGATCACCACCACCAAAAAATAAACAATCTGTCCTCTTCACAAGCAATTTGAATGGGAGATTTTCCGGATTGGTTGCTGCATTTTATTTATTTATTTGCTCATTTAGTTGGGATAGTGCATATTAAAGAACACACATGGGACTCATGCATGTAAACACGCCACGTCAAATTGTAGCCTTGGTTTAATTTCCATCTGTTGTCCGCGTATTAAACACATTCACTCATTCTGGCCTGTTGCACATGCTTTTAGGGGTAGGGGAACTCAGAGTGCCCAAAGGAAACCAACGCAGACACAGGGAGAACACGCAGACTCTACACACATTATTATAAATCAGGATTATGTCAGGTTACTTAGAAGCCCCAGAGAGGATCCAAGGATAAACCAGGAAATAAAGTCACAGAAAAAAACACCAGTTACGCATTGCAATTTCGACCAAGAAGTACCACCAAACCTAAACCAAAACTAAAGAAATATATTGGGACAAACTAGGTTTAAAATGGGACTAAACCATGACCAGTAGTTCTATGTGAGTACTAATGTATTCACCTTCGTAGTTTTCACCATGGCACAATTTAGGTTGACGTAAAGTTCTATCAACCTAATACTACCACACTCTGTGCTGCACCAAAGGGCCATAGTGTGTTGGTGACCTTCCTGATATGGCACTTCTGAAAGATTGCATTGGTTTTATTTCTACAGTAAGCTATTTAACATATCTAATAATAACAAGATGTTGTAAGCACATGATTGTACGGCGCATCCATCCCGTCACATTACTTTACCATCTGGTTGAATTTATGAGCACAAGACGGCAGCTTCCCCCGGGCCGTTCCCTAGAAGCGGTATATTTCTATCATGTGGCGGACACCGAGTTAAAGAGCTGCGGTCTTTACCTGGTGGCTTGTGTTAGTGTTGACCTTGGCTGTTTGCCCATTAAAGTGCGTCAGACGGGGATCCTCTCGCCGCAGGGACACGATGCCACAGATAATGGAGGCCCTTATCCCTGATCCCGCTCTGATAACTCTGCTCAAACCCACGGGGAGCCGCCGGGGGGCGCTGTGCAAGGATAAACTCAGGTAAGAGGTCACACTGAGCCTCCTGCTGGCTGTTTATGAAAGTAGCTCATCTGATCTCTTCGCTCTGACGAATGCATTTACCTATTGAGCCAAGACGCTGTATGAAGGTATTTGTGTGCGGAGGTTGCAGAGGCCAATGCCTAAATTAGATGGTATTGTTTACTGATATTCAGGCGCATGGCTATGCCTCAACTACTGTACACCTCCAGCTTTTTTAACCATTCCTTGCTACTCCTCCACAGCACCTCCCCAGTTTCCCAGCAGAATTTTTAACCCAGAGGTTCATTCATCTCTGTTGGCCATATCCTGTATTCTGTATCTCGTGCAAGGACTACTGGGCAGCCCACAGGCGGAGGTGGAGGTTAGTTTACACTTCTGGGAATGCTCTGAGTTATCCAAATCCTCCCTACATACGTCATACAGCAGGCTGACAATTCAATGGTGCCATGATCAAAGCAAATGGCTTTGTACAGCCCAAGATCACAACAGGAGTCGACTCACAGGATTGCACAAACACTAAGACGATGAAACAAAACAATGAACAAGATCATGCAGTGTCCAGATGTAGTGTCCAAATAAACGGCAGCAGGTCCTTAGACTGTCCTACATGGCAAGGAAAACCTCAAAAACCAAGTGGGGGAAAAGAGAAACATCGGGGAGAATCACAGGAGAGAACCACTCCCATGGACGGACAGGCTACAGATGGACCCAGGGCTGATGGGAGTCCCTCTGCAGACGGGGCCAACACCCGGGAAGAACATCCAGTCCTTGTTGGAGCTTCAGTTATAGTTGACTGCGATACAAACAACCAGTGGGCGCTGGGCCAAACCATGTTGGCATTTAAATGTGACGTTATTACACGACGGGCTTGCTTCTAGTTACAATACTTGATTGCACATTTCCCTGTCTATTTTGCAGCCCCTGAATGTTTCTTGAGAGCTGATGTAACAAGTGAATTCCTCCATTGTGAGATCAACGAAGTCATTTCTTATTAGTATAAGTTAAGTATTCTCCCCAACACTGAGTAAATCTGCAAAACCTCCCCTTTATCCTGAACAGAAATCTGCGTTTTAGCCACCAGTCCTTTCTCAGTCCCCATTGCTGGACATAATGGATTGTGTAAAGCTGATTGACTTTTTATGAAAACACATGCATTTCCTGGCATTTTCCAGTTGCACCTTGCGCTCTCCGGCATTGCCATTCTCCTCCCCGCTGTAGCCGTAATAACATCAGCTTTTATGGCCTTCACTGGAACAGACACTAATACCCCCGACATGATGAGTGTAAGCATTAGCCCCCGACATAAAAAGTCACAAATCACAATGTAAATCACGCTTGTTTAGCCCATGTCAGGGAGGCATTAGTGACGCGGGCCGGCCGGCCATTTCGCTGCTTTATGGCGGTAGGCTTGGTTCTCGCGTCGATGGGACCCCGGTGGTTTGGCCGTGCAGGGGCTCGACGGCAAATTAAAATGCATTAAATGTGACGTGAACGCCGCGCGGCTTTGGAACGAGGACTTGTAGCTCTGTTCGGAGCAATTTAAATGGGGGAAAGTGATGGAGGGAGAGAGCAGGTTTATGTGTTTATGTAAAACGTTTGGGACATGATTTGGAGAAACTGGATGATCTGTATTTCATTTGACCTTTATGGGCTATATTCACACAAGCGACACATGATTACTTACTGGACATTCCTCCTCTGTTGTAATGTTTGCTATGAGGATCGCACAAATAAACATTTCAAACGGCCAAATACAAATTATTGCATCCAATTTATGCGCTTTGCCATGCTGCCGGTGACTAATTCTCCTCCCGTCACATATCTTGATGTATTTATTATGGTGAGAGATTGCGAATCCGTCATAGCAAAAATAACAGGAGCAGAAGATCGACCTCTGTCTGACAGTCCAGGAAGGTCACGTGTCGCTTCTGTGCATATAGCCCATTTAACTAGGAAAGTCCCACAGAGATTTAGTCTCTTTTGAAAGGAAATGTGGCCCTTTTGAACACATTTATAGTTGCGGGGTAACCAGAGCAAGAAAGGCAAAACCCACAGATATACAGTGAACGCTTATCACCCAAATAGCCTTAAATCTGAGAACCTAAACAAGACAGATAAGTCCAAAAGTGGGTTTAAGCCATGACTATACCGTGGCTTTTTTCAAGCATTTTATACAGTATGTATATAATTATAATGAGGAAAACAATTGACTGCAATGACTAAAGCCTAAGCTAAATTCCAGTTCAAAATCCTAAAAGCGCTATGGGTTTTAACACTTCAGTTTGCCTGCAGGCATGTCATGTAGCGTGACTGGCCCAGTCGCTATTAAAAGCAACACATTTGGTCCTGATTTTCCCCGAACGTCGGTAATAACGGTGATTTTGAACATTACACAGAATGACGGGTGGCGAGTGAAAGACGCAATCATCTTTCCTCGGGCTCGTAATGAGTGTGCGCAAAAGTCTAGGTGCAGCTCGGCAAGAATTAGCATTTAAAAATCACTGTACTTGTAGGTTCTAAAGATCGCTCTCAGTTCTTCATCACAGACTAGGGTCACGAAGGCGGGGTGCTCCTGGGACAAGGGTGAGGCGTATCACTCGCCATCGTTCACTTGAGGAAAATCTGGACAGACCCAGATTGTTGGGAAATGGAACCCAAGTCATTTGCAATTTTCCAACAACTAAGCAGTAGTTTGGTTTGTGAACCTTACGATTAGTTTGGCATTTTGATGATGATTTGATATTACTGTGATCTAATACCGGAATGAATAAAGTTCTTGTTTGTTTGCACAGCGGTGCAGCGGGTAGCGCTCATGCCTCACAACAAGAAGGTCCCGGGTTTGATTCCCACTTGGACGGTTCCGAGTCCGAGTAAGTTTCCTCCGGGTACTCCAGTACAAGTAAGAGTTCATCTGTGGTGTTCATCCTTTGGACCAAAATGCTCTTATTTGTGAACTTTTTAGTTTATTTACTGCAGTTGCGCAAAACCAACTAATTTTTATTTCTGGATTATTAAAATCTCTCCACGAGGGAAATGTTTCTTTCCATATCAGGGAGAAATCCCATTTTAAAATTTCCAAACGAAGGCGATATGAGTTGGAGTTTGTCTGTGCATTTTGCATTTTACCGACAAATGCTTCGTAATCAAGGACTTATTGGACAGTTTGTGTCAAACCTGATGCAGTCTCAAGATATAAGACACTGCTGCTCCCCCAGGGCCTACAACGGTGAATAAGACAATGGCAAAATGGTTCCATTTGAGTATGGTAATGTTCTCATGAGCCTAACTGTGACACTAACTATGAGTCTTATAAACAACACGATCGCTCCTCTCCTCATGTCGGCGTTTTGTCAGAAACAGGTCAGCGTTTTATTCCCCATGATGCGTTTTCTTCATGTTTTACATTCATGGTGTCTGCTTGTGTGATAGCTTTTTGTTGGTTTGGTTTGGGAGAGACATTTTAGCCTTGACGCTGAGTTTTGGTGACGACTACAGGGACGTTTTTCTTAAGGGCAGGTCTGAATCATTTCCGTAGACTTTGGACCGAAAATAAATGACATGCTTCTATTCTCAAGTTGTTTTAGTGCAATATCGCCTCTTGTAATGTGCAAAGTGTTAAATCATGTTGTGTACGTGCAATGGATTATCACAAAATGCTAGAAAAAAGTATAAAAAGTCTCCTTTAAAGTCGACTTGCTGCTATCTGTATAAACTGTCTCAAACCCCCATCGAGGACTAGGTTTCGTTCACGGGCCGGACTTTTGGCGCCCCTGGTTCATTCCCCATAGATTTGTATTAGGACATCACATCAGATTCCAATTATAAAACCATGCATTTCCCCCACAACATCCTGTAAACTACTGTTCAGAATTCTTCTTCATTATTAAAAGCCTGCTTGGAAAGGCCACTCTCCCCATCGCCTCCAATTGTATTCTGGCCCCCGCTCGGCGCAGCTATTTAGCATGAATTATACATCGCACGGATGGGGAATACACACATTATTGTATAAATTATGGATTAATGGCAGTGACCCCCACAAACGCGGAGCACGGCATCTGTTTTAGCGAATGGTTAATGTGGTGTCGAGCTGGTTAAACATTTATGCCGCGCGAAAATTCAACCCCATCTGTATTTATTGACAGTGAGAGCGGGGGAATGCCCAGGTCGCCGAAAAGTGCCCTGTTTTGTGATGAAATATTAATTTGAGTTCAGAGGTATGCGCAAAACAACAGGAGATGGGCGGTGTTTTATTGACCCTCTCACGTCCGTCCGCGGAGAGTTTGCAGGTTCCCAGGATCATGATGAATAAGATGTGTTTGGGTCACACATACGCAGTTTTCAAAGTAGGTCACTTCTCACTTTGACAATCAGTCGGATTTTCACCTAGCACGCAAGTCGCACAAGAGAAACATGAAAAACAGAAGCTCTCTAAAGGTCGTCCTATTTCATCTCAACTGCCACTGCTACAGGTATACAGTTTGTTATTTGACGGATAATTGCTTCTAAGCATAATCAGAAAGTAAAGAAATAATGCACTTTCCTGCCTCCACGAGGAACCATTCACCCATCCACACGATCGACTGTTCTGCTCTGGTGTTGCTGCAGATGGTCAGGTCTAGTTTCAGCAACACCGTGTGCCCAAGGAATGAGATCAGACCAACTGATTCCATCAAATGATTTCTTCTTCCCTGAAGGCACGGGCATATTCCAAGATGACAATGCCAGGATTCATCGAACTCATATTGTGAAAGAGTGGTTCAGGGAGCATGAGATGGATTGGCCACCACAGAGTCTAGATCTTAACCTCATTGAGAGTCTCTGGGATGTGCTGCAGAAGGCTTTGTGCGGTGGTCACACTGTCCCATCATCAATACAAGATCTCGTTGAAAAGGCAGTATATACTGTACACACAGAGAAACTGGAGACACTTTTTGTGTCCTTGCCCAAGGGCACACTAATTTGTAAAAATGGGCAAATACACAGCTACACAAAATGGCAGACTCTAAAGTGCTTCGAACAAGTGACTGTGCACTGCTGTCACTTCCGCTGTCTCTCCTGGCGTAATAAGTAAGTAAGTGCTTTATTTGTCATTGTACAATTAATGAAACTGCGTTGAGGTTTTGGGTTAGTCCTGAGCCGCCATTGTGGGTCAACCTGACCGGCATGTTTTTGGACGTAGAGGAAACCAAAGTACTGCCTTCAGTGCTCCTCTGAAACGGTGCACCGCTTCCTGGGTTTGTCCCTGTTTCAGAGCGTGGTGTCCTGCACTGGTCAGCTCCTCCTTCTTCTTCCTCCTGCGCAGCTCCCTCCACTTCACAACAGTCTTTCACCATCTCCTGGCAAGAGCAGAACAGATGAATAATCCATGTTATTCTCCAGTGAATGTACAATAGCCAGAACAATAGTAGTCATGACTTCATAGTGATTATCAAACTGATTCACTCAATGCCAAATAAAATGACCTGTTTGGTGCAAGTAAAGCAGCCTAGACCTTGACAGTACGCTCTGGCTGGAGTTGATTGATCCATTGTCCCTCAGATTAGAAGGTCAATCAAACGAGCTATTGCACTGTAGAAAAATACTTCGAGGCGAGTCCTTCAATAAGCTCTTGAATATTGAAAAAAAAGGTTGCTGAAAGCATAAAACCATCAGGGCTGCCATGTCTCTTACAACGTCAAACTGGGAGGTTGTCCGTGTAATTTAGTGGCCCTGCGAAAACATCCGTTCTACAAATGTGATGATTAGTCCAGGATTCGAAAGGCGCTGTGCCGAGCTGTCCGCCACTCTTCCGTTTCAACGCCTGGATTATGAAGGTGGAGTGGACGAATTAAGAACCACTTAAAAGAAATGTCAGAATTAAGATAAACACGGAGCCTCAGCACTTTCGTATTTAAATAAGTGCATGTCTATCTTCCTTTAACTTGTGACAGCTGTGAATACCACATTGGCCCTGATGGACAGTCATAACAACCTGTGACATGTACATTTCTTCAAGCCGCAAAGCCTCCAGACCTTATGCCCAAAGTATATGCAAAGTCCGGAAGTGACGAAATGCTAACCCTCGAGTTTGTGGCCTGACATCGCATTAAAATTAGAGGACAAGGGAGATGTTGGGGGGGCATTTTTGCTTTTGTACACCTGGGATAATGTCCTAAAGAAGTCGTACTGCCGATGGTGCAGACGTCCCGACTCTCCCGTTATTGAAAAGTGCCAACAACTCGTTCAAAATCAGTTGACGAGACTCATCGCAGATCACAGCAACATCTCGTGACCACAATGAGTAAGACTGAGCACAAACGGTTGGACATGAAAACAAAAACAATCTGTTACAATTATCAGAAGACCGGGAGGCACTTGCAGGCCAGTTTGTTCTTGACATACAGTATAAACTTTCACCAGGAAACAAATAAAAGACCTTCATTGGAGATATTTGGTGTTCTCTAAAGAAGTTCTAACGTAGCAGAGAGAGGCAGGACACGCTGGAGAAATGTCTTCACCATCGGGGACCCGGAGACATGAACTCTCAACACATTGTGGCGTATTGCTCATTCAAGTCTAACTACGCCTCCACAGAAGAGGGTTTATATCATCCTGGAGGTGGCGTCAAGCAAGAGTCAAGAATGCCAGTAAGGCTTGTCTTAGCAAGGCATGTTGATCAGTCCGTAGAGGAAGGCTCCTGTTAGGCTTTGTTGTTATGCCTAGGGGAACAGATAAATGTTTGACGGGGGAACACGAGAGGTGTCCATCCATGGTAGGTTGTGCAGGGGCTAGAAAATTATCTAACAACCCAATCTTCAAAATAAAGTGTTTAATACAGTTAATACAATATACTTCCTTTTATATGTGAAATTGCTCACATTGTTGTAACATAACATCTACAGACGCCACATTTTTCTGTCTTGTACTTCAAATTTTGGAAGTTCCTTCAGTGAATTGACTTTTGAACCTCAAAATTAGACACAATTTGAGTCGTACATACAAGTTTATCACTTATCCATCCATCCATTTTCTGCCACTTGTCCGTTGCCGGGTCGTGGGGCTGTTGGAGCCGCCCAAATCACATTGCACCAGCCCCCTATGGCTCCTCCTGCAGGTGGTGGGTCCACAGAAGGACGGCCTCATGGTTCCAAACAGGCCTGTTGGTTCCTCATAAGGGGCTTCACCCATTCACACTCTCATTCATACACCAGTGTACGCAGACACAAGGAGGGTGAAGTGTCTTGCCCAAGGACACAACGACAATGTGCACCCTCAGGAGGCGGGATTCGTACCCCCAACCTTCCGATCATGAGACGACCCGCTCTACCGTCGCCACACTTATAACTAGCTTATTAAAAAAGTAAACAAGATATCAAAACTCCAGCCCAAAGCATAACTTTGCAACAAATATGTTGACAAAGAAAAATCCATTATTTAGATTTTGTCGCCCTAAAGACAGTATATTTTGGCACGCAAAACAAAAAACAGGTTTATTTCCAAACTTTTTGCTCAACGGTTCCGAAACTCGCGGTGGTGTGAAAGCTAAAGGACATTTCCGTTGGCTGGACAAGCCTCGGTCCGCTATTGGGCTGTCAAAGTGAGGAGTGTTCTGGCACAAATCAACGCATTAAACTGTGCTAAGTGTTTGGTGATGAGGGAGAGACATGAAGTTCTAAATCACCTGGATCAGAGCTGGGCCATCTGTCAAACGCAGCACATCTATTCTCAGGTGTCGACGCTCTCAGACTGTCCTGCTGCGAGGGGGGGGGGGGGGGAGCAGAGGTGTGGAGAGCGAGGAAGAGATGGAGAGACTGCTGTATACATCGAAGGCACTCGAAATTATGAACAATCTTGGTAACATTTCCTACACCAAAGGTCAATTTGTTTTTACCTTAAACAAAAAAAAAATCTAACTTTCATGGTTGTACAATATGCTGAAGGTGGTTCAGAACGTCACTTAAGAAGGAACTCGAGTTTACAATAATTGTATTCAAAGAGGAGCAAAAGGTAGTCGTATAAAATGGTCTGGTTTAATTATCCACATAATCCAACATAAAGTAGTGTTAAAAAACATATTCCCTAATAATAAAGTACAAAATAGATACACGCCAAGTATAATAATAAAATAATCATCTGTCAGCGGGCACCATCTCACATCTTATTGTTTAGTAAATGCTATATTGATCTAAAATGGCTTATTCAATGTTCCACCTTGGCGTGGTTTCTTATTCAACATACAGTGGTCATGGCGGAAGATTCAAAGATTGCTCAGACATGCATAAAATACAATTCGGAACATGGGGGAACCAAATTGTAACATGTTAAAAAGCTCTTACAACCCAAAACTGCCCCCCACATTTTAAAATCCCATTATCCAACATTACATTATTTGTAATATGTTATTCCTACAGCTGCCAGCAGGAGGAGCCCCAGGCAAAGTCTTCACCAGGTTTTTCTTTGTTGCTATTTAATTCTTACAGAGACATCATTTAAAATGATAAAACAAAAATAATGTTTTAAAGTCTATTGTTGAAGCAGAACTAAGTAACTCATGCCCCTAGAGGCCGTAAGCGCCACTGCAGGTGTCGTAGCATGTTGTGTTTTTTTTACTCATTAATTGTCCGTGAGAGTAAATACTACGCTGACAGAAAAGACAAAGGGAGAGAGGGATATTGTTCATTCAATTACACAATGGAGATATTTTTTTTTACTCAAACTTAGCTGTAAATACTGTTTAAGTGGCGCTAGCCCGCAGTTAGCTTTGCCCGTTAGCCTGTTAGCTTCTTCTCCGTGATTCCATTAGCACCTCCGACCCGGTGCGGGGAAAGTTGTAATTTTTTGCATTTATTTTTTTCAATGAGACACCAGGGGGAGATGAATAGACCCTCCAATCATCCCATCAACACTTGTATTACCCCCAGACGGACTACGGAAAGGATTTATTAAGGTAAACAAGTTACTTAGTACTGCTTTAAGCCCCATATGATAGGTAAAGGTTTTGTCATTGCTAAAAGTGAAATCACCGTTTCAGATTTTGCTAATTATACGGGCAATTTTCTGCTGAGAGCTTTATTAAAAATATGGTTTAAGGATACAACAATATTTCAAAAGACCTGACTTTAGTTCACGTTCATAAGCAAATTCTTAATTGGAAATTGCTCACGTTTATTGTTTAGATGGCTGTCTGTGTTACCGGTAATTATGCATTCATTATGGCATTTTCCATAATGTCCACAGCCGCCGGTTCGTACTTACTTTTTAAATCGAAACATGTGAGCGGATCGCGGTTAATAAAGTAAGTCATTAAGATGTCAGTCCTGACAAACGCCGGAGTGTGACTCGCGCGGTGCTGAATTAGCAGAAGATACGCGGCGTTGCCAGATTGAGCATTTTCCTGCGCCGGCACTTTTTACACCTCCCCGAGTTCAGTCGTAAACAAACAAGAGCGCACGTCGTCTGCCAAGACTCGGGCCCCGTGTGGCAGACCCGGGACCGGCGGCTGATTTCGCATCGACGCAGTTACTTAGCACAACGCGGCCTGCAGCGGGAGGGAGATACAGGCGAACAGGGAACATGAATGAATGAGCTCTTATCCAGCCAGGCCTAAATATGCAGTTGAAGAATTGTGCGTGAAAAATGACTTGGTAAGGCAGTTGTAGCCTCTTTTAAGTAACTGTAGCATAACGTTTTCTTTACCTGCATTTCAAAGGGTTAGAATGAATCCTACTGCGAGCATTCGGTCTAGAACATATGTGCTTTCCTCACTGGATTCTTTAAAATAATCTATGTATAAATGACCCAGTCTTGAATTCTTGAAGACGTAACTTATAAAGGAGTATTTATTGAGGAAAATCAACTATTAACAACAATGCAATTGTATCCAGGAAGTACAGAACCAAGCGCTGACGCCATATGTAGAAGAAACATCTACACTTAACAGCTTTACCCGAAGATTAGAAGAAGGATTCAGTTCTGTCTTTGATGGGGGTCGTCCCATTAGTCCGACGTCTCATTATTCCGAAAATGTCCCATTGAGTAGGGACTGAAAAATCCAAGTCTACTGACCTTAAGGTTAGGGCCAATGGTTGTATATGGCTCTCACACACAACTGGGTTAGAGATGCACTGTGGACACATGAATTACCACATTTTCAGGGACTATTTTCTCGCAGATCACTCCGCCGCTGCGTTAGCTTACAACCACGAAGCTGATGCTGCTCAAATATAAGTTCTTTTAAATGCAAAATGGTTATAATTATTCTATCGTTTATATGGTTAGTCTGGCGTTATAAGTGATTTACCTCAGGTGCACTGTGGAGTGGGCCAGACTGTTTTTAATGCAGGCTAACTGATGCCATAGCATTAGCCTAGCGCCACTAAGCTCTTCAAATATAAGAACTGCATGAATTCAAGAAAAAAATATCTCCAGACATCAACAACACTCTGGATAACTAGGAAATGAGGCCCAATGTAAAAAAAAAATCCTGAAATATCCCTTTAAAATGCTACTACCTGTATAACACCTGCAATAAAGACCATGGCGCCTCAAGTGCAGCATCTAGAGACTCATCTCCTGGTCTTGTGCTTAAATCATGGACAAAAGCACCTTGAAATCCTTACACGGAAAGGCCCCACATGTTCGAAAATCCACCCTGGCTCTTTCCGTCTGCGCTGGAGAGCCTGCTCTTACGACGCACTCATTCGTAATCCAGTAATGACCTAAACTATGGTGATATAATGGTGCCCCGTGCCGTCTGACCCGCGCTCTCGCTAGCTCTTACCGCCTCCGTCCGTCGGTTTCCAGAACGATCGATATCTGAGCACAAATTAATTTCTCCGCCTGCCGTACTCCAGCGCTTGAGTAGTCGCATGTCGCCGGCTTACAACTGTCGGGGTCGAGATGTTATGCGGGTGCGAGCGGACCCATAACTTTTGCCCGGGACAGGTTTATTGGACGCCGCGACCCCGCCGACCCAAAGAAACGCCATCAACGCCCGACAAAATCCATCCGGCCCTCCTGCATCTCCTTTCGCTGTTTTACGCTATAAACTATCCAATCTTTCATGGGGATCCTTTAATGCATTGTGTGTGCACGGGGAAATAGTCGGGCATCGGGCAAAAAAAAAAAGAAGCTCCGGTGGTAAATCTTGTCTCGAGAACCTGTAAAATTGATTCATTGGTGGACACAGGCGCGCGGCATAAGCAGATGCAGCCTTTGTTTGTTGGTCGGGGTAAATAGCTTGTGGGAGATGACATGAAATGAAATATGTATAAACACGCGGTGTGTATGAAGTGCATGTGCCGCGAGCTGATTTGGCAAAGCTCCATTTGTCACGGAGATAGCGGCCTTTGTTTTGTTATTGTCGCCGGTGAGAAAAGCGGAGGGTTAGTCATGGACAGATGTTTGGATCCGGACCAAAACCGAAGGCAATAAAGCATCGTCTTAAAAAGGCACAGTATCCGCTTTACATCGTCATCAGAAAAAACAATATTATAACCTGAAAAAAAAAATCGCTACATGCTACGACAGCTGCAGTGGCGCTTATGGCCTCTAGGGGCACGAGTTACTTAGTACTGCTTTAAAGAGTTACTAACCCCCCTTCCAGAGCCTCAGCCAGAGCATCAGATTTGAAAATCTCAACAGAAAAGGGGTGTTGCCTGGAGGACTAAGGGGCACGCGGGAGGGGTGGGAGGGGTCTTGATGAAAATACTCTCTCGCTATTCCTTCTCCAACTCGCTACGGAGGCGTGAGCGAGACTGGGCTGCTTTTATAGCCCAGAGAGGCGGGGCAACTCACGTCTGGCTTCACTGCTGACGTCGGCCTTCACGGCCGGGTAAATAGTGGCGCCAAATTCAAAAATCGAATTCAGGAAAGACCGATTGCCTGTAGATGGCGCCTCACTGATGGTTTTAGGCATAAAGTTCCAACTACTTTGCACCAACATTATGACCAGAATATGTAGACAACACTATTGGACACTCATTTATACAGTTTATCAGCAAAAAAAAGTGGATTTGAGGTTGAGTTTTCCTTCAAGTATAAGTCACACTTATTTAATCATTAACTATTCATTAACTAAGTGTTAGTACATGATTAATTAAGGCTAAATCACGTATAGTTATTATAAAAACATGTTTATGGGATTGCTACGTGCTATTTGTATAAAGCGCTTTTCCACCTACATTAGGCACTCAAAGCGCTTTACAGCAAGGAACCAGTCACCCATTCACACACCAGTTTACGCAGACAGTGGAGTCAAGGTGGGACACAACAACAGTGTGCACCTTCAGGAGGCGGGATTCGAACCCCCGACCTTCCATCATGGGACGACCCGAACCATTACGAACCATTTTCATCAATCACAACGGAAGTGTTGGAGTTGCTGTAATGGTAAACTCTTTTTCCTTCTGAAACTTGCCATATGTGTTGAACATGTATTGGGGGCATGGCTAAACGTTTAAAGGCTCTTGCTGTAATAGAATGGAAGAAAGTTGATAAGCGTGACCAGTGGAAAAGCAAGACCCGTAGCGAACTGTGCTGAAGCGAAGGCCTGATCTGACCCGCCATTAACGCTGGCGTCACTGATGATTTTGTCAATTTCGTTGAGGACCCACGAAGGCCGGGTCCTGGGAGAAGTAATTGTTTCAGTCTGAAGAGCGTCTGGAGCCCAAGTCTCAAGTGTGTGCTGCGTGAACGGGGTCTGATGGGGCCGAGTCACACCGGCTCATAGGAGGCAGGAGACGGGGACACTACCGTAGGCAGAATAATCTTCTACGAGAGACGGAAATGCCTAAGTGCTCAGCATGGTGATTGTGAAGACGTGTATCAGACTCTCTCCCTTCTCAAGATTGTTTGTCTAAACTGAACCCTGTCTGACAAGTTTTTGGACACAACATATCTCGCTGAGCTTTAACCACTGGAGGGTTGCACTTGCAAACTTTGGCGCGATTAGGAAGAGGTGCTGGGATGTTGATCGTGACAGAGATACTTATTTTAGGAATGAGTGGGGTTTGTTCCGCTTTCTGTTTGGATAATTATCTCACAACCCGAATCGACAAGAAAATGCAAGGTCACATGACTCACGAGGCAGGCTACGCCCTCTGATTGCGATGTCACAGGGACTTGATCTTTTCTCAGGACAGTTGACAGTTTTTTTTCCCCCCCAATTAAATAATGCAGAAAGCATGTTGATGAACGAATGTGCAAACAGTGAAAAGTTATGTTCACAATGACACTTCCATCAGTGCCTTTTGTGGTGTAATCTGTCTGTCGAAAGCTTCCAATTCTTATTTGTTATGCTTATCAAAAGTCCATCCATCCATCCATTTCTTCCACTTGTCCGTTGCCGGGTCGTGGGAGCAGCAGTTGGAGTTGGCTACCCAAATCACATTGCACCAGCCCCTATGGCTCCTCCTGCAGGTGGTGGGTCCACAGAAGGACGGACTCACGGTTCTAACCGGGCCTGTTGGTCTCTCATGTGGAGCTTCTGAAGAAGAGAGGCTTATCAAAAGTAATTTGTTGAAATACTAATACGTAATAATGGGGCGGCACAGTAGTACAGCGGTTAGAGCTCGTGCTTAGGTGTCCTCCGGGTACTCCGGTTTCTCCTACCACTAAAATTCATGTACAATTGGCCAGGATGAATTCCGGTGTGGCTTGTGTACGTGCATGAGACCCATGTATGTTCATTAACATGCACTGTCCCGACCAAATAAACCAATAAAATAAAAAAAATGTATGAAGCTGACTAAAACTTTGCGCATTATCGACCAAAAGACTAAAAGTAAGAGGGCTGCCAAAAACAACACTGTGTATCCCATCTCTGTGTAGCTATAGCCCTTGGCTCTTTGGCGGAGCAAATTTTATTTATATCCCTTCACATGGAACCTCAAATGATCAGACTCACAGAATGTCTTGAGTTCAAGTCTTCGTGTCCTGCACCAACAGTAATAAACTTCCCCTGAAAACGCCATCCACACTTCAGCCTGTTTTCATCGACATCCTCTTGGTCAGAAAAGTGGTTTTATGTGGGTGCCATTGGTCCGACGCCCCAATAGTCCAAAAATGTACCATTGAGCAGAGGTGCCATTAGTCCGACATCTCTAACCCAGTTGTGTTGTGGATTAGAGAGCCATAAACAACCACTGGCCCTAACCTTAAGGTCAGTGGACTCTTGCCTAAACCTAATCTTATTTTTCAACCCCTACTTTTGGACTAATAAATAAATTGTCCAAGATCCTGGCTCAACATAAAGGGACCAGTTCCCGGGTGTTGCACTGCAGTCGGCCTCTGCCCCTGACGGGTCGCCCATGAGAGGCGCACAAGTCGGCGGCCTGTTTCCCCCATTGCTGTGAAGCAGGTGCTAACCATTAGTCATGAAAACACCATCGTCAGTCTACAGTCTTGTATAAGCCCAAAGCACATCTTTCTATCGATTCATCGCATTTTTTGAGTCTCCGAGGGATCATTTAAACCAAAGGAACGCCGTTTACAGTCACGACATTTTCCAAACTGTGTTTATATCCGGCTGAAACACCAGATGTTACCTGCACACGTCCCAATGGAAGTCTTGATTGAACAGTGTTTCCTCGCTATTACCTTGATTTGAAATAATTGCTGCGACTATTTTTGCTCCTTTAGGAAGCCACAGCGCGGGCGGTGACAGATTAAAACAGAAGTTAAGAGTTTGAAAAGGCGCTGAATGTTGGAATTATCTCGGCGGGTTGCAGGGGATTGACACAGATGTTGATGGCACCTGTGACTTTAGCACAGGATGATTGGTGGTTTCATAAAAGGCAGTCAGTGGAGCAGCAGAAATGCACCCTTCCCTCAGCATTCTGTAGCAGGTGCTATTTTTGTGTTGGACTTACAGTGAAACCTCATATTATAGCAAGACCCCGTTTATTCCATGTTTTATGCTCTGGGACATTGGTTCTTAAACTGTGGTACGTCTGCAATGAAACTTTAATATCATAATGTCTTAACAATGCATTCAAAGTGCGCATATCATGCAAAAGTGAGGCTGAAATATTGTTTCGGGTACCCCAGCATTGATGACTTCAGATTTATTAGAAATAATAAACCTTAATTAATAAGGTTCAGGCGAGACATGGCAGGTGAAAACACTCAGTGCTCAATGTTGAGATGTTTAGCTAGTTTTCTCCCTTAACAGCTTAGTTATAATGTCTGAGTAACTGTATTCCAAGATGTTTTGTCTGCCAGCGAGCCGGTGATTTCCCCGAAATAACAATATTGTGCCGCGCCAGTTTCCTACGCTAATCCTTCGCAATTATGGTCATACAGGTAAGTATTTGATATCCACAGGTAACACAAAAGGCGATCAAGATGATTCTGAAATCCAAATATGGTCATTTCCTCTCTGGGAGACAGCCATGGCCATAGACAAGAGAAATATACAGATGCATGGGTTGACATTGCAAAACTTTGTTTTGTTTTCTCAAAATGAGGTTTTCTTTACACTCTCCACTTAACATCTCCACTTTAGTAGCTCCTACAGACTAAAAACTTTCAGTGGGAACAAGGTCAAATTGAATTTTTTACACATGTTTTCCCACCTCGGAAGCTACGCTGGTAGGGCCTGGTCGGTTCTTGGATGGGAGACTGTGAGAACACCGGGAAGCCTAGGTGTGTGCGTGTGAGTGGTTGGTGGTCAGTCTACCCCAGGGGCAGCTGTGGCAACAATAGTAGCTTACCACCACCAAGTATGGAGTGAATGGATAATGCAATGTAACGCGCCCCGAAAAGCGCTATATGAAACCAATGCTCAATGTATTTCGACCTTGAAAATATATAATTTTGTCCATTTCTATGCATTAAAGGCCTCATGTTTGTATGAAAACATTAAAGCACAGATTTCTTTTTCTCATATTTACGCATCTATTTATTAATTTTTTTCTTATTCACCTGGAGCGTCACAAGAGACCAGTTCAATGAAAATCCAAACGGCAAAGCTGCAACTCTCACAAAAGTAATGCGTGAATGCCGCGTAATAGCATTTATAAACCACAGTAAATGATTTCAACGCGGATATCCCCAGGTAGCGCCGGATGACATCCACCTGCCTTTCACAGCGCTTCGAAAGGGCTCACCCCAGACTCCGATAGACCTGTGCGCGGGGGTCGTCTCCGTGCTGTTCGCTCAATCGGCGGCAGGTGCAGCGTGAAAGACCCGCTCGTGTTTGCCGCTCATCGGCGTGTGTGCTCATATTCACCTGTGCGCGCCGGCATTAATCAGCCGTGGAGCGCGGCGCGTCTGCTCTTCCGCATGGGCAGGCGAGACCGTGGACGGGACAGCAGGTGCCACAAACACCAGGCGGCTGTAAACGAGGAGGGCACCAAAGTTCATAATGTGCGCCCTGACCTGAGAGAAGCTCGCTAAGTGCAAACGGCGAGTGGCGTTCGTGACGTTGATGTTTCTTGATCGGAGCAGATTGACGCTGAAGGAAAGGTTGGATTAAAATCAGGGGTTATACAGTTAAGGTGAATAGGAAAACATCAAAAATAATCCTGTAATTGTTGTAATAAACTCTAAACAATGAATCGAGATGAATTATATGGGTTTATTTGAGCAATGGATTGTATTACATTATTAAAGCAGTACTAAGTAACTCGTACACCCCAGAGGCCATACGCGATACTGCAGGTGTCGTAGCATGTTGCGTTTTTTTTACTCACTAGTAACAGTGTCTGTGAGAGTAAATACTACGCTGACAGAAAACACAAAGGGACAGAGGGATATTGTTCATCCAATGACACAATGGAGATCATTTTTTTCACTCCAACTTGGCTGTAAATACTGTTTAAGTGGCGTTTGCCCGCTAGCCTGTTAGCTTCTTCTTCGTGATTCCATTAGTGTATATTGGTGACTCCTACCCGGTGGCAGCGATGTTGCAATTTTGGTTTTCTGGCCAGACACACCAGGGGGAGATGAAAGACCCCCCAATCATCCTGTTACACGTCTCGAAAGATGGGCCAACTCTCTCTTGGTGCATCACATTTATTTTTCCGGCACAAGCTGTAAAACAGTTACAAATACTTTTAACACCGGAGCTTGCTGCCTTTGTTTCACTCATATCACGTACTGGCAGGACTTCTTACAAAAACTATTAAACGTCTGGAGTTGAACAACTTTACAATATTACAATTACTCAAGAAAAACCTTTTTACCGGTTTTTAACAACCTTTTAATCATGTTTTTAATCACTTATTTATTACCTATGAATTGTATTTATCTTATGTCTTCGCTTATGAAACTTTACCTACTATTCTGTGTGACTACATTTTCTTGCCTTAACACACTCACACACACACACACTAGTAGCGTAGCTGAACACACATAACTGATGTGCTTATGGTAAAAACAAAACACTTAACAGTTCGTTTGGAATGTCCTTATTACTTAAATTGCCTATAGTACAATCTTTTCAAGTATCTCTGGGCACTTATGTCTTGAACTTAACCTTGTACTGAATTAAAACAGTATTTTGTTTGGTCACCGTAGTTACCGTTGGACCAACGTCCGCCATCTTAGAAACGTTACTTGGTCTAACACTCGTTTTTAAACAAATAAAATATACAAAACAATTCCTAGCTTAACTTAACTTACTCTAAAAAGGTACAGGAGAAACTCTACTACTGTTTTATGTGCGTTTTACCAACCAGCTTACCTGTAAAACAGTTACAAATACTTTTAACACCGGAGCTTGCTGCCTTTGTTTCACTCATATCACGTACTGGCAGGACTTCTTCTACAGCGCCAGCTACCGATACCAAACGCACCAAGCGCCCTCTGCTGGTGTTGCCAAGTATTGCATGTTATATTAAAACAGTAAAACCTTACCATAGCGACAAGAAAACAATAATAAAGAGTATTTAATCGTAGTTTTATGACCTTAAAGAGTTTTTAATGGGGGGGGCAACTACTTTAATCTATTAATAAAACACCTAGTGCCACACTCTCCCCCACAAAATTAAATGTCTCCTGACATTTCTGTTACTTAGTCTGTATATTCTTAGCACATTTGGACAGCCCAGGGTCTCCAAAAAGTTTTACTCTCAATAACCTGAGTCTGTACCCTGCAACCCCTTTGTACCGAAGTCGGCTGACCTAAAGTGTTGTAACTCAGTACCATAGGTTGTTGTCTGTGTCGCTGAGGTCGCTGAATCATAGTCTTAGTCTCACCTCCATCGACAACTGTGTTGGACTCACCACGCGCTGGACTGTCTCTTCCCAAATCCAGAACATTTTCTTCCGTCTGTGGTGGCAAGTCCTCTTCGCTCTGTAGTGGCATATCCTCTTCGCTCTGTAGTGGCATATCCTCTTCGCTCTGTAGTGGCATATCCTCTTCGCTCTGTAGTGGCATATCCTCTTCGCTCTGCAGTGGCATATCCTCTTCGCGTTGCACTGGGTCCTGATGGGGGTGGAATGGCTCCGCCAATGCGCTGAGTGGAGTCTGCCGCCGCCTTCCTGGACCAGGCCGAAGGTACCATCGGTAGGTGTCGTCGTAGTCATCGTCGGATGGGTCACCGTTGTCTTGCGGTTGCTGATGCTGTTGTCTGCGTTGAAGTCTGGACGTTCTCTTTGCTGCTGCTGGAGTAGTCGCCGGGGGCTTTTCGCATGGCAGGAAATCGCACGGGAGCAGAAGATTCCTGTGTACGACTTTATCTCTTCCTTTTCTATTTTCAGGAGTTATCTGATAAACTGGACTATCTTCAGCTTTTCTCTCTTTTACTTTGTAAACATGTTCCTCCCAATAGGACTGGATTTTTGCAGGACCACCCCTGGGAGTGAGATTCCTGAGGAGGACTCTATCGCCCGGCTGGAGATCTCTGCCTTTAACTCTTTTGTCGTAGTGAGCTTTACCTCGAGCCGCTTCTTTATCAGCTGTTTTTCCTGCGATAGCGTAGGCCTCTTGCATTCTCTTTTTCCAACTGTTTACATAATCGTCGTAATCTACATGGGACTCTTCTTTCTTTATGTCGAACAACAGGTCAATAGGCAAGCGGGGGGCACGACCAAAGATGAGGTAGTATGGAGCGTAGCCTGTTGCTTCACTTTTCGTGCAGTTGTATGCATGGACAACTTTAGCTAACGACTCTTTCCAATCTTCTTTCTCTTCGTCTTCCAGGGTGCGCAACATGGACAACAGGGTGCGATTAAATCTCTCGACCTGTCCGTTACCCTGTGGATGGTATGGTGTCGTGTGCGAGCCCTGGATGCCTGACAGTTCTTTGAGCCTTGCCATTAACTTGTTCTCGAACTCTTTACCCATGTCATGGTGTATTCTTGTCGGGAACCCGAACTTTAGTGCGAAGTCGTTAAACAACTTGTCTGCAACTGTTTTGGCTGCTTTGTTCCTCGTAGCGTAGGCTTGAGCAAACCTTGTAAAGTGATCCATAACTACCAAAATGTACTCATAGCCGTTTTTGCACTTTTCCAAGTGAAGGAAGTCTATGGACACGAGTTGGAATGGGTGCGTAGTATGGATCGTGGTCAGAGGTGCTCGAGTCTGCTTACTTGGCTTTTTCTTCTTTAAACACTCGCATTCTTCTGTTACAAAATGCTCCACTTCTTTACTCATTTGTGGCCAGTAGAACCTTTCTCTGATCAAGTCGAGCGTCCTCTCCACCCCTAAGTGGCCCATCTCCTGGTGTAGCTCTTTGAAAACCAGGGGACGGTAAGCTTTAGGGATCAACAACTGCTCTCTGTGCACAGTGCGGCGGCGCAGGACACCATCTGGATCGAGATGAAGCTTTAGCCATTGCTTGAGCAGTGCAGCGACAGCGGGATGCTCGGACTTTACTTCGGCTCTACTTGGTCTTTTGTTCTGTGTCTTAAATGAGATGACTCTTGCCAAGATTTCGTCATCTTCCTGTGCTTTACGGATCTGGTCTGAAGTGAAAGGCTGGTTAGTGTCAGAGTCTTTGATCAACTTCAGGGCACTGACCTGGATCACACCAACGCCTTTGCAAGGGTCCTGTTGTTCAATTTTCACGGACTCCATAGATGCACTTATTGCTTCTTGAGTGACTTCAGCTGTGCAGGTGTTCATGTAGTTTTCAATGTCCAATGGCATCCGCGACAGCCCATCAGCGTCAGCGTTGGTCTTGCCTGGACGATAGCGAATAGTGAAGTTGTAATCGGCCAACTCCGCGACCCATCTGTGACCTGTGGCATTGAGCTTCGCTGTTGTGAGCACATACGTTAACGGGTTATTATCCGTGTACACAATGAATGATGAAGCATGGTACAGATAATCCCGGAAGCGTTCACAGATGGCCCACTTCATTGCCAGGAACTCTAGTTTGCCAGAGTGCAGGTGGTATTTCTTCTCTGCTGGACTCAGGGTGCGGGAGCCAAACGCTATCACTCTCATCTTTCCTTGCTGTCGCTGATACAACACAGCACCCAAGCCGACTTGTGAGGCATCACAGTGTAACACGAATGGTTGGGTGAAATCGGCATACCCGAGGACAGGAGGCTCTGTGAGTGCATCCACGAGTTGGTTCAATACCTGTTGGTGGGTACTGGTCCACTGTATGGGCGTGCGTGATGGCATGTGGCCTTTGTTCTTCTTGACCCCCTTTTTTAACTTTTCTGCAGGAGCTGGAGTGGTTTTCTCAGGGGCTGGGGGACTGAGCAGGTTGTACAGCGGATGGGCCACACGAGAGAAGTTGGGTATGAAGGGCCTGTAATATGACAGAAAGCCAAGCATTTGACGTACCTCTCCGACTGTTGCAGGGGTCTTTTCTTTCAGGGCCCTCACTGGCGCCATCTCTGCTGGGTCCATGGTATAGCCTTCTCCTGTCACCAGTTTTCCCAGAAACTTAACACTACTCCTAAAAAGTTCACATTTCTTTGGCGTCAACTTTACACCATGCTCTCTGTAGCGCTGGAGGACAAGACGGATGTGCTCAACGTGATCTTCAAAGCTGCTGCTGTGCACAAGGTTGTCATCCAGGTATGGGAGGCAAATAGTGTCTCTGAGGCCAGCCAAACAATGCTCCATACTTCTCTGGAACTCTGCGGGTGCGGAGCTCAGGCCAAAAGGAATGCGCACCCATTCATATAGCCCCCAGGGTGTGATGAAGGCGGTCAGCGGGCGGCTTTCTTCATCAAGGAAACCCTGGTGGTACGCTTTTCCCTGATCTAAGACTGAAAACCAGGAGCTCCCACCTAACGCATCCAACATGTCTTGAATCCTTGGTATTGGATGGTGGTCTGGAACTGACTTACGATTCAGCTCTCTGAAATCACAACAGAGACGGAGGCACCCATCTTTCTTGCGCACACACACAACAGGCGACGAGTATGGGGACCGTGAGGGCGTGATCCAACCTTTGTTGAGCAGGTCTTGCAAGTATTCTTTGACTTCATTGTGAAGGGGCTTTGGAACAGACATATAGGTCTTTTGCACTGGACTGGTGTCATGCAGGGTTATGTGCATCTTAAGCGAAGGTATACTGCCTACATCGTCATTGTCAAATGCAAATGCCTCACATTCCTCCCTCAACATCCTCCTCGCTGCTGCTTGTTGACTCTGTGTTAAGTGTTGGAGGCTCACAGGTGGATCCCATGACTTTGGTCTCTGTGTGTGTCGATTCTCAAACTGCTCTGTGTGACTTGGCTTGTTTGTCTTTAATTCTGTGCTTCTCTTAGCTTCTTTTGTCAGTTTGTTTACTTTTGTTTGAATGTCTGCTAAATAAGCTGTCTTCACTGGTTCAAGATGCCCAATAACTTTACGACTCTGCAAGTAGATGGTGTGGTCTGTGGTGTTAGTCACTGGAATGGGCACGTAGGGTAACCTTCTTTCTGAGATGTTTACCAGTACCTCGTTGTAGACGATGCCCTCTGGTGGCGGGTCAGGGGTGTCAGGCGAGAACAGCATATCTTGGCCCCTGACATGTTGACTAGCATGTGCCCGCATGTAAACTACTGTGACTTGGTTAGCTGGCAATTTCACTGTTTTTACACCAGTACGCACCACACAAATCTCTGAATCTTCGTTATTCTTCTGTACTAGCTTGACGACGTTGTGAGCAGTTTTGACAGTTATCTCAAAAGCTTTACTTACTTTGTGGGCAAGTTGCTTTCTCCCACCTTTAGTTTTGTCTTCATTGTTGTTTACAATGGCCTCAATCACATTGTAGCCGATGATGGGGTCACTGGCCACTGCTGGGTCACTGCACACTAGTATTGGCACTCGCAACTCACTTTTGGACGAATCACTGTCGAGTCGGAAGCTGACTTCGATCCAGCCAGTGTAGGGAATGGGCGTGTCATTAGCAGCATAAACTGTGAGTGTCTCGTTTTCTAATAGTTCAGATATAGGCCGGACGACTGTGTGAGGAAGATGCTGCTGTCGCCAGTTGTCATTTACTATGCTCGACTGGGCCCCTGTGTCCCACAAGATTTTGACTGGATGATTGTCCATAAAACAGTTCACTATACATCTGTTTCCCACAAGGCTGACTAACTGTGACTTGCGTTGAGGGGGTAAATAATGAACTTTGCTTACACTGGCATTGGCTGTAGGTATAGTGGGGGCTGGCTCTGGATAAGGGAGCTCACCTTGGGACACTTGGCTTTGGACTACTGCTGATCCCATCTCAGTAGTCCGTCCCCGTTTCCCGACTGTCTCTGGGCTCGGCATCCACGAGAAAAGTGACCCTCACGCCCACATTTGAAGCAGTGTGAGCAGTTGTCTCCGTTCCCCTCTTCTCTACATTTTTTACAGCCCTTTTCTCTCTGCTTTGGTACACTTGGACGGGGACTCGTCTCCATCACTGTCATAAACATTTGTTTCATTTCTTTGCGCAACTCTTCCAATATTTGCTGCGTGTTAGCGCTTTCACTTTTAGTCTCTTTACCTTTCACTGCTTTCACGGCCACTGCGGTCTGGGATTCTCTGGACTTTGCGGGGCTCTGGACAGGTGTGGGGTCTGCCTGGCATTCTGTTTGGAGCTCTTGCACCTTGGGAATCTTGGTTGCAGCTGACCTTTTACGTTTCTCCAGTCTTTCACTTTCCAGCTTTGATGCTTCAGTTACTCGTTCGATCAGTTCTTCATCTGTTGTGCTCACATTACTGAGGAAAGGCATCAGCTGATATTTCACCGAATCACTGAGCAGCCCCGTTTCAATAGAACGTAGAAACTTGCGCTGGATTGTGCGTCGGCTGTACAGTTCATCAGTTTCCTCATTAGCAACTTTCCACAACAGTTTCTCTTTCAGTTCAATGGCACGGAAAACAAAGTTCACGGCAGTCTCTTTGGGCTCTTGGGAGATATTGAGGAGCTGGTGGTAAAGTTCTGTGGGGCTGTCTACCTTATAATGTCCCTTTAATATAGTGAACAGCTTACTAAGGGTCAGTCCACGTTTGATTTCCAACATATCTCTCAAGGGCAGGCCTGGACTAATAGCCCTGATTACTGATTCAACTATTTCTGTCTCTGAATGTCCTTTTTCTGTCCCCACCCCAATTTGACGCACAAGACTGAGGTAGGATAGCTTATCCCTCTGTCCGGGTTCACCTATCTGCCCACAGATCTTGAACTCCCTTCTCAAAGTTACCTCTTGCAAAGAATGTATTGGCTCTGGTCGGGCTCTGAGTGGGGAAGGTGTAATCTTGGGGGGAGGTCCACGCTCAAACAGTTCCTCTGGTCTTTTCTTTGCAGATGGTTCAACGTTCAGTTTCTTCAGGTATGTACTTAACTCTGTATAAAATTGTTCAACTTGTTCTACTTTTTCACTTTTCTCAATCTCATCAAACGCGCCTTCTGCCATCTTGATGAGCGCCCTTCTTGTCTTGCCGTGAGGCTCTCCGCTGTCCAGGCCGGAACATTTCATTCGCCCGCAGACATCCACGAGAAGCTCTTTCTCCAGCTGCCACAAGGTTGCACTCAGTTCATCACGCAGTGGCTGTACTTCGTCCATTTTTGATTGAAGACTAGGGTTCGTCTCTTGGGAAGGAAGGTCGATGGTGGTGGTGTTGACTCACTGGCGCCCCCTCCTGGCTGGCTCGCCAAAATATGTTACACGTCTCGAAAGATGGGCCAACTCTCTCTTGGTGCATCACATTTATTTTTCCGGCACAAGCTGTAAAACAGTTACAAATACTTTTAACACCGGAGCTTGCTGCCTTTGTTTCACTCATATCACGTACTGGCAGGACTTCTTACAAAAACTATTAAACGTCTGGAGTTGAACAACTTTACAATATTACAATTACTCAAGAAAAACCTTTTTACCGGTTTTTAACAACCTTTTAATCATGTTTTTAATCACTTATTTATTACCTATGAATTGTATTTATCTTATGTCTTCGCTTATGAAACTTTACCTACTATTCTGTGTGACTACATTTTCTTGCCTTAACACACTCACACACACACACACTAGTAGCGTAGCTGAACACACATAACTGATGTGCTTATGGTAAAAACAAAACACTTAACAGTTCGTTTGGAATGTCCTTATTACTTAAATTGCCTATAGTACAATCTTTTCAAGTATCTCTGGGCACTTATGTCTTGAACTTAACCTTGTACTGAATTAAAACAGTATTTTGTTTGGTCACCGTAGTTACCGTTGGACCAACGTCCGCCATCTTAGAAACGTTACTTGGTCTAACACTCGTTTTTAAACAAATAAAATATACAAAACAATTCCTAGCTTAACTTAACTTACTCTAAAAAGGTACAGGAGAAACTCTACTACTGTTTTATGTGCGTTTTACCAACCAGCTTACCTGTAAAACAGTTACAAATACTTTTAACACCGGAGCTTGCTGCCTTTGTTTCACTCATATCACGTACTGGCAGGACTTCTTCTACAGCGCCAGCTACCGATACCAAACGCACCAAGCGCCCTCTGCTGGTGTTGCCAAGTATTGCATGTTATATTAAAACAGTAAAACCTTACCATAGCGACAAGAAAACAATAATAAAGAGTATTTAATCGTAGTTTTATGACCTTAAAGAGTTTTTAATGGGGGGGGCAACTACTTTAATCTATTAATAAAACACCTAGTGCCACAATCCCATTAACACTTGTATTACCCCCAGAGGGACTACGGAAAGGATTTATTCAGGTAAAGAAGTTACTTAGTAATAACTTATTAAAGCAGTACTATGTAGGCAAGTAAAAGATATAATTAGCTTGAGAAATCGCAGTCAGAAGACCAGGAACGGCGGAGGACATTAGCGACTGAGTAAGTGAGAGGTGATGCTACCATGTAGTGGAAGTGAACAACAAATAAACAATAAACAAACAGTAGCCCAATATATTTACAGTGTGCACAATTAAAGGTGGATGCATTAGTTCCACTGTTCAACTGTAAAAAAAAAAAAAAAGGTTCAGTATTAGTATTTGATCTGGCTCGACAAAGTCTGTTTACGCACCGCAAAATGTCTGACAATTTTGCATTTGCCATATTGCTCTGAACTCAATAACCGACTCACTTTCAATGGGAGGTGAGTATTGGGCCGATGGCATATCGGAAAAGCGAGCAGGATGTGGTGACCGTCGGGGTGACTCTAGTTTCCTGTTGTTCACGAGCTCGCCGTCAAATAACCCATAAAAGGGGCACCTGGCCTGTAGGATAAACAGGACCAATAAGTATTTATAATAAAATGGCTAGATTGAAACTAACTTGCAAAGGCTACAGTATTAGCCTATAATATTACTCAATCAATAAAGTTAAGTGGCAAAAGCTAGGGATTATAAAGCTTTACGTTGAAAACCCATAACAGATTGGCTTCAACTGAGGCCTACTACCTAATTAGCATAATTAGCTCAGTTAGCATAGTTAGCTAGGTCCACACGTTTATATGAAACACTCAATTCTCACCAATTCCAATTATCCCAACCAGGTCTCAGTCCTCAAGCCACAGGTCCCAAGACAGGGCTGGCTCTAAAACTTAAACCTGAATTCAGTTATAAGTGATGAAATAAGGAAGTGAGACACATTTTCCTACAAACCTGGGATCGGCTGAGGTAACCAGCTGACTTGTCAGGTGACCAGGGTGCAATCAGGGACTTGGGGAAGGGGTGGAAATTTGACTCTCTGACAGAGAATTTCACCCATAATAGGATATTGAAATATTCTTAGAGAAAAACAATACTGCAATGTTAAGTGTCTTTGAGAGTTTTTGCTGATGTCATTGCAAATGGCCAGGGGAGTTACAATATCCCATATAAATCTGTGAAGAAATGTTGAATTGTTGGCCCTAAAAAGTGAAAATGGAAAAAGTCTACTTAGCCATTCAGCCTGCAGCGTCTCACGTGTCTTAGTTTGTTTATGATGGGGGCCTTGTGTTGGCCTTTTTAAAAACATGTAAAGAGTCGACATAGGGTCTGAGGGTGACAGATGGAAATGCTAATGCTGTTTATTTATGTAAAACATGACATTTTAGCATACACCATGGCATGTGGCAATAGAGCGTAGAGTCTGGCTTTAAACTTGCTTTTTGACTTTGGGTTAACTTTATATTTTCAGTTTGACTGCTCTGCCAAGATGCTAACAAGGTGAAATCATAATCAGTAATAACAAACTTTACGCTTAGCCTTATAAAGCGTTCAAAGTCCTTGAATGAATCGTGCTAAAATGAAGGCCTAAACTGCCATTTAAAAAACATTAAGTTTGATTCCAACGGGCATTGAAGCGTATCAAATATACGGAACCTCTCCAAAAAATGGAGAAAACACATTCAGCTGCAGATTTTGCTGAACATTTTCCCATTGTGTCCAATTTCCTTTAATTATGCTTTTTGCAGGTATTTCATAATAATGCAAAACACATCTTTACCACATCTTCCTGTTTGTCAAGTATAAGTAAGTGCTTTATTTGTCATTCTACAAGCGAATAACAAAATAGTGTTTTAGTCCTGAGCCACTGTGACTGAGCCACTATGGGTCAACCTGACCAGTATGTTTTTGGAGGGAGAGGAAACCTGGCTGGCTGCCTCCAGTCTCTTCTGACACGGTGCAGCGCCTCCTGGGTTTACCCCTGTTTCAGAGCGTGGTGTCCTGCACTGGTCAGCTCCACCCCTCCACAACAGTCTTTCACCATCTCCTCATTTGTCCCTTTTTTGTTTCCTGTAGCTCCTCCCAACAACAATCGAAAATCCAGTTACACTTCCTTGTTTTCCTCGTTAGCATAAGTGCTATTAGCCAGGACACTCGAGCATGAGTCATTTATGCAAAAATGTGTTTTTGTTTCCTGTAAAGGGCCTCAAATTTCATCACTATTGAACTGAATCTGTTTACAGTATTTTTCTCACATCTGTTTGGGTTTTGAGAACTTTTCTAAGTTAAAGAAACTTGAAACTTGATTGAATATGAGTTAGCTCTAACCCACATTCCCTGCTCCACCACTGGTCATTCGTTCTGCTGCTGAAGCCGCTGTGACGCCCACGCTAAATTTAAATCAATCTCGCCGGTCCGCTAGGAACCCCCCGCGCACCCACGGGACCCACCGCGCCGGGCCGCCTTTCTAGACAATACCTGGGATAATGAATTGTCAAACGCGGCGGAGGGAACCGCCGGAGATCGGGCCGGTGTCTAATCCGCGGCGTCGCCCGGGTCCAGACCGAGCCTCCTCCTCCTGACCACAATAACATATTCATCCGCAGCTTTAAGCCTATTATTCCATTGTTTTTTTTCTCCCCTCGGTGTCCCACTTCCTGGACAGCAGACGGGGCCGTCCGCGTCTCCCGGGCCGGACTGAAAGAAACCCGCGGTTCTTCGGGGGCTTCGGGGAGCGCGCTCAGAGCCGGAGATAACGCCGCCGAACAATGGGAAGTGAGGCCCTGGCGGAGCTGCCGTTCCACCTCCGGCAAACAGGACGAGAAGAGAAAGTCGGGCCCGAAGTCTGCCGGCGTGCTACCGTCGCGGGACTTTATTTTTATCCCGGTATTCACAGGGGTGCGCCCGTTTGTCTGACGCGCCTCTGATGTGTTTCGACGTCGCCACCTGCTAATAACTGCCAGGGCTCTCGTAAAGTGAGCGAAAGACGAAAGAGCGAAAGATCTAATTTGAGGTATTGTTTGCCGACACCGACGGCTTTGGGCTAAGAATACAACCCAGTGGTGCCGAGCTACTTCTGCAGGGGTTTATTAGGGTCAGTTTACACATTTCTATGGGTTTCAGAGCCATGTTATGGGTGGCAAAGTTACAAGATTGGGAAGAATATGTTTGTTTTTGTATTCTTCATTGGAAATTGTGATGAGAAAAAAATGACTGGAATTATAAAAATGTGACCTTCGTTTGAGTAAGTCTGCTGATGGGTTATGATTATTAAATGAGATTGGCCTATACAGTATGATTTTTAAATGTTAAAGGGTTGAAGAGGAAGTAGAGGAGGAGGAAGAAGAAGCAGATGAAAGAGAAGAAGAAGATGGAGTAAGAAGTAGAAGAGGAGGAAGAAGAGGAAGGAAGAAGTAGAGGAAGAGGAAGAAAGAGAAGAGGGAGGAAGAAGTAGAGGAAAAGGAAGAAAGAGAAGAGGAAGGAAGAAGTAGAGGAAGAGGGAAGAACAGGAAGACGAAGTGGAAGAAAAGGATGAAATAGAAGAGGAAGGAAGAGAAAAGGAGAGGAAAAGGTGGAAAAGGAGGAAGAAGAGGGAGAACAAGAGGAAGTAGAATAGGGAGGAAGAAGAAGTAGAGGAAGAAGTGGAAGGAGAAGAGGAAAAAGTAGAAGAGGAAGAAGAAGAAAAAGAGGAAGAAGAAGAGGGAGGAAGAAGAGAAAGAAGATCTTTTTTTATATAGCGCCTTTCGCAGACATGGTCACATGAGAGCATTGTACATTTACTCCATACTCGGTGGTGTTAGCTATGTTAGTAGCTTCAGTTTCCCCTGGGGGAGACTGACAGAAGCAGAAGAAGAGGAAGAAGCAGAGGGAATAGAAGACGGGTATGAAGAGGACGAAGGAGAAGAAGTAGAAGAGGAAGAAGTTGAGGGGATGGGAAACATATTGGTTTTCCGGCCAATTTGTAGTCTGTTCACGACTATATTTCTATCTATATCTAATTATATCGCTACCTCATCATTATCGAGAAAGTCCCCAAAAATATCGCTCAGCCCTTTAGTCGTTATCCACAATTTGGACATTCTTTTACATTTTTTACACAATACACAGAACGTTGTAGACGCAGCTCAGTATCAGCTCCTCATCTCAGACCGCGCTGAAAGAAAATCGGAGACATTAATAATGGATTTTGACCCCACTATACCGTCCCATAATGAACGCTTTCCCAAACGTTTGTACGTGCAGTAAGCTCCCCGTGACCCCGCGGCTTTACATATTAAAAAATGCCACCCATAAATAACTGCCACCGTGCGGATATGTAAAACAGTATTTATGCCGCTTATCGTCGGCTGCATCTCCCGCGGCGCATTAGCATCCGCCCAACTCCCAACCGCTAAATGCCATCTCAGCGATTATCCCGCGCCGCCGAGGTTCAAACTCAGGGTTTATACCGCGCCCCTTGATTATTTATTTGTTTGGGAAAATGACTTAAAGTTTAGCCACGGCACGCGCGATCTGGTTTGGGGGGGGGGGGGGGGGGGGGGGGTGCGGTTTTCGCGACGCCACCGCCCATTAGCGTTCATTGTCATTCAAATTGCGGGGCGCGGCGGCTCATGAACGTAGCATTAGATTATGCAAATGAGGGGTCCGCATCTCGAGTCGCCTGATTCCTTTGGGGAGACGTTTAATTTAAACAAGTAAATAAATAAAGGGGGGGGGGGGGGGGGCGCGGCGTCAGGTGTCGGCGAAGGGTATTGTGTAAATTCATCGAGGCAAACTGAATAATAATCGCCCCGTTCGACGAGGGCCGTCCAATCAAGCGCCGCGGAACACTTCATTAGGGCCGTAATAGTCTTTTAAATGCGGCGGGGCACCGGGCTTAAAGACAGGTGTCGGGGGGGGAGGGGGCCCCGCTTGTCATTCACGGTGACGGTTTTGGTGTCGTGCCCAAGAGCTGTCGGGCCCGATGGAAGCGGGGGCTGACAAAGGGAACAAAGTGACCTTCAAATCCAGGCGAGAAGGGCAGCGTCCATCATGGAACGCGGGCCGCTCAGACCAGGGGGGTGTGAGGCATTTTCGGAATGATAAAACAGGAGGAACTGTCGGCCGGCGGAGATACTGTGAAAGTGGATTTCGAGAGTTGTGGATTTAAGGGGGGGACACTGCTCCTCCTTATTGGATTGTGATCTACTTTTATCTCTTACCACATCAACGTTTGCCGGGATGCACATATTTGCTCATAAGGCGTTATATTGTTGCACTGCATCATTCAGGAAGAAGCTTCAAAGCACATTTTCTCGAAAGGCATTTCCATCACATTGCGGCGTCTACACTTTAAATCGCACCTTCAGACACCAGGTTTTCCAGTCGTGCATTATGGAACTTTTTAGTTGAAGAAAAATAAAACCTTCCCGTGCGTATTTGGGTGTTCAGTGACCCAGCGGCTGTAAGAGCGGTCGCGTGGCGCCTTTACTTTCCTCGATTGGTTCTAGGGTCAATCCTTTTTAGAGTTTCTGGTAGGCTTTCACTGCTGACGGACACTCTGGCCAGAGAACCTACAAAACAATTGATGCAGGAGCGTTGTAGAGGCCGCCGTGATCAAAAGTAAAGGCGCTAATGCTAATCACCCATACAGCCATTAGCTAAATTATAAGCTAAGTTATATAAATATTGTCTCTGAAACCAGTCTTTTTAACTACTATGTCAACAAACCATCACTTTAAATCTGCCTTCATTGTATTTTTTGTTTTGTTTGGTTGTCCCCAAAAAACATAAGCCATTTTGATCATATTTATTAGGGCAGGGACAAAATATATGATCGGATTTGGATCGCTAGACTTTTTGCTAGAATACCCATCCATCCATTTTCTTCCACTTGTCCGTTGCCGGGTTGTGGGGGCACCTATAGCGCCCCCTGCAGGTGGTGGGTCCACAGAAGGACGGCCTCACGATTCTAACCGGGCCTGTTGGTCTCTCATAAGGGGCTTCTGACCCGCTCTTTGTCTGACCCGTCACCTATAGGATCTGTTTGCCCTGGGAGACCCTACCAGGGGCACGAAGCCCCCGACAGCAGAGCTCCAGGATCATTCAGGCTCAAACCCTCCACCACGTTAAGGTGGCGGCTCCAGGAGGGGTAGAATACCCAGCATCGATACTTCATCAACTATCACATTACTTTCAATACTTACTACTTACTTAATATTTTTATCCTGCACTCCTTTGTTTCCCACCAGTTACACATCACTCTGTTACATTTTGTGTTAAAGGTACATTAAGCAACTTTTTATGCGGGGGAAAAAAAAAGTTGATATTTGTGCTTATTTGTGACTCAGCGGCTGTTTAAGTGGTCAGTGTGTCTTTATTTTCCATCATGGTGGTTTCTACAACTCCCCAGGATCAATTGTTTTGTAGGTTTTCGGGTGAGAGGGTCCGTCAGCAGGGGTAACCTTCCAAACAATTGATCCTAGAGCTTCCTAGAGACCACTGTGATGAAAAGTAAAAGGTGCCATGCTGACCCCTCATGCAGTCACTGGGTCACTACAGAGCCAATACGCACAAAAATCAAATTTTTTTTCCACTTAAAAAGTTGCGTAATGCACCTTTAATGCACTTTTCATTCTTAACACTTCAATAAATGGCAAATGACATGACTGTTTTTTTTTTTTACATATTTTAAAGTTAACATAATTACTTACTGCATTGCAATATCGGATCGGCCCCTGCCCAAATATTTTTGCATATATTATATACAAGAGCCATGTTAGACAAAGTTTGATTATGTTTCTGTACGCTCTCAGTCGTACATGAGTTTGTTGTTTCCCCCTTACATCCACACCAGCTCTAACGCTCATGTAAATCTGCTTTAAATTAAAACAAGTCCGTTTGACCGTGATACATTAAAAAATATTGTTAAAAATAAACGATCCCCTGAAAACTGTCCCGCGACTCACTTCGGGGTCCCGTGTACAGCGTCACACCAATACAACGAAATAAGAATAAAACACTGTCATTTTAACTCCTGAAGACGTGCCGTTTTCCCTCGTTTCTTCTCGAAAACAGAGCGTGACACGTTCGGTATAGGCGGGCGGGTTGGGCGCGACAGTTTGAGAGTTGTGGGAAAAGCGCGTGTCTTTAAACAAAAGCGTCTGGGTGCTGTCTGCTCGAACAGCGCTCACAGCAGTCAGCGCGTGTCAGCGGCGGCGCTGACAAAAGGCGCCGCCAGACTCTCCAAATACGCCGTTTCAACCCAACACTTCATACGAGACCCGTCAATACGCCAAAGTGGAGGTTCTCAAACAGCGGTAAACAGATTTTTTGTTTGTTTTGTTTTTTGTTTTTTTTCTTGGAAGCAGTTTTCGAAATGCAGGTTCAGCTTGGAGTTACAAAGAGCTTAACATTTCCAAAACTGCTTGGTCTGAGTGGCTTTCTTTTTTTTTTTTTCTGGTCCCGCGGTTAAAACATGTGTTCAGTCCTTGGGCGACGCGCTTCACCCACCTTGCTTCCTGAAAACTGTTGCTACTGTTGGAGAAAGAGCCACGTATTCGGAGAGGGTGTGGGTGAACTACAGTAGCAGGCTGTAAATACTGTTTAAGTGGCGCTAGCCCGCAGTTAGCTTTGCCCGTTAGCCTGTTAGCTTCGTGATTCCATTAGTCGGAGCAGATAAAGTTGCAAGCATGGTTTTCTGGCCAGAGACACCAGGGGGCGATGAAAGACCCGCCCAATCATTAACACTTGTATTACCCCCAGAGGGACTATGGAAAGGATTTATTAAGCTAAACAAGTTACTTAGTTCTGCTTTAAAAGGAAAATACTGGATGACTTAAAAGCACCAAATCTGTTGAAAGGGGCTCGTATACCTTGTTTTTAACGTACTACACAGCATAGGAACATCATCTACCAAATCAGCTAGTTGGGGCAGCTGGGTAGGGGTTTGTTGATGAGGAGCTCCGCTCTTCACCCTGGCTTTTTAACGCACTCCACTATGCAGGGCTTATGTCTTGTGCAGAGGCTTGTTAACCTTCAGAGACTTAATACTCTGACCGTTCATCTCTGGCCGTGCTCCCACATGACGAGGGTCAAGTAGCGGTAACCATGTGCGTTACCATTGATAAGTCAAAGAAGGCGCCAAAGAGCAAAGGTTATATGTTAAAGCAGTACTAAGTAACTCATGCCCCTAGAGGCCACAAGCGTCACTGCAGGTGTCGTAGCAAGCTGCGTTTCTTTTCACTCATTAATTGTCCGTGAGGGTAAATACTACGCTGACAGAAAACACAAAGGGAGAGAGAGGGATATTGGACATTGTTCCACAACAAGATCATTTTTGACACTCAAACGTGGCTGTAAATACTGTTTAAGTGGCGCTAGCCCACAGTTAGCTTTGTGAGTTAGCCTGTTAGCTTCTTCTTCGTGATACCATTAGTGCGCATTGCTGGATGACTTAAAAGCAGTAGTAGGCGAGCTCCAAATCTGTTGAAAGCGGCTCGTATACTTTGTTTTTAACGCACTACACAGCATAGGAACATCATCTACCAAATCAGCTAGTTGGGGCAGCTGGGTGGGGGTTTGTTGATGAGGATCTACTGCCCTCTTCCATGGACCCGCTCTACACCCTGGCTTTTTAACGCGCTACACAATGCAGGGCTTACATATTACATCATTTCATTGTACGTAAAAGAAAAATAAAAGACAACAAATAAATCAAAAGTGAAGCAACCAAGCAAAACTAATCCAGACCATATTAAAGATGGAAATGACAACTGGGAAGTAGTAAGATCACGGATAATATGTATTTAATGTTATTTTTTTAACTCGAAACTAGTGACTTTCAGGAGTGTTGAGTCTGTTTGGCATTGATTACCATCTGTGTAATATGTATATTAATGTGTCTTTTAATGTTTTTAATGTTTTATTGTTCTAATGTTTTTATTGCAATGACGTCGGGGGTGGGCGCTTCTAAGCGTTTGCTTCGGCCCACTCCCTTTGAGCAGAATTTTAACTGCTCAAATAAACGAATAAACTAAAACTAACTAAACAGTGGTTCTCAATTTTTCACACCAAATAGAGTTCGGGGAAATCCACAGTTACCATGGAGATCCGCCATCTTTGCAGCCGTTGCATACATTTTCCACAGACTAACAACAGTATAAAAAGTGGAGAAAAAACTTCAGTATTTTAACTTTTAAAATCTCCATTAGTTTATAATTGCTGCTAATGATGCTCAGCGATATGACATCAAATTCCCGGACTCTATACCACCTCGTGAAATATTTAACCTCCCCAGTACCACCCAGCTTAAGCTCCCACAGTCTCTCGTAACTCGCTTGACTGACACTAGAGGGATTGGATGTCGGCGTGTGCCCGGTGGACACATTTTCATTCATTACAGTTAATGCTAAATGGGTGTTTGGGGGGGTGTTTAACCTTTTCTAGCATTTCATAATCCATCAAATTAGAAATAAACTGGTCTGAAATAGATCTAAATTATAATTATTTTAGTCTAGACGAGTCGCGAACCATGTCCAAAGCAGAAAAATGCCTAACTTTGATGCAGAATGTCAGAAGGAAAACAAACTGACCCCTCTTCAAATGAGACAACTCGGACCATACTGAAATATACATTGCCATGGTAACATAAGGGAGAAATAGACTAAACTAAACTTGTCTATGATAGGTTTGCATGAAACAAAAACATATGACAATATTAAAAAATATCATAGATATGATGAAAATATTTTAAGCCGTTTTCTGCCAGACTATAAATACATTATCACGTTAATATGTGAAGTATTTACGGGCTGTTGAACCACTGTTTCTCCTCTCCATGTCTGTATCTTTCTTTAGTATTTTTAGAACATATTTCCCCTCTTGGGAGGAGGCCTCGTGGAAGGCCCAGGACACGCCGGTGGGACTATGTCTCCGAGCGGGCCTGGTGTCGCCTCAGGACAGCTGGAGGAGGTGTGCCTGGATCGGGAAGTCTGGGCATCTCTGCTGAGACTGAGGCCCCCGCGACCCGGCCCCGGATAAAGCGGAAGAAAATGGATGGATGGAACATATTTAGTATAGAAATGGGAGGAAGTAAATGTTTTCCCTCTTTGTTTTCTCTGGCTGCTTCGAACATGGTTGGGCAATTTTCTTTTTGGAGATTTCTTTCAAAACCTCTCTCTCCCACCGATTTGTATTGAGATTATATCAGACTCTTGAACATGAAAGTAACCTAGGTCCGGGCAATAAGGCCAAAAAATAAAATCTACATTTTTCTACTCAGGTTGGACGATTACGATTTTTATCGATTTGATTGGAAATAAATTTAAAAAGGCCTCCTGATCTTTCATATATAGAACACTCCTGCTCATTAATATTTAGATTCATAATACAGCCGACAATTAGGCACATTGTTATTTCTGTTTTAAATATTCTTTGTCTGCTCTCACCTTCTGTGGACCCACCACCTGCAGGGGGCGCCATAGGGGCTGGTGCAATGTGATTTGGGCAACTCCAACAGCCCCCACAACCCGGCAATGGACAAGTGGAAGAAGATAGATGGATGGATGTCTGCTCTCAAAAGTAAAACGTCTTAATAAGCCTTTAGTTGTATCATCCTCGAGCTCAGCTGTGATTGACAACCGTCTCCATGGAGACTCAAAGGGAAAGGGGCGGAGTTAATGCTGCAGCGGCTCAGTGTGAGAGGAGGGGAGAGAAGCAGACCGGGGGGGAAACTTTGTTTTAGCGAAGAAAACTCCATCGAGCACAAAGAAAACACAGTGCGCGGCCTTTGTAAAGCAGCAGAGATCTCTAGGAAGTCGCCGGCTGGTTCCGCTGGAGTCATTTTCTAAAAGAGTCGCTACGGAGCGTCTGAAACGCCGCTAAATGGCAGCACGGCGCTCGCCAGGCGGACATGCAGCGGCGGACACGATTTCACGATTTAGCCATTTTCCACATCGTCTGTTTTTAAAAGCATTAATTAATTGAATGAATCCGATTTATGGCCCAGCCCTAAAGTCACCTATAGCAGATCATCCCCAGTACCACCTGGAGACGAGCCACAGCTGGACAACCTCCGACCTGAAGCACAATCTCGTCTTCTTACTTGCGGTCGTGAAAACCTTGTGCTCATCACTATCGTGCGCGGCGTGTGGGAAACGCACGGCGAGGCATTTCTGGGCGCCTCGAAAAAGCGCCGTATCACAGCGCGTCTTTAAGCGGCGAGCTGAACGTGCCCGCGGCGGCGCTCCTGTGATCCGCCGCGGGACCAGAGAGGGAGCAAGAGTCACGGCGCCGCTTTAAATAACCCAAAGACACCGGCTCGTTTTGCTATTCCAGGCATCGCGCGCCGCAGACAGATTGTTTAATTATTCTAACGAATCTAATTATAAGAGATAGATAAGAGCCCGGTAAACAGCGGCGGCTACACTGCGAGGCCCAGTACGCGCTTTGGAGGGAAGTGAGAGGAAAGTGATGATTATTTTTTTTAAAGCTAATGAATAAAACATGTGTGCTGACTTAATGAGTCGGGGGTTCATAGTGTCCACGATGGTTGATTGACGTCGTAACGTGAATCGCTCTATAGAGAAGTCAACGGATGCTTCTGGGTTTCCGGGGTTTTTTTTTGGGAGGGGGGGGAGAATTGCGCAATATTAGATGCAAATGATGTGGAAGTAAAGTCGCATTTTAATAAGGCCGGCGTTATTGGTGTGTGTACATCGGGCGCGAGATGGAAATGGCAACGCGGGCGGCGGCGGATTCAATAATAGAGATAATGATACGAATCAGAGCGCTTCATTAGCATACATAGACATAGACATAGTGATAGAGATAGACATAGACATAGACATAGACATAGTGATAGAGATAGACATAGACATAGACATAGACATAGACATAGACATAGGCATAGGCATAGACATAGAGATAGACATAGAGATATACATAGACATAGAGATATACATACACATAGACATAGACATACACATAGACATAGAGATATACATAGACATAGAGATAGACATAGACATAGACATAGACATAGACATAGATATAGACATACACATAGAGATAGACATACACATAGACATAGAGATAGACATACACATAGACATAGACATAGAGATATACATAGACATAGATATAGACATACACATAGAGATAGACATACACATAGACATAGACACAGACATACACATAGACATAGGCATAGGCATAGACATAGAGATAGGCATAGACATAGAGATAGACATAGACATAGGCATAGACATAGACATAGAGATAGACATAGACATAGAGATATACATACACATAGACATAGACATAGAGATAGACATACATATAGACATAGAGATAGACATACACATAGACATAGACATAGAGATATACATAGACATAGATATAGACATACATATAGAGATAGACATACACATAGACATAGACATAGAGATAGACATAGGCATAGATATAGTGATAGACATAGACATAGAGATAGACATAGGCATAGACATAGAGATAGACATAGACATAGATATATAGACATACACATAGGCATAGAGATATATATAGACATAGATATAGACATATACATAGACATAGACATAGAGATAGACATAGGGATAGACATAGAGATAGACATAGAGATAGACATAGACATACACATAGACATAGACATAGACATAGACATAGTCATAGACATACACATAGTCATAGACATAGACATAGACATACACAGAAGGCCAGCACGATGACGGCAATCACATCATTCGGTCCCGGGTGGTGCGGCCGCCCCGGCGATTCAGCCTGGAAATAACGAGGGAAACATAAGTAATTAGTACGTCCAAGATACGGCATGAATACTCTTCACTGGGGCGTCAGCTAGACCTAAGAATAACTGGTTGTTGTTGTTGTTGGTCCATATTATAATTATACACTCACGCTGAACGACACTTTGGCAGTATAGGCACTAGTTAGGCAAACTCAAGGTCTGTGGCAGGGATGTTAAGAATAACACATATCGCAGGTGAGAAACTGCAGGTGAAAAGGGAAAAGAAAAATACAATTGAGTGATATCAATTTGAAGCATAAATATGAGAGGGGATCAGAGGGGATTTTTAGAAATCTTTAGAAAAAAATTGTTAAATTACGTCCGAGACTGGAACGTTTGGAGTCTGTAGGAGCTACAAAAGTGGAGTGGTTGTCGCAAGAGGAAAAGGAAAACCTCATTTTCAGAAAACTGGCCGTGAAGTTTTGTCTCGTGTGTGCATGAGTATGTCTCTCCGGTCTTTTGAAGCTTTTGAAGCAAATATGGTCAAAGAAAATGTGTTCGTCCCTAAGACGGGGGTTAAAAACAGTAGGAAAAGTTAAAGCAGTACTAAGTAACTTGTTTACCTTAATAAATCCTGTCCGTAGTCCCTCTGGGGGTAATACAAGGGTAAATGGGATGATTGGGGGGTCTTTCATCGCCCCCTGGTGTCTCTGGCCAGAAACCCACAACTGCAACTTCACTGCATACAGGTCGGAGCCACCAATACACACTAATGGAATTACAAAGAAGAAGCTAACAGGCTAACGGGCAAAGCTAGCGCCACCAGTATTTACAGCTCCAGTAGATCTCCAGTGTGTAATTGGATGAACAACATCCCTCTCTCCCTTTGTCTGCAGTTGCGCTTATGGCCTCTAGGGGCAAGAGTTACTTAGCACTGCTTTAAAAAGCTTTTATTCTACATGGATAACTATTCCTACCTTTTTGAGTTCCTCTATTTTGTTGTTGCTTTTCCTACTATGTCGAAATATTTCTGCTCGCCATTTGAACCATCTCAGAAACTCAAGGAGAGGTCACTTGCTGGTCCCAGAGTCAGTTGTATGCAGCTAAAATCTGTCTCCCAGAAGGTGTGAGACATTTACTTTCTTGTTATTTTACGTGACCGTGACGCACTGTGAATCGCCTTGAGTGCGAGTTGTGCGGGGAAATCTCGCTTTGCCTTGATCCGCTGTCGCCCCGATGACATTGAAAACAAATCCGATTACACTTGTGCATAAACCAACCTGAACTGACAAACGTCTAGATTTGACAAATTACACTTTTACAACTTTTCGCAGGCCCCGATAATTCCCACCTTCAGAGCCGAATCAGCCCCCTCCTGCCTGCCTCCCTGTGCGCCCCCTGCTCCTGTATAAGTGCTCCATCTGCGAACTTCAGATGTTTCCCCTCGCTCTTTAAGCCCGTGCCAAACGCCCCAGCTGCCTCCCCCCCCCCTGGCTCCCTCTCCCTTCTGGCCTCCTGCTGGTGTCGCCCGGCCAGTCCTCTCCAGGTGCGCCCGCATCCTGCCAGGTGCAAATCTGCTGCCAATTTGTTTGAGCTCGTAATGTCACCGCTGGGAGGACATTAACTCCGCTATAACACAATTACTCCACTGTTGATTCGGTTAAGCTTCTGTCGGACTCGCGTCACGGGGCTCCGTTTGACAAGTTTGTAAATGTGAGATAGCGAGTCCTGAAAGGTGCTTTTTTTATTCCGCTGTAAGTTCTGATGCTTGGAAGAAAGGACGAAGGCAGCTTTATCAATGAACAGTAAGTATCTTGTAGAACGCTGAGAAGGCTTCCTTTAAACTTAAACATTATTGTCTTTAAGATAGAAAAAAGCTCCTCTAACATGTGTTGCTACAACTTTATATAATTTATCAACACTCGGTTACTCTTACTTCTTGTCCACCTCTTCTCCCCTTGCCTGATTCCTTTAAATGCTATGCAGTTAGCTTTTCTAGTGTTGCATTATTAGTCTAACACCTTTTGCCTGTTGATGATTATTGATGCTCTAAAGGCAATTGTGTTGTCCACTTCGAGGAAGGTATTATGAGTCTACTTTCTAGAGCTTTTAGGCGTTGTTAGGATGACGTACTCATCAAAAACACACTTGGAGTTATGCAAGCTTTCTTTCCTATCGACAGACCAAGTGTTGGTTTTCGTACCTGACGGTTTCGGCTAAAACTGTGGCCTTCCTCAGAGGTTTGTCACGTGATGTTGCTGTGACGTGTCTGGTCGGCTGATTTATACAGGTTTTGGCACCGTCTTCCTGCTTGTGGTAGCAGGCCGACAGCGCCATCTGCAGTCCGACTTCTTCAGAACTGTGTCCCAGGTGTGGGAAAGTTGGTGCCATCGAGATCCGGAAACGCGAATGAGAGTGTGAATGGGTGAAGCCTCTTATGAGAGTCCAACAGGCCCCCGTTTGGAACCATGAGGCCGTCCTTCTGTGGACCCACCACCTGCAGGAGGAGCCATAGGAGCCTGGTGCAATGTGATTTGGGGCAACTCCAACAGCTGCCCCCACGACCCGGCAACGGACAAGTGGAAGAAAATGGATGGATGGATTATTTGTTGTTATCTTTGCCCTATGTTCGTTTGTTTATGATTTGTTTATGTAAATGTTAAATGCAAATTTTATTGTTTTTATTTTTGGGGTGGGTTAACTGCTCAAACAAATAAATAAAATAAAATAAACTGTGACATTGTTGAGCAATCCGGACACACGTGTTTCCCACGCTCGCAAACTGTGGCATATCTTTGCTAATCTAATCTGTTTTTGTCCTCCAAAAAGAGAAATAAAGCAGGAAAGAGGACAAAAACGCACCGCTGTATTATAACCCATGAGCATCAGCTGTTTGATTCGTATAATGTGGCCTCTCACGATTCTCACGATGACCCTTTAGTCGATCTATAATATGTGTGAGTGCTCACATTAAGGTTGTGGAAACTTTTACTGCTACAGCACTATTATACAAAACCATAATTTCCCAAAGTCCATATCCACATGGACGACAGCAAAAGGCTATATTGTCCTTACAACACACGCAGCTGAATTAGTTAAATATCTTTGTATGAATCCCCCATGCGCCAGTTTGAGGTCATTTGGCTTTGAACGTTTCTGCTGCTGCCCCCACAGTCTCGCATGATTCCAATGCAACTTTATCCATATTGCGTATAAATCACTCGGAACCTTTTAAACTAAACGCAAAGGAAGCGATTCCGATGGCCTTTATGTCTGCGGATCAAAGGAATGCAAATGGCCGCCACTGATCTCGGGCCAATTTATTCCAATGCGTTTTATGAGCTTCAAAACAGAAAGATCTCAAACAATACTTGATCAATGGAGGCTTTTTGATGTGTCCTGTACACGGGCAGTGGCAGTGGTTAAAACAGACGTGATGTAAGGCCGGCCAGACTAAGGGAATGATAAAAGAGGGGCTTAATAGAGAGGCAACGAGGTCTGGTCGAACAGGGAGACTGTTCGAGCCATGTATGTGTAACAGACGGACTTCAGTGCCACCTGGACTTCAGTGGATCTGTGCAGATATGCAGGTGGTTAAGAGAGAGAATGATTGGTTTGTAGGAGGAAACAATATGATGGTTGTGAAGACAATGAGAGGTAGCGGCAGGAGGTGCTGTTGGGAATAACAATGGCACACTTTTATATCCAAAATCAAAAAGCACACAGACGAGCTTGAATGGTTTGCGAGTGTAATGAAACGTTGGCGTCAGTCTGTCAATAAAATGGAAGTCCGGTTGTTTGAACTTCTCAGGATTACAGTATGAGAGTAATGACCTCAAAAACATCTACATCGGTAACCTTATGCTTAGTGCTGGCTACTGTCCGGTACCAAGTAGGTACCGACCGAAAAGCTCCGGTGGCGGCGCGACTGTGCCAATTTTCTGTACTTTTTGTCTCCAGACGTCAATAAATGATCCGCAGTGGGTTTAAAAAAGCAACCTGAACTCGTGACCAGATAATGAGCCGCTTCAGCGCAAATGCAGATGTAGATGTTTTCTTAAAGCTATAACTTACGAACACTTAAGTCATTATTACAGTAGATGGCAGAGCCGTGGTCTGAGCCAGCAATGAGCCAAAGACTAAACTGGTTAAAAAACAGGACTCAATAAGAAACCAGTGACAACAGGAAACATAACAGCTATTTACCTTTAGCGAAAGACCCATGCCTCAGAGCCTGAAGTCATGTGCTGTTGTTTACTAAACTCCATGCTAGCGCTCACTCTGCATTAGCCATTTTTGGAACAGTTTTGGTAAATTATTAGTGAACGAGTGAGCGCTCTGACTATGTAACAGATCTTTGACGTGTGAAGCGTTTTCACTTTGTTGAACAGCGCAGTGTGTTTAGAAAAATCTAGCTGAAAGAAAACAGTGTCCTGATGTGGATCTGGTCTGTCCCTGCAGCTCAGGTGGTAATAATGACCCTTCTCTCTATGTTTACCTCTTTTTGAGACTGAACTGACTTGCCCTCTTCCCGGTGCCAGCCAATGTGGGACTAAGTCTCTTGAATTAAATTGACATGCTATAGTGGAGATGAAAAGTGAAATAAAACAAACCTGTAGCTCTAAACCATGTGGTCACCATCCTCTTTAGAGACGGGGTTACTTGAAGAGCATTAAAGGGATATTTCAGGATTTTTGACATAGGGCCTCATTTCCTAGATTTTCAGAGCGTTGTTGATGTCTGGAGATATTTTTTTCTTAAAATCATGCAGTTCTTATATTTGAAGAGCTTAGTGGCGCTAGTCTAGTGCTAGGCTAACGCATTTCTATGGTATCAGCTAGCCTGCATTAAAAACAGTCTCCACAGAGCACCTGAGGTAAATCACTTATAACACCAGACTAACAATATAAATGTCTGTGTTAATAGAATAATTTTTGAAATATAACTGACCTTGTATCACATGAATTACCGCATTTTGAGGGACTATTTTCTAGCCGATCACTCCGCCACTGCGTTAGCTTACAGCCACGAAGCTGATGCTGCTCAAATATAAGTTATTTTAAATGCAAAATGGTTAAAATTATTCTATCGACACAGACATTTATATCAGTAGTCTGGCGTTATAAGTGATTTACCTCAGACTGTGGAGCGGGTCAGACTGTTTTTAATGCAGGCTAACTGATACCATAGAAATGCTTTAGCCTAGCATTAGCCTAGCGCTACTAGACTCTTCAAATATAAGAACTGCATGAATATAAGAAAAAATATCTCCAGACATCAGCAACACTCTGGATAACTTCCTATAGAGCCATTTTTCTTAAACATGTTCCATGTGGTGCCGGGTCAGCGCTGTGTTTTTCTTTTGTCTCCCATTCTTTTATTACTGTTCCTGGCTGACAGATTACACGTCTCCATCCGCCGCTCGGAGTTCACTCCCGGTTTATCCAAACTATGATTAATGCTCGTGGCCCGGACAGCTTGTTTGTTTCACTCCACGCTGTCGCACAGATTTTCTTTCAGGTAAAAAAAAAAAGGAAAAAAGGCACAAAGCCCTTTCAACGGCGACGGCGCATGATGTATCTGAAATCAAAAGTTGTCAGGGAAATAAATTTGAAAATGGCTCCCGGAGAAGCTGTCAGCCTCGATACAGCCACGGTTCTTTCGCGTTACCGCAGCTGAGATGTTCACGGGCCGGGTTTGGGGCTTTGGCGACGGAGAAGGACGTTTAGGGCGCCTGATGTCGAGCCTGCGAGCGCTGTTTCTCTCGCGGTTTCTGTCGTTTCGCAGTGACTTGTTGACACTTTGTACAACACAACAATTATTCATCACAAAGGAGAAATAACAGCTGTTTCTGAAGGTGGTCCGAGGGCTATAGGTTTGATGTATTGAGCTGGCAACTTTCAAAATGACACTTCGTTGATGTATTACTTTGCACACACAATTCATGGCTGAAAACTCAATCCGCAGTTGAGTTTTGAATCCAGAGGGTATGTTCTGTTATTATAAAAAAGGATTCAGCATATATTATATTAGTAGGATAGTAGGATAGTAGGATAACGTTTGTGTGGTGCGAGTATGGTGTTGACATGAGCCCTGAAGCAAAGGAAGAGGGCGGCCCCTCCACCCCCGCCGGCCTTAAAGGGCCTTAACTGCAGCCAATCATGAGGGGCTTACGCGAGGGCGCAGTAAAACAACTCTGCGATATTTAACCTCTTCTTCAATGAAGGTACTTGAGTCATCTTCTGTCCTCAGTAGTTGAGGTCTTCGAACGTTTCGCCTCTCATCCAAAAGGCTTCGTCAGTGACAAAAGTCCCGCAGCTTAAGATATAGACCATTTAATCGTATTTATTTTTCAATCCTGGCAATGACACGTAGGAAATGAAGGTAGACAAAGAAGCCACCGTGTGTCTAATTGTACGAACAATAAAATACTAAATAAAATACAGTTACAAGTTTTGATTGGAAGAAAACGGTTTAATGAATCAAAACCACCACTTCCCCATCGGTAGTGTAAGTAGGGTTGCAAAATTCCAGGAATGTTCAATGTTCAACATTTTCCAGGGGAATGAATGGGAATTTAAGGGAATAAACGGGGAATGTATATGAGTAGAACTGTGTGGAACTCAGATGCTCAAATAAAAAAGATGAATTGAATTGAATTGAATTAACAGAGAACTAACATAACTGTAGGCCGCTTTTTTTACACACAAATGTAAACTGAAGCATACTCATTTTATTTAATAGTTATACACTGAAATATCGATCACAGCAGAGATGAAGAGTCTCAAAGGAATCATCGATGAAACGTCCGAGCTCCAGGGTTTGAAGAGGACAGTGTTGTAGGTGCAGAGCCACAAAGAAGAGCTTTTTGGAAATGGAATCATCAAGTGTGTGCAGTATGGCAATATTATCACAGATTTATGAAACAAAATCATGATATACAACTTTGCAGATTGACCCGCCACTTAGTAGAAAGAAACTTGTGTTGTTTTAAGGTTCAAAAATAGTTGTTTCTATTAATTGGCCTCTTTAGCCCTGTTGAAATATAAAACTATAAGAAGCATGTATTATATAACCTGTTTTTATATATTTGGAATCGATAACAGATTAAATTAAATCACTCACTCAGAGAATAGAATTTAAAACAGCTCTGCTTGTGCACAAGTCTGTTCATGGTTTAGCACCAAAGTCCATCTCTGACATGTTAGAGCCGTATGAACCATCTCGGACCCTGAGAACTTCAGGGAGGGGTCTCCTGGTGGTTCCCAGAGTCAGGACTAAACACGGTGAGGCTGCGTTTCAGTTTCATGCAGCTAAAATCTGGAACAGTCTTCATGAGGATGTGAGACAGGCCTCAACTCTGACAATGTTCAAATCCAGGCTGAAAACAGCTCTTTTTACCCGAGCAGATGAAAACTGAAAGTGTTTTATCTGCACTCTGGCCTTTTACTGTCATTGATTCATTTTATGTTTTATGATTGATTTGATCTGTTTTCTTGTAATTTTATGCAACTGTGAAGCACTTTGAAATGCCTCGTGTATGAATTGTGCTCTACAAATAAACTTGCCTTGCCTTGGCTTTATGTCTCTCCAGGTTGAAATAGTATTAGTTTTGAGTTAATCAATAGAGAAAAGCCTATTCTACAGAACATTGTCATTGGACTGAAATAAACGGTCGATTCAGCTCGCACTTGGCCATGCTCCCTCAGTGGCCTTAAACACAGATTCTACGGCTGCCTCGGGGAACACAATAACACAATAAAATTTTTATGTTAATGTTTTAATGATTGATTTGATCTGTTTTCTTGTAATTTCATGCAACTGTGAAGCACTTTGAATTGCCTTCTGTATGAATTGTGCTCTACAGATAAACTTGCCTTGCCTTAAAAAGAAACAGATTGATAAGATCCCCACTAATCAGACGAGCTCTAGCAGCTACGTTTGCCACTGCAATGCTTGGTATTTGTTGTCCCAGTGGTGCTTAACGTATTGTCCGATTCCTTGAATATGTGTTTTGTCAGCCCACAGCGGTGGTTTGTATCGGGCGAAGAAAATAGTCCCTAGTTTAGCTAATTCCAATGTTACGTGCACAATGGCCTTGGCAATTTCCTCCTGCAATTTGTATGTAACCAATTTCCTCTCCCTTTCCCACAATCCCAGTAATCCCAGTCTAATCAGCGAGGTCGCAGCTCACCTTGAGTGGAGGGAAGTCATTTAACCCCGGTTTACCCGTCTAAATCGATCCAGCGAACACTCCTTTCCTCCGCTGGGGGGTCGGCTCTAAGAATAGTCCGGCGCCTGATACGGAGGCAGTCGCTCTCGCTCTAAGACTGTTGTGTTGAAGAGTGTAAATGTAAACTAATAATTCTCCTCGGCCTTGACTTGAACAATCGGGTTTGTGCAATGGCCGACCTCATAAACTCCGCTGGCCCGTGGCTTCTCCCTCGATCTCTGCGTCGGGGTAAATGCAATCAGCCCGAGACGCGAGAGGCCTGGCGAGACCTTTTATATCACGCCTATAAGGTTAGGGAAGATATAAACCTCGCCGTCCCTCATTGGGTGAAGACAATTTGAACTGTCCAAACCAGTGTTAGTTTTGACAGCATTTTGATGTATTTTTTTATTAGCCTTGGCCTAAACCTAGCGGTAATTTAGTCAACCTTACGTTCAGATTATTGTATTTGAAGATGTTTAATCTAACCTCTGCCTTGAATCGTTCGAGGGGAGGACGCACTTTCGGAGAAGTGCTGTACAACAGACATTATGAAATGCAATAATAATGCGCAAACAAGATGGGTTTTCAACAAAGACTTAAAGGGACTATACAGAGTTTAAACATTTTAAAACTATGTATTTTCCTCCCCTTATGTTCCAGCCATGTCCTAATGTGTAGAAGGAGCCACAACTGCCTCTAAAATCCTGCACTGTCGCTCAAAAAGGTGTTCATTCGGGTCCAAAGCGCCGTCATGCACGAGCTTAATATAGAGCCTGCAGTTACGCGTAAGACCTGAGGTGGCAGTAGTGAGCATAACATGACCAACTTGCATCTAGTGCCTGAGCTACTTAAGGGAAGGTCGTTCCCTTCGAGAAAAGACACAGGGAGAGTGGGATATTGTGCCATAACCCAATTACACAAAATGGAGATATTTTTTTCCTGCTCAAACTCGGCTGTAAATACTGCTAAAGCGGCGCTAGCCCACAGTTAGCTTTGCCCGTTAGCCTGTTAGCTTCTCCGAATCGTGATAAACCAAATGGCACCGAAAACCGAGCGCTGTGTGGTTTTCTGCCCACAGACACCGGGGGGGGGGGGCTGAAAGACCCATTCAGACCCTCAGAGGGACTACGGAATTTATTTATTAAAGGTTAAAACAAAGTTATTTAATTCTGCGTTAAATCCAATCCTGCAGCTGACGGAAGCCAGTGCAGAGAGGCCAACACAGGAGTTATATGCTTTATTTTTTAACACAATATGCAGCTAGAAACCAATAGATCTGAGTTTAACAGGTCATTTTCTGAATACTTGGCTGCACCGTAGAGTTTAGTATCGCTGGGTCAGATGTTTGCTTGGAATAGTTTTACCACCGGTTAGCATCACCGTCCTCAGCCTTTTCTCTGGAATCCGAGGCGTCGGTGTTTCTGTATTTCCCGGCCGACAGCGGAGAGAGTTTATTTTTATTTTTTCCGTTTTTTTGCCCGCGGTCTTTATCAGCGTGAAGTCCTGTTTGTTTCTCCGCTCTGTGACTGAGTCCGCGCTATAGAGCTGTGTGCGGCCGTCGGCCAATGCAAACTCGGCCGTCTCCATGACGACCGCCGCCACGCTCCAGCCCCCCCAATGCAAAGAAATAGGTTATCACTGTTAACTTATTTTATTGATTTTGGGTTCTAGATAAGTCATACTTTCTGAACTTCAAGGTTCTGTACTTGATATTTTTCCAGGTAGTGAAATGAAATTCTACATTTTGTAAAAATCTGTGCATCAGATCTGTGTGAAGAATTGGGTTGTTACCTGGACACATAACTGGAAACAAATAAATACAGTAGTTTGACAGTAGTATATACTAAGGAAGGTAATGACAACTGAGTATCAAGATCTCGGAGTATAATATATATTAAAGGGGGGGTATTATGTAAAATCGACTTTTTCAAGCTTTATATCATGTCATTATGTCGTTCCCTCATTAAACACATGCCTGGAGTGTTGCCTTGGCTCATTCACATATTTTTGAGTAATTAGTAAAAACGGCCTCAGTCCTCCTAGGAACGCCCCCACCTCCTGGAGACGCCTCTGGACCTTTCGTCACCAACCACTGCTCCTCAGCTCAGCAGAGCCCCCTCCCCGCACAGTGTTGTTGTTTAAATGCCACAGTAGTGTGCTGAAGGGGGCGTGTCGGAAAGCTTCTTAAAGAGACAGAGGCCTATTTCAAGACGTTCAGTACAGCCATTTAGAGAGAGCAAATTTTATTCAAGGCAGTTATTTTAATTTACTGCATATACAGACCAACAGAAGGTTACGTCATCATTGTAGTGCTATAGACTGGTGCTATGTGATTGAAAAAAGCATTCTTTAATGTACCTTTATAACATAAAAGTAACTTTACCCGGTTATCACGGGTAAAAATCTGAAAGAAATATATTAAGGATCACTTTTTTTTTACTTGCTTTGTTCTAGACATCGAACATGAAACGAGATCGTTGTTGTAATTGTGCGTTGTTTCAATTAATTATAGAAACAGTTAATTATTTTTTTTATAAGTTTGTAAGTTGGTCTGTGCGAATGTAGCTGCTTGAAATGTTTTGAAATGTACTTTTTTATTTATTGCACTTGGGGGTGGGGGCTCATAAGCTTTTTGCTTCAGCCCACTCCTTTTGAGCACAATGTAAATACTGCTCAAATAAACCAGCCATTCCCAAAGTCCAGGTCATCGCAGCCCCCTTATCGATCCGAAAATTCTTCAGGGCCCCCCTAATTTGAATGATCTACTGAATGATTTTACAGCCAAAATTTGATTTTAAATCAGAATTAGTACATCTGTAGGTCTGAAGTGCCGTACATTTGAGCAAATACATATAAATATCCTTTCAAAATCCAATTAGTTCATTGCACTTCATTTATAGAAACGTTTTGGGGGCCCCCCTGCAGTGCCTCTGAGGCCCCCCAGGGGACCCCGGACCCCACTGTGGGACCCACTGAAATAAACAAATAAACTAAAACTAAACTAAGTAGTTTTTCAACCTGAAAAGACTCGCAGAAAGGAAGAGGCAAACTACAGGACCAGCCGAAAGGTTCAAGGTCAGAAGAGGATTGATGCCATGAACAGGAGACTCACCAGGTCTGAGGAGGAGAGGTCTTTCTCTCTTTCTCTCTATCCTTTCTTTTTCTTCCCCTTTTCTCTATCTCTTCTTTCTCTCTCCCTTCTTCTTTTTCTCCCACTTAATTCTCTTTCTCTCCCTTCCCCCTCGCTCTTCTCTTTCTTTCCCTCCCTTCTTCCTCTTCCCCCTCTCTCCATCTTCTTTTTTATTTTTATTTCAACAGAATACACTACAAGACTTAACTAATGGCGTGCAAAAGTAATCATTTGGCGCCTGACATAATAATCCCAGTCCCTCTCCAGCGCGGTAACTATATTCCACAGTTTTAAAGCGCCGTCCTCACACTGCACCAGCGCAGGCGATAAATAATGGAATCGTCTAAACCCCAATTATTATCATTTCTTACATTTGCAACACATCTCCTCGGGCACATGTTTTCGAGCGATGATTTGATTTTAATTATGAAAATAGTCAAACATAGAAGGGGTGGGGGGAAACAAAGCCTGAAATGTCCTGAAACAACCTGGAAGTTTTTCTAGCCCCGGGCCACTGTTCGACTGGTGCCGTTTTCATCAGTCGGGAGAGAGGAGTGTGGATTTGAATTTGAATAAAACACGGGACGCCCGACTCGAACCTGTCAGAGCGATTTAAACTGACCTCAAGTGAACTAATACAGTATGTCTTTGAATGATGTACAAAAAAAGCCCTGTGGCATAATTATTTCTGCTGATAAATTAAGCAAAATGTTACGTAAGGAAGAGTTTGGACCTCCTTTTTGACAAGCTGAAGTTTTGGAAGGTTGGAAATCTCAGAAATATCACCTTAATAGGCACGTTAAAGGTACGCTGCGTAACATTTTGGACTATGCTCAACACAGAACATGCTGTTACTGTAGCGGGTGATCAAATAATGAGTTTGGATGAGGACCTATAACCTGTTTAAATCTCCATGGAGACGACCTGGAGACGTACCCACCCTTGGTCATATCTTAGGAGAGGTGAGCCTCCATACATATTTGTTTTATATGGCATTTTGTTCATGGATTTTTGATTGGTATTAGTGATTTCATCTTACTTTTCTTTTCTTTTAATGATTTTATTTTTGTTAGCTTTGTGCTTCCTTTCTGTTTATAGTTTGTGTTCCTGTCAAAATACTATGAATGTGTGGATGATTGTGGTATGAATGCAAGGGGGAGTGGCTGGGGTTGGGTGGGGTCTTATTTTATTATGTAAATCAAAAATAAAATAATAATAATAGTTTGTACATGTATGATGTATTTTGTATCAAAGATGAAAATATCTGTTGTAAAATAAATGCTTGTATTCCAATTTTATTTATTGAGTAAAATCCTACACGGTGTGGCTTTAAGTCCCGGAGTATTTTATCATTTTATTCCAGAAAATTATATTTGTATAATATTTGTTACGTGGAGGTTTCTCTCCAGGTGCTTCGTTTTCCTCCACCACTAAAAAACATGCACAATAGGTGAATCCTCCAGGCTGGTGATACTAGCCTGGCTCCACGTCTGGAGATGAGTCCCTGGTCGCTGCACTGCTTGTGACAAAGGACTATAACAATAAAGAACAATTAACAATCTTAGAATGACTGGAAAAAATGTTTGAAACGTGGTATAACATTTTTACTTACGAATTGGAGGTTTCTGTAACCAGGGTGTAAACAGCATTTTTACTGTGAGGCAATGCAGAAAAACAACACTTTGAAATCTGTTCAAAACTGGAAAATCTGATGTCTATAGGAATAATATAGTGTTAAGTGGAGATGATGATGAGAAAAATGCATTTGGAGAAAATGGCCTTTGAAGTTGAAAAGTTCCATATAAATCTTTGAGGAAAATGATGAATAAGTGTAACATTTGAACGCCTTACCGTGAAGATTTGGTGACCTTTTGGTTTCCAGGTGAAAGTGTATCTGTTAACTCCTTAACCCCCACCTGAACCGAGCACATTATCTCCAGTTTGGCACTACCCAAATCCAAAAAAAAAAAAGCATCAAAAAGGTGAAAAAAACATGACAAAAAACGCTATAGGTCTTAGCTTTCAAATGACACTGTTGCTCTCCAGTCGAGAAGCTTTTAGATTTGGGTAGAACAAACGGAGGAACCTACCGGGTTGACGACAAGGACTCGCCCGTCTGCTGAGGGACTCCATCGGCCCTGGGTCTCTATAGCCTGTCCGTCCATGGGAGTGGATCTCTCCTTCTGTGGTTCTCCTCGAGGTTTCTCGTTTCTCCCACCGGGTTTTTTAGTTTTTCCTCGCCGTGCTGGAGAGTCTAAGGACGGGGGACGCCCGAGCTGCTCGTCGCCACTGCTGACACTTATTTGGACTTTATGTTTGCCTGGATACTTCATTCGCCTGAACTTTACATTGTCTTATTTACTGCTCTGTTTTATTGCCTTAATGTTCGGTGCAGCCCTGAGAGGCAACTCCTGTTGTGATATTGGGCTAAACAAAACCATCGATTGATTAAAGCCGAACTGGAGAAAATGCGCTTGGTTAAGGCGGGGGTTAAGAGTGCAAACTGACAAGAAAACTGGAACTACTGGAATACTTAAGAAATAGTTTTGCCTTCAGTGTCTCCTATTAAAACGGAAACTGTCATTGAAAGTCCCACCTCTTCCATCCATCCATCCATCTTCTTCCACTTGTCTGTTGCCGGGTCGTGGGGGCAGCTGTTGGAGATGCCCAAATCCCGTTGCACCAGCCCCTATGGCTCCTCCTGCAGGTGGTGGGTCCACAGAAGCCCACCTCTTCCCATCTCAAAAATGCACCAACGTTTTGAGATCCAAAGGCGCTGACGGTCGCTCGCATGTCCATATGGTCGGAGGCTCGTCCCGACGCGTCTTCCTCTGGACTTCACTGAGATATACGTGTCACTAATACTCCCGTACAGACTTCGCCGCCGAAACGCAGCAATTAAGGCTAATCTCTTCACACTCGGCGAGTTGTAAAACACATTCTCGACTAATTACCGGGATTGTTGCCTTCGCCGTCCCCCCCATCGGAGCTCGTCTCTTCGCCGCTCGAGCGTTAACAATGTGCCTCGTCTGTCTGCCTCGGCGAACACAATGGCGTTCGCGGAGACGCGGGAAACGGGAGAAATGCAAATTCCCGACGTGCATTATGCGTTCCTTCCCCCCCCCGGATTAAGATGTGGCCCGCCGACTGCGGATTTGGGGGCGACAATGCGAACTTCATAGAACTCCAGGAAGTGGAATTATCCCCGTTAGCTTCGCACACTGTAGGGGCGCGTGGCCAATTTGCGACGGCAAGCACAGGAGATTTCTGTAACGAGGCCGAGGCCGGCGTCTCCGGGATGAGCAGAGAGGGCTACCCGCGCGTGGAAAGTCCGGGGGGGGGGGGATTTAGCGGATTTGCTGGAGTTGACTCGGGTTGATAAGCGAAAGGGACTGACGCGGCAGAGACGTCAGGTGCACATTTGGGAGGAAATTAGGTTCGAGAGCGAATGGATGAACTTCGGTGTTTTACTTGTGCTTTAGCAGGGCGTCTCACAAACCGAAGATATTTTCCTACGATCATCCACACAAAACTGGAGTTTTCTGTCGATAAAAACGAAGAATTGTGAAAACTCGGGTCGGAGTCACCAATACACACTAATGGAATCACGGAGAAGAAGCTAACGGGCAAAGCTAACTGCAGGCTAGCGCCACTTTAAACAGTATTTACAGCCAAGTTTGAGTGAAAAAAAATATTTCCATTGTGTCATTAAAAGCACAATATCACTCTCTCCCTGTCAGCGTAGGATTTACTCTCATGGACAATTAATGAGTAAAAAAACGCTTTAACCTTGTCAAAAAAGGTGTGTCCACGCTGCTTAGGGTGACCAGATGAGTTGCCCTGAAATTCGGGACGGGGGAGGACATGTTTTTTATCATATGCCACATTTACAATTAAGCACATTTTACACAACTGCAAATCAAACTAATGGAATACGTTACAAAAAGAAACATTTTAAGGCAGGCATTAGGCCACAGAGAAACAGGAAACACAGGCGCTCGTCATATAATTAGATAACACTGGGTAACAAAAAAATATTTTTTGAAAATAGTCCAGGGTTTTCCAGACTAATTTTGATGCTCTGAGTCCGAAAATGACCTTGGTTTTGCTCAATCAGGTCGGGATTTTTTGCTGCAGAAATGCTTTAAAAATCGATTTTGCGTCAAAAACACATTTCTGCGGATCATCAGCTGAGAAACCCTTGACGTTTTTTCCGTTTTCCTCAAGAAATAAAAGTCAACGTATCCAAAGTCATTCAGTTTTTATTTACTCCATCAAATTTGATAAGCAGAATTCATAATAACGTAGTCGTACGTAATCCGTAACACTATGGCTGTATCTCAAAAAGTTGGTGCTAAACCATGAGAAGACTTGTACACAAGCAGAGCTGTTTTAAATTCTATTCTCTGAGCGACAGGAAGCCAGTGCAGAGACCGGAGCACTGGACTAATATGGTCACCCTAACACTGCTAGCTGCAGCCTTTAGAGTCAGACTCTGGTAGAATCGAGTCCAACCGCTGTCTGAAGTCCGTCCTTTTGTTTATGCATAGCCATGTTGTGTCTCAGCCTTTCAAATGCAAACAATAGAACTGTCTAGGCCTTTAGACAAATGAGCTCGGTGAAGACACGGCATTTTGCACATCTGCTTCCATCAACAGGTGCGTTGGAGAAGTCGTGCATAAAGCTGGTATATAAAATCTCCCACGGAAACTGAATCCCACTTCTTCTTTTCATTTTCACAACACAGTGTTGCTTCATGTATATTTTGTGACTTCTGAGTTTACATCTGTATTGTGCTTCATAGAAAACTCTCAGCTCTAAACTAGGACTATGCTTGGTCTAAACTGCTGTTAAGTTGATTTTCTTGTGTATTGCCTACAGAATTACCTGTTTAATGTCATCTCTATGGCCTTTTCTTGGTTTTCAAGAAAAGGCCATTAAAAATAACCATTAAAAAAAACAAATAAACAGTTACCTAAACCTGTCCATGCAACGATACGCCTGAAACTTTCTGAGTCACCTTTGTTATTTGGGATACTTCAACCTCTGGAAGGAATCAAAAACATCCCTCCGCCTTGTTTTGTGCAACGACATCATCTTTGCGTGTTATTATCTGCAACCCGTTCCAATAATTCACCAATGAAGCGGCAATTTCTCCCGCAAAGCCTGGTTATTTCACCCCCGCGATCTAATATCAAAGTGTTATTCTCCGTTCGGCTCGTAAACACGTTCGTGTCACGTCGCTCCGAAAGCACTCTCTTTTCAATCCAGAGACGCTGGTTTTTTTCCGAGTTGGATATTTCCAGCGCGATTATTCTTGCGTTTGTTTGTTTGTTTGTCAAGGCCGCGCTCGGATACCGTTCGCTTCCGCTCGCTGGCTCTTAAGCGCTCGGCTTTTTCCCCTTCGCCGCTAAATAAAAATAAAAAATAAAAAAAAAACTTTATTTTTATCTAGCGGGTTTTGTATTTCCAAGGACGGATCCCAAACAGGCGGCACCTTTTGCGAGTCCGCGTGTCACTAAAAAGACTCCAAACCAAACAAAAAAACTGCCCTGTAATGCGGCGACGTTAATTCAAGCAGACCTTCTCCTCGCTCCCTCGTTCTTCACGTTGGTGCCTGGTTTCTTGTGCTTGATTGGGGTCGTCAACCTCAACAAAAAGGCAAGTTTGTGCCGTGATCCTGGCTTCTGTGCAGCGTTGGCCCTGGGTTTCTCCGACCTCACCTCCGAAGATCCATCCTTCTGGGTTCGTCTCATTTGCCGACACTCTTGGCGTTTTAGGCACTTGTTTGCCCAATTTTTTTCCTCATCCAAAGTTCCACGATTCGGATGGAGGACTTGACAAGTGTTGTTGATTTCTGGATGCAGTCCTTACAAAGTGTTATCAGTCACCTTGAGTCTCTCTCTCTAAAACCAAAAATATCAGGTTAGAAATCTCGGAGTAATCATGGACTCAGACCTGAACTTAAACAGCCACATCAAAGCAATAACATCATCAGCTTTTTACCATCTGAAAAACATTAAGATCAGAGGAATAGTGTCAAAACCAGACTTAGAGACACTCATCCATGCGTTTGTCTCCAGCAGGTTAGACGACTGTAACGGCTGCTCACTGGCCTTTCTAAACGAGCTGTTAGAGCTGCAGAACATCCAGAACGCTGCTGCTCGAGTCCTGACAAGAACCAGGAAATACGACCATATTAGTCCAGTGCTCCGGTCTCTGCACTGGCTTCCTGTCACTCAGAGAATAGAATTTAAAACAGCTCTGCTTGTGTACAAGTCGTTTCATGGTTTAGCACCAAAGTCCATCTCTGACATGTTAGAGCCTATGAACCATCTCGGGCCCTGAGAACTTCAGGGAGGGGTCTCCTGGTGGTTCCCAGAGTCAGGACTAAACACGGTGAAGCTGCGTTTCAGTTTCGTGCAGCTAAAATCTGGAACAGTCTTCATGAGGATGTGAGACAGGCCTCAACTCTGACAATGTTCAAATCCAGGCTGAAAACGGCTCTTTTTACCCGAGCAGATGAAAACTGAAAGTATTTTATCTGCACTCTTACCTTTTACTGTCATTGATTAACTTCATGTTGATGTTTTAATGATTGATTTGTTCTGTTTTCTTGTAACTTTATGCAACTGTGAAGCACTTTGAATTGCCTTGTGTATGAATTGTGCTCTACAAATAAACTTGCCATGCCTTGCCTTATAGAGTTACGTGGCGCTAGGCTAGTGCTTGGCTAGCGCAAGTCTACGGTAACAGCTAGCCTAGGGTGACCAGACCTTCCACATTAAAAACTGGGACACAATGGGAGTTTTTGAAGGCTAGCCAAATTGTGACTATTTTCACTCGCATTGAAATGGTCAAACTTACTCTTTATGAAAGTCTAATCTCAGTTAAATGGACCAACCAGCATCGAGGTGATAGACCTTTTAGCTGATAAATTGGTTCAGCCAATAATCAAACTCTGTGTTTGACGCATACATTGCCAGAAGTGCAAAAAAAGCACCAGCGAGAAGCTCTTTATGCATCGCATCAGCTGCAAACCTGAATTGTAAGAATAATGATTGTAGCGTCCCTGATAAGTAAATGAATAAATAAAATACAAATGCGTACGTCTGTAGCCAACGGCTTGAATGGAGCGTTCGATCCTCATACAAATGAACGCTGAAGCCGAGTGAGGCTGTCATGGCACAACCAAATTATATCGTATGTATAATTTCTGTGTTTAACCTCTTAATCCCCGTTTTAAGCAAGCTTGACCCAAATCTAAAAGCTTCTCGACTGGTGAGTTCACAGCCTATAGACCTATGCATCTCATTTGAAAGCTAAGACCGTGTCTTTGTCACTTTTTTGTTGTGTTTGTGACAAGAAGCTTATAGAAGAAGCCACACTGGAGAAAATGTGCTGGGTTACAGTAATGCTACCGCTGTAATAAAGAGCATGTGGAACCTTTATATTGATCAGGCAGTATATATATTTATGCAAATTGCTTGCTTTGCTTTATTGTCCCCCTCCTGGACCCTTAACGTGGTGGAGGGTTTGAGCCTGAATGATCCTGGAGCTCTGTTGTCGGGTTCCTCGTGCCCCTGGTAGGGTCTCCCAGGGCAAACAGGTCCTGGGTGACGGGTCAGACAAAGAGCGGTTCAGAAGCCCCTTATGAGAGACCAACAGGCCCGGTTAGAACCATGAGGCCGTCCTTCTGTGGACCCACCACCTGCAGGAGGAGCCATAGGGGCTGGTGCAATGTGATTTGGGGCAACTCCAACAGCTGCCCCCACGACCCGGCAACGGACAAGTGGAAGAAGATGGATGGATGGATGCTTTATTGTAATTTCGGCAAAAGAGGACGCCATGTATGGTCGCCTTGGTGCGTTTTAAAACTTATTCTGATACTGAGTTCATGTGTTTTGGAACTTTTTTAGAATTTTTTTTGATGATTCTATGGGGTAAAAGATCAAGCAATTGCATTATCATCAAATACATGTTTGATTAAATGCCTACAGGAAAAACATTTACCGCTTTTCAATGACATTTAAGGCCTTCATTTGGGCACTATTCGTTTCAATGACCCCGGTGCGCTTTTGTTTTTGCTGCTTCTTTCCCGCTCGAAATCTCCAAACTTCCCACATTCGACAGAGTTACGCCTGTAGCCGGAGCTTCACTGATCGAGGAACACAACAAGGTACAACGCGTCTTCGCCGTTTGAAGGAAATCCAATTACAGCTGGCGGGCCGTGATAGTCACCACTTCACAGTCCCCATCTCGTCTCTGCGCGGAGAAAAAGAAAACATAAAGCAGATTTGTACAAAAACACCCCCACACACACACACACACACACACACACACACACACACTTCAACTCACAAAGCAAAGCAAAACTGTTTCAACGAGTCAAGAAAAAAAAAACGCGTTCTCTTTTTGAGTCCTAAGTAGCGTCTTCAAAATCCACTGCATTTTACATAACATCCCCAGATAACCATCCCTAGAAAGCTTATGTTCATGAATAGTCCATTAAACTTGCACTATGTAATTTTAATTCCCCCAAAAATCGTGGGCGTCTAATCTTGGAGTCAGCACATTATTACAGAGAGAGAACAGGCGCCCGGGCTCAGTGTTTTCGCTTCCTCTTTCAACTCCCCGTAGCTAACGGTGCTAACAGAAAAGACGGGCAACAAATGGCACGGGGGATTTGCAGTCATTTTCAACCGTTGTTATGCCTTCCGCGGATCATACGGGGGGGGTGGATGGTGTCCCGGCGTGCAGCGGGAGCGGGCCAGACAGAGGAAGGGGTTGTTAAGAGAATGGCTAAGTGCGAGATCAGTCATTACATCCGCGGATTGGTGAGAGCGCAGTGAAAGGGGGGAGACGGAGTAAAAGGCAGGCGGGGAATTAGCGAGCGTGCGGAAAAAGGGGTTTTGTGAGGCGTGTTTACCGAAGACAAAACGGGGAGAACAATCTGACGTGGGAAAATCTGCCAAAAATATTCACTTAAGTACACAATAACGTAACTTTATTTAGTGGTCACTAGTGATAAATGGCTTTTTTTGCTCATGAGCGTCATGTGACTCCGTGTGGATCCTCAGGAGGCGATGCTCTTCCCGTCTTCATTATTTCCCTATGCGTTTGGTGTCTTGTCCCAAAAAATAAATAGCTCAAGATTACATGGCAGACAGTGACAGGTGGACAGCATCATGTTAAAAACATCGCATCTTCACCGGAAGAAGAAACTTCCTGCTCATCACGATCACCAGCGCACAAGTTCATGAAATTGAAAATACTTTTTAAAGCAGTACTAAGTAACTTGTTCACCTTAATAAATCCTTTTCGTAGTTCCTCTGAGGGTAATACAAGTGAAAGGAAGGCGGTCGGGCAGTGCTGCACTGGGTCCAAGCAATGTTCTTTAAAATGTTTGCTAAAAATCAGGTGCTCTTTCAGGATGAAAACTAAATGAGTAAGAAAACTTTGCCTTAAATGATGGGGTACATATGGCAAAAATCCGAGGCACTCTGATGGAGTAAGATAAAAGTCCTTTATTGGGAGGGACACGCCATCGCGTTTCTACCACAAACTGGTCTTCTTCAGAGCACAGATACTAGAAAACACAGCTGATTGGAGCATCGCATGGTAAGTCACGTGTACTAGCCACAAAAAAGAAAGAAAGAAAAAAGGAACAAAATCCACGTAGTATCCTGGGGATGTGGACAAAAAACACCATGTAAGTGACAGAGTTCCCACATGGCATATTATGGAGGGTGTCACAATATATTACTGAATGTCACAGTATGTAGGAGTAGACATGAAACATACACCAGGAACAAGACATTTTGACATTGCCAACAGGTACAGAGAAAATGTATTCGAACAATTCAGTTAAAAGGAACAATTCAAAATCAAGCTCATCTTTTAACCCTGGATAAATAGTGGCCTTGAGGGTCTCAATCCAATACGTTTCCCTTTGGGCAAGGGTTTTAAGTTTATCTCCCCCTCTCATGCCCAGGGAAACAACCTCTATGACCATCACCTTTAGTTGTGTAATCAGGTGTTTTGAAATGCATTAGGGTAATACAAGTGTTAGATTGGGGGGTCTTCCATCTCTTTTCATCTCTGGCCAAAAAAAACACAATTGCAACTTCACTGCTCTGGGTCGGAGACCCCAACACACACTAATGGAATCACAATCAGAAGAAGCTAACATGCTAACGGGCAAAGCTAACTGTGGGCTAGCGCCACTTAAACAGTATTTACAGCCAAGTTTGAGTGAAGAAATGATCCCCATGGTGTAATTGGATGAACAACATCCCTCTCTCCCTTTGTCTTTTCTGTCAGCGTAGTATTTACTCTCACGGACAATTAATCAGTAAAAAAATGCAACATGCTACGACACCTGCAGTGGCGCTTATGGCCTCTAGGGGCATGAGTTACTTAGTACTGCTTTAAGTAAGTAAGAAAGTAAGTGCTTTATTTGTCTTTGTACAACCGTACAACTGATCCATCTGCGCAGCTCCTCCCTTAGTCATCAACCATCAAAGAATCCTCCAAGTTTGGTTTTGTCGTGTGGATGAACTGCAGCTTTTTGATGAGTTTTTAGTGAACTGACTTTATTCTCCAGCCCGGCTCCTGGAATATAAAGGTTGGTGTTTACTTTCCGAGCAATAAGCCGAAGGGAGCAGTCCTAGAAACATCTCCCACAGAGGGCAGAGGTCAGAGGTCGCGGCCAATACACTCCTGGCAAAACATACAGTGGCTCCAAAATAACACAGTCCGAACGAAAGTCCAAAAGCAGGGCAAGGAGACGAGCCAAGAGGAGCAGCAGGAAAACCAACAACTGTGCACGGCTCCGGGGGATTTTAGACAACAACAACGCTTTACACTTAAACAGCGTCTTTCACGATAAACACATCACTTCAAGGCGAGACGCTGCAGGCGAAGCGGGGAAAAATACATTTAGAGATGTGAATTTGAAACTTTTGATGAAGATTATTGATATAAATATGAGGGGGGAAATTGTACCATAAAAACTAATGGATGGAGCCAGGTTTAAATGTATGCTTTTGTTGTATTAGTGACAACGATTTTGTTCAGGGGGGATTAAAATTTTTGAATAAGCTCTTACTAAGTAAAAAAAAAAAAAACAATTCTGCCTTTTTTTGTGGTCCATAGCACAATAAATCAGGCTGGGATTTAGATAAAATCCATCTGAGAAAACCTTCAATATATTTTTTAGTCCAAGACTGGAAACTTTGATGTCTGTAGGAGCTGCTTAAGTGGAGATGTTCTTGCAACAACATCTCCCACAGACCTGGACAAGCATCGCTGCAGAGAAGGTGATTGGCTGTGAGCTCCCATCTCTCCAGGACCTGTTCACCTCCAGGACCCGGAGGCGTGTGGGTGGGATCACAGCTGACCCTTCTCACCCTGGACACGGACTATTCACCCCTCTCCCCTCAGGCAGGAGGCTACGGTCCATACAGACCCAGACCTCCACTTGAACAGTCTTTTCTCCTCCGCCATCAGACTCATGAACAATGACGAGATCTAATAACTCATGGATGTTTCTGCGCTGATGCACTAGGAGGTATGTTCACCACTTTAGACACCTACACATCGGCAAATACAGTCGTTCTATGTCAAATTGTTGTCGTACTTATCATACATATATTTTATTTTTACTTCTTTATGCATGGCCTTATAGTCTTATGGTTTTAAAGTTTGTATAGCTTATTTTGATCTAAATTCTGTGTTTTATGTTGACAGAGTGTATCAAGAGAAATGTTGTGAACCTGTTCTCAAACAATGGCAATAAAAACTATTCTGAAGAGTGTAATGAAAAACTAATTTTGAGAGTACATTCAATTACTTTACACGAAGCCGAGGCCGTCTCCCAGAAAGGAAATGTTTTTATTTGGATTACAGCGTCATCTCGGCCGCTTTTCGCGTTGCACACACAGGTATGAAATGTGTCAATATTTGTGAATGAACAAGCGCGGGAAAGACGAGGGAGCGCCGCACTGTTGTAGTAATATGTGTCTCATTCACTCTGACTCTGCTGCCACTGTAGTCGCCTCTGCCCTGGGACTGAAAGACAGAATCATAGCTGCCAACGCCCAGTCCTTTCAGGCATGCCACATTCAGCCCAAGGACAAAGAGACAGAGCTGGGACCAAACTGTGAATACGTTTGGTTATTATTTTTTTTGGTTTTGACCTTCAGAAATAGCTCTTTTTCTAAAAACTATGCCTCAAAAGTCTTAAAAGTGATATTTTTTCAAAATCAACAGAAGGGTGAAGCAATTTTCCCTGCAGTAAATTTGCCAGCGAAAGTGCTTGTCAAACGTCCGTCCTGAAAATCTCCCCGGGTTGCCATAATTCATACCTTGCTGCACTTTATTATGACCATAGTCCTTTATAACTTTGTCCAAAACAAATGCCCCGCAGTTAGAGCAATCAATCACTTTTAACGTCGCCGTAAAGTGGTCGCTCTTATCGACACCTTGACTGAAAAACACAAAATTCTCTAATACGTTCTTTTCATCAGTTGGCACAGGAGAGGATTTTATCATCGGGAGAGTGCCACATTTTGGATTTCGAAGCGTTTGAGCGTTACTGAATACTCTTTACTGGGAGCTCTTTCAGAGAGCCATTCAAAAGACTGGCTCTTTTTACTATATAACCGCCAACCAGATAACTCACCAGTGGCTATTTCAACACATGTGGTCGTTTGTGTCATCTCTCTTCATCTCATACGAAAATCTGTTTTTGTCGTACCCACGCCATTAATGCTAAAGGCCTGTCAATCAAAGTCCGGCCCTCATTAGTATACGAGATTTCTAAAATGTACCTCACGAAAACCCGCCTGGTCCCTTTAATTGTAACTAACCCGGCGTTATCACAGGAGCAGTATCTAGCAGTAGAAAGTAAAAAAAAAAAAGAACTGAGGCCCTAGGCTATAGAGTTGTTTCGAACGTGCGTAAAGTGCAATGCTTCCTAATGGAAAACTAGCTTGTTTTGCCGCCCCTATATGGAGGTACTACAGCAATATCGGCCCCTAGCGTCGCGGTCACAAAGCAGAGAAACCAGCGGCCATTGGGCGAGACACTGCAGGTGGTACCAATACCAACTTTTGAATTACCGAAATAAATATATGAGGAAAAATGTATTGCAAGTTTTCTGTCATTTAATTTTTTCATATAAAAATAAGGCCTTTTATGCCTGAAAATGCCTAAAATTTCCCATATTTTTGACTGTTAAAATCTGTAAAAAATGTGCCCTGTTTTTTTAAATTCAAAGATTCAGGGTAGGAATTTATTATATTTAAAAATCCCTCTGAAAAATCCCTAGAAATATATTGTTGAGTCCAAGGCTGGAAAACGTGTGGTCTGTTGCAGCTACTTATGGAAGGTATCGCCGCCTCTATGGAGAGACATTGAATCAGTGCAATACCGTGTTATTGTGAAGATTATGTTTTTTTTTTCAAAGGGGGGGGGGTTCCAGGTGAATTTTTATATTAAACCAAAGACTTTTGCCTGTTGTGTCTCCACAAACGCTGGTTCTGAGTAAATCCACAAATATTGAGCATGATTCTTTACATTGACGAAATGATGAACCCTCTTCACCACAACATCTGAGTCTTAGTAACTGACATTTTACACGCCCAATCTCAATTAACCTCTGCAGGCCGATAATTCTGTGACGTCGTCTGAAACCCAGCGATTGGCCTTACAATGCCTCCCTGGATATATTGCGATATCTGATGGAATTCTTCATTCTGAGACCTTCTGCACCGCTTTGTGTCTGCAGCCGGTTCTTCCCATTCAGTATGTAGCTCCTGTGTCAACACGTCATCTGCTCCCACCGAGAACGAGATGAAACTCGCCAAGGCTGCCCTATATCTCCTGTCATTTCTCATTACAGTGATACCAATCTCTCCTGACACCGTGTAATTGGTAAATGGTAATTTCTTAGAGGAAATTCCCGGGCAGCGAGCGGGCTCGGAAGAAAAGCGCACTTTTGATTTGAGATTATGACATGAAGCGACGACAGGGGGCTTAAGCGGCTCTTCCCTCTGTCTCCTTTTATTGTATCTGATCACTGGAGATTGTCTTAGCGCTCGATATGGAGACGCCATTATCAGTTTCCTCCCTTCAGAAAATGACACTAGTGTTTTAATATGAGCAGCTACGCACATCACTACTGTCTTTGAGTGGATCAGGAAAGAGGGATTTCTGTTGATTTATAGAAAATGACAGTAAGGAGTCACCTTCGCACAACCTCCACACTTCCCCATTTTCCCCCAGCATGAACAGTGCCTCCTCAGAGCTGTCGAAAAGAGTTGTGGGGAAAATTATCAAACAACCTGTGCCCTATTGGTGACAAAGGAACCCAAGCATGTCGCCAAACATCTAAGGAACACACATACAGTGTCAAATCAGAATGAGCGAGACATTCTGTACTATTGGCGTCTGGAAATACGAAGCTTCCTCAAAGACGATGCCCAGTGCGGGGATGTTTACAGATCGTTTTTTCACATTAAAAAAGCATCTGAAGAATCATTACGGTCATGATTCTGCACTGGTGAGCACGATTGACCACGAGCCGGACGAGGACCAGAGAGCGGACTGTGTGGACAGGGAGAGACTGACTGGGGAAACTCTGGAGCATTGGATAGTGCAGCACCTGACCAGGCTGGACCAGCACCACGACAGGCACTGCCAGCCAGCCAAGGCCATAGATGAGGAGGAGTCAGAGAAGGGAACATCGGAGGAAGAGTAAAGAGGAGCAGACAAAAGGACGAAGGCCAAAGTGTGCTTGAGCTTTCCTCAGAAGTGGAGTCACTGGAGGAAGTTATTCTACTGTAAGAAGTTCAAATTCCTCAAAGTAGCAGAAAAAAAAGAGGCTGGGTGCTTGTGGGAAATGATCAGAGGTTCACAATGATGATGGAGAGTGCATAACTTAGAAAGGTTTAAGGGCACTCAGAACTCATCGCTACTACCTCTGTCCCAAGTCCGGAAGCAAGGGAGGTGCTCCGAGGAGGTCAAAAGCTAGTCCTTGAGGTGATGGAGAAAGGAAGTATACGGAGGCCCAATAAGGTTAAAAACTAGGTATATAGATAACATGTTTACCTCCTAGTCATTGAGTCATGGTGGTTACGTCTACAATGGAAGACTCCAGTACGACTGAGAGCTTACACTAACATTTGAGTGACCTTTGTGCTCCCTTGAAACAAGTTTCGCCTTTGAAGAGGCTCGCTTTATTTCGAGCATGTGGATTTCTGAGCTGAGGGATACAGGAAGGACGAGGCAGGGAGTGGGATTAGCGGGACTTCTGACAGTGAGTTGTGAGACTTATTTTAGGTTCTTCTTTTTGTGTACAAAGTTGCCAAACCCTTATGAAGTCATGGTCCCGTGAGGAAACATACACAAACACAAAACTGTTCTCAATGTGAGTCACTGTTCGCGAGAAAACCATACGGAATATGTGTGGACGCCGACACAAATGCGGCGCAATGCCATTGGATCACAGGACAAGCTAACCTCACCACATAGTCCAGACCAGCTTTATCCTCCACGCTCCCAAGAGAGAAGAAGAAGAAGAAAGTTTTTCAAATACTGTGCTTTGTATTTTCAGGAACATTATATATTTGCTGAGAGTGACAAAGCCCTGTAGACGGACCTTCATACCAAAACCGTTCATCTCGTACGTGTATATAAAACGTTTCATCATCTCCACCAAACCGCCGGAGACTACCGCCCGCCCGCCGTGTTGTTAAAAAAAAAAAGGACGACTCAAAATCAAATTTCAGCCGAGGTTTGGGAGTCTTGATTTCGCGCCCGTAATTAAAGCCAGCCATTAATCAGCCCCTTCTTTCTGCAAATTAACATTAACATTGCAATATAGAGATGAGAAGTGCGGATAAAAAGACGCCAGCTTCGGCAATTAGGAGCCCGTTGCCGCACAAAGACCCCCAGAGGCGAGACATGCATACGAGAGAGGGGACTAATTGGTTTCAGGTTGGTTTTTCATTCGTTAGAGCGACTCGTATGGACTGCGGGCCTGTGCGCCTCCATGCCTTCCCCTTCTCGCACTATCCCGATTTAATCATATGCTTCCAAAAGGCATACGTTTCCATTGCCCACCCCGCTCTGGCCCTATGGAGTAAGTAGGGCCTGTTTAATGAAACACATGGACTATAAGGCAATTTCACCAGGTTCAATGGCTCTGAGAGGAAGTAAGGGGTTGTCAGGGGAATCGCCATGGGGACGGAAACGAGGGGAGGCCAAGACGGAGGATTTATATTCAAATGAGAGGCTGATGAGTAAATATTTTCTGATTGCTAATGTGGCTCTTGTGCATTGTTGTAGAGTCACGGAGGTGTCTGTGGAGAATTAAGAGCAGGTGAAAACATTGATTTTTCACGCAGTGGTCAATGATGAGATTTTCTAGCTACGTTTATCCCTAAATATCTTAGTTTAAATTTTTTTTTTTTTTAAAAGACCGAGCCTACCCTGTACGATGTTTATTTTATGGTGTGTTGTCCGCATGCAAGCTGAAGATTTCCTGGAAATAACAACAATGAGACGTACCGGTCATTTCCCCACGCTTATCCATTCACAAATACTGACACATTGTGTGCAGATGTGTGCAGTTGCGACAGGGCTTCTGTCAGTCTTCTTCTTCTTCTTTGCTTCTGCTCTCAGGTCTCTACAAAATCACTTATGGTTTACTGAGGTTCATTACATGGAGGACAGGTAAGTCCTGACTGTATTCTGTCTACAGCTTTCGGTAAATAAAAGCTGCAGTGGCGCTTCTGGCCTCTAGGGGCAAAAGTTACTTAGTTCTGCTTTAAATTAAGATAAAACAACTACTACAACTGTTTTATTTCAAGTATTTCAAAATTCCCTTTATCTTCATTTAAGTGTAAATATCTTGGACAGATTTCTTGTAATTAAATCAAGGACAAAAGTACATATTTCAAGATTTATTTTTGCAAAACTTTCTGTCCCATTTCCTCCACGTGATGTTTTCAATCCACTCAGCAGCTCTTACAGTTCACGTTTTCTCCCCTTCATTTCTCTGCTTAAAAATGTGTGTAGTATATCATTAGGGATATGTAGTATAGGGATGCAAAATCACTCAAGATAATGTTTTCCCCCATTCTGCAGTCATAACATAGGAAATGTTATTACTGTACTGTGAAGTCAACTGTGACCGAGTTGCTTAGAAACCTTACTTCTATTGTTTCTTCATGTGTTTTTCTTTCCAAAGTACAAAAGGTGTCCCGCCCCTATACTTTGCACTCCTTTGTGTTTTTCTCTTTGGCACTTTTAATTTCAAGTGTTCTAATTTTAAACCCGCGAACACACGGAGTAAGGGCACATGCATTAACCCCGTCAGCGCATCCCTCACATGTGTCGGGCCCGGAAAAAAAAAAGAAAAGAAAAGAAAAGCCCGACGTGGCAACCCGCAAGCCTCAGCCCTCAGCCACCTGTGTTGTCGTGCGCTGTCTGTCTGGCATTTAGACTTTTGGTAAGCTGGATTTGACATTTCCCATTTCCATTTGAAAGAGAACGCTCCCCACCAGCGCCGCTATTTTCTTTCGTGATAGCGCGGAACGACGGGGAGGCATGTCGCGAAATATTACCGCCGCAAAAGTGGGTCGCTAAGCAGCTGCTCACCATGCATGGAGTAGATAACCATTTAGCATGTGTTTTTTTTTTTTTTTTTGGGTCCAATACGGCGGCAGTGGAGTATGAATTGCAATGCCTGAATGAGCTCTGATATTGTGGGGAAATGGTTTGTGAGGATTCTCATGTTGTTGTGTCTTTGTTGGATTTTTAGGTAGTTTTTTTTTTTTTGCTGGAATTTAAAGGGACTATAATGAGTTTCAAAATGTTAATATTATTTATTTTCCTCCCCCTACATGTTCCAGCCATGTCCTAATGTGTAGAATGAGCCCAGACCTGTTCACCACAACTGCCTCGAAAATCTTGCAAAAAATCACTCAAAAGGTTGTCAATTCGGGTCCAAATTCCCGTCATGCACGAGCCTAACATAGAGACTGCAGTTACGCGTAAGACCAGAGGTGGCAGTAGTGAGCATAAAATGACCAACTTGCATCTAGTCCCTTTAAAGCAATACTAAGTAACTTGTGCACCCTAGAGGCCATAGGCGCAACTGCAGGTGTCGTAGCATGTTACTTTTTTAAATAGTAAGTAAATACTTTGCTAACAGAAAAGGCAAAGGGACAGAGGGATATCGTACATCCAATTACACTTTTTTTTTCACTCAAACGTGGCTGTAAATACTGTTTAAGTGGCGCTAGCCCGCAGTTAGCTTTGCCCGTTAGCCTGTTAGCTTCTTCTTCGTGATTCTATTAGTGTGTATTGAGGTCTCCGGCCCAGAGGCAGTCAAGTTGCAATTGTGATTTTCTGGCCAGAGACTATATTAAAGAGACTAGATGCAAGTTGGTAATTTTATACTCACTACTGCCACCTCAGGTCTTACGTGTAACTGCAGCCTCTATGTTAAGCTCGGGCATGACGGTATTTCGGACTCGAATTGACAACTTTCTGAGCGATTTTTTTGCAGGATTTTAGAGGCAGTTGTGGTGAACATTAGGACATGGCTGGAACGTGCAGGGGGAGGAAAATACCTAGTTTAAACATTTTTAAACTCTGTATAGTCCCTTTAAATGCCAGTGAAGTCCGGAAATTACGGTGTTTGCTCGCTGGTATTTGGCTATGCACCACCAGGTTATGGCAACAAAAACTATATTTACTATTGCGTGGCTATTGACTTGGTGATGGATGGTTTCAGATGTAACTTTTAGCCATGAAACCGATGATTGTTGTGAAAGACTCGTCGTGTTTTACTGACACAATAGAAGAGTCCTATCAGTGTTGCTCTAATAGCGATTGCCTGCACTGTAAATGTTAGGGGCCAAGCGGGGGCGCATCGCACTGCTGATATGTAGCCCTTATGGATCGCTTTAGCCTTAACCGTAAAACAATCACTGGAGCCCGCGGATCCTGTGCCTCTTTTACAAATGGCCTGATTTTATATATTGTTGTGGATACTGTTAACAAGGGCCCCGGGTCGATAGCCAATCAATGCAGAATGTATTTCACATTTCCAAAATAAATTGAGATCAATGCGATTAAATGAAAGCGCATCTGCGGCGATTGAATGACACGCGAGAAACGGGGATTGTCTTTGCATTTTAATCAAAAATTAGGGCCGAGGGTGGAGCGCGCGGAGAAGGTTATTGTGTTCCCCGAGGCAGCCGTAGAATCTGTGTTTAAGGCCACTGAGGGAGCATGGCCAAGTGCGAGCTGAATCGACCGTTTATTTCAGTCCAATGACAATGTTCTGTAGAATAGGCTTTTCTCTATTGATTAACTCAAAACTAATACTATTTCAACCTGGAGAGACATAAAGCCAAGGCAAGGCAAGTTTATTTGTAGAGCACAATTCATACACGAGGCATTTCAAAGTGCTTCACAGTTGCATAAAATTACAAGAAAACAGATCAAATCAATCATAAAACATAAAATGAATCAATTACAGTAAAAGGCCAGAGTGCAGATAAAATACTTTCAGTTTTCATCTGCTCGGGTAAAAAGAGCTGTTTTCAGCCTGGATTTGAACATTGTCAGAGTTGAGGCCTGTCTCACATCCTCATGAAGACTGTTCCAGATTTTAGCTTTAGCCTCAGCGTGTTTAGTCCTGACTCTGGGAACCACCAGGAGACCCCTCCCTGAAGTTCTCAGGGCCCGAGATGGTTCATACGGCTCTAACATGTCAGAGATGGACTTTGGTGCTAAACCATGAAAAGACTTGTACACAAGCAGAGCTGTTTTAAATTCTATTCTCTGAGTGACAGGAAGCCAGTGCAGAGACCGGAGCACTGGACTAATATGGTGGTATTTCCTGGTTCTGGATGTTCTGCAGCTCTAACAGCTCGTTTAGAAAGGCCAGTGAGCAGCCGTTACAGTCGTCTAACCTGCTGGAGACAAACGCATGGATGAGTGTCTCTAAGTCTGGTTTTGACACTATTCCTCTGATCTTAATGTGTTTCAGATGCTAAAAAGCTGATGATGTTCTTGCTTTGACGTCCCACTCCCAGCAAAGTTACACGTCAGAAACACCAGGGATGAGCTGAATGTGCATTTCTTTCTTTTTACTGAGTGAAATGTTATGGAAGGGGAAGCAAGGTCAGGCCAAAACCTGCCCTCCAGCATAAAACAATTGGCCCTTGAGAGGATTTGAAGGAAGATTCTTACACATATCGAGGGGGGGCGGGGGGGGCATCAGAGCGCAGACTGAGCCTGACTCAAGGCTCATCATTACAGTCGTTCACTGGATTTATGGATTTGATCAATGAGCTGAAGTTCTGCTGATGTGATAGAGTCAGACATTAGTCCACTGGCTCTGAACAGGAATCAGCGGTTATTATGGAGCACTTTTAGCGACATGTGCCGTCTTAGTAGGGATGTTTCGATTTGATTTCCGATTTTAAGTTTCCGATTTTACTGCAACGGTCTCAGTAAGAGAACTTTACATTACAAAAAATTACAAGACATGAAAATGAACTATAATCATTTGGACATGAGTGCCTTTAAATTTAAATGTTTTCAGCATAAATAAGATGTGTACCAAAGTAAACATTTTGAGATTATATTTTAATTTTTTATTTTTTTTGCAGTTTGAACATAATACTACCATTTAGAACTGATTTTACAGTGCAGTTTTGTCCACCCTTGAAGCCTCACTGCCTCCGGTGCAGCCTTTGTAAACATGAGGAGGAAACAGACATGACAGCTCCTGTAGGTGTTGGATTATTTGACAAACGGACATTTGATGAGGATTTCAGCAGAATCAGAGCAGGTTGGTCAGTTTAAGATCTTTGGTAAACTTCTGTCAAAATGCTAAACTCTGCGTTAGCCGCTAACGCTAATCTCGTAGCCGCTAACTTTAGCTGCGTCTGCTGCTTCGATGCCTGCACGTGTATGTGTTTACATGGTGTGGAGCTCGTCTTGAGAAAAAGTTAATGTCATTAGAAACAACGAGCTATGTAAAACAGCAAAAATGGAGTAGCTGAGGGTGGTTTTAAAATCGATTATTTAAATTTTTACATCGATTCACATTTTACGCATATTCAATTGATTTTAAATCGACGTCCGATTAATCGTTACATCCCTACATCTTAGGGTTAGCAAGTACGCATATCCAAATCCCAAGCATATTGACTGGAGAGCTTACAGCCTTTATTTCAGTGTGATACCTCATTTGAAAGCCAAGACCTTCTTGTTTGTAAAATGTGCAGGATCTGTGTGAGTGAAACACAACTTTACATGACATCTGCCGTTCCTAATCAAAACCCTAACCCTAGACCCCTGATCAGAGGCGACGGCAATAACAGGTCACCGTTTTTCCACACTGAGATATGCTTTTCTCGGAATGAGAGGAAGCCCCACTCGGGACAATATTTTGAAGTTTTTTTCCGAGGTATTTTTTTAATTTCTAATTCCTAGCCTGATTTATTCAGCTTTGAACCCCCAAAAAAACAGGCGGAATTTGAGTTTTTACAGATTTTTTCACTTATGATTAGTTAATTGAAAAACTAAACAATATATCCACAATTCCCTCTGGAAAAATCTTATTTACTGATATGTCAATAAAATGAAACCATACCTTTTAAATCTGGCTCAATCCATTATTTTTATTTCGTTGCCCAAAATATAGGCAATTTTGGCCATTTCCTTGTGAAAACATAAAATGACACATTTTTTCCTCATATTTATATCAGTAATGTTCAGCAAAAGGTTCAAATTGATTGATCTCTACATTTTTCTTTTTTTTTTCCCTATTCACCTGCAGTGTCTCGCCTTAAATACGGTTCCATGAGTAGTTACACGATCCAAAGTATAGTCACACAAAATTAAACATGTCGATTTTCTCATCGGATAAAAAGAGGCGTAATAAAGTGAAGATATTACTGCTCTAAGCCTCTCCTGGGTCAAATATCTGAGAAAGGTTATATGTTAAAGGGGGGGTATTATGTAAAATCGACTTTTTCAAGCTTTATATCATGTTATTATGTCGTTCCCTCATTAAACACATGCCTGGAGTGTTGCCTTGGCTCATTCACATATTTTTGAGTAATCAGTAAAGACTTAGACGGCGGCCATTTTAGGTGTAGCTATGCCTCAGTCCTCCTAGGAACGCCCCCACCTCCTGGAGACGCCTCTGGACCTTCGTCACCAGCCAAGCCCCCAACCACTGCTCCTCAGCTCAGCAGAGCCCCCTCCCCGCACAGTGTTGTTGTTTAAATGCCACAGTAGTACTGAAGGGGGCGTGTCGGAAAGCTTCTTAAAGAGACAGAGGCCTATTTCAAGACGTTCAGTACGGCCATTTTGAGAGAGCAGTTTTATTCAAGGCAGTTATTTTAATTTACTGCATATACAGACCAACAGAAGGTTACGTCATCATTGTAGTGCTATAGGCTGGTGCTATGTGATTGAAAAAAGCATAATACCCCCTCTTTAAGAGACAACATATGCACTTGGAGAGGTTGCCTGCAGTAATTATCTCTTACCCGTGTTCTTGGTGAAATCCAGGTGGCAGCTTTGATTTCGTGATGTCAAATCTTTGCGTGCAGGATAATGTGTAAGACTCGCGTGGCCACACAATCCCTGGAGCCCTGATTTACTAATGAAATACCAGACAAATACTGGGTCCGGTGCCGCCACATTGTTCCGCGGTTAATCATTTCCGCCCGGCCCTTTGTCGGGCTTTAGCCGCTGATGCCGCTCTGCGAAAAAAAATATTATGAAGCAGCCAATCTAACCCGCGCACAATGGTTCACAGACGTAATTAGAAGTAAATAAAGTAATTACTCCTCCACAAAATGGCCGCATATAAATAGGCATCATTACAGGCCGCGGCCCGGATCGAGCGCTTCTACCTTTTTTTTTTTGCGCGGATGATTTTGATCTAAATTGATTGCGATGGGATTATCCTGGATTTATTAAATATTAAAGCATTGACTTTCGGTAATGTCGATAATTAGGGCTTATACAAAGTCGGAACAAAATTGGCGTAAAGCGTGCGCGCACAGAGAGAGAGCGATTTATTAGCGCGCACACGCGGCGCCGATGCATCAATTACGATTTTCATTACATTCCGTAATTAAGGAGGCTGGAATGGATGCGCGGCGTTTCGGAGACTCGTTACGCTCTTATTGGGATTAGTGGATACAATATGAAGTGCGGCTGACATTAGAGGGAGCAGACAGGACCATCAGCCGCAAATATGATCAACCAATTAGGGCTCAGCGAGGAGGTTTCAGCTCATCAGCCCCGGCAGCGATCACAGGGAAAACATATCTATCCGATTATTGGTGTGAACAACAAATATACCAATATATAATTTCAGTTTGTGTCCGTGGGAATACTGCTGCTTTAACCTGGCAGGGGCCGACATTTTGGAATGTATTGTTGCCACCAGTGTTAATTTTGTCGACTAAAATATTTAGTCTTAATTTTAGTCAAAGTGATATTTCTGACGACTAAAATTGGACTAAAACTAAATTTAAAGTTTTTCATGAGACTAAAACTATGACTAAAACTTCTATTGACCGTCTGAAAGAGCCTCATATCATGTAAATTCACTGCCAAAGGAACAGCTCTGAACTTTGTTCATGAGGGAGCAGCTCCATGAAGCAGGACCTCGATTAAATATGATTATAATTAATATTATAAATACAAAGTCGACTAAATTGACTTGCAATTTTAGTCGACTAAAACTCGACTAAAATTTAAGGTATTTTTTTGACTAAATCTCGACTAAAATTCAATTACATTTTCGTCAAAAGACTAAAACTAAATTAAAATATGTTGTCAAAATTAACACTGGTTGCCACCAATAAAAAACATATTCCTAGCTCGACACAGAAAATGCTTCTTTTTTTTGTCTTTTCTTTTTTGCAGTGGGTGATTGAAGAGTGGACTTGGATCCGTCGGGACCCAAAGCTTATGTGTGGGACAGGCCATCCTGCTGTGTCTGAATGTCCACCCTGGTCCCTAACCCCTCATTCACGTCATAGACTTTACAGGTGAATTAGAATCGTTCAAAAATTCATTTATTTCGGTAATTCAACTTAAAGCTGGGGTACCTGATTTATTTTTGGCTACTCAGAGTATGTTGTAAACACAGACCTTGTTGTATTGTCTTCACCTAAAGTTTTATTGAGCAATGGATGATAGATTCCACTAATCTAAATTAGTGGAATTTATCTCGGGGAGGCCCCACTCAATGCTGTATACGGGTGGGTGTGCGGTATATTATTTGAACAATTTGAATACACAGGGGGGACTGTGAGAGCTAGAAACAAGTGTGGGCCAAAACAAAACATGTCACTGTTTGAACAAGAAAAATCAGGTACCCCATCTTTAAAATGTGAATCTAATACTTAAAATAGACTCATTACATGCAAAGTGACATATGTCAAGCCTTTATTTGTTATAATTTTGATGATTATGGCTTACAGTCCAAAATATTCAAATTTTATGAGGATTTTTAATTTGGGGTTTTTACAAGCGGAGCTATAATAATCAAAATTATACCAAATAAAGGCTATACATATCTCACTTTGCATGTAATGAGTCTATATCATATATTAGTTTCACAGTTTAAGTTGAATAACAGAAATTAATGCACTTTTTAACGATTTTCTCATTTTCCGAGTTTCACCTGTGTAGTAGCCTATATAGTCACTGCTTCTGCTTGTGTTTCGGTCCACTTCTTTCTCCTCGCTGTGTGAATTGGAGACAGTAGATTATTTATGGATAAATATGAGTCAGATATGTTTAATTTTACATATGACTCCCAGGTCGGTGGTCGGTATATTCTCTACAGCCATAGGTTTAAACGTCCTTGAGGTAAATGGATTCCTGCAGAGTTCGACATTTCCCACCACAATGTTCTCTTAGTTAAGCGTCGATACTGACATTCCTTATTTAATGTAAAACAGAAGAAAACAGAGAAAGAAAGGGGTCATAAAATACATATATAGTTTGTCTGTCAAGTTTTGAGTTTTGTTGTGGGAATAATAATCCGTGGAAACTTTCGGACCTTGAATCTTCCTCCGCTCGGCCTCCTTTGTGACCGTTTGCCGGAGTTTTGTGGTGAGAAGAATAGCAGCGTGAAGTTGTTTGCAAACCTTGAACCCGACGCTGAACATAAGCGCCGCGTGATGTTGAATCCAGGGACCTCAGTAATGCAACGTTGACTGATTTATAAAGCTGGAAACACACCGTTACGGAGGGCAAGTGTATGGCAGAATAGTTTTCACTTCTGCTCCGAGTGCTTTATTCCCGAGTACTGTGAGTGTTGTGCAGCGTACTGGGTTTTTGCAGCAAAACTGGTATGGTTAACTTCTTAAATGCTTCTCGGCGGGAGTTTACAGCCTATAAGTCATGCCTCATTTGAAAGCTAAGACCTTCAAAACTCATCTAAACCGATTTTTTTTCCTTGCGTTCTTGTTACTTTTTTTGTAGATTTGTTTGTGGCTTTTTATTGCTTTTTTGTCTTGCTTTTGTTGAATTTTTTGGGCTTTTGTTGAGTTTTTGTCACATTTTTGGCCACTCGCTTTTTTGTGGATTTGGGTAAAGCCACACTTGAGATAATGTGCTGTGTTCAGGTGGAGGTTAAATACTTCAAAACGGTATGAAATGTTGCTTAACCTTTTCATCCCCACCTGAACAGAGCACATTTTCTCCAGTTTGGCTTTACCCAAGTCTAAAAGCTTAATATATATATATATATATATATCTTGACCTTGTAGTGACCACTCACACAGCCGCCTGGTCACTACAAGGTCAAATACCGTATTTTCCGGACTATACGTCGCTCCGCAGTATAAGACGACAGGCTGAATAGGCGTACGCTATGCTAACATAGCACATTGGTGGTTAGCTACATGAAGCATCAGAGCCGTGGGAAGACATTTTAGTTAGGGGGTGCTGAGGGACAAAATTTACCCCAAAAACGCTTTTTATGTGCATATTTCCTATTTATTAATATTGCCTGCAGTTCACAAATTATCCACCAGGGGGTGCTGCAGCGCCCTCGGCACCCTGGGTTCCCACGGCCTTGTGAAGCATAAACAAAACAAAACTAAATAGGTGTCTGGTATGGTAACGTCACATAAACAGTTCAGATAACTATAGCATAAAGAACATACCAAACTCTCCATCTCACTCCAAATCAATCGCCTTGGCAACGACCCGGGCACGGAGGCGTAACTGCAGTGTTGACAAGCCTCTCCCGGCAGCATGTTGTTTAACTTCCAATTTCGTAAACTTGTTCCTCTAGCTGTGGCCATCTAGCGTTTACCCCGTGATCAGCTTGTTTTGTTTACTTCATTGCGGTAACCTCCGCTCTCTACAAACGTTCTTGCTGCTGTGGCCTCTAGTGGCGTGTGAAAGTATGTATTTGAATTTTTTAAAAAGGAAAGAAAAAAAATCAGATATTAGTCTCTCTGGAGTATAAGACCCCGCCAAAGTATGAAAAAAAAAGTGTGACTTATAGTCTGGAAAATACGGTACGCACAGACGTCAACTTTTTTGTTCAACATAAAAACTTGCATAATGCACCATTTTAAAAAGGGACCAAAAAAAAAGTTACGATCACTTTTGTAGGTCTTAGCTTTCAAATGAGGCATTACGCTGTTGCTCTCCAGTCGAGGAGCTTTTGGATTCGGGTTATGCTGAACTGGAGAAAATGTGCTCGGTAAAAAAAAATAAAACTATGAATTGCGACTTCTCACTTCATAAATGTAACAACTGTAAAAACTCCAGATGTTTTTAAATTTGTTTATTGCTACTTTCAGACCAAAATAAAAACTATCCTTTATTTGGTATAATTTTGATGATTATGGCTTACAGTTCAAAAATATTCAAATTTTATGAGGATTTTTAATTTGGGGTTTTTGCAAGCTGAGCTATAATAATCAAAATTATAACAAATAAAGGCTATACATATCTCACTTTGCATGTAATGAGTCTATATCATATATTAGTTTCACAGTTTAAGTTGAATAACAGAAATGAATGCACTTTTTAACGATATTCTCATTTTCCGAGTTTCACCTGTATAGTCGGCTATATAGTCACTGCTTCTGCTTGTGTTTCGGACAGAAGTCCACTTCTTTCTCCTCGCTGTGTGAATTGGAGACAGTAGATTATTTATGGATAAATATGAGTCAGATATGTTTAATTTTACATATGACTCCCAGGTCGGTGGTCGGTATATTCTCTACAGCCATAGGTTTAAACGTCCTTGAGGTAAACGGATTCCTGCAGAGTTCGACATTTCCCACCACAATGTTCTCTTAGTTAAGCGTCGATACTGACATTCCTTATTTACTGTAAAACAGAAGAAAACAGAGAAAGAAAGGGGTCATAAAATACATATATAGTTTGTCTGTCAAACCTATTTCCAAACCCTGACAGAAGCAGCGGCCTAGAAACCACACTGGCAGCCGGGTCTTCACGAGGAGTTGAGCGCCTTTAAACCGGCACGAGAGACGCATCCGTCACTCCACGGAGGCCGCGTCAGACGGGAGAGTGCCCCCGGTGGCGCGGGGTGATTAGTGCCCATTTTGTCCCGGCCGCCGTTCTGGGTAATGGGAACGCTCACAGTTAATCACAGCACAATGAGGCGCGGGGAAGGAGGTGAGCGATGAGCGGGAGAGAAGGATGGACCACTTCTGCAGACGAGGGCCCTGAAGTTTAATTGCCTTCGGATAATCTCATTGTCTGGAGCCGGGCCACGACTCGCTCCCCAAACGTCCCGCCGCCGCTTCAATGGGGATTTCCAACAGCCACGTCGGTTACGAAAAGCCGATGGGGTCAGGGAGAGGAGAAAGATGGAGGGAATGACACACCGATTATATACTGCAGCTGAAGTCCTTTGATCGCATTCCGGTACTGACAACTCAATAGTTCGTGCTTTATATTAAGATAAAGGGAAACATCTTTCTATTCAAGCGCCTAAGGATTTTTAATTTTATTTATTATTTTAATTTTTTAGCTTTTTGCCACTTTACAATGTTGTTCTCTCATGGAAAACATGCTTTCCTCACGTTTCGATTTCTGGCTAAGCTTCATCCTTGCATCGCGAGGAACTAACACCAATGGCCGCTGGCTGCTCTGCTTTGTGACGACGACACTGGAGGCCGCCATTGCTGTAGTACCGCCATATAGCCGCTAGTCCCCCATTGGAATCCATTGCACTTTTAGACACGTTGAAAACAACTTTAATGCCCGGGCTGGTTATCGTAGGATACAGTTTAGAAATCTCGTACTTAATGAGGGCCGCTACACGTCACGCAAGGGCCGAGTCTACAGTGAAGATCCCGCCCTTACGCCCTTATTAGGAACATGCTTCGTCAGAGCTGGGGAGGAGGAGCCTGTAAATCATAATTTCCCCCTCGAACATAGTCATTGTGGTAAACGGGGAGGGGTGAGTAATGACGGTCTATTAATAATATGTCTATGACAAACACTCGTCACACAGACCATTTTCCGTCCCTTTCCCCCCCTACAATCGTTATTGAAACAGCTGCATAGCAAAGGTGAGCAAGAGGAACTACTGGATTTTATATTTCAGCAATTTCTAACAAAGTGACTTTTTAGTAAGTAATTACTATTGCTTTATTTGTCATTGTACAACAACATTGCATTCAGGCGTTGGGTTCAGGCCAACCTGAGCAGCTTGTTTTTGGAAGAGAAACTGTTTGTCGCACTTGGAGGAAACCCGGCTGTCTGCCCTCAGTCAGTGCTCCTCTGAAACAGTGCACCACCTCCTGGGGCTGTCCCTGTTTCAGAGCATGGTGTCCTGCACTGGTCACCTCCTCCTTCCTCCTCCTCCTGCATGGCTCCCTCCGCGCCACAACAGTCTTTCAACATCTTTAGGGAAGACCTTAGCCGATGAATATAATCTGTCTCATTCTCCAGTGAACGGACATTAGTCAGAACAATAGCAGGAAGATTTGTGTAGCTTAACTGCGAGTCTTGCCCGGGTACCTCCTCGTTTGCCCCTTTTTTGTTCCCTGTAGCGCCTGACGCCTCCACCTTGCTGCAGGTGTGGGGGGCTCTTGGTGCCTCTTCAGTGTTTCAGACGCAGAAATGTGTTGGTCTCAAATGTCTTTAGCTCATAAGCTAGCTGTTTGTTTTTGTTTTTCAAAGTGTAAGATAGTGATAAAGATCATTTCCAAATACTTGCATAACGCCCTCTCTTTGAAACGACATACACAGTTCGGAGCGCATGGACCGGAAGATAGGCAAAGGAAAACTTTTAATAGTAATAGAGTTAAACCTGAACCAGTGCGCCGATCAAACGCGCGTCCGTCATTTTCAATCCTCAACTTTGCAGATTAAAAGTTGGCGTAGCTCCCTCAAAGTCACGGGGGGTCTATAGGCTCCGTTTAATTTCAGCCTCGTTACTAATCGGTTGCAATGAAATCGGTGAATAATGAATGCCGGCGCGGGGATTGCTACTGTAGCCGCCGCCGCTTCACTGGACGATAAAGCTCGAGCAACAGAACGCAAGAGGTCGTAATGATCATTGTCCTTGGGAGAATTGTTTCCAAAATGGCGGCGCTTAGGCCCATTTTGCATTTATAGCCGACACCTTGCCTTCTTCTTTAGTGGCTCCCATGTAGACAATAAGGCTTCCTTGGACTCCGAGGGCCGAGCGATGCGTGGGATATTGAATAAGCTTGGAGTCTATTGCAAAAGCGATATTCATTTCTCGAGCATAAAACGGATCGTGGCGGTTGGGGCGTATCTCGACCTCTTCAGCCAGGACAAAACATGCTTAATAAAATGTGTGAATGTGCCCTCAGGGAGCAAAAAAGTGACGTGAATTGTGAGCAACAGAAGCTTAATTATGTTTTTGAGATAACAAACTCCGACAGAGTGGAAACATCGAGGTTATATTGTGTAAAATAGGGGCATTTACTTTGAAAATCCGTCTGTTGTTACCGTTCTCTTTCCTGTCGGGTACGATCTGACCTGTGGAGCTCGATCTGGCCGGCGCTGACGGAGCTGAAAAATAGAGTTGGTCCGTATTTTTGTCGGGGAGGGATGGAGAAGTGGGCCGGAGGATCTGGAAAGTTTCTTAAAGGAACAGGCCACCATTTTTGCATACTGAGATATGTTCCTAACTAAGCTTAGACGAGTTGATACGTACCTGTCTGGTCTTTGTGCGTGCGCTCAGTCACGCAAAATGATCAAAGATGTTGTTAGCATTGGGCCTCTCCCAGCATATTCCTATAGCTCCAAACGGGGGTGAGGTTGGAAGCGACCACGCTCTTCCACGGGCACAAAGACCAGACAGGTACGTATCAACTCGTCTAAGTTCAGGTAAGAACATATCTAAGTATGGAAGAACTGTGTGCCCTGAGTCACCCAAAAAGACCAAAGATGTTGTTAGCATTGGGCCACTCCCAGCATATTCCTATAGCTCCAAACGGGGGTGAAGTTGGAAGCCTCTTCCACGGGCACAAAGACCAGACAGGTACGTATCAACTCGTCTAAGCTCAGGTAAGAACAGATCTGAGTATGGAAGAACTGTGGCCTGTTCCTTTAACAATTAAAATAGCATTTGCTGCGAACAGTCTCCATCAGTGTTAATTTCGTCGATTAAAATATTTAGTCTTAATTTTAGTCAAAGTGATATTTTTGACGACTAAAATTGGGTTTAAAACTAAATTAAAAGTTTTTCATGCCAAAATGTCCAGATATTTTAGTCGACTAAAATGAGACTAAATAAAAATGAAAAGGAGAGACTAATATCATCCAAACTTCTATTGACCGTCTGAAAGAGCCTCATATCATATAAATTCTCTGCCAAAGGAGCAGCTCTGAGCTTTGTTTTATGAGGGAGCAGCTCCATGAAGCAGGACCTCGATTAAATATGATTATAATGAATATTATTAATACAAAGTCGACTAAATTTGTCTTAAATTTAGTCGACTAAATTGACTTGCAATTTTAGTCGACTAAAACTCGACTAAAATTGAAGATATTTTTTTGACTAAATCTCGACTAAAATTGAATTACATTTTCGTCAAAAGACTAAGACTAAAACTAAATTAAAATATGTTGTCAAAATTAACACTGATGTGCACCTTCCAATGTAATTCTAATGTTAGTCTATGGACAATGTTTGCTGGTCCCCCCCTAAAATACCGCATTTCCAGAGTCACACTCAATTCAAACAGCACATCACCACCGCTCTCTTCCCTCACTCCAGTTCAGCCCAGTCCTGCTCGTGAATCGAGGGGGGGGGGGGATACATGCATTATTCTGCTGTCTTCGGAGATATGTTTCGCTCGTCCCACTCGTTTGGACGGCGTTGTTCTCAGTCGATAAAATGTCATCCAAACTGTTGCATCAATTTCCCGGTCCCCCATTCCCCCTGTCTGCTCCATCATGTCTTGTGATTTATTCATTATCCGCGGTGATGGGCATTGCCAGCGAGCCCGCATGCATCTTGTAACATGTGGCCCCCCCCCCCCTGCCTCCCTCCATCCGGCGCCTACAATGAGCCAGCTGCTTGATCATAATTACAATCTCGGCAACGTGTTTTCGGGGTCCCGGTCATAAAAAAAAAAAAAAAAAAACAAGAGAAAAAAATGGAAATGTACGCTGGCAGCTCTCTGTTCCCCTCAGCATCAAACTCGAGTCGCCTGCCAAAGTTTGTGAAGGAGAGGCTTGTCATTCGGATTGTGGTTGTCAAACTGCGGCGCGCGGGCCGTCGCAGGTACGCCAGGTGTGGGGGTTTCATGGAGGAGCTTAGGCTATTTAATTATTACAGAGTTTACACAGGCCGAAACAAGTCAAATGTAATGCTTTTTAATCCCCATATTTTACACCATATGTTAATGCCACAAATGCATGAGAAAATCACTACATTATTTATTTCTTAATATATGCAAACATTTAATCAAACAGAGAAAATGGAATTGGACAAAATGGGCGACTTTATTTTAGCCAAAACTGCAGCTTAATATGTTGTAGACCATCATTTTGGTGTTTTCAATGAATTTATACAGTAAAAATTGTTGAGAAATGTCATAATTTTCCCCTATAAATTTAGATTCCATGCGAGTTTGAATTCAATTTAATGCTTTTTAATGACATTTAAAGCCTTGATTTTGCCACAATTCATATGATGACTTTCAATGCTTTGTAATGCCAGGCGGAAATCCTGTATTATCTTCTCGGGATTTTAAAAGATTATGAACTTTATGAGTCGAGGTGACACACAGTTTAAAAGGGGACAAAAGTATAATTATCAGGGTCCAAATTTGTTGCCCTTATTGATTTTTTTTTTTTGGGCAGCTTGGCCAACAAAAGTGCTTATAGTTTCACATATAAACCAAACACTTGTTATGAGCTGAGCCACATCTCATTTGCTCTGGTGCTTCTGTGATCTTAAGGCGAGACACTGCAGGTGAATAGGGAAAAATATATAATTCAGAGATATCAATTTGAAACTTTTGCTGTAGATCATTCACACATTTTCTGTAAATTTCTGTTTTCCATGTAAAAAAAAGACATTGTATACATAAAAATGGCCAGATTTTTCAGCAACTAAATCTCAGTAATGGATAGAGCCAGGTTTAAATGGCTTTACTGTATATTGTTGATATATTAGTTACAAGTGCTTGTTCAGAGGGGATTTTGGATCCTGTTTAGGTTTTGAATACGCAATTTATAAGAGAAAAAAATCTGTAAACATTCAATTAGCTCTAAAAAAAAAAAAAAAATCAAGCTAGATATTTTAAAATTCCTCTGGAAAAAATAAATGTGTGTGGAGTTTGTGAAGGACACCGAAACAAAGGAAAAGCAAATCCCAATTTCAGCTAGCCTTTAGCGCAAAAGCTAACCCAAAATTCCCCGAAACAACACCACTCCTTTTCGTTTCCGTGAATACAGTCGGTCCACTCACACAACCCCGCGGGACACAGATGTTGTCCCACTAGTTGCGTCCCTCCTGCTGTCGCCGGCGGAGACCTGATCCATCGCCGGCATCGCGGGCGTGTCAGTGCTGGATGAAGCGAGTCCAAATAGTCAGATCAAACTAAATGCGATTCAGGAGACAGCACGCAGTTATAACGATGGTGCCAGGTGAGATTTTACTTGAATTCAATATATACGGCAATAATGACAATAAACATTGATCTATCTCGATTTGAAATTCAAAGAAATATTACAGCGTGCGACCTCTTTATTTCACTGTATTTTGAAGTCTGGAAATGCTGATCTTTTTATGCACATAAGTTTGAAAGAATTTCGTTACACATTTTTTAAAGCAGATCAGCCCAGCTTTACTGATGTCATTTATGAACCAAAGACTATAGACCTTTTCCAAGACCCGTGAGGACCATTTATTTTGATCCAGTCTCGCCGGGTGAAGTTTGACTGTAACTTTTTCAACTTAAAACTTGGAAGGATGATAAGCTGCATTTTGTAATAACAGCTCAAAATGTAAAGAAACGTTCACTCCATTGTGAAATAAAACTGCATTTTGGGACAAACGCTCATTACATTTTGTACTAAATTTGGTACATTTTCATTATTAAGCAGCTCGTAACGCATTGGTAAACGCTTCATTCATCACTTATTAAACATTTGCACATCTTTTAAGACACATCTGCAGGTCTTTTAACACTTGGAAACAAAAAATACCTAATCTTCACAATAACTTTAATTATTTTGCAATAGATTTTTATGGGTAAACTGTAACGTCAAGTGCCATCACATTAATCATATGGGCGCGACAATTTCTCCACAGACTTCAAATTTCCCGGTCTTGGACTGAACTATATTTTTTCGCGTTTTTCAGAGAGATTTTTAAATATCCAATTCCTAATCTGATTGCCCTGATGAAGACCGTGACAGGTCGAGACTCCCCTGCTTTTATCACACCCATCATACGCCTCTCTCTCATCACAGTGCCTCGGAAATGTTTTCCTCTCAAGCCACGTTTTTACGTTTTTTGGTCCTCGAAGAGCACCTGAACATTTGTTTAACAACTCTAGACCCACTGGCGCACTCGTCTAAAACTTGTTTTGCATCCTAATCTGATTTATTGAGTGTTGAATTTCAAAAAATAAGGTAAAACTGTACCGATTTTTCTACAAATCCATCCATCAATTTTCTTCCACTTGTCCTTTTCCGGGTCGTAAATCACATTGCACCAGCCCCTATGGCGCCCCCTGCAGGTGGTGGGTCCACAGAAGGACGGCCTCATGGTTCTAACCGGGCCTGTTGGTCTCTCATAAGGGGCTTCTGAACCGCTCTTTGTCTGACCCGTCACCTATAGGACCTGTTTGCCCTGGGAGACCCTACAAGGGGCACGAAGCCCCCGACAACAGAGCTCCAGGATCATTCAGGCGCTCAAACCCCTCCACCACGTTAAGGTGGCGATTCCAGGAGGGGATTTTTCTAGAAATAACAAATAAATAAGATAAAACAATTTTTAGGCATGAAAAACCTCTTCTTTATATGAAAACATGAAAAACTTGCAACACACTTTATTCTCATATTCATGCCAGTGAACTACAGCAAGAGTTTCAAATTGATATATCAAAATTTAAAAGGTTTGGTTGTTGTTTTGTAGGTTCTAGTCTTGTAGAAATAAAGGTAATTACTACTTATAGATGATTAACAGATAGTGGAAAGCTTTGTAAGTTTTTGGAAATGATGAAATAAGCGAGTGTTGTGAAAACCATGACAACAAAGGAGAGAAAATTGTCTTACTTTTTGAACTGTTGTTACGCGGTGTTATTACAAAATGAGTTTCCATCTACTTTCTTTAAGTTTGAACTTGTCTCAACTCTAACTATCGCAGGATTGATCGAAGAAGTCTCGAGCCGATAATTGAGACTGGCCTTAACCATTATTTGGACAGTCCAACGGTGGCATATCTAAATGGTTTCTTGCCATCATTGAAGTGCCATGGTGCAGGTCCACTAAATATTGTCCATATCTATTGCTAAGAAAAGCCAACACAAGATGATTGACTTTTTTTTATTGGAGTCGGGGCTGAGTGAGGTTTGCTGAATTATTTATCGCGACGACGAAGCTTGGCGCTCACAACCTGGTGAGTGAAAGTCAATCTTCCTGTTTGACCTCACACTTCTGCTTCACATATTGGATGTATTCAGTCAAAAAAACGTCACTGAGTCTTTTGCAGTCTATACTTTACAACTCGGCAATTGGTCTCTGGCACGTGCGTCCATCCACTCGGTCCACTGCGAAGTTCACAATCTTCTCCAGCCACTGCCACGTCTCTAGAAGTCCTTTTAACTCGTCGATTCAGTCCGGAAGCATCGAAGGCACTTTTCACATTTCTCGCACATGCTCTTAAAGGGTGGACGCGCGGGGTCAGGCTTTCAAATTGAAGGTTTATTCTTCATGAAAGGCGGTGAAAGCCTTGAACAAGTGCCTTAAATGTCGTTCCCTTGTCAAAAACATGCATGGAGTAAATGTTCTTAGATTAGTTTTCGACGTCCACTTGAGTGATATTATAATGAAGTATCTGTGCTCCTCCTTGAGTAAAAGATATTGAGATTCATTCAAACATTATTAGTTTTGTTTCTTATGCTTTTTGTCACTAGGCATAAATCACTCTAGCTATTGAGAGGAAATAGCATTTTCACTATGTACTTTTTTATCCATCCATCCATCCATCCATCTTCTTCCACTTGTGGGGGCAGCTGTTGGAGCTGCCCAAGTCACATTGCACCAGCCCCTATGGCTCCTCCTGCAGGTGGTGGGTCCACAGAAGGACGGCCTCATGGTTCTAACCGGGCCTGTTAGAGGCTTCTGAACCGCCCTTTGTCTGACCTGTCACCTAGGACCTGTTTGCCATGGGAGACCCTACCAGGGGCACGAAGCCCCCGACAACAGAGCTCCAGGATCATTCCAGTGCTCAAACCCCTCCACCACGTTAAGGTGGCGGTTCCAGGAGGGGTGTACGTTTTTACTCTTTCTTAAACCAACCAAAAACGTGCACAATAGGTTATTCCTCTGGCAGATGACTCCGGAGATGGGACCACGGACGCTGCACTGCTCCTTCGGGTCGCCCCATTGTCCCCAAATTGCCCTACGGGGACAATAAAGTATACCTTATCCTTAGCCCATGAAGAGACTACACAAGCAGAGTTATATCCTCTGAGCGACAGGACGCTCCTCTTGTGTCAGACCAAATACGGACTGGTTTTCTGACCCCCCCTGAGTGTCCTTTTATTATTAAGGTTAAGGTGCTTCATTGGTCATGATTGCCAGCTTCCCGAAGTTTGCGCGGGCGCCGCCATGAATTGTGCCCGCCACTCGTATTAGTTTACACAGGACTGTAGAAGTCGAGAGAAAATCAGTTCTACGTGGGCACAAAGTCATGTTCCGGCCGCCCACAGAAACAGTGCAGGCCCGGTGGACCCGTCTTCCAGATGTGGAGCCGGGCTGATGGTCACAATCAACTGGCTGGAGGATTCACTTATCGCGCATGCGTTTAGTGGTCGGTACACAACTGGGAGAACACGCAGTCTCCACACAGAAAGGCCATGTCCAAGTGGGAATGGAACCCAGGACCTTCTGGGTGTGAAGCACAAGCGCTACCTGCTGTGCTACCGCGCCGTGTAGACAGCCTTAAGGCCCCTTGATGTGCCTTGATTTACAGTAGACAGATTTATGAACAATATTTGAGAGAACTGGGTCTATTGTGTCTATGGAAAAAGTTCAGTGCATGAAAAATGAGGGCAAAAAAGTCCTGACACGTCCTGACAGTATACGCTATAATGATTGATCAGGAGGTTTTGTTTTGATGGGAAGCGAGGGGCTAAGGTTGAACCAGCAAGAAAGGCCAATAAGGGGAATTTTAAATGATCCATGTTTGAGCAATATCACATTCTCTAACCAACAAAGTGTGAGATACGGTGCGTGTTCAGGATGTGTTAGAAATGATTGCCGAATACCGGTAAACTAGAAACTAAAAAATGTAGCAGATTTTCGTCACCTCCGACCTGGACGGTTTGACGGTTTCCAAACCTCGCTCCTCCGCAGACATCAGATACAGAGAGTGAGGACGAGGATTTCCCAATAATGGGGGATTAATTACTGCGTGGTTTGGAGACGCCAGTCGTTTGGAAGGTATAGCGCGTTTCAGTGACGGCGTATGGTAATGTGGCGTGACAGTCGCAGAGTCGGAGCTGAATATTTTAAAGCGAGCGCCTGTTTGCTTCGGCGTGAAGAGAGAATGTGAGATTTGACGGGGAGTACGGGCCGGACATATGGCGTGATGCGTATGCACAGCCGGGCGTTCGTTTAGCCAGAGACTTACTGTAAGTGCGAGAGACTGGTTTGACACGTGGAAGAGAAAGATTTTTGCTCTAATTTCTGGCTAGTTTTTTCCTTTCTCTTCAGAGTGTGACATAGCAATGGGCTGATATTTCTCATACCCAAAGTCCCAGTTCATTGTCCTTTTAACTCCAGAGCCCTAGCTCCAGAGGGGAGTGGACGGGGCCTTTTGTGTGGAGTTTGCATGTTCTCCTCGTGCTCCGGTTTCCCCTACCACTAATAACAGGCACAATAATAGTAATGTAAGTAATAGAACTCAAAACAAGTCCAAAGTACACCTCCACAACTCAGACTGATTGCGCAAGTTTCCAGGCAGTCTCCGCTGAAATCGAAGCTGTTCGCTTTCACTGAAACTACCTGGTGATTTGCCTTATCTCCAGGGGACGTCTCAGAGACACCTCCCTTTGACCAGTGGCGAATCGAGTCTCCAACTAGTCTCCTGGCCTCTCCGAGATCGAAGGATGGGTCAAATGCAGAGAACAAATTTCCCTACGGGGACAATAAAGTACATCTTAAAGGAACAGGCCACAGTTTTTCCACACTGAGATATGCTCTTACCTTAGCTTAGGCGAGTCGATGCGTACCGGTCTGGTCTTCGTGCTTGCTGTTATGCTATATTGTTAGCATAACATAGGAGCACGCGACGTCGAAGTGCTCCTAAGGTGTTATTACGCCTTACAATATAGTACCCCTTTTTATCCGCTTAGAAAATCGACAGTTTTGTGTGACTAGACTTGGATCGTGTAAAGGCTCACGTAACTGTATTTAAATAAGGAAAACGTGGAACAGCTTGGTCGCTTCTAACTTCACCCCAGTTTGGAGCTATACTTATGCTGGGAGAGGCTAAACGCTAACAACATTTGCGTGACCAGACAGTTACGCATCAACTCGTCTGAGCTAAGAACATATGCCCATTAAGACAAGTGAAAAGGGACAAACATGTCAAATCGGTCACAAAGCTGTAGATAATGTGTTCCTTCAATCCATTCCACTATTGTCATTTCTTCAACGCTACACTGAAGCGCTCCAGACTGTATTTCCTAACCCTTTACAAGCTGATAATCCAGCCAACGCCGTTCTGCGCCCGACCTGACCAAACCTGATCTGTTTTGTTTTTATTGTCGGTAAATCCTCCTGCTTCTACTATAGGCAAAAGGAACACCTCTCTCTCATTAGATTTGCACAAAGAGACATTACTTTCAGTCGTAATTATAAAATAGAATATCAAGCTACCCCTCCTGGAACCGCCACATTAACGCGGTGGAGGGGTTTGAGCCTGAATGATCCTGGAGCTCTGTTGTCGGGGGCTTCGTGCCCCTGGTAGGGTCTCCCAGGGCAAACAGGTCCTATAGGTGACGGGTCAGACAAAGAGCGGTTCAGAAGCCCCTTATGAGAGACCAACAGGCCCGGTTAGAACCATGAGGCCGTCCTTCTGTGGACCCACCACCTGCAGGGGGCGCCATAGGGGCTGGTGCAATGGCAACGGACAAGTGGAAGAAAATGGATGGAATATCAAGCAAGTCGTGACAAGTTTAACTTTATCAATCATTTCGTTCCATCTGGAAAAGTCCTGCTACAAACTCTGTAATTAACAATAGCAGCAAAAACATGGAGGTCAAAGCAGGTAAGCCTACATCGAGTCCTAATTGAATTACTGCATCTTCTATTGCAAGCGCTTCAGTTCCTTGGAAACGGCGTACAAACAGGAACGTGATCATTTAATTTAAGTCTGAAGAAAAAGAGAAAATGAGTTCATTCTAATTGCCACGACATCACGGTGACTGCATTGATCGAACTTCTCCGAGGGCAAATGTTTTTTTAAATTCCCCCCCCCCCCCCCTCCCTCCCGCTGTGCAGTCTGGCCCTCCTCCGCGTAATTGGCTTGATGTACGGCGGCCACCGAACAGGCGCGGCCACCGTTGTCCGCCATTACCAACATGTCGCGCTAACTTTGAGTAAACACGGCGTCTTAATAAGGCCCGTAATTGTACGACAGTTTTTCCCGAGCTCGACTCCAGCCTCAAATACAGGAGAACAGAGTAAAGACGAGGAGCTTAACACTTGTTTATCTATTAGGACGTGGTTTCTTTAAAGGTTTTCCAGATACAGTATTCCTGACTGTCTTGGATACAACTTTGATTGGGTTATCCATTTACTCGACTCATAAACCTTACTGTTATTTTCATTGACAAAGATTTTAGCCACAAAAGGAAAAAGTCATACGCTATACGCTAGGGGTGGACCATATCGTATCGCATATCGTTATCGTGATATAATTTTATATTGTTGTAATTTTTTATATTGTGTTGGACACAATATAAATTTATGTTACACCCAGCTTCATCAGAGCAGCATTAAGACTGACGGTGTAGGACACAGGGGCAGGGGCTTAAAAAGTCAAATGAAATGAAGTATGTAAACTGCTTGAGTAGATCATATTTGTGAGGAAATTAGTATGGCGTAAAAATGTTTTATAATTTAATAAAAAAAGAATAAAATATCACTGAATTAATCTTCCCAATAGGTGTAAGGCTGGGATTTTGAAGTAATTTGTCTATTGTCAATTATATCGTCAAATATATCGTTATCGTGATATTTCTTTTTTATACCGTGATATAGATTTTAGGCCATATCGCCCAGCCCTACTATACGCTAACTATTTGATTTAATCACCTTTATTTTTTATTTTTTTGGAGCAGTATACGCTCTGCTCAAAAAGAGAGGACTGAAGCTAGAAGCTCGTTACCCCCAAAATCAATACAATAAACATTTTCATTTTACAACAGTACAATGTAAAAAAAAAAAAAAACAACAATGGATAACATGCACAATCTGTTCATAGTAAAAATGTCATGATGCGCATGTTGCTGGGTTTCAGGTCACATCACAGCGTTCTAAAGGCCTATAATATTTATACAGGTGGGGGGCAGGTAAAATTATTTATTTTTTTAGGAGATTTTTGGTATTGTACAGAGAGATTGTGGACCCAGTCTATGATAGTAAAGCAATAACTCGTGCCCCCAGAGGCCGTAAGCGCCACTGCAGGTGTCGTGGCATGTTGCGTTTTTGTACTCATTAATTGTCCGTGAGAGTAAATACTACGCTGACAGAAAAGATAAAGAGACAGAGGAGATAATTTTTTTCACTCAAACTTGGCGGTAAATACTGTTTAAGTGGCGCTAGCCCGCAGTTAGCTTTGCCCGTTAGCCTGTTAGCTTCTTCTTTGTGATTCCATTAGTGTGTATTGGTGACGCCGACCCGGTGGAAGTCAAGTTGCAATTGTGGTTTTCTGGCCAGAGACTCCAGAGAGCGATGAAAGACCCCCCAATCATCCCATTAACACCTGTATTACCCCCAGAGAGACTACGGAAAGGATTTATTAAGGTAAACACGTTACTTAGTACCGCTTTAATGATCATTTTTGTAATTCATTAACGTTCTTTTTAGGCACGACTTGTGAAAGTGTAATGCAGTTAATAAGAAAAACTGACTCCTGCCCCCACATGGCAGTGTGACGTCATCACTTTCTAGAACCTGCCAACAACCAATTGCATTATCACCCATATATTTAGCAGCATCATTTTGCGATTAGCCTCATTGACAAAGAAAGAACTTCTAGTTACATTTCCACTGTTGAAATGTTTATATAATTAACAGAGACAAAGCACAACTACAATGTCTATGAACGCCAGTAACAAAAGGTGACCATTGAAGTTTCTTTCAGATAGTTACCCTTTGCTTTCAGCAGCATGAATTCACTGTGGTATTGTTTTATGAGCTTCTGCAATGAAAAAAAAAACCCAACTCATTCTGAAAGTTAGTGTGCAGCGATAGTCACTAGACGGGTCAATATAGACCATAATGCATTGCAAGAGTGCCGGCAGTGACGGGTCTTTGAAGCATTTTCATGAATAAACTACGATAATATAAATCGTTATGGTGAAAAGTCGCTAACGTCAGCTACTTACCTTCAGCTCAGGCCGTGGAATGATCGATAACTTACTCTCTCTGGCACAAAGGCAATAATCCGAGCCGTTTTCTTCATTCACGTAAAATCCATTTTAAAAGAAAACGTATCCGAGGAATATTTATCTCTAAATATTGCACTGCCTCTTGAATTTGGTCGGTCTTTATCGCAGGAACACATTATTAAATATACTGTAAATTGTTCCAACCATACACCGTCATCTCTAGAACAAAGCCTTCCATCCATTTGTGTGGCGAACTGGTTTATGGTTAGTAATTACTTGGCCTCTATTGGGTCAAGCCAAATAAACCAGAGGACAAATTATTTTCTCATAAAAGGTGTCCAAAAGTGGACGACAAAAATTTTCTTTTTGTCGTTCAAAAAGATAATTGTCCTGGACAGACTACAAGAGGCCAGAAACCCATACTTTCCACATTTTTATGCCACTTTCTTTTTTTCACAACTTTTACAAAAAAAATTCAAAATGGTTTCCCACTCTTATTTATTTATTTTTACTATTTTTTCCTTATATTTTCCCAAATGTTCCCTTTTTTTATTTTTTTTTATGTTCGTCCACATTTTCCATTTTATTTTTCCTCACATTTGTTAAACACTTTTATTGTCATTGGAGATAATGTACATGTTGCATATCTTCCTACCGGCACGATATATTGCCCGCCTCTAATCCATGGATGAAGTAACCTGGTCATCCTTTCTTCTCTTAACTCGCCCCAGGATCCATCGAGGAGGGACTATTTTCTTCTTTGCGAAGCGCTTTGTGAAAAACTCGTGCCTGTGAAACCCACCTCCCCCTTTGTCTTCCTCAAGGACACAACAAAAGTTTGGCAATCTCCGTATTTTTCGGTTCATTATGCAAATCACCCCTCGTAAAAACGGAAAACTCCTGTATCAAACTCCGCGGAAGTTTTATTTGAGCATCAATCACAGCCTCACCTGTCCCCCCCCCCTTTATTGTTTTCCATCCCTAAACAATAAGCAGCGGAGGCCCCGGTGACGCCTGTGCGCAGCCATCAGGCCAATAACATCATAAATGGGATTACGGGAGATTGCCGAACACCTGCTGCTGTCCAAACCAGACGACATCCCCCCCCGAACGCAACTCGATTACCCGCGGTCGCAACATTTATTTTCCTCCCAAATTTGAATATTTTCGGATAATCTTTTTACTCCTCATTGCGTTTTTTCCATAAATTGAATCCAGATATGTCCCGCTTGACAATGAATCTGTTCCTGTCCGACAAAATTAAACACGGCGCTTTTTGGGCAGAGGAAACTCCATCTCTTAGCTTTGATATTTCACATTCTGTCATTTGAAATCATATCTATTTAACCTCTTAACCCCCACTTTAACGACGCCGCATTTTCATCACTTTCATCATTTTTTGTGGTCTTTTTTTCCTAGTTTAATTTTTTACTTTTTTGTCACGTCGTCGTTGCGTTTTCATCCTCATTTACGTCTCATTTTGACACTTTTTTTTTTTTTTCGGGACACTTTTAGATTTGGGTCACGCCTGGATACCCTGGATAACAGCTGGAGAAAATGCGCCCGTGTAGGGATTAAAAGTTATTTTTTATTTTTTTTATTTGAACAGGGACAGTGTACAATATACATTAGCCTCAGAAAGGAGAGATGCATTGTACCAGGTTATAGCACTTGTGCTAATTTCCACCTGCAGTCCTTGGGCCTATTGTACATGTTTTTAGTGGTAGGGGAAACCGGAGTACCCGGAGGAAACCTACGCAGACACGGGGAGAACATGCAAACTCCACACAGAAAGGCCCCGTCCAGGTGGGAATCGAACCCGGACCTTCTAGCTGTGAAGCACGAGCGCTAACCACTGTGCTACCTTGCCGTCCAAGTTGAATTTTGATTTGAGATTTGAAACTGCTGACAGGAAGTGACATAGATGGAGGTAAAGTTCCAGAGCGGTTTGACTCGTTTCCCATTGACAGTTTAAAATCGTTCGCCTCGGTCTATGTCACTTCCTGTCGTCGTCGAATAAGGAAGTGAAACTATAAACATCACAAGAATGGTCAAATTAAGGAGAGCTTTTTTTTTTTTGAGAAATCTTAAATTGTGTTATATGTTATATTTATATGAGCAAATATATTGTTTGCATGTGGGCGGCACGGTAGCTCAGCGGTTAGCGCTTCCGCTTCACAGCTAGAATGTCCCGGGTTCGATTCCCACCAGGACGGGGTTGGAGTTTGCAGGTTTCCTCTGGGGACTCCGGTTTCCCCTACCACCAAGAACATTTATAATAGGTGAATCCACCAGCCATGTGATTCTGACCATCAGCCCGGCTCCACATCATGGAGATGGGTTCTTACGGGTTGCCCCAGTGGCGTCAAAGGATGGGTCAAATGCAGTGGACAATAAAGTAAACAAACAAATAGAACCAATCCTATTTTTCCATGCGTGTGTCAGGCATTGTTCGATACCAGTGTGTTCGGCCCCTAATGTATCTTATCTTTAAAGAGGGGGTATTCTGCTTTTTTCAATCACATAGCACCAGTCTATAGCACTACAATGATGACGTAACCTTCTGTTGGTCTGTATATGCAGTAAATTAAAATAACTGCCTTGAATAAAATTGCTCTCTCAAAATGGCTGTACTGAACGTCTTGAAATAGGCCTCTGTCTCTTTAAGAAGCTTTCCGACACGCCCCCTTCAGCACACTACTGTGGCATTTAAACAACAACACTGTGCGGGGAGGGGGGTCTGCTGAGCTGAGGGGCAGTGGTTGGGGGCTCGGCTGGTGACGAAAGGTCCAGAGGCGTCTCCAGGAGGTGGGGGGCGTTCCTATGAGGACTGAGGCATAGCTACACCCAAAATGGCCGCCGTCTAAGTTTTTACTGATTACTCAAAAATATGTGAATGAGCCGAGGCAGCACTCCAGGCATGTGTCTAATGAGGGAACGACATAATAACATGATATAAAGCTTGACAAAGTAGATTTTACATAATACCCCCCCTTTAAAGGATAACTCTTAAAAAATTAGTTTTTCAAGATTCTTCACTTTATCCCAATTAAATATTAAAAAAAAAAAACTAAAAAACAATATAGCACCTGTTAACTGAGCAAAGTTTGTGAAGGCACATTGTGTAACATTTTAGATTTGCTCCAATGGCCAGCTAGACATTTTTAGCGGTAGGTAATTTTTTTAAAGAATGGATTTAGATGACGAGCTAACCTGTATCACATCTCTATGGAGACGAGCTGGAGACGTCACAGTAAAGTCTGAGTCAGGTCTGAGGAGAGGTGAGTCGCTTTTTTAGGTATTTTATTCAACAATGAAACGTCTTGTATTTTATTCCTTTTATTGCATTGTGGATTTAAGTTGGATCAAAAAAGTTGTTCCCACTACACTACACACCAGCGGCGACCCGCTCCTGCCGGCTCCTCTTTTCCTGCACCTTTGTGGCTTCAGATCTCAACTCAATTACCCGTATGGAGAGGCTGTCCATTATCCTGGTTCAGGTCCGGCTAATCGATTATGATCACCTGCGTAATGGTCTTAGTCCGCGCGCACCGGCAGCTCTCAGGGGGAGGCAGGCGTATTAGTCCAAATTACAGAGAAATAAATATGAGCTGGGGACACTGGCCTCCCATCGGCCGAGGGGCTCGCAGATTGCGCCGGGGGGGGGGATATGAATTGATGGAGAGCTGGGGGGCTTCTCTACATTAACTACGTTCCTATAGGAGGCTTCATCCAACACTGGCCTATTTCAGATACGGTTTGTTTTATTTTCCATATGATCTGATTCTTCGTTCTGCTCGGATTTGAGGCGACAGTCTTTGTAATTGAGGTTTTTCTTCTTCAATCCCAGTTCCTGTGCAGACTTTTATTGGAACCTTCACACATTTGTCTTCAGTGATCATCGTGATCAGAGCGGCCGGCGTTTGGAGAGTTTCAGGTTTATTTTATTCTCTATGATCTTTCCTTGAATCATATAAAATGACTTTATAAATTGATAGACAAGATTCCGTAGTGATGTAATGGGGTTTGCTTTATACAAGTACTGACAAATCAAGTTTTATTTCCAAATACCATATTTTTATGCCACAAACACAAGTCACGCATGTTAACGCCGCCACACTCACAAACAGTATGTCCATTCTGGAAGAGAATTTACTCGAATCTAAAAAAGAGCCAAAAGCACAACAACAAAGCAATGAAAATAAGCAATTAAAAAAAATAAAAAAAAAAAGTGACAAAAGAAATGTGACGAAAAAAGCCACACAAAAAAGCCATTAAAAAATAAATAAAATAAAAAACACAACAGAAATGCGGCGGCAACGTGACAAAAAGGTGCGGTCACTTTTGTCGGTCTTGGCTTTCAAATGAGGCGTTCCACTGTTGCTCTCCAGTCGAGATGCTTTTAGATTTGGGTAAAGCCGAACTGGAGAAAATGCCCTCGGTTAAGGCGGGTGATAAGAAGAGGTTAAAACATGTCTATGTGGAAGTGCACATTTACGCTAATTTGGGCCAGGCCAGTCCGAGTCCAGGGCCGTCCCAGTCCTTCCCTGCTCACAAACATACTACTATACCACTTCTTAAATGTACTTAGTAGTAATAGTTTTGGATTAGTTGAACAGGTAAACTGTTCCACAGATCGACTCCTTTAAAGGAACAGGCCACCGTTTTTCCACACTGAGATAATGTTCTTACCTGAGTTTAGACGAGTTGATGCGCACCTGTCTGGTCTTTGTGCGTGCCCTCAGTCACGTAATACGACCAAAGATGTTGTTAGCATTTGGCCTCTCCCAGCATATTCCTATAGCTCCAAACGGGGGTGAGGTTAGAAGCGACCACGCTCTTCCACCGGCACAAAGACCGGACAGGTGCGTATCAACTCGCTTAAACTCAGGTAAGAACATGATCTCAGTCTGGAAAAACGGTGGCCTGTTCCTTTAACTGATAAACACCTCCTCTTTGTATTAGTCCTTTTTATCAGATCAGTTCCTCTGAGGTTGTATCGAGATTCTCTTGCACAACCTCACGCTTCCTCAGTGTTTACCTCGTACATGACACCTGCTGTGGCAACATCAACAAGATCATTCAATTTTAAGATGTTTAATCTAATCAAATGTGGAGCAAGGTATTCTGCATGGCCGATCACTCTAATTGCTTTCTTTTGTAATAAGAAAATAGGTTGTATATTAGTTTTTCCACACAATAGCTAAGGTGTGGAAGGATGAGGGAATTGTACAGTGTGTATATATAAAGCATTTTGATTCACAGAGGTTTTGATTTTACACAGTATAGCAATAAGTTTAGAAATCAAACAGTAAAGCACCAATTTCAAACGTTACTTGTGATCCAAACTCATTTCCAACTTTCCCGGCATCCCAATTCCTCATAGGGACGAGTTCGTAGGCAGATTTCACAACTTGCGGGGTCAATTTTCAGGGTCACTGTCGCAGAAAGGCAAGAAAACTGTAGCTTCATGAAATTGATCGGACATTTGTTGGGAATAAAGAGAAATCAAATTTAATTCTACTACTACGACAAAAATCTGGTGTATTCTGGCGGGCCAAGCTAGGCAAGAGGTCCCGCAAACTCCACACCAAATGGTCCCATCTGGTCTGTGAATCAAACCCAAGACCTTCTTTCTGGCAAACCGAGTTGGGTGAACAATACAAGTGTTAAAACCCCAATTTTTACATTATGGGGTAGTTTTGAAGGTCGTGGTGAACTGGGAGCAGTGGGTACGAGCGAGAGCATAGTCCACTGTGAGCCTAGAGGTGTCTTCTTCTAACTAGCGCCCAATCCCGGCTTCAAGTATTCGCAGTATTATTATATGCAGTTTGCGCTCTGGGCTGTGGCTTTATGAAGGCGCGGGCTGACCCACATCTGCACCCGACTCTCCCCCATTAGCTCAGTCATCTTTGGAGAAGCAGAAGCGCTGTGTAGTCGGATAGAGCTGGTGGACATTGTGAAAACATTACAGTGAAGGGCCTCGGGTTGGAGATAATGAGACGGGGTCCAGGGCAAAAAACTGAGATTGGCCCGTACAACGCAATTATCTGGATGTAAAGCAGTGACTTGCTAATGTTTAATGAGAGCGTAATGGTGGCACGCCGGCTTATCCGGGTTATTAGTAAAACAATACAGAAGAAAAAAGCTCTTCTGATCAATTTAGGGGAGTATTTGTAGTCCTTAAAGATGGTGGTTGAGGGTTTTTCTTACCGGGGGAAAGTTGTGGAGGGTACGCAACTTGGCCTGGAGACTAGTTGGAGACTTGAGTTGCCGCTGATCACGGAGATGTCTCAGAGACGTCCCCTGGAGATGAGGCAAGTCTCCAGTTAGTCTCGGTGAAAACTAACAGATGTTTCTCTGAAGTCCCTGCAATGCCTCCAAGACTTGTCGGGTATCAAGGAGATCTCAAAGAATGCTATGGAGTCTTTTGAGAGCTCCTTGGTACCCGACAGGTCTCGGAGACATTGCAGGGACGTCAGAGAAACATCGCCCATGGTTGAGGACATGGAAACTGCACGAAGGCTTGAAAAAGTCTCCATGCACCTGTTTGTCATTGTGGGCCAGCCTGACCATGTGTTTGGAGGTAGGGGAAACCATTGTCCCTGTTCCAGAGCATGGTGAGACAAAAAAAACGTACATTGTGCACCGGCCATAAAACGGTGCATCACCTCCCGGGTTTGTCCCTGTCCAAGAGCATGGTGTCCTGCACTGATCATCCTCTCCACCTCCTCCTTCCTGTTCCTCTTGCGCAGCTCCCTCCGCCCCACAACCGTCTTTCACCATCTTCTTATTCGCCAGTGAACGAACATTAGTCAGATAGAAGATTTGTTTGGCTTAGCTGTGAGTCTTGCCCGGGTACATCCTTTTGTGTCCCTGTTTTGTTTCCTGTAGCGCCTCGTGTGACGCCTCCACTGTGCAAAAAGCTTTCACTGGTGTCGCCTGGTCCATTGTTGGGCTGATTCTTGTGTTCGTTCGGGGGAGTTCTGGGGAAAATTGGCAGGAGATCTGGCTTTTTTCCATGCAGTATTGAGATCCAGTCTGATTCACCTTAAAGAGCCGTTCAAAAGAGCCGCTCGGTCATGAACGTTACATCCCTAACATATGTCTGTGTAAGTTCTCAGTCGTTCAGGAGTTGTCCATCTGTCCATTGGTCTATATATTCAGCTGCGTGCAGATTGTGACCTTTGTCGCTGACGAATCCTTCTGGATGAGAGGCGAAACGTTCGAAGACTTCAACTACTGAGTACACAAGATGAATCAAGTACCTTCATTGAAGATCACTAACATATGGGAACCCCCCCACACACGGTGAGGACAAACTCCATGGAGACAGACCTACTATGAAGCGAGAGATCTAGCCTTTGACCCAAAAAAAAAGCATTTTCTGTTTTAAATGTTAAGTGTCCGTGTCCGATAACGTGGGAGATCCGTCTGGTACAGCGTTGGAGTTAACTACTGGCCCACCACTGTGAACCCCGTGGAGATTCGGCAGCGCTCGGCTCTGGTTTGTCAGCGGCTTGTCGGCCTCTTGCCAACAACGCGGCAGCTGTTTACTCATGTCAGACCGCAGTCCGGGGCCAAACAGTGCAGATAAATGAATGTGTGGACATGTCTCTCTGCGCTCTATACAAATACACTGGAATACGGCATCGGAAAACACAGGCAAGCGTCGGAGTTACAGGGGAGCGGGGTCTTACAGAGCACTAGGGCCATTCTGATAAGACTTATGTGGTTTAAGTCAATACAGTGGCCCAGCAAACCGGGGGAAGGAGACACTGGATGTGTGTGACTGTAAGCAACTGTAGAGCAGTGATTTCCCCCCCCCCTTTTCTGTCTCCCATGCCCCTTAACTGTCCATTTACATCCCGAGTATCCTCTAATTACAAAGCAATCTACTAAAAGTCAGATTTATTAGTAAAAAGACAAGGTTTTCCGGTCCACTTCAAAACATGATGTAAAACTAATTTCCTGGTAAATGATATTTATTTAGTATTCAGTTTCCACCTTTAACCTGTTAACTTCCACCTTAGGGTTAGGGTTAGGGTTAACCATTATTTATATCCAGATCTAAAAGTGGATTGACTGGAGAGCTTACAGCCTATATGCCAGTGTGATACCTCATTTGAAAGCCAAGAACTTTCTAGTTTCTAAAGATATGTGTGAGATCTGTGTGAGTGAAACACAACTTGCATTAATTACATTTGCCGTTCTTAACCCTAATCATATCCTGATTAGAGTTAACTAACCCTAACCCTTGCCCCCTGATCAGGGGGGACGGCAGGTAACTGGTTCATCTGAAATACTTCCAGGTATTCCTAGGCATCCCTATAGCAAAGGTCTGCAGCCTTGTTTGATCCAAAGTCAGTTTTAATTATTTAAATAGACTAATGGTGACTATGAGAAATAAACCAAAGCTAGAGCAGTACTATAGACCCAAACAAGTATTGACTCCAGATTAGACGAGGACTAAAGTTTGTCCTAAAGCAGGACTTTACCAGACCACATTTCACTAAACAGCCAAGGGGCATGGCTTAACAAGCCTCATGTGGCTCTAAAACCACAGGCTGCTGCTGCCCGCTGACTATAGCAGAGTAGAATTAGAATAGTACTTAACCATAGTGTGTCTGTGTTTACCCGTCATTTAGTTTGGCTAAATTCTGCACAATAATCCCGTCTCTTTTAAAAACACCTGAAGCTCCTTAAATTCTTATTCTGAAAGAGCCAGGCCCAGTCGTGTCATTCCTTGTTTTAATTTGTCTATGTTCAATTTTCAGGTTTTGGGCCTAATACAGAATTCATAGAGTTATTGAGTCTTGAATATACTAAATCCCCACTGGAACAGTCTTTGTAGCTAATATGTCAACAAAACAATCCCATACATTTTGGCTTGATCTATTCAGATTTTGTCATTGAAAATACAAGTCCGAAATGCTTTATTTCGTATTTCAAAAGAAAACGTTCAATACATTTTCCCATATTCATGTCAGTAAACTCCAGCAAAAGTTTCAAATAGGAAATTTAGAGATATCCATAGTTTAACATGTTTCCTATTCAAATGTAGTGTCTCACTTTAAGATTATAGAAGGGGGTTTGGTGGGTCTCCCTTATTACATTTTACAGGAAGTGAATGCATTTTCAGTGTTTAGGTGTACTTTAAACTACTTACATTTTCTCTCTGACGACTGCAATAATCCTCCTTAATACCATCTTGGGGGCCAGAGGTTTTATCCTGCACAGCTGGATTTTTATCCATCCATCCATTTACTTCCACTTGTCCGTTGCCGGGTCGTGGGGGCAGCTGTTGGAGCTGCACCAGCCCCTATAGCGCCTCCTGCAGGTGGTGGGTCCACAGAAGGACGGCCTCATGGTTCTAACCGGGCCTGTTGGTCTCTCATAAGGGGCTTCTGAACCGCTCTTTGTCTGACCCGTCACCTAGGACCTGTTTGCCATGGGAGACCCTACCAGGGGCACGAAAGCCCCCGACAACAGAGCTCCAGGATCATTCAGGCTCAAACCCCCCACCACGTTAAGGTGGCGGTTGCAGAAGGGGTGGGGATTTTTATCCATTAAATAGAAATGTGTAAATAACTGACTCACTGATCACAGTTGACGCTTCAGTTAATGCTTTTATCCGACGTAGACCGGGTTCAGATTGGGACGGCAACCTATTTTCCCCTCCACACAGGCCGTGACTCGATCCGTCTGTGGTGTGATGCGCGCCCTGGTTTTCACCTGCCCCCGCTGCCTTCACACTGGAGGCTGGCTCAGAGCCTCTCATTTTTTCGTATCTCTCTTCTATTTCAGCCCGGCAGCCTCTCCACACCCCTCCACATTACACCAGATGGATAATAAGGCCGGGCCCCGTTCCTTCGAGAATACTCCCTCGGCCGCCGTATTCAAATGGACCTCTGCGCTCGCCGTCTCCGGGCTCGCGGGGTTAACACGGACGCGGCGAGGAGAAGCTCTGATGAGAAGTTTGCATCGTCTTCAGAGGGTAAGTGGAGAGAGAAGGGCCAAGAGTGAAGCCATTAGAAAGTCACAGCTCAGTGATCCAGTTCTCAACAAGTTTTTTGTGTCTTTGAGAACCGCAGTCTAAAGCATTAAGTACTAGATAATGGTGCGATTCAGAATGTACAGTATTCCCTGGATTCTCTGCTTGAAGAATTGGCCCCACAACCAACTGTCATGCTCCTACTAGTTTCCTTTTAAACACCTCACAGCAAATCCTTGGACCCCAAATTTGTCGTTACACCGATGGTAATTTTTAAAAACTCCAGCCCTGATTTTATTAACCTATTATCTGCCAGCGTCTTGACAGGAGAACTTACGAGCTAAAGACATTTGAGACCGACAGATGTCTTCTTCTGAACCACCTCGCCACACCAGCACAGTGAAGGCATCACAAGAGGAGCCACAGGAAATTTAAAAAAAGGGACAAACGAGGAGAAGATGGTGAAAGACTGTTGTGACGCGGAGGGAGCTGCGCAGGAGGAGGAAGAAGAAGGAGGAGGTGGAGGAGCTGACCAGTGCAGGACACCACGCTCTGAGACAGGGACAAACCCGGGAGGCGATTTATGGCTAATGTACAAAGTTCTTTTTAGACGTCACACTGCACGACGTGGGGATTGTAAAATCATGAGCTGCTCTCGGCTCGACTGTGCAATAGTTCACAGAGAGAATCAGGATCAACAATACGACATTGGATTGGGCAGAGCTAAGGCGGGATGACAAACACTGACTAAAGGCAGCCAGCCAGGTTTCCTCCGGGTGCCACGGTTTCTCCAACCTCCAAAAACATGCTGGTCAGGTCTATCTTAGCTTTGACTAATAACGCATATTCTACAAATGTTTAGCGTTCATTTTCTCAAAATGACCTTTTCCATTACACTCCCACAACTACATCTCCTCTTTGGTAGCAGATGGTTGAGCGGGTCGTCTCATGATTGGAAGGTTGGGGGTTGGAATCCCGCCTCCTGAAGGTGCACGCTGTCGTTGTGTCCTTGGGCAAGACACTTCACCCACCTTGCCTTCAGTGTCTGCGTCCATTGGTGTATGAATGTGTATGAAAGCGCTATGTAAGTTAAGACCATTTACCATCTTTGTAAATCGAATTCCTAGCATGATTGATTTGGTTTTGAATCAACCAGGGAAAATATGAATTTTCTCTTTTTTTACTTCTTCTTTTGGACTTGGAAACTAAACAAGAGATCCAAAATTATCTCTGAACCAACCTTTGTAACACCTATTTCAATGCTATAAAACCATCCATCCATTTTCTTCTACTTTTCCGTTGCCGGGTCGTGGGGGCAGCTGTTGGAGTTGCCCAAATCACATTGCACCAGCCCCTATAGCGCCCCCCCGCAGGTGGTGGGTCCACAGAAGGACGGCCTCATGGTTCTAACCGGGCCTGTTGGTCTCTCATAAGGGGCTTCTGAACCGCTCTTTGTCTGACCCGTCACCTAGGACCTGTTTGCCATGGGAGACCCTACTAGGGGCACGAAGCCCCCGACCACAGAGCTCCCAGGATCATTCAGGCGCTCAAACCCTCCACCACGTTAAGGTGGCGGTTCCTCCTTATGCTATAAAACCATATAGTTAAAACTGGCTGGATCCATTATATTTCATTTCACAATATATCTATGCCAGTAATCTACAGCAAAGGCATCTCTGTTTGTCTTCACCTGCAGTTTCTTGCCTTAATGGAGGAAGATATGACAAATATTTCAAACTAGGGACCGAGCTGAGCATTGAAGTATCACAAGAAGCTCATATCGAACTCTTTACAATTCTCCGGGTTTGAATGCACATTCCTGGAATCCCTCCATAGATACAGTCGATTCTGCCCTTGAAAAGCGACTGCTCCTCTCCCCCTCCTTCTGTACTTCGCGCCCTGCGGTGAATCCAGTTGGAAAATGGAACCCAGCGACAGCCCCGACACGGACACACTCGGCTAAAGTCCTTAAAAAGGTAATTGAGCCTTCCAGCCCGCGCCGCTAATTTGCGTGGCCGGGCCTAGCTAGCAGTGTGACAAAAACAGAAGCCGCGGCAAAGTGAAGGGGCCGGAGCAGGGACGGCTCTCCCGGACACGCCGCGCTAATTGGTTCTCCACCGCGACAGCCGTAAGAAAAAAGGTGAAAGAGGAGAATTAGCTGAAAGGGCACGGGCAGGGCGACGATAATGGGCTGCACTGGGTTTTCATCCGGCAAAGAAGGGAAATGAAAAATAACGCAACCAAAAACTATAAGGTTAGGTATAGATGTGTAATGTGCGAATGATAAACGAGAACAAATACTGCACGGCTTCACACGGATTAAAAGTGGGTCACTGGAAATTGCGTTTGGCTCTGCAAAAGATAAAACAATGCAGCTTTCACAGAGAAAAATAAGTGCCATTACCACAATAGAAATGGAAGGGATGGACGATGGCAGTGATTCTGATGTTAATACGATGCAGATAATGTGCTTTCTCACATTTAAATGCATTCAACTCTTGACCCCCACCTTAACCTAGCACATTTTCTCCAGTTATTATCCAGGTGTGGGGCGGCACGGTAGCACAGCGGTTAGCGCTCGTGCTTCACAGCTAGAAGGTCCGGGTTCGATTCCCACCTGGACGGGGCCTTTCTGTGTGGAGTTTGCATGTTCTCCCCGTGTCTGCGTAGGTTTCCTCCGGGTACTCCGGTTTCCCCTACTACTAAAAAAAAACATGTACAATAGGCCCAGGGACTGCAGGTGGAAATTAGCACAAGTGCTATAACCTGGTACAATGCATCTCTTCTTTCTGAGGCTAATGTATATTGTACACTGTCCCTGTTCAAATAAATAAATAAAATAAATAGGTGTCAAAGGCATTGCCCAAATCTAAAAGCTTCTTGAAAACAGCGTCAAAATACATCTGGCCGACCTGCTCTGGTGCAGCAGCTTTAATAATCCAATATCCGGCGGGGGGGGGTTCTGCACTGTAAACTTGGTTCTAAATTGAAGTATTATGTTCGAAATGCCAAAGACCTTTTGGGGCAGCTTTAAGGCTAAACACAGTGTAGCTCATTAGTGCGTATGACACATTAGACACAGTAAAACAGTGAAAACAGACCGGGTTCAGTGATGGATTATGAGCTTTAAAAATGTGGCGCTCCATGTACGACACAATAAAATCCAGAAACTACCGATCAAAGGGATTCAGCGGAAGGAAAACAATGTGTGAATGTGGCAAAACATGAGGGAACAGTTCACATAAAGTCGATTGTGCAAGACTTGCCATTCAGTCGTTGTGACCATTAAAACCTGCTCACTGTTGGATTTCCACTGCTGTGACGTCAGACACATGCAATGGCCGACGTGCAGGAGCAGCAGACCTGTGTGTGGGGGATTATATCGCCCGCGTAATTGAAAGATAAACCGTTAACTCTCAGTGGAACTGTCCGTCCACTCCTCCGGCTGCTTGAGATTCACCTGCAGCCACCGATTTCTGCAAATGCCAAGAGTATTGAAAATGAACTATTTGTCCAAGAGGCTGAATTATGAGCGCGGCCCTCCCATGCTTCTGTTCCCTGTGGCCTTCAGAGCAGTAATATCCACATCTCTCCACTTTCCTCCAATCAATAAAGATGAGACGACGCCCTTGGAAACGCCGGGGCAGGCCGCAAGAATGGGGGGATTGTATTTGCGTATATAGAAGAAGTGAAGCCGTCTGCTGAGGGAAATTCAGACGTATTCATGTTTAAGTTACTGCATTTGAGCGCTATGCTTTACAGCGTGTCAAAAGCCACTTTCAGGCTTTTATGTGGGACGGGGGTCAGCCGAGGAGGGGCAGCTGAGGTCAAATCTGCAGCGTATAAATGTAATAACTATGATGAGGGTTAGAAATGAGAGACGAAGATACTGCATAAGATCAATCAAAGAACAAGTATTTAAGACAACCAGAACCTTTAGCCCCTCCTGGAACCGCCCCCTTAACGTGGTGGAGGGGTTTGAGCGCCCGAATGATCCTGGGGGCTCTGTTGTTGGGGGCTTCGTGCCCCTGGTAGGGTCTCCCATGGCAAACATGTCCTAGGTGACGGGTCAGACGAAGAGCGGTTCAGAAGCCCCTTATGAGAGACCAACAGGCCGGTTAGAACCATGAGGCCGTCCTTCTGTGGACCCACCACCTGCAGGGGGCGCCATAGGGGCTGGTGCAGCTCCAACAGCCCCCACGACCCGGCAACGGACAAGTGGAAGAAAATGGATGGATGGAGAACCTTTTAGAAGATACTTTTTTAGAGAATACAATAATTTTGTGCATCTTTAAAAGCTCTCTACCAGATTGTTCGTAATGTTATTTACTATAGCACCTTTCACAGACAGAAAAGTCACAAAGTGGGTCACAAAATTACAATAGAAATACAAACAAAATACAGCCACCAAACACGATGGTCATGGAACAACCCTTGATCCACTGGAATTAAAACGCTTTCTGACCCAAATAGGTTTTCAGTTTGCTCTTAAAAACGTCAACAGAATCAAGCGAGCAAAAGGAAGGCGGAAGATCGTTCAAGAGCGCCTGGAAGGAGCGATCTCCTCTGGTCTTGAAATGAGTACGAGGGACCATGAGAAGGTTCTGATCCAAAGACCTCAGCCTCAGAAAGAAGGACTCAACAAGTCTCTAATGTAGGCGGGGGCCTGACCACGCAAGGCTCTGAAGGTCAGCACCAGGATTTAAAATGGAAATGAAAAGTGACCGGGAGCCAATGCAGGGCTTTTAGAATCGGAGTAATATGAGCCCTTCTGTTTGTGTTGTGTTGTTGTCAGTAAACCTTTCCTCTTTCCAAAACGGGAGCTAGTTAAGTAATTGGGTGAAGTTGAAATCTTGCGCACAAACAACAGTGCTTTCGGTGATCGCCTGCAGGGCGTCACTTACAGAGAAAAAATTGCTGCTTATTATAAACCACCTGAACAGACCACACACTTTCCCCAGTTTGGCTTTTCCCAAATCTGAAAGCGCTTCTTGAAAAATAAATGTCAAAATAGCGATGAAAAAAGAATGTCTGCTGCTGGACACTCAATCTATAACTATCTTTCTATCTTTTGTTGCATTTTCAGTGTGTCATCCATATACAATCACTCAATACATTACAAGCATCAGTATCCAAAAAAGCTGCTATCAATAGTAATAAAAACAGAAACAAAAATGTGACTAAAAATGGTAAATGGACTCAACTTTTCTACCTTCCTCAGGCCCAAAGCGCTTTACAGTAAGGAACCAGTCACCCATTCACTCTCTCATTCATACACCAGTGTACGCAGACACTGGAGGCAAGGGGGGTGAAGTGTCTTGCCCATGGACACGACGACAGTGTGCATTTGCAGGAGCTGGGATTCGAACCCCCGACCTTCCGGTCACGAGACGACCCGCTCTACCAGCAACTAAATAAAAAAGGGACAAAGTTACGTAAAAAATCACCAAAAACTAACAAAGCAGCAACAAAACAGTGACAAAAACACAACAAAAAAGCAACATAAAAAGAGACAAACACATGTGACAAAACAAATCAAATGAGGCTTTACACTCTTGCTCTCCAGTCGAGACGTTTTTAGATTTGGGTAAAGCCGAACTGGAGCCAATGTGCTCGGGGTAAGAGGTTAAGTTCACGCTGGACAAAATATTTCACCCACTGTGAGTTAAACACTTTCCATGTCCCGAATCGATGGTCAGGCTCTAGCGCCAGTATTAAAGAAAAGTTTGCTGTGGTACAAAGTCATTTCCTACTTTCCGAACGCAGACGGCGATGTGTCATAAAAGGAAGTCTGTTGTGGAAATGATTCGTTCTTTCCTTTATTTTTTAGACATTTTCTGTCGGACGATAAACATATTTAGCGTTCACTCTTAAAGCCAAGTCCAAATCCAGTCCTTGTGGATGTTTTGACGAAGCAAATTGACCAGTAGAAGTGGAAAAACGGCACTCGAAGCTAGCGTTAGCATGTAGCATGAAGCTAACGTTGGCATTATGATTTGCATTCACCGTCATGTACAAATTTGGACGTCTTTCTCTTTCTCTGTGTCTCTGTACCTTTAAGTGTTGTAGGTAATACATCCATCCGTTATTGGTGAAAGAGGAGTTGTGTCTAGCATCAGCGCTACTCCCAGGTCTACGATCGTTCACGAGGGACTTCATAGAAAAACAGTCCCGAACACAATTTACTACAAGATGGATTTTATGCTGATAAGTAAAAATAAGTTTGACAAACAGGAAAAGTCATGTACAGGGCCTGTAAACAGTGACCGGGTTTCCTCCAGGTGCTCAAACAGCTATAGGTTGATGCTGTTGTCTAATCCCCTCCTGGGCCCGTCCCGCGAGGCTGGGAGGTCGGGAGGCTATCACAGCTGATCGTGGCCTTGGGGGGGACGCGCTGTGGATAAACCTGGACACGAGCCAGCCATTCAGAGCCCGGCGAGCCGTTCACCTTCAGCTGAGGGCAATTTAGACTCACCCCCTTACATACAGGCTCCAGGGGGGGCGGCCGTGGGGGAGGGAGGAACACCAAGGAAGACGACATGGAAGAGTTTTTTGTTTTGTTTTTTCATCTCAGAGATTCTGTTCAGTTCTGTTATTGTATTTAAACCTTCAGAAGGTTCCGAAATACCGATTGTGTTCATCTTTTCATTCAGCTCGAAGGAATGGGGAGGTTTATCGTGAATGCCTTTACCTTCTTAAACCGGAGACGTCTTTTAGGTGCAAACCGTTTTTTAGCCATTTCTCCTGGCGACCCAAAGCAAGGGGTACAATCAGAGTCCAATCAGAGTCTATCCAAGATGGCGCTGTATTGATGACCCACTGCTAACTAACCCATTGCTTCGCAGAAAGTCTGAGGTTCAGTGTTTGCATGTTCTCCCCGTGTCTGCTCCAGTTGCCTCCGGGTGCTCCAAAAACATGTACAATAGGTTAATCCTCCAGCCAGAGATTGTTTAAATCCTCCTGATGCTAGGTGGGAAGGCCTTAATGTTTAAACGGGTAGTTGGTGATTGTCCTTCTGTTCAGTTGTGACTTCGGAAAGGTAGGTTTGCGTTTCAGTTGGAGCCAATACAGCTCCACGGGAGAGAAACAGTTTTTGAAATAAATATACAAAAAGGAAATGTCCAAATGTTTTGATAATTGATCATTATTTGATGGTGATTGGATTCACCTTTCTACTGGCCAACATCATGAACATGTTTTTAAATTTGCCTTTACCTCTACTTGTTTGTGAATCGGCCCAGGAATTACAGAGAAATTTGCAATAAACTCATACTAGACCATTTTAAACTATAGGCTCTTTAGAATGTTGTGATGTCACGTGAACACAACCTATACATGCGTTTCCAATGACATCACGCTTAGTTCCGGCCGCCATTTTGAATACTGAACTAGCATTATGCAGTACTACAACATGTACAATATCTCTACTCAGGACGAAAATGGAAGACAACTGATTGACAGTGGCATTTTTATGTCCTCGCAATCATTGCTCAAAACATGGCTGATGTAGCACAGACGTAGCAGCTCTGTCTGTCGAGCTACAGCAGGATTTACTAAAGATCTGCTTCACTCTGAAGACTAAACTAACACATCAAAGAGGGAACAGAAAAACCTTTCTCTGGGATTTTTACAGTTTGTCATGTCGACAGAGTCTCAGAGTCAGTGTTTAAGCTGCTCAAGACGTTAGCATGCTACCGGTTAGCATTTTGCAAGTCCTGGACTGTAAAGGTCAGCACTGTGAAACTGTGTTGATTTATAACTTTACGTATAAGAGACTCACTTCTTGCACTTACATTTGTATCTGTTCTTTAATCAGTGATTTGCTCTGCCCGATCTCATCAGATCTCGGAAGCTCAGCAGGGAAAGGCCTGGGTGTCAGTCTACCCCAAGGCCGCCGTGGCTACAATAGTGACTTGCCATCACCGAGTATGGAGTGAATGAATAATGCAACGTAAAGAGTCTTTGAGAAAATGAAGCAGGGAAGAACCAATATAAGATTTGTATATACAATATTTGCTACAAGGCTAGTGTAAGGATAACAACAGTAAGAACATTGTAGTCAATATGTCCAGAAGTCCACAACCTCCTTGCTAAGAGGCCGTAACTTACCCCGGCTTGGTACTTACATTAGAATCTCTAACCTCTGACTACTAAAAAAGTATATACATTCACTACAAAACGTACTTTAACTGCTCGTATTTCCGCCGTGGGTGAATCCGAAACACATTGTCGCTATGCCGAGGCCGACCACGCAGTTAAACCCAAAGCGGCGTACCTTTTATTTATCGATAGAGTTGGATGTATTTATAAGTCCGCACTCATGCATTATTCATGTCATAATAAAGGGGGTGGTGGAGGGGGGGGGGGGGGGGGATGGGGGGATAAATCTTGGCCCAACGGGAGGGAGCGCGGCGATGGAGGGTCTACACGCGAGCTACAAATCACAACAGCAGGTTCGATTTATAAAACACACCGGCCTTTATGCAAACACTGTAAAGCTGTATGTTTGTGTAGCAGGTGCGGAACGGAGGAGCTCAGTAGTTCATTTTAATAGCGATGTTTATGGAGAATACGCCAGGGCAGCCGCTGTAGATGCAGTTAATTAAGGATGGGGATATTTCATTGACAGCTGGCGGGGCATCCGGCGTTAAAATCGATCAAGTCTCTCAAATCAAAGTAAGAAAAATGAAAATAATGGGGAAAAGGGGCAAACTGCCACAATGTGTTGATGTATTGTTTGAGTGAAAGCCCAGAGACATCAATACAAGTAAAAGTTGCTCTGTCGAATGATTACTGAAGTAAAAGTACGGCTGTAACTAAGTATTCAAAGCAGAAAGTACACATAATTGCTTCTAAAACAGCCTCTGTATGGCAACACGGCGGGGACAAACCTTTTTTCTCCTCGCGAGTCAGTGGCATCTGGAAGAACGCATGGCCAAACATAGGTTTTACTTCATAGGAATGCAGTGGAGTAAAAAAGTAATACGTTCTCATCAAAAATACTACTCAGTTAAAGTACAGATCCTCAAAGACGCTACTTAAAGGCACACTGCGTAACATTTGGGCGCTACCAAACCAAAGTGTCCTAATGATCAGCTAGATACACAAAATGCTAGGTTTCCAGTGGGTAATCAAAGAATTGGATTGGATGGATTTGAATGAGGACCTAACCTATTTATATCCCATATTTCGTTGCTTTTAGTCGACATCTCCATGGAAACGAGCCGGAGGCGTCCCGCTCCCAGTAAAGTTACACACGTCTTTTTCAACAATAACAATATATGTAATAGAGTAAAATACAAGCATTTATTTTATTTATTGGGTGAAATGTTACACAGTGCGGCTTTAAAGCGAAAGCCATTTCTCTTTTGCCAAATGAGGAGAGCGAGAACAAACTTTCAGAAGTAAACGATCAAGCTCCTCCCCCTTCCACATGATTGGACCTGATAGGCCGGTTAATTGGAAGGCTCATCTCATTGGTCAAAGTGAAAGCCCGGGGGATTCTGATTGGTTGCTAAAATCAGCAAAGGGAGGAACTTTAGAAAAAATATTATTCTTTAATATTACTCGTGTTACATCACATTGCAGGCCCATTATAAGTAATCCAATACATTTTAAACTTACATCTTCAATGACGGTACTTGAGTCGTCTTCTGTACTCAGTAGTTGAAGTCTTCGAACGTTTCGCCGCTCATCCAAAAGGCTTCGTCAGCGACTAAAGTCCCGCTCAGCCCCAGCTTTAGATATAGACCGACAGGGAGGAGTTAGGGTTGGCCCGGCTCCTGTATTTAAACTTACAGACTATCACTTTAAGTACAGTCAGTGTACTTAGTTGCTGACCACCTCTGGTCATTTTACAAAATGCAGTAGCTTTAATGACAAAGTGGTAGAATGTGTCTCATTAAAGTGATAGTCTGTAAGTTTAAATGTTTTACACATTTCATAGATTGCGTATAATTGACCACCTGGAGTTTAAAATTTGACATAACGTAACTAATATTGTTTTATTTTTATTTTCTAAAGTCCCTCCCTTTGCTGATTTCAGAAACTAATCAGAATCCACAGGCTCTATTTTTGACCAACGAGACGAGCTTTCCTGTGGACCTAGCTGTCGGGTCCAATCAGAAGGAAGGGGGAGGGATCTTAATCATTTCATCTTGTTAAACTTACATTTTTAACCGGAGCAAATTGTGTTACATTATATTTAGAATCAATAATACGTTTATCGCAATATTTTCCTTCCTCAATATGTCACTCTCACTCTCTCCTCACTTTGAAATCTTACAGACTACGGCTTTAATGGGGACCGAGCGACCAATATTCAAGTTAGTGGATGTACTGCTTGCTAAATGAGCCACAGTTAGAGCTCTAAATAAGCAAATATAAATAAGCAAAAAAAGAAAAAAGGTTGAATTCTCAATAATAATGTATCGGCCAGTCTTGGTGCCACCCAAAAATGAGTGCCCCACCCCCACAGATGTCTGGATACTCCCCTGTCCCTTCTGAAGGACGGGTCAAACGCTGAAGACCGGGACAATGAAGTGCCATATTGTTCGTCATATCCAGCCCCTTCTCGTCTTTTACTTTCCCTTTGCTCAGTTCAATTGGAAATACTCCCCTCAAAATCAGACAGTCATTTCCGAATCCCTGTCTCCTTTGTCACCAGCCTCTTTCCACAAAGGGATTTTTTTTTTGTTGTGTCCCGACTATCTAAATGCGGCGTTATTAAGAGCTTTGAAAGATGACTTCTCCCTCTCCTCGCGGGGAGGGAGGGAAAAAAATGAAGCCTCGCTCTTGCTTTGTTGTGATTTGTTGCATTTTATCAAAAGGAAATTGGCAAACAGAATGAAGAGGACGGGGCAGCGGGAGGGGAGTGGAGAAGAGGAGTGACTCTGCTGCGGTGGAGCTCGGATCGGCCAGTAGGGGTCACTGTTGTGCAGGGAGATCGGTCTGAGCTCACCCCACGTAGGGATGAAGAGGATGGAGTCTATTTGGGGAGGACTGAGAGAGAATATTTGTGGCTGTGTGTACATTACATTGACATTTAAGACATGCATTTGTTCCACACGATCGGATTGGGAGGATTCATATGTTTGTTGGAGGAAGGAATAAACAGTGGCCAACTTCACCGCCGTGACCTTGTGAAGATGCTCTTGTACCTTTTAGACTTATTTTAGTAAAATGAGATATAACCGATGTTGATTAGATTTGTGCAGGGACCGGCAAAACTCGCTTTTCGTACGTAAACGAAACGGTTTTAAGATGCCGCGATGGATCTCACATCGGAGCTGAGGGCGCATGGGTTTGGATGTTCTCACGAAGGGCCGAGAGAGAGGAGAGAAAAAATCGTGATCCATGACTCTGTTCGGATCATGTTTAGTTTAGATCCATTTATTCTGCAAACTCGCATTTTTCCTGACATAAATAATATGTAAAAAGGCTTATAATGAGAGCTGGACGATATCATGGTAAACATCGTCAACTGCCAATTAGGGGGACACCGCTCAACCCTAGCTAAAATAAAAATAAACACAGACAACTGTTCCGTAACCTGCAAGAGCTAGACTGATACAGTGTGAATAATATTAGCGCCGATCTCCGCCTGGGATAAACACAGACGCCATCTTTGGAATTACCCACATATGGTCATGTTCGAAGCAGAGTGAGGGGGAGGAAAACAATGGAGGGAAAAAACTGAACTTTCTCCCATTACTCCTTTTCTTTTTCATTCAACTAAATAGAAATACAGACATGGAGAGGAGAAAACGTGGTTCAACTGCCCATCCATCCATCCATTTTCTTCCGCTTTATCCGGGGCCGGGTCGCGGGGGCAGCAGTCTCAGCAGAGATTCCCAGACTTCCCGATCCACGCACACCTCCTCCAGCTGTTCTGGGGGGACCCCGAGACGACACCAGGCCAGGTCGGAGACATAGTCCCACCAGCGTGTCCTGGGCCTTCCACGAGGCCTCCTCCCAGTGGGACATGCCTGGAGCACCTCCCCAGGGAGGCGACCAGGAGGCATCCGGCACAGATGCCCTAGCCACCTCAGCTGGCTCATTTCGACAGCCCATGAATACTTAAAAATTGACAATGCTAGCTAGGAAGCTAACGTTAGCTTCATGCTACATATTCTAACGTTAGCAAAGAGTGCCATTTTTCGCTTCTACTGAACAACTTGCTGTAAAAAAAAAAAAATCATCCATATGAACCCAATTTTGGATTGACTTTATTTGTGTGTGATAAATGTGTTTACATGTGTTTGCGATTGTAAGCACCGGTCGGCACCTTTCTGCTGTGTCGTTGTTTACTGCCAATAAAACGGGTTGTAAATAATAATAGTTAAACGGGGGCGAGAGTAACGGGACGGTGTCGTGCCCTTGCCCGTGGGCCAGACTGATCCTAAAACACTGGTCTACTCGCTGCGTCGGTTACTTTACCCCCCGCGGCGCCGGGTCTGGACTCGTGTGTGGGGGCGATACATTAGCATACTGTACCAGTCCACAGTGAGTCAGTGTTAGCTGCTCTTTTTCATTTTTTATTTTGACCTCAGTTTGACCGGAGCAGTCCCGCAGAAAAAAAGCTTTCCGACTGTTTTCAAAATGGCGAAGAGCAGCGGGGGACCATTTGGACTTCTGGATTCGGGGGACATTTTAGTGGAATATAAAAATGTGGTGGTGATTGTGGTTGGTTTTGGAATGTATTTCACTTAGGCGTTGTTCTGGTTCAGACGTTTGACTTTACGCCCTGTGTGTGACTCAATTCAGTCCTGATTTGATCTGGATATAGGCTTGTGGGTACTGAGAAAATCAAATACTTAATCAATCAATCAATATGTATGTGCAGAGTCTCAAAGTGCGTCATGAGGTGGTACTTGATCTGGAAACTTTCTATCTACCTACCCACCCATCCAGCTACCTATCTATCTACCAATCTACCCACCCATCCAGCTATCTATCTATCTATCTATCTATGTATCCTTGTCTTACACTTTGTTGGTTAGAAACTCCAATATTGATCTAAAACTTAAACAAAATGTAGTTTCACTTCCTAATTTTCAAACAACCTCCACATAAGCCCCTCCCACCCGCTCTCCACTTGCTCCCCTTTGCTGCGCAGCTGTTTTAATATAGAGACAAAATAGGAAATACAGTGGGAGGGCAAAGTATGTGAACCCTTAGGAATGTCTTACTGTACATTTCTGCCTAAATTGATCATAAAATCACAAGAATGAGTAAACCCTGTCTGCTTACACTAATACCACCCAAACAATTACATGTCATATTTGTATTATGTGTAATGTAAACATTCACAGGAGAAATTCCAAAGGGTTCACATACTTTTTCCTCCCACTGTGAATAGACTGTGTGGCTGTAGTATTGGGAAAATATCGAGAGAGGAACCACCGGAATCACGTGTCACTCGCGGGCGTAGAGCTTATAGCCACTGGAGATGGTTTAAAGACGACTCAAAGATGCGCTAAGGGCTCAAAACACAACTCCAGTTTTTGATGCAACATGGTAAAAAAGTTCAGCGCTTGAAATCCCAAATCCAACTTTAAACTTTTCTTGCGTCTGTGGCCTTGACACTTGCAAATATCAAACGTATAATTGTTAAAAAGGCCAGGTTGCCTCCGTTCATGTAGTTTTGGCACCCCCTAGTGGCGAGTTTTATATCCACCTAAAGCTAAGGCGCTACTTTTCTAAGAAAATGGAGACATGTCTGTTCGAGTTCTCCCTTAAAACAACACAAAACAATGTTGTGTGCGTGTCTTGGTAAGACAATTTATTATTAGCAGCTGTTTATGTGCTTTCAAATGTATGCTAGCTGTTGTATCTATATATTAAGATCGCAGCTAATTAGCCTAGCACAAACGAGACACGTGTAATGCTCGTTTATTGATTTTCTGTATTTTCCGTGTTTGCAGAAACAGAAACGACACATTTAAACATTCAAAGTAAAACCATCAAAAGAACAATAATGGCCTGGTCATTTTCACACGGACAATATTAGGTTCTAACCAGACGACTAAAATATTTAGTCTTAATTTTAGTCAAAGTGATATTTCTGACGACTAAAATTGGACTAAAACTAAATTTAAAGTTTTTCATGAGACTAAAACTATGACTAAAATGTCCAGATGTTTTAGTCGACTAAAATGAGACTAAATAAAAATGGAAAGGAGAGACTAAAATCATCCAAACTTCTATTGACCGTCTGAAAGAGCCTCATATCATGTAAATTCTCTGCCAAAGGAGCAGCTCTGAGCTTTGTTCATGAGGGAGCAGCTCCATGAAGCAGGACCTCCATTAAATATGATTATAATGAATATTATTAATACAAAGTCGATTAAATTTGTCCTAAATTTAGTCGACTAAATTGACTTGCAATTTTAGTCGACTAAAATTTAAGGTATTTTTTTGACTAAATCTCGACTAAAATTGAATTACATTTTCGTCAAAAGACTAAGACTAAAACTAAATTAAAATATCTTGTCAAAATTAACACTGCTACTGACCCGAGGGCGGCACGGTAGCACAGCGGTTAGCGCTCGTGCTTCACAGCTAGAAGGTCCGGGTTCGATTCCCACCTGGATGGGGCCTTTCTGTGTGGAGTTTGCATGTTCTCCCCGTGTCTGCGTAGGTTTCCTCCGGGTACTCCGGTTTCCCCTACCACTAAAAACATGTACAATAGGCCCAGGGACTGCAGGTGGAAATTAGCACAAGTGCTATAACCTGGTACAATGAGGCTAATGTAGATTGTACACTGTCCCTGTTCAAATAAATAAATAAATAAAAACCCCCATAATAATTCACCCACACCAGCAAATGCTTTTCAATCATTTCTCAAGTCTGAACATCTAAACTTTAAACTTTGAAGCGAGCGGCCTGAGGGATCACGGCCGTGGTCATTTCCAGCCTCTGTTACATTTGACGGTAAAACACATTTGCGTCGCCTCGAATACCAGCCCTTGAAAGTATCCGAGTTAAATGTTGATAGTAAGCGCTTTAAAGGGAGTCCATCTGCTCGCAGCAGCCCGAAGCCTCCCTCTCTAATTGTCCCGTCTGTGCTGTTTGATATGCATAATTACACTTTTAATAATCTTTGCCGTGCAGGTGATGTTTGCCTCGGCTTCTCAAAGATTTGTACAACGCGATCGCTTGTAATGACGTTTATTAATTTGATGCCGGGCTCCTGTGCATATGGCGGATCGGGTTATGAGAGAGCGACGCCTCGGCCTCGCTCTGTGAACGGGCCGGGCGCACTTTTATTCAGTTTTTTTTATTTTTTCATTATTTGACAGCTAATCAAAAAGTTAAGTTTTTTTTTTGCACTTGCGAAATATGCACACTTTTTAATCAAACGCAAATTACGGCGCCCGAAAGGCTAATTGTAAACAAATAAGGATGTTAAATGGAGCCAGCGGGTCGTCATAACTCACTGTACAAAGCCGTAAAACGTCACCGTGAGGCCCGAATATGGCCCATATTTTGGTGTAATTACATTGGAAAATATGAAACTAAACAAATAACATTTTAATTATTCAAAGCGTCGCTCTGGGGGGCAGTGGTCGTTGATCAGACCGGCGTTTCATTTTGTTTTGAAGGGAAACATAAAGGGGGAAAATGGCCACATTAAACCAGTTCAGATGTTGCTCAGCCTCTAATGATGAGCCGTAAAGAACTTGGAGACACGGTGGCACAGTGGTTAGATTTCTCGCCCCTTCACAGTAAGGTTCTGGGTAGGATCTCCCATGAGATTGTTGTGTCGAGGGTGCCTGTATAACCCCATAGTTCCACAGATAAATGAAATGAGTGGGTCAAAGATAGAGGAAGAATATTCTTGGGCGGGGCAAAGCTGCCTCATTGGCAAGAGCATTTGTCCAGTGATGATGATAGAAGAAGAAGAAGAAGAAGAAGAAGAAGAAGAAGAAGAAGAAGAAGAAGTAGTTGTTGTTGTTGTTTAGGCATTAGGTGCCTTTACTCTTTTTTTTTCCATACCGGTGCTTTAATGATATTTGGTTTGAGATGCTCATACCTAAACAATACTTTTTTCAATACCTGTACTAAAATACTTGTCATCTAGAACCATGAAACAGATTAATAATGTTCATTAATTCTCTTTCCTACCATTTAAATTTATTTTACATTTGCAGCATTTATTTGAGGTGAAATAACCAAGAAACTTCCTTTAACTATGACTGCATTTTTCCTAATTTTTCCATTTTTACCCCCCAAATATTTCCCAATCCTTCCACGTTTTTCCCACTTTCCCCCCCACATTTTTTCACATTTTATTCCAAATAATTTTTGAATTATTTTATTTGATCTTTATTTAAGCAGGAAAGTCCCACTGACATTAAGAATCTCTTTTACAGGGGAGTCCTGACCCCAGAGGGGAACCTATTGTACATATTTTTTGTGGTCGGGGAAACCTGAGTAACCGGAGGAAACCCACACAGAGACGGGGTGAACACGCAAACTCCACACAGATGGGAATCGAACCCGGGACCTTCTTGTTGTGTGGATTATTTTCCACCCCCAATTGGTCCCCCCATTTTCCCCTAAATTTTTGACCAACAGCATCGACACGTTTTTGTTTTTCTCTCCGTACCTGCTTTCAATACTTTTATTTTTCAACACCCTACCGGTTTTTAGTTGATGGGGGAAACTAGAGCTCCAGCAGGAAACATTTTCAATGTCATTGCATTGTTATATTGCGTTGATCTGAAAGCCAAATGCAACAGCAGCATTTACCATTATGGAGGAAAAGCAGAAGTAATAACTTTAAATATCAAGATCATTCCCAGTTCACTTGAGCTGTTTAATGCAGACGGTTTATCAAGATTTTAATGCACATTTGAAGTGACATTATTAGCATCCTACTTAAACGCATCAATGGACTTGGTTTCAAAATGTTTCATAATCATGCAGAAAATCAATGTGAGCAAAGTTACAATATTTGGTTCATTGCCCTTTAAGGGGTAAGACAAATACAAAGGTTCATATTCAAATATACAAACAAAGTACTTCGGGTTCTCCGGGGTGCTGGTATTCATGATATTGATGTGTGAATGATCACGTCCGTCATAGGCAAGAGTTTTTGCAATGTGATTGAGCTTTACGTGCAGAGGGCGGGGTCAGTCACCTCCAATATGGTTTGCCTAAAAAAGAGGGGGAGTACAGAGGCCTGGTGGAGGACTTTGTGGTGTGGAGTCAGCGGAACAAGCTCTTGCTGAACTCAGCAAAAACCAAAGAGGTGGTGCTGGATTTCCAACGGGCGCCACCCTCTCTGCAGCCCATCAACATCGAGGGTGCGGAGGTGGAAGTGGTTTCCTAAGTACCTGGGGCTGCAGTTGGACAACAAGCTGAGCTGGGTGGCCAACATGGACGCTGTTTACAAGAAGGGGCAGAGTAGGATGTACTTTCTTAGACGGCTGGCCCCATTCAGGGTCTGTTCTAAGTTATTGTACATGTTTTATCAGTCTATTGTGTTCACTGTTCTTTTTTATGCTGTTGTTTGTTGGGGGGAGGGGCAGCAAAAGAAAAATGGATGCTCAGAGGTCGAACTGGCTCATTAGGAAGGCGGGTACAGGGGTTGGACTGGGCCTGGACTCAGTGGAGAAGGTGGTGGAGCAGAGAATGGTTTCTAAGATCAGGTCGATCTTAGAGAGCCACCCCCTTAACTCGGTCTTCTCCCGCCAGAGAAGCGCCGTGAGCTCCAGACTCCTCTCTCTGAGATGCTCCAAGGACAGATTGAAGAAGTCTCTTGTTTAAGGAGGAGGAATCCTAGCGCGATACCGTTGGCCAGTGCCGAGAGAGGAGGAGGATGAGGATGAGGAGGAAGAGGAGTGGGGAGTTATACTCAAAAGGACCGAGTGATCAAAAGAGCGTTTCATGTTTGAATGCCGCAGCAGCCGAGCTCCACGGCGCAGTGACAGAAATGCTATGACGTGATGCTAGCAGCCGAATGACGGGACACAGTTAGGAGTCAGTGGAGAACGAGTCGTCGTGATATCGGTCCTTCCGTCCACTGGGTTTTATGATTAAATACGGCGACAGTTTCAAAACCAACTGAAGGGAACAAAACACGAAATCCTGAAGAACTGACATAATGATCTTCTGTCTTTTTAGAGGGGAGTTTGGAGCTTGTTTAGTTTTTAAATAAACTAATCATAAGTAAAAAAAAATATGTAAAGTCTGGGATATTAAAAAATCCCACTGAATACACCTTCAAAATATTGTTAAGCCGAAAACTGGAAAGTTTGGAGTCCGTGGGGGCGACTATAGTGGCTAATTTGTTGCATGAGTGGAGCAAAAACAAATTTTGAGGAAACCAGCCCTAAAGTTTTGTAGAGAGTAATGAGTGCAACACATTTCTCCCCCTTCTGTACCGGGTGTCTCGCTGAAAGAAAAATACCATATTCGGATTAGTGCTTCATCTAGGGCACCCGTCACACGTGGGTGTCAAATATGTCAATACTTATGAATGAGTACCCGTGCGCTTTGCGAAGCTATGTAGCTACTTCTGGGAAATCTCTAGCCTGGCATCAAGCCTTTATTTATGTTTTTATAAATACATATAAAGACAGTCTGGAATTGTGGTGATAGGACGCAATATAGTAAACGAGGAGGAAAATGCTACAAAAACGTCCATAAAAGCAACAAATAAATGCACACAAAAAAATTCCCCACAAAAAACAACTAAAAATGTACAAACATTTTGACAAAAATTAGACAAAAAAGCTGCAAAAAAGCGACAAACAACTCAAGGAAGAAAGATTGGTTTTGTAGGTCTTAGCTTTCAAATGTGGTGTTACCGGCCTATAAGCTGTGAGTTCCAGTCCAGAAGCTTTTAGATTTGGGTAAAGCTGAACTGGAGAAAATGCACTCGGTTTGGAGGTTAAGGGAGAAAACTAGCTAAAAATCCCCTGAAAAATCGATACTTTCAGCTGTTGTGTCTCGCCTTCATTATCAAGTATGCTCAGGTTTGTTGCTATGTTGTAAAAATATGCCTCAAAATAGACATGCAATAATGAATAATAATCAAAACAAAGTATTAACCTTGTAAATGCCATAATTTGCTCTGATCTCCGCTGAATTACAATGAAATGTCCAATGATGTAAAAGTGCGTCGATCCCACGGTGAATACGATCCCAGTCTGGTTAATCAACGCGACTTCCAGGATTAATTAGGTCGACTTTAAATATATCTCTGCTCTTTGGCGATACAACAGCGGCCTAAACACGCGGCTAACGCGGCTACGCTATGCTACGCTGCTACGCTACGCTCCTCTGATTACAGGGCGGGAGACGTTTGACCGGCCACTCGTCATCAGCGACCTCCGGCTTAACCTCATCGGACTTTAATTGTTCCCAGGTGAAATCAGGCCCGTTTTATGTCCCCAGTGGGCACCCGTACTCTCCCCGCGGAGGTGACTTCCTGCCATACGGCCCCTCGTTATTTCACGGAGGAGATTCTGTCACCGCTCCGGGCAAGAAAAAAGAAAAAAAAGAAAAAAAAAAATCAATCAATGCAGCGGTTAAAATTTCCCCTAAAGAAGAAGCATTTGTTCTCATCAGCAGAGCAAACAAAACTCCGTCCGGGAACTGTCTGGGCGATATTTATCTTTAGGACGCTGACAAATAGGGACTCGGGGACGGGAACTTCTTCAGGCGTTACATTTTTTTGGACTCCGGTTTTCTCACGGCATCGTCTTTAAATGGTGCCATATGCATTTCCAACACTTTTTTTTTTTTTGACACAAAGACTTTTTAAACAATTCACAATTTTTTTCACACGTATTTGATTGAACCAGGCAGGAGGGGCCGATGGCACAGATCGGTCGCCTCACTTCCGTCAGTCTAGCTTAGGGCAGCTGTGGCTACTATAATGACTACAGTGTGTCGATTTGAGAAACTTTATAACACAGGCTTGAAAAGCGCGATACAAGTGTACGCCATTATTATTAATATTACGAATGGACCGCAGTGTTGGGGAGAATACTGAACACTCGCTTTAAAATGTATTGTGGTGCTTTGTCTAATCGGAGTACTGTATACTGAATACTTTGAATACTTTCACGTTGATTTGCATAATATTCATGCATAAAAGATATTTAAAAAGCTTATTAATATTGAGATTATGAAACTGCAATGTAATGATTCAGTACTGTGATGTATTGCTTTGATTTTAAGAAAGTAACTGTATTATAAATACTCTTTCAAAGGAAAGTCAAGGCAACTTTATTTATACTGCGCATTTCATACATAAGGCAAAGCACAAGGGAGGAGTAACTGTAATACAATACAGTACAATACAGTTACTCAAAAAATAGAGTATTGTAAATACATGTATTCCGTTACTACCCTACACTGATGGACCGTGGCGGCCATTTTTTACCTTTTATCGCCACATTTGGACATAAAAGGTAAAAATGTGGTACAGAGCCTTTGAGCTGCTGGTGTGGCCCAGCCTTAACGCATTTGTGACCAAAAGCCTTCTTATAATTTAATCACAGAAAAGGCTAAATTGTTGTTTTATTAAAATTAAAATGACTGTTGAAAGGTACATCGAGTGAAAGAAAATTTGAGACGTTTCCAAATCTGTTCCCATGCACTTGACCTTTCACTCGTCTGTGGTCATTTCAGTTTAATTGTCTCATTCATGTCTGTTCTTCTCTGCCTTCTGTGAACGATCGTCCAAGGCTGTAGGAAATTAAATTATCAAATTCTTTGAAACCATTTTTTAATTTGTGTTAAATTGAACTATTGGCTCTTCAAACAAATAGTCCAAGTTCACGCGGCCAACCCTCTTTATTAGAAATATTTTTAAAAATGAGTGAAATGAACAACAGGCTGAAGAAAACGATAAATTTATTTGTCGTAATGTTTCAAATTCATAACACTATGCTGAGACACTTAACACAGACTGAATCTTTACATGTTTCTAAATTATTTAATAATCTCGGTTTTCAGCCATGCTTTTTCCTACGTTATGTTATTGTTAAGGTGTGGCCTGGTTTTAATTAATGGCTGCTGCTCTCGACGCAATTAATAATTTCCAGGGAAAGCAAAAACAATTCCTGTTCCCATAACACGCCCGCGGCCGAGATATTCATCAACTTGTGTGAATGCGCTGGGTTCCTGTTATTAATGTCCCCGCTTTACCGCCCCGTTTAGCCGCTCCTAATGTAGCTGCCTGCAGATGCACAGACAGGCCAGCAGGGGTCAGGGTCTGTGGTCTGAGACGCTCCGACAGTACAAAGAAGAGACGGCAATGAGAGGTGATCAAAATGCCTGCCCCAAATCGAGTTGTGATCACCATAGATGTATGTAAAGATCTGGATCGGGTACCGCCCCCTCAGGCCAGTCTCCAGTTCGATTAGTGGCCGCTCTGTGGTACTGCAGCAAAAACAAAAACAAAAAAAAACGTATGCCCAGAAAGGATTGTAATCAAAAGAAACTACCTGTGGTCAAATAACAGGCACCTATCAATTGGTCCTCGTGGTGGGTTTGACATTGCTCCGATAGCACCCCCTAGTGGCCAGGGGCGACTCCATAAGATTCAATAATACACGTAAACCAATGGGTACTTTATACGTTCAATATAAAAGACTGGCTCCAAAGACTTTAATGGCTTCTAAAAAAGGGAACGCTTTTGCCTCTTTTTGCCATGGACTGGTAGAGCAAAGAGTGAAAAGGTTTGCCGCTAAAATCTGGCGTTCCTTAGATTGATTTGTGTAAAATTTCCTAGGTTTAGTGACATACATTTTGATATTTGGCTTAATTTCGCTAAAAGATCATGTTTTCAGTCAACATCCGCCACGATATACTTGACAGATTTGCAAAGTCCTAATTTTAGATCCAAACTTCTCAGCCGCATGTCCTGCCCCGGCCCCGTCCCGTCACTGTAATGTGTCCAGTCAGCTGCTGTTTCTTCAGTCCGGGATTCATCATGTTTTCATGTATTATGGATTCTCTTCTCAGGCTTTGACTAGCGCTCCGTCCACTCTCTGGCAGCTCCGACAAACTCCATAAATCAGCAGCGGATTAATAAACCAGCAGCGGCCCTTTTTTTTCTACGCCGTGACGCGATACTGGCCTCATGTTCGCACCCGAGTGGGAGGGGAGGCGCCCGTGCGTCACTTTTACTGACGAATTATCTAATTTACCTGTTAGTTTTGGGACCACATTTTCGAAAGGTAAATTAGGTGCAACATTAGGGTGACCAGACTTTCTGACTGAAAAACTGAGACAGTTCCCACTGCCAAAGGAGGGTCTAACGGTGTACTTACTTATTCCACGCCATCTTGTGAATGTTTGAGTGTTATTGCCAATAAAAACATGATAAAATGTAAATGTGTGGGTGGTGTTAGTTCAGGCAGACACTGTTTAATCAGTCCTGTGATTTTGATGAAGATCAGACCACATTTAGCGACCAATTTAGGCAGAAATGTGAGAAATTCCAGATGGAGTATTTACCTTTTCTCTTTTTCCAGCTTGCACTCATTACTTTGCACCTGTCCTGATAAATTACCCACGAAGATTTAAAGGGGGGGATTATGTAAAATCGACTTTTTCAAGCTTTATATCCTGTTATTATGTCATTCCCTCATTAAACACATGCCTGGAGTGTTGCCTTGGCTCATTCACATATTTTTGAGTAATCAGTAAAAACTTAGACGGCGGCCATTTTAGGTGTAGCTATGCCTCAGTCCTCCTAGGAACGCCCCCACCTCCTGGAGACGCCTCTGGACCTTTTGTCACCAGCCGAGCCACCAACCACTGCTCCTCAGCTCAGCAGAGCCCCCTCCCCGCACAGTGTTGTTGTTTAAATGCCACAGTAGTGTGCTGAAGGGGGCGTGTCGGAAAGCTTCTTAAAGAGACAGAGGCCTATTTCAAGACGTTCAGTGCGGCCATTTTGAGAGAGCAATTTTATTCAAGGCAGTTATTTTAATTTACTGCATATACAGACCAACAGAAGGTTACGTCATCATTGTAGTGCTATAGACTGGTGCTATGTGATTGAAAAAAGCATAATACCCCCTCTTTAATATACGTGTACTGTAGAATACACACTTTTCCTATTCTTTACAAAGACCTGTATTTGAAAACAAGGGTGATTTCTTCTCATTTTATTTCTAAGGCCATGACGATGTCCCGACCCTGTGTTGCAAATGCTTTTTAGCGAATAGTGATCACAGTTATAGTGCTACCTTTGTGGGTGAGTTTATTGGCGAAACCCTCGCGGCGGCACTTGCAGTATAACGCCGCCTCCCCAACGCGCTCGCAGCAGGCCGCTCTCCCCGCAGTGATCCTGATGAAAACATTCTTTTACAACCAGACATCACGTTCGGCCCCGATCCGCTGAAAGACTTTACGAGACGGCTGTCAAAATAAAAGGGCTGAGAAGCGAGACGTTTCCCTGCCCTCGTGCGGATAAACCTGATGTTTTATTGTAATGCGTTACACAGGAAGACGGGGGAGCGCAGCAGGCGGCGGCGCGGTGGTGAGAAAACACACATCCCGCCACTTTAAACGTAAACACCATGAATCAGTCAGACGTGTTCGCTGCGTCGCTGTGACAAACACTGTAAGGTGGCGATATATTCAGTGAGGCCTAAACATCTGGAGCGGGATGTGAAGAATGCTCTTAAAATGTGGACAAACTGCGCCCACATATACGTTAGAAAGAAACTAGAGAAGTGAAGGAAGGTCCACGAGTTCCAGTCAGAGAACACGTATTAAAGGCACTACACCTATTTTTTTATTTTATTTTTTTTACCCTTTTTGGAGTCAAACGAAAATGGTAAACCCCTTTTTCGTCACATATTGACTATTTGGCTTGACCATACACAACATCAACAAATCATAATACAATGCAAACTTCACCCATCAGGTTTATCACAAATTTTACAATATACTTTTGGGGCAAAAAAAATGTCACTATAAAACGGAACAAAAAGAGTCAGGTATAGGGCCTAAGTGGCTTAATGCCAATAATAATGCATTAAGGTGCTTCCACACCAAACGCTTTTCGTGCGTCAAAAACGCGCCTAAAGCCCATAGTTGGACGCTTGTGCTTACTGAAGTCAGACAGAAATGTGTCTGTCAGCTCAGAGTGTGTTTGTAGCCATCTTGGAAGTAGCTCTTGCCTGAAAAATACCTGCTGTTTGGGACAAACTAGTCTCCCTCATCATGTCCTATGGATCTTTAACTATATCCCCATGGTATACGCCAAATCTCCCAAGTATTTAAGTCTATATCCAGCCCATACGATTGAATATTGGACATATTTTGTGCCAGTAGCAAGTGGCTATAGGCCCGGTTAGCCCCGTTAGCATGTTACAATCGCCAACAGCTCATTGTTGATTAAAAGTCTGCAATAAACCACAAATGTGTGAAGCCCAGCTCAGTGTGTGATCAATGTTAAACAGTTCTTTATGTCGATGGTGGTTTTATTGACTTTATTTGTGCATATTTCTTGTTTTCACGTGATGACAGGAGATTTAGCTTGTAGCATTAGCTTTCTCCGGTGGTAATGCTACAACAGACATCATCGAGGCCCAAACACATTCCCAGCGCTACGTCCACTCAGGTTTCCTGGTGTTCCCAAACGGTCTACCATCCAAGTACCAGGCCCATCTGCTTGGCTTCCCATATCAGACCGGATCAGGCAGAGCAAAGGGTATGTTATTTGGAATCAATTGACTACATTTCTTGAAAAATGATGACTAAAAGCTAAAAACACTGTTTAGTTGATTTGTTTAGCAGTATACATTCTGCTTAAACGAAGTGGGCTGTTTAAAACACCTTCAGCTGCAGTTTTGGTTGACAATGTTCACAGGCTTTTGCTCAAAAGTTGCCTGTTGTATCAAATTGAATTTAAAATATTGAACTTTCCTCTGATTCCTCTGTTAATGATGATGGGAGAGTGTGACCACTGCCCAAAGCCTTCTCCAGCACATCCCAAAGATTCTCAATGGGGTTAAGATCTGGACTCTGTGGCGGTCAATCGATCTCCTGCTCCCGGAACAACTCTTTTACAATGTGAGCCCCATGAATCCTGCCATTGTCATCTTGGAATAATATGCCCCTGGGAAGAAGAAATCCATTGATGGAATAACCTGGTCATTCAGGATGTTCAGCTGATCCCATTCTTTGAGCACATCGTGTTGCCGAACCTAGACCTGACCACTGACGACGTGAGCTTCCCGTTCATTCTTGTTCCGTGCTCATAATGTCCCTTTGGATTTTGGGTAATAGACATTTGCAGGTGTCTAAACGGTCTTTCCGGAGTCGGACAGCGGGTCATCTCTCACTGTGATGGATACTGGCTGCGTCTGGCCTAATGTGTGACAAATGTGTCTCCGATGTCAAAATGACCGCTTCGGGAGACGGATGAAAAATGGCGGAGAAGTGCCACATCACCGGTCTCTCATAAACATTCAACTTGATTTTGCTTTTATGAGTGTAAAAGGCTTAACACTTGGTAGTAAGGGTATTCACTTGAGCCACTTTTTGAAGAGCTTGAAGTGGCCCCTAAACGTCTTTAAATCAATAACATTAGAATTGTTTCGTGTTTCCCGCTGTAGTTTTCCGCCAAAATAATCCATCAAGTTTGTTATTCTTAAAAGTAGATTTGTCCGCTCAGCAGGAAAAGCGTGAGTTATGGCCCCGGCGTTGCCCACTGTGAGGATTTGTCAATGTATTTAGAGGCAAATGATTCGTGTTACTTTGTTTGACAAGGGTAAACAAAATGAGGTTTTCCGAGCGCCGAGGCCCGGAAAGAGCTTTGCCGACATAAATCCCTAATCCGCAGCCCTTAAGATTAGAAAACAATGTTAGAGCGGGAACGGGCCAGTGACGACTTTTGCTGAGAGTGGGACAAAACGACTGCGAGGATATTACCACTGGGGTCGGTGGTGCCGACCCCAGTGGTTTAAGAGTCAGGCCGGTTTCACGCCTAATGCAGTGTTTGCTTTCTTTTTTATTGTCGCTGACACTTCTTTGCAATATCAATCTGAAACATATTCCTGTAGATTACTGATATAAATATTAGAAAGATAAATGAATTGCAAGTTTTCTTTCATGTAATGTGAAAATATGGCCAAAATTGCCTATAACTTTGCAGACAGAATCGGAATAATTGATACAAATTACAACGAGGTTTTTCTCTCTGCAGGGGTTTTGGAAATCTCGACTGCTTAAAATGTAACTTTGGCCATGTGTTTGGGGTTCTTAACGCAATAAATCAGGAGAGGAATTAGATATTAAAAAATCCTTCAACATAAAACCTTCAAAAACGACGACAGATTTGGTGTCTATGGAAACTGACAATGTGAGACATTTTGAGAAAATGGGCTTTGAAGTTACAGCCAAGGTTCAAGGTAACTTTATTTATACCCATAGGCAGAATTGGTTTGCAGTTGAGAGTTGGCGTGCAATGAAATCACATTTGATAAACCAAACCATAGTACCAACCACAAGATGCATGGTGCTATGGGCTCTGATCGAAAACCACAAACACAACTAAATACACGGATAAGGCAATATTTACAGCGCTTAGTGTTACATCTTAAATCTTTGTCCAGATGGAAGAAGCAGAGAGTATTTGTTTAAAGGGTGCGACTCCTCATGTAAGATGGCCCTATAGCTAAGCGCTGGAGCTGCTTGTGCAATTTCCTACATAAACATATAGAGAAACGGTGACAGCTTAGTAAACATTCAACGTATTATTAGTTCTCCAAGTGAAAGTTCATATTTGGGAGCAAATGTCCCAAAATCTGAAATGTTTGTTGAACATCTCTTATAAAAATGTTAAAAATATATATATTGTTTTTGTCTTGTGTTGTTTTTTTAAGGGGGCTCAAAACTGAATGAAGCAGACTGGGAATTAGATTAAAAAAAAATCCCTCTGAAAAACCTTCAAAATATTATTAAGTCCAAGACTGGAAGGTTAGGAGTCAGTAGGAGCTACTAAAGTGGATATTTTGTGGCATGAGTGGAACAAAAATCAAATTTTATGAAAACCAGCCCTAACGTTTTATAACCATTTCTCCACTCTTCTGTCTCGCAAAAAAACAAAAAAAAACATATTTGTATTATAGCGTCGTCTCTGGGACCCTTCGCAGGAAAGAGGGGATACACCCCGCCATTGTGACACCCTCCCACTCCGGCATTGAGGTCTAATTGTCCCGGTGGTGACACTTTGATCTTTTGTGAAACTTCCTGCCATTCCGACACACGTTAGTTTGTTAGTTTACGAACCCTAACCTTACCTTAGCCCTAACCTTAAGGACCTCTTCTCGGAATAGCTGTGTCAAAAAGTGTCGGATTGGCGGTGTGTCGCAATGGAGGGGTGTCGGACTGACGGGCCGACCCTGACAAGAGGATATTAAATCTGTCAGTATTTGTGCATGAACTCGTGTGGATTTACTCCCTCGCGGCGAAATCATCATAAAATAAGCATCGTACAGCATAAGTTTTGTCATTTTTATACTCCGACAAGATGAAGACGTTAAGGGAGAAAACTAGCAAAGAAATTGACCACAGCTTGAAAATCAATACTTTCACCTGCCATGTCTCACCTTTAAAATAATCTCACTATGTTCAGAAGAGCCATGTTTCTGAACAGGCGGGACAGTAATGTTGATCTCCATAGCCACAGCATCATTCACAACAAATTCATTGGGTGTGTCTTCCATTGGGTTTTCTTTCTGGAATTTGGGATCTCTGCACCAAGATGTTTTATCGATTCCAACCTGCCCCACCTGCAGTCCTCACAGTGTGTTCTTTCCCAGCGTGGGCTTGTACTACCCCGAACAACATCTTGATCCACAATGAGCCGCTGTTACGCCATTATACTCCCAAATGCGCCTCTCATTATGGCCTCCACACAAAAGCATTAAAAAAACCATCCGGGCTCAAAAGGTGACGCTCCATTCAGAGTGAAACACGGGTCAATAGCGCTTTTCGGCACGGCACCTGCTGCTGACCGAAGTGCGTTTAATATTCATCCATACGGCCGCGCCTCACCTTCCGAAGCCTTTCAGCGAGCCACTGCGGTGCGTGGAGAAATAATGGCCTTGGCAACGCGACGGGGATGTATCGACGGCACAGAAACACAGGCCGAGATATTCTTCTTCAGCATTAGGCCATTCAAAGTCAAGGCGCCTGCATATTTGACGCGCCATTGTGTACGAGTTCAACGCGAGGTAAAGAATCCCATGGGTGCATCAGTAAACAGAATTTTATATAAGGGGAAAGATACTCTTACCTGCGCGCGATCTTTCTCTGCGCTCACAAGGTGATTTTCAAGGTTGCTCAGTCGTTAGAACATTTCGTCCACGGATCCGAAGGTCAGGGGCTTCAAATCAACTACCCAACTTTTTTCGTTTCTGGTCAAAAGCGGGACTGTCCGGAACTCTGCGTTATATCTCGAAAGGGTTACATGTGGATTCGCACGAGACAAGAATCACCCGGGGACGTCGGAGTTTGCAGATTCACGGGAATAGAAACTGCACGGATGTCAGTAATATTAACCAGAGATCCCCAGGTAATAGGGAATAGGGTTTAAGAGTAAATCCTTTTTGTTGCCGCCATCTATTGAAATTATTATTGTCATGACCCCAAAATGACACACATGGTTCACGTTTGTCTCCGCTATACCGGCCGATCAAAGAACCACCAACTTCATATCCGGCTTTTCTGATTGATGATGATTCATGTCTTTGCCTTCGACCTCCAACGTTTGGAGAGATTATGGTTCCTAAATGCTTTAAAGACAAAATGCACAGTGATGGCCCGCAACCGATTCCAGGTCATATCCAGGAATATTCATATGAGTGACCCCGCTATCAACCTGGTCAATGATCGGGTCACATTCTTACTCTCTTTTAGCCTGTGGTTCCCAACCATTTCTTATTTATTTAACAACTTCCAGCACTCTCGACCCCCATAGGGCCCGGTTCCCATTCTAACTATGTAGGATTTGTCGCCGAAGCTCTAGTTTGTGCCGAAACACCCTCAAGTAAATCCAGCTGTTTTTGATGGACAAGACTAAATAATTAATACGGGAAACATATCATCTCATGGGGGTTTTGACTTCCCTTTCTCTTTACTGTCATTTCTTTACTTACATTATTGGTTCATGCATTAATTTCCTCATTGTTACATTGACATTTAAGGTGTAAAAATCTAAACCAAAAACATTGAATGCGAGTAAAGCAAATGGGTTCTTTATTATTTATCACCCGAGCTCGTATTGAAAACCGGCCTCTCAGAGTGGAGTGCTGCAGCTGAAGGACCCTTTGGTGCATTGACAAACCCCCCGCACAGACATTTTAAACACTCGTCCGGCCCGCTGAGAGCAAATAGAAGCAACTACAGGTTTATGCAGAAGAGCGAGTTCGGGCGAGGTAAGAAAAATACTTTACACGATTATGATTCAGCGCGGTTTCCTTTCACTTTTGATTCATAAAGAGCTTTTGAGGCGAAGACGACGGAGAAGCACATGAGGTCGTTCACCCCGGCAGCGGTTCGGTTTAACAATGCCCACCGCAAAAGGTTAAAAAGACACATTTGTATTCATGGGATTAGGCAAGGACTAACAGTGGTTTTATACCTGAAGTCGGCTCCACGGCCTTAATAACTCCAATTATTTCTGCTACATTAGTATAGGACATTATTTTGGTTCACAACACAATATAATTTACATTACAATATAAACAAATTAGAGGTTTTCATATACTTTGGTCAACTGAGGTCATTTTAATTTAATTTTTAATTTTGTTTTTGTAACAGAATGAGGCAGATTCTATTTGATTAACCAAATCAGACGTAAACAGACATGTTTTCCATGTGCAGACGTTACAAAACTTCAGGCCCGTTTTCTCAAAATGAGGTTTTCCTTTCACTCTTACAACATCTACACTTTAGTAGCTCCTACTAGAGCTGCAAAACTCTGCCCAAACCTGATGGGACCCGGCTGGGTCGGGTCGGGCCGAGATGTCACGCACGGCAGTCGGGTTTGGTCGGCTCAGGCATCAATATTTTTTTTTGTAATGTTTTATTTTTTTCTCTTAAATGAATGTATAGGCTACTGAACATCGCTATTCACTCTTTATCTCAGGACAGCGTTTAACTTAAGGCGCGGGGCGACGGTGGCACAGTTGGTAGAGCGGGTCGTCTCGTGATCGGAAGGTCGTGGGTTCGTATCCCAGCTCCTGCAAATGCACACTGTTGTTGTGTCCTTGGGCAAGCCTCCAATGTCTGCATACATTAGTGTACATTGGCAGCACGGTAGCGCAGTGGTTAGTGCTCTCGCTTCACAGCAAGGAGGTCCTGGGTTTGATTCCCCCCTGGACGGGGCCTTTCTGTGTGTAGTTTGCATGTTCTCCCCATGTCTGCGTAGGTTTCCTCCGGGTACTCCGTTTTCCCAACCACTAAAAACATGTACAATAGGCCAGGATGAATGGTGTGTGCCACAGATGTGAGCTGTCAGTCTCTCCCAGGGGAAACTGAAGCTGCAGTGCGTAGTTCACCACCACTGAGTGTGCAGTGAATGTAAAATTGTTTCATGTAAAGCGCTTTCTGTCTGTGAAAGGCGCTATATAAATAAAGCTCTTCTTCTATGAATGAGAGTGTGAATGGGTGACTGTAAAGAAGAAGAAGAAGAAGATCTTTATTTATATAGCGCCTTTCACAGACATAGCCACAAAGCAAAACATGAGAGCAATTGGAAAAGTTGAGTCCATTTACAGTTTTATCCCTGTTTGTGCGTAAAAAGTAGTTCTTTTGTAAATGCAGCGTGATGTTTTTGAACAACGAGGAGGAGAAGAGAGAGATTGGCAGAAGGAACAGAGACACTGACGGCCAGTTCTGCTGCTGCTCCTGTGCGTAACCCCCCCCCCCCCCACCCACACCGAGCACATCTCTCAGCCTGCTCAGGTATATACGGTACAGACCCACGATCTAAGCATAATCAGACAAAATGAAACATGGAGATTTTCAAAGCGGATAAAAAGGGGAACTATACTGCAAAGAGCTTGGGCGATTCTAACTTCACTCCCGTTCGGATCCATGGGTGGAGAGGAGGCGAGGCTACACGCTAACGCCGCCTCTGTTTACATGACTGAGCGCACGCGTAGAGACCAGACAGCTACGCGTCCACTCGTCTAAGCTGAGGTAAGAACATATCTCAGTATTTTCCAAACGGTGGCCTAGTACTTTAAGCTCGTGCACGACAGGATTTTAGAGGCAGTTGTGGTGAACAGGTCTGGGCTCATTCTACACATTAGGTAGAAAATACATAATTAAAACATTTTTAAACTCCGTGTTGTCAACTTTCTTCCCTCTTCTCCTGCCCCCAGACCGACTGCTCTCCGAAAGCCCCGCACAGACGGACCCCTGCTCCCTCGATCCTCGCCGGAGCCCGGGCCGAGGCTGGGGATTACGGCGGATCACGCAAATGTAATTGAAAACAGGACGCTGGTGTTGTGCCCGGATAGATTTCAGCCCAAAAAAAAAAACGGCGGCCTAAACTACAGTGAATAATGCATGTCTAATCTTTTCCCATTGCGGCCGTTGTCATTGCGCTGGGTCATTTGTGTACGCAGATGATTGGGGCCGGGCGGGGGGGAAGGGGGGGGGATTACACCGCGCTGGCATTTTTCTGCCTTAATCCAACATCAAATCATTCCATCTCAATAGGTATTTGTGCGTCGCGAGGCTTGTAATCAAAAGGTCACAGATGAGCGAAAATTGAGTTACATAAACGGTATGAAAGCGTTTTTTCGGCGGCGGAAATGATTCTCTTAATCGTTTCTGGGGCCGTGCGGAATAGAAAGGCTGTTAAAAGATCAATTTGTGAGTTCCGGCGAGTGTTCGGCGGTGAAACTACTTCCCAAGGACCCAAAAGATGAAAACATGACTTGAGAATCTGTCCCTCTGACACTCGAGATGATTCCGGTGAGAACTCTCCGCTGATAAATAGCAGCTTTGCTCACGGCCGCTCGTTTATGTATTTTTTTTTTTCATTTGACGAATAAAGAGCACAAACAGGTTCCCACATAGCTTTGAGGCAGACGTTCAAAAGGTGTCTAAATAATGGTCGGTATTTCAATAAACCTTATTTCAGTAAAGCCGATCGTTCATTCATTTAACTCTGTTGTAACGCTCGCTCGGAGTCTGGAGTAAAACTTTTTTTCTTTCTCGCAATTTTGAAAGAATACCTGTATTTCACGCAGAGTTTTGAAAATGCCGAGGATTTGAATAGCATGTGTGCGAAGGCAAAACACATAGATTTTTTTTATTACTTAGTTTTAAAGTCAGAGTTTAAAGTTTTTATTCACAAATATTAACATGTTATCCACGTGTAGCTTGAAAGGAAACCGACTTGACGCTGTACAATACAAAAATTGTCACTTCCTTTCTGGGAGACAGCCTCAGTTAAAACGGTAGAAATATACAAAAAATAAATCAAAATAATAATAAAAAAAAAGACAAAATCAGAATTATAAAATACAACACTACAGATATAGATCAGGGGCAACAGGTGTATAAAAAATAAGTAATTTCGTGATCATAAAGTAATTTACCTGAATGGTATCAAGGATGATGACGATGACTATTGAACATGACAGTGATTATGATTATTATTATGATTACTATGATCACTATTATTGTTATAATTAGATACAGTATAATGACAGTGTGGATGATGTTAGTAGTTGTAACATTGTCATGGAGGAGGATGTTGATGATGATGACAATGATAATTATTATTTTTTTATTGTTTTTCAGTACAGCACGCACACACACTATCTCATTGCACGCCAATCAATACAGCCTAAATTCTTATTTTTTTTATACATTTATTTTATTTATTTATATTATTTAAATTCTTTTCTTTGTTTTTGTTCAGTGTCACTTGAGATCTGTTGTCTGTTTTTTGTAATTGTCTTAAAACTGAGCAAAGAGGAGAAACACATCACATCAGATATTATGTGCCCATTGTGGATAATAGAGGCAATGCATTCTGCCAAACTTATCTTTACAAAAATACAATAACAGGATTCAATTAATTCCATTATTTTCAAATCATAGTAATAGATTTAAAAAAAAAAGGCTTAAGAATCCTCGAATAACCGTGAATTAACCCCGTCTGTTCCGGACCTTTGCTTGACAGTTTTGTTTTTTATTCGGACCTCGGTGAAATGTAATTTGTGAACCCCTGCTCCAAACGTTCCAGTGTTTATTTTTCTCAAAGGGATTTTTACAACATCTAATTCCTGCCTAATGAGCTATGAACTGCAGCACAACAAGGCAAAATATGATTTTCTTTGATATTTTTTCTCGAAATAGAAAACAAAACAGGTAGTGGGGCAGGTGCGTAGGAGATGAGGGACGATCCCAGCGTACATGACTAAACATAATAGTTCCCGCACACTGCCGAGGTTGGCAGTGGCTCAAGAGATTTTTTCCTCCCTCATTCAAGATTTCCAAAATCCGATCTGAAAATATCTTTGGAATTAACGTTTCAACAAAATATAAACATATATTTAAACCTGGCTCTACCCACTATTCATTTGCACAAGCAGGTATCTCCGTTTTGAACTTTTCTCATAATCGTTTTGGATATTCGTTACTGTGCTCTTTAGATGACACCTGTGAAAGGACTAGTGACTTTATATTTTCATGGCACTGAAACAGACCTGGTAATGAAACTCACTGCTGCCTATAGAGGCATTTACAAGGATTTGTTTTACCTCTTTTTTCAATGGTTATGAAGCCTAGGCGTTAATTCAAACTGGGAGACTAATTTCAGCATCACCGACCTCCAGCCAATGATCACTTCCGAGAGGACACACCTCCACCTCAGCCATCAGCGTAAGAGACCTCCATAGCAGCCAATCATCGCTTTTAAGCCCCAGCAATCATGGTTCGTTCGCTTCCCAGCTGCGCTGCAACCCACCTCCACCCCCTCTCCGCCTTTTCCGTCCACGGCTTCTCCCTGCTGCATCTTCACGGGTCTTCCGTGCCACCACCAGTGTCCAGGCTCCGGGGAAAGACATCCCAAACTCCAAGCTGTCAATGAATCTTCCCAATCGCTGCTTTCGTCTGTTGAATTGGCAAATGAACTCTTCTGGCTTAAACTGCCTTCATTTCTTAAAAACAAAGAACGACAGAACACTTGCAATTAATTTATTTCTCATTTCTGTCAGTAATCTTCAGCTGAAGTTTCAAATTGGAACCTCCCCAATTCCCCTGCAGTGTTTGAAGACTCGCAGTTCTCTCGTTATACCGCGTGTAACGTCGGACCGTGCAGCTTCGCAGTGAGAAGGTAAAACCTGGCTCTAACTCACATATTAATACTTACTTTCCGTCTTAATCAAAGAAGCCACAGGACACTGCGTTGCACCAAGCCATCCCTTTAATTAGGACGAATCCATTTCAATGTCACCACGACGAGGACGGGGTTTTTTCAGACGATGCTGAAATCAGGTCAGCATCTGCATACGGAGAAGGAATCCAAGGCGAAATAAGCAATTACAACCGCACATGCCGACATCGTTTATATAATGAGATATTTGAACACAATGCGGACATTCTCAAAGACTGGCTGATGTTAAGGGAAAACAGTCGGGGGGGTCTTTGGTATCTTCGTTAACGCAGGAAGGAATGTGTTTTTGTGGGATGCCTTGTCAATTATGAAAAGGTCACGGTTTGTGCAAAGTTCCTAAAAGCTGTACGATGTGTATGACGTGGCGGACTAACGAGCTTTGCATAGTTTTCGTTGGACCAAGTGCCCGTCCTCGGAAATATATGACTGTCGTATTAGTGGGACGTGACAATGGCCCGGCATTTACAGGCTCCTTCAGCGGCTGTGCATACATGAATAGTCAAAACGGGAATGTGAAATCAAAACGTAGAATTACCCACAAAAAGATACTTGCAGGCTCCGCCAGGACAAATAAATGATCAAACTTGGATTTTCCCCTCCTGGAACCGCCACCTTAACGTGGTGGAGGGGTTTGAGCCCGAATGATCCTGGGAGCTCTGTTGTCGGGGGCTTCGTGCTGGTGCAATGTGATTGGAGCTGCTCCAACTGCTGCCCCCACGACCTGGCAACCCAAAAGTGGAAAAAAATGGATGGATGGATGGATTTTGCCTTTGACCCTACCCTCGGGAAAGGTCATGTAACGTCGCCTAACAAGAATGTACCTGTGTAAGGCTTTTCCGCGTGATCAACTAATGCTGCGTTCAGGCCTAATCCGTCTAAAGTGTCATGGGCGTCTAGAGATCAGCGTCTAGAGATCAGCGTCTTGAGATCAGCATCCGAGGCAGCGTGATGGAGTGTTCAAGTGTCCAAAGCAGCAGGCGCTCAGGTTGGGAAATCTGAACTTTTGGAGAAATTTGTGGCACGTCAAACGATCAATAGCCTTCCCTAAAAGTGACATAGGGGCTGCGCCATTGTGAAAACACTGACTTCCTTGTTTACAACACACACATTGTACCGCTGGCGTCATATCCGACTTGAGATTGGTTCGCTTTTCCATATCAGCCAAAACTCAGGGCCGCTATTGATTTCTCTGGCGGCAGAGCCATTAGCTACCAAGCTTCGGTTTTAAGAATGAACTCCCAGCTCATGAAACGGACACAGTCTCTACATTTAAGACTAGGCTCAAAGCGTACCTCTTTGAATGAACATGGTGATATCAGTTAGGAAAAGATCTAACCTACAGCCTAAAGCAAAGCTGCGTTAGGAGGAAACTGATGTGTTCCACCTACAGGGACTGGAGAACTGGAGAACTGAAGCTCCAACGAGGACTGGACATTCTTCCATGGTCTTGGCCTGTCTGCAGAGGGACTCCCATCAGCCCTGGGTCCAGCTATATAGCCTGTCCGTCCATGGGAGTGGATCTCTCCTGTGATTCTCCACGAGGTTTCTCTTTTCTCCCACTGGGTTTTTGAGTTGTTCTTGTCGTGTAGGAGACTCTAAGGACAGGGGATGCCCCAGGAATGTTTCCATCTGGGGCTGACGCTTATTTGGACATGTTTGCCTGAACTTTACGTTGTCTTGTTTATTATTTTGTTTCATTGTCTTAATGTTTGCAGAGTCCTGTGAGGCAACTCCCAATGTGACAAACAATTGACTGATTGGTTAATATGCTTGTCAATCAGACTCGTCGGGACCTAGATGAAATCGCGGTCGGTCCCAGACTACATGTGTTTGTAAACAATAGTAAAAAACAACAACATTTGACTCACCACACATCCGCCATCCCATTAACGCTTACATTCACCGTCATTCTCAAATAAACGGCCTCAAAGTCTAGATACATTTGCTCTCGCCCCGTGGCTTCCGGGTCCACAGTGCTTAAGCAAATCAGGATTGAAATCACAGCCCGCTTTCTCTAATTTGTCTCAATATAAAATGCACTGCAGCCTGGAGGACCTTAAGGCTCGGTGTTTAATTACAGGCATTAGTTTTGCCACCACTAAGTTCGACTGTTTAAAACAACCTGCGGTAAATACACGTTGTGCGGCTTAAGCGAACAGACCACAGGAGAGCGGTCCATAGTGTTAAACATAGCTTCGCAGCAGCTGATTTTCCTAGAGGAGATTGTAGCGCACAAAATGTACATCAAATCAGAGTAGACCCATAATGTCTTCACAGGCAGCGGCAAATTACCATAATGACCAAACTGTATGAAAGGCACAGTCGGAGAAGTTGGCCTACGTATAGAAGCACGAAAGAAGGAAAAGCGTTTCCTTTGAAGAGTTTCTTTTTGCTTTTGTAAAGTTTATTGACACATGAATAGCCCGTTGACGTCATCTTTTAATGGCGCTTTTATTGAGTTCATTCGTGTAAAGGAGCAGTTCAATAGACTGCCTCATTTTATAAAGACTTTGTAAGAATCCCGTCAGAAAGCTCATGTCTTAAACCTAATTTGCCCAGCATTTGGATTGAAATTTGCTAATTATACCGGGGGCAGGATTCATTTTAACCTTTGAAATCACATTCGCAAAGCTACACAGGCAAAGTCTATAGGTGTGAAAATTGGTTGCCTGGAAAGAATAGTGGTCTCATAACTAATAGCCAACCAAAAATTCACTGTGCAGTAGGGCTGAACGATTTTGAGAAATAATCTAATTGCGATTTTTTTTCTTCAACATTGCGATTGCGATTAAATATGCGATTATTGTTGCAAGGTCCTCTTCTCATGTATTTTTCACCTAACACAAGCAATAAATCAGCCTGTTTCATAATAAACAATATTTGAAGTGAAAATTGCAACAAAATTGTTGCTTGACCTATTCAAAATGTGTGTGGACTGCACTTCTTAAACTGTCTGAACTTAACAGTACAGTCTATAAATAAATGCTAAATTATATAGATATGAAAAAAAATAACTCACTGATCCAGTCAGTAACATCACCCAGACTAAAGTGCAGGAAAGTAAGAACAAACGTCTGCTTTAACTAGTTGGAAAAGTTTTAGGAAATCAAACTCCCAATTAATACAAAATAAGCTATTTAATTTATTAAATAGTACTTTATTATTTCGGCCAATCAAATCCCAGTCTGAGCTGCGACTCGTAGTTGCTTCAGATGCGAGTTATTGAAGGACACGGAGAGGCCAGATGGAGCACACGCCAAAACGCAGTGGAATTAAGAGCAGCATTTTGGTTTTGGGATGTAACTTTGGACAATATGAAGAAAGAAAAGAACACCGACACAAGGAGACGGGACATGAGGTGCCAGACACAGACACGTCTCTTTGACTCGCAGCCATTTAGTGACATTTCAGCTTAAACAGCACATTTCCGAGAGAGGGCAAGCACTATTTGCGACTCACGGCAACTTCCGGTGACTCGCGTGACTCGCGAGTCATGAGTCGCGGGTCACCAGTGCCTTACACAGCTTTATCAGCTGTTATGTGATTGTATGGCTCTCTATGTATTGTTAACCAGTGACTCGCGTGACTTACGAGACATGAGTCGCGACTCACCAGTCATCAGCCATGGCTCGCAGTTAAAAACACCACAACTCTGTTTTTAATGACACTATATGGATCTGGATGAACAGTTTACATGTTATCAGTGCCTTACACACGCTTTATCAGCTATTATGTGTTTGTATTGCTCTCCATATATTGTTAACCAGTGACTCGCGTGACTCGCGAGTCACTACTCGTCTAATACCACCAGAGGGCGCCGTCTAATTTCAGGTGAGGTATTTTTGTTTCCTTTGTATGTCGGTGTTTTCATTATTTTGTGAAAATTTGAAAAGCCATGATACTCTGACATTGAAACAGAAACAACAAAACATAAAATAAACACTAGTTAAAAGTTTTGACTTTCGCTACGTGTTTAGACTTCCCATGGTCAATTTGGGAGGTCAATCTGAAATGGATTATTGTATTGGTCAATTATTATTATCATTATTATTATTTAGTAGTGGTAGTAGTAATGGTAAATGGTAATGTAGTAGTAGTAGTAATAGTAGTAATAGTTGTAGTAGTAGTGGCAGTGGTAGTGATTTACACACAAGTGTAGGCTTAGTTAAGGCTGTATTTTTCAGCATAACCTACTCTACTCAACCAATCATAAATTATTTTTTATTTAACCGTAACTCTGTAAATAAACAAACGTTAGTTTATGTTTAAGTTTATGTTTAATCATAATCACCTAAAATGGTTTTAATTCTGTAGCTTCAACGAACGCACAAAATGTGCAGATACAGAGCAGAGTGTATACTTCAAACACAAAAGATGAAGCAAAGTAATATTCTGGTTTTAGTTACAAAAGAAATTCATTACAGTAAAAACTAAACTAAAAATGTATTTGCCTCCAGGCCCTTGAAAAAAAAAAACCGAACACAATTATAAAAGCCACCTGTACCGCGGCACGGTAGCACAGCGGTTAGCGCTCGTGCTTCACAGCTAGAAGGTCCGGGTTCGATTCCCACCTGGACGGGGCCTTTCTGTGTGAAGTTTGCATGTTCTCCCCGTGTCTGCGTAGGTTTCCTCCGGTTTCCCCTACCACTAAAAACATGTACAATAGGCCCAGGGACTGCAGGTGGAAATTAGCACAAGTGCTATAACCTGGTACAATGCATCTCTCCTTTCTGAGGCTAATGTAGATTGTGCACTGTCCCTGTTCTAAAATAAATAAATAAAAAATAAATAAATCATACAGACCACTGCCATGATTAATTAAGGTGCCACACTGCACCCATCAAGATGTTTTTTTCTCCTTAATGCCCCTTTAATGAGATTGTTGTGGACTTTCTTAGAGCATGGGTCCAGCATGCTCCTCTAACAATCAATGGTGCTGCAGTGGAGAGGGTGACCAGCACTAAGTTCCTGGGTGTGCACATCACAGAGAACCTTTCCTGGACCATGCACACTACATCTCTGGTCAAGAAAAGTAATCAGCGTCTCTACTTTCTCCGCAAGTTAAGAAGCGCTAGAGTCCCAGCCTCTGTTATGTGCAACTTCTACAGAGGGACTATAGAGAGCATCCTGACCAGTTCCATCACTGTGAGGTTCTTCTACAGAGGGACTATAGAGAGCATCCTGACCAGCTCCATCACTGTGTGGTTCTTCTACAGAGGGACTATAGAGAGCATCCTGACCAGCTCCATCACTGTGTGGTTCTTCTACAGAAGGACTATAGAGAGCATCCTGACCATCTCCATCACTGTGTGGCACGGCGCCAGCACTGCCTCCGGCCGAAGGAGCCTCCAGCGCACCCCCCCCCCCTCCACAATCAAGGATGAGAGAAATATAATTTCAAATCAGTCATATGGTTTGACAAATAAAGCAATCTTGAATCTTGAATCTTAAATCTATCCTTTGTTGTCTGGGCGAAAAGTACCTACCATGTAATAAATACATTTTCTAAGTATAGTTAACAGGTTATTCTTGAATTGCAGAACTACTGAAACTGTTGAAAAATAATCCATGCAATACAACTGGTCACTAGATTCATTAATAAATACCCTTAAAAGGAAAGTATTGTGGTATTTTTAATTGGGAGCCACGACTTAGGGCTCGTGAGTCACACAAGTGACACAACTGGTTAACAATACATGGAGAGCAATACAAACGCGTAATAGCTGATAAAGCTGTGTAAGGCACTGGTGAGTCGCGAGTCACTGGTTAACAATACATAGAGAGCCATACAATCACATAACAGCTAATAAAGCTGTGTAAGGCACTGGTGAGTCGCGACTCATGACTCGCGAGTCACTGGTTAACAATACATAAAGAGCCATACCAACGCATAACAGCTAATAAAGCTGTGTAAGGTACTGGTGAGTCGCGAGTCACTGGTTAACAATACATAGAGAGCCATACAATCACATAACAGCTAATAAAGCTGTGTAAGGCACTGGTGAGTCGCGAGTCACTGGTTAACAATACATAAAGAGCCATACCAACGCATAACAGCTAATAAAGCTGTGTAAGGCACTGGTGAGTCGCGACTCGCGAGTCACGGGTTAACAATACATAGAGAGCCATACAATCACATAACAGCTAATAAAGCTGTGTAAGGCACTGGTGAGTCGCGACTCATGACTCGCGAGTCACGCGAGTCACTGGTTAACAATACATAAAGAGCCATACCAACGCATAACAGCTGATAAAGCTGTGTAAGGTACTGGTGACCCGCGACTCATGACTCGCGAGTCACGCGAGTCACCGGAAGTTGCCGTGAGTCGCAAATAGTGCTTGCCCTTACTGACATTTCCTCAGCAAAATAAGACATGACACGGACTCCTGCCTCGGATCCTAGTTACCAACCCTTTTCATACTGCAGTTTAGTGTTTATATCTAGCGTCTGTACGACCTACGGAGCGGATATGCGGTAGACGCAAAGGTAAATAAAGGCACATGGCACTTCGCGGATACTTAATGGTCATGAAACGTCATTATGCTTTTGAGATAAGTTCTTTATCCACAACATTCCCAAACATAAGCCTCCTAAACTGAGCCACAAACGACTCTTTACTTTTTACAATCAGCACAGACTCACCTATATATGTCTGTGGAGGCAGTGGCGGATTTAGCTATTTGGGGGCCCAAGGCGAACACAGACATGGGGCCTTCCTCACACTTAATGTTCAAAATCTTTTTAAATCCTTGGGTTTTATTTTTCAAGAGAATCTTACTTTTAACTTGATTTGTGAAGCCCTCCAGTCTTCTGCCATAAGTTAGATGCTGGAGATGACGTCTGTAAAGAGAGAAAAGGGTATTGACAGTAAAGTAAATGCAAAAAATGAAGATTATGTTTTTTAAATAACACTGTTCTCAAACACTTTAGATTTCATTCATAAGGAAGATCTGAAATTCCATACCAGCAATTACCTTGTTTTTTCTGCATAATTTTGTAAATATGATGATGATGATCTGCCTTTCTGTCAAATCTTCTTTTACTAGAGCGGGAAAGAAACAAATGAGATCCCAAATATAGGAGTCATACACATAACAACAATCTATACTTATGCCGGTATAGTGCTCAACTCATTCATAAATCAAAAGCCATTCCGTTGTTTAATGACTTTTTTAATTTTAAAAAGTAAGAAAAGATTCATTTGAAGTTTAACAGGTGGTCAGGGGGTCCGGGGCCCCCCAACGTTAGGGGGCCCTAGGCGGCCGCCGACCTATGCCTAATGGTTAAGTCCGCCTCTGTGTGGAGGCAGAGGCGTGTGAATCCGGAGGTGAGGGAGTTTCTGTGTCACCAGAGCGTGTAGTAGCGGCGACGGAACGGCGTGATTAGCGCTGTGGCTAACGCAATGCTAACGGAGAAAAGCAATATTCCTTCGCGGTGGCTGCATGATAAACGCTGATATTTTCACTGTACATCCACAATCTACCGCGCACCTTAACTAGACTGAGACGTAAACAAAAGCACGCGACGGAGCGGACTTTGCTGCCATATCTCGTTGCTCCATTTACTTCCCAAATCGCGTGCCCTGCGATTACGAAATCGCGTTGTGTAATATCGCGATAAAATTGCAAATGCAATTAATCGTTCAGCCCTACTGTGCAGACGATAATTCAATGACAACAGTGCACTTAATCAATCAAACAATCAAACTTTATTTATAAAGTTAGTTATATTTCACTTGAAATCATGGTCTTTCCAATATATTAATGCTCTAGAAACGTCAGATCAATTTATTTCAAGCAAGCACATGAATCCATCCATCCATTTTCTTCCACTTGTCCGTTGCCGGGTCGTGGGGGCAGCTGTTGGAGTTGCCCAAATCACATAGCACCAGGCTCCTATGGCTCCTCCTGCAGGTGGTGGGTCCACAGAAGGACGGCCTCATGGTTCTAACCGGGCCTGTTGGTCTCTCATAAGGGGCTTCACCCATTCACACTCTCATTCATACACCAGTGTACGCAGACACTGGAGGCAAGGAGGGTGAAGTGTCTTGCCCAAGGACACAACGACAATGTGCACCTTAAGGAGGTGGGATTCGAACTCCCGACCTTCCGATCATGAGACGACCCGCTCTACCATCTGCACCACCGTTGCCCATGCAGCGTCGTGCAAGCACATGAATAAAAAACAAAATCTGTAGTAAATTCAAATGTTATTTATGTCCCAGACTGGAAAGTTTGGATTTAATGCAGTTTTAAAGCGTGTGACCGTGCACATCTTTAGCTGCTGCTGTCTCTCAGAAAGGAAATGACCATATTTGTATTACAGCGTCATCTCGATCACCTTTCCGCAGGACACATGGAAACAAAACATGTCAATATTTGTGAGCGAATATGCTTTGGAAAACCAGCCGCTGGAGTGCGATGTTGTAGTTACTTCCTGGCCGTGTCTCGCCTTAAAGTGGACATATCCGGCAAAATCGACTTTCTTGAGGTTTGAACCGTGTTGTGACGTTGTTCCCACGTCAAAGACAGACCTGGAGTAGTATTTCACAACATTCACGCAGTTTTGAGTCACTAAGCTGTTAAACTTAGCCGTTTCCTCTTCTACGGTGTCGGCGCCTCGTTCTGTACTTCCTGATGACACTAGTTGTCCAAACCCAAACACTGCCCTCCACATTTTTACAGCCCATAATCAAACATTAGCCGCTCTGTGCTCGAAGTGTGTTGATCACGCATCCAACCTATTTTTTAAGAACATTATTCCTATAGCTGCCAGCAGGAGGAGCCCCAGCCAAGATTTTAACCAGTTCTTTCCCTGCATTTCATAGTTACCATTTAATTCTTACAGAGAAATATATTATAGATGATCAAACGTAAAATATCAAAGCTCCCAAAGGTTTTTAAGTCTATTTTTATGCTTCAAATGCTTGTGAAACGTATTACTCGATCGCAATGAGATCGTAAAAGGCAAATCCAGACCCATGTTGCATTCTTATTAGTGTTTACTGTAAGAATCCAGCTGTGAGGAAAGTTTGGACCACAACCAACACAATTAAACTTGTCGGCAAATCTTTTAATGGCTTTAAAATGGACACGGGGCCTTCATTTGAAAAGTGATAATGCATAATACCCTCCCTCCCCAGTTTTCGCAGCCAGGACTCTGTGACTGACGGGGTTAAATTCTGTTCGCAGCTAAACTTCCACACACTCCATATCTTAATTGCGATCTTTTATTAGCGGCACACAGTGACTCGCTCAGGTGTGATCAATGCCCCCCCCACCCGCTAATCGCACAACCATAAAGCCAAGGCAAAATGAAATCTCTAATTGGAACGCAACGTCAAAATTAATATCAATCTCGTCAATTAGCATCGGCGCAGTGCAGCCGCCGGAGTTTCCTCCTCCAGTGTGGCAGGGAATCCAGGTCAGTGGGTCGGATTATGGGGAGATTCCAGCGTTGGAGATTAATGAAGTGAACCCGTCGCTGACAGCGTGGGCTGGGAGTGCAGACAACAGCCCCCAGCAGAGCTCAAGTTGGGAATCTTTATTATTTATTACGAGCCCTGTGGCCAGTACTTGAACGAAACATGTTTTATCCTTCAGTGTGTTGAACATGCAGTGGTTTGTGAAGAAAACGCTGTCCATGTAATTATAAAGCTTTTTTTTTTTATCACTTGTGAATAGGGTTGCAAAGGGGTGGAAAGTTCCCTATACTAAACTTTCAATCTGAACTTTTTTCTATCCATCCATCCATCCATTTTCTTCCACTTGTCCATTGCCATTGGAGCTGCCCAAATCACATTGCACCAGCCCCTATGGCGCCCCCTGCAGGTGGTAGGTCCACAGAAGGACGGCCTCATGGCTCTAACCGGGCCTGTTGGTCTCTCATAAGGGGCTTCTGAACCGCTCTTTGTCTGACCCGTCACCTAGGACCTGTTTGCCCTGGGAGACCCTACCCTGCCCCCGACAACAGAGCTCCAGGATCATTCAGGCTCAAAACCCCTCCACCGCGTTAAGGTGGCGGTTCCAGCAGGGTGAACTTTTTTAGGAATTTAATAGTGAACTATTAGCTACCCATGAATTCTGTTTTTGAACCATATTTAGCTCATAGGTGAAACTTACCCGTCTCTAAAGCCTATGTCACGACGTACGACTTTTAAAGCTGATTTTGTTGGTGTTTGTAGAATACATTTATTTTTGCCTCCTCAGAGTATGTTGTAAACACAGCAAACACAGACCTTGTTGTATTGTCTTAAAGTTTATTGAGCAATGGATGACAGAAGTCTAATCTAAATGAGTGGAATTCATCTCAGGGTGGCCACTTTGTCACCGCTCAATGCTGTATATGGGTGTGAAACGTGCATATCATTATATTCTTTGAACTTTGAATACACAGAAGGGACTGTGAGAGATAGAAACAAGTAATAAACTGAACAAACCTAAATAAACGACTTTTAAAACAATATAATAATACTGGATGAGAGAATTTCCAAAGTTCCATCTTTCATTCTTGGACTCTTATATATATTCAAAGGTTTGTTTCTCTCTGAACTGCCTGGTTGTCGTTCTCGCCCAAGGATAAATCTGGTCTGAACAAGTAATAACTTATTTACCATTTATTTACTTATAAATCACATCTCAGCTCATAGTTTATCCGCCAAAAGGACAAGCAGAAGACACGGACGCCAGAGTGTGTGATGAAGCAGCCGTGTTCGCACAGTGCGCCCTCAGATTTATGCCGCCTCTCCATCAGATCTGTATCTCTGTTTCTCAGGCTCCGCGGGTTCTCGTGGAGAGCCCCTTCGTGTGCAGGAGATGACTGCCCCGTGGAGCGGCGGGGGCATTAGTCCAGTATCTGCACCGCTCTGTCCTCCCCATACACGAATCACCGCAGTCCCCCGCAGGATAATCCCAGCGCCCGCCTGCACAGCCCTGGAAGTTACTTTATACACTGACAGTGGTGAAGCCCATCTTTGAATGCTATATGCTTGTCATAAACGCACGTGGATTGTGATTATGTTTCATTCCTGCATGTTTCAGCAACGTACTGCCAGATTAAATTACATGTCAAGTCAGAATTACTCAATATAAGGTCAGATATTCGTCTTATCTGACATTTTAGCTCACCAGGAAGCTCATTAGCATATTAGCTTATTTCTGTTGTTGATGTTTGGTCAAATCAAACCCCTTTCACTGGTGCGGGTTTAGCTCAATCGTATAACATTTCATAATGTGTTTTACGGGCTTTTAAGGTGAGACACGGCAGGTGGAAACATCGATTTTTCACGCAGTCATCAATATTGAGATTTATAGTTTTCTCCCTTGACATTTTTGTTTGAAGGTCAGAGTAACAAAAATGTGCTCAAACTCACAGTTTATTATGTGAGGTTTTGTTGAGTATCGCTTGAGAGCTTTCCAGTAAATGAACACACCAGCACGGCGCATATTCATTCACAAAACGTTGCATCGGTATCCACGTGCAGCACAAAAGGCGACCGAGTTGACGCCGTAATCTAACTCTGGTCAATTCCTTTCTTGGAGACAGCAGCAGGGTTGCCAGGTCCACCGTTAAACTGTGCAATTGGGGGCAGGGGCCCTCAAACTGTTTTCTCTGGAGACCACATTATCGTTCCTGACTGTGATGGGGGGCCGGGCCGGCTATAATTGTACATAATTGTATGACCCAGACCAAAATGCAGCTTTGTGAAGTAGAGATTACTCGCCTGGCACAGTCATCCCCACGACTATATCCTCAAGATCAACACTTTCCGGGCACATTGTTTAGCTGTAGTGGTTTGCAGAAATAGTCATCAAGTCTAAACACTTAGTTTTAATTTGAAATATCACAGGTATTCCATTTATTTTTATTTTAAAATAAAACATAATTGCGTAATGTGAGCAAAGTAATAACTGCTTACATTTGTATTGTGCTTTACAAGCCGGTGTCACACAAAACAATCATAACTCATAGCACAGGAATGGGCGAGACTTACTTTTTTTTACATATACTCAGGGATTTGTGCTCTACAAGTTAAATCATCTTGCAGGCCGGATTTGGCCCGCGGGCCGTAGTTTGAGGACCCCTGCTCTAAAGCATACATGTCAAACTCTGGCACGGGGGCCAAATCCGGTCTGCAAAAGGGAGCACATGGCTCCGTAACCTAATAAATAATCTGCATATCCCCGTCTGCAGATACTGGGCAGTTTTTCAGATATTTCAGAGCTGGTTTGGCTGGCAAAAAAAATGGCTGTGATAAACAAGCGCGGACAACAACATCCTACTGACTTTTTCATCTAATTCGTGCCTATTTACTGATCTCTGAACCGCGAAAATCGAGCCGAAATTTGAACGTTCACAGAGTATTTTCACTTTAAATAAAACTACACAATGCCCTCAGAGAAAATCTGTGTGGAAAAAAAAAAAATGGTGTCAACTTATATGACGCTTTTCTACCTTCATTGGGCCCAAAGTGCTTTAAAGCAACTAATGTTAACTAATAAAGCAACAAAATAAAACCATACATTTAAACATAGCTCTATCCATTATTTATATCTCAGCACTAGCTAACATCTATCATCTGATCTACGCAACTTTGGACCTTTAGCTGCAATAGTGTGATATTTGCTCTTGTAAACCACTCTAGCCACAAACAATCCTGAATAAAGGACACATTCAGATCGTTGTTCTGTTTGCCTCTCGTTACTTGTTACAAACCCCACTGTCACTGTGCCCCGGATCTCGGGTCGATACGCCGTTTCCGAGTGAGTGAACAGGAAGCGGGGCGGCCATATTGGAGTGGGCCCCGCGAGGTGTTCATGGGCCGCGTTTCTGTAGGTTGATTGAGCGCGCCGCGGATAAGTCGGTGACATTAGATATCCGGGTATGGGATAGGGGAGGTTAATCTCATTGCCCACCCGCGATGCTTCCGAAGCGACTCTCTCCCTGCGCCTCGTCCCACTCCTGAGCACTTCTTCGGTTCCAAGGGCATTCACAAGTGTCCATCGGAGCTGCGGTATTGATTGCAGGGGGGGATTTGATTAAAGTCCGGGCCGCCGTCCAAATGTAAGACAATAGCGTCGGGATAATCTCACCTTCTTTCCGCGGGTCACACCTAATGCGCTTTAGCCATATCTGCGCCGGTGTAATGACGTGTGCCGGGAGGCGTCTATATTTATACGGTGCGGATTAGATCGTGGGCCGGGCCAAACCAAAACAACGCCAAAACCGATACGAGGAACGTGCAGGGAAATCAGATCCAATAACGTCATCTTTTCTCTGAATAAAAACTTCAGAAAGCACGTTTTTAATTTATATAACAGCTGATGAGGACTAATCAAGTCAATCTAACATGAAGATGAACGAGTGGAAACAAATCACAGGTTTAATTGAAGAGTAGATTGCTCTGGATGACCGATCGCTTTCGTGTGTGGATGATGTGTTGGGCTTTAGGCGTCTTTCGAGTTTACTCAAAAGTATGAAATCCCGTGGCTCATTATCCGCCACGTTACAGACAGTGTTTTACCGAAGGTGCACCAGAAAGTTAAGAAGCACATCACTGGCTTTAGGGTTAGTGTTAGCTGCTCTTAGCTTCACTACGGACATTTGGACAAGCAGTGTTAGCCCTTTGTCTGGATGGGTCGATGACTATTTCACCCCACAAAGAGTCATTCTGTAGCAAGACAGCTACGAGTTTCTCCCACTAGTCAGGCTATAGCAGTGTATTCGAAGATATGCTACAGGCGTGGGGGAAACCCAAAACTTCAGATTGTATCATGTTACCTTGACAATGCGAGAAAAAAAACATGATTGAGCCATTGAATGATGTGGAAGTTGCATGTTTATCAAGCTCCACATGCACCGCTCTCTGCTACATTCGAGAAAAATCGAGAAAGGCAAAGACTAAATGAGTAAGAGAATGGGATCGGGGAGAGAGGGAGAAAGGAGAACTCTGCAAGCGCAGCCCGTCCTTGAGGAATGAACCTGCTGTTTACACAAAGTCAAGATCTCTACAAACTTAAACTAATCCATTTATCTAGTCAGCGCATCCCTAGCTTTCAGCTCACAGAGGCGGAGCTGACACAGGCAGCCGAGCGACTGGGGAGATACACGAAGGATTTTGACTGTAAATAAAAGAGTACATACGTGAAACTATGCAGTGTATGTTGCTATAATAAACAATAAACACCTCAGGGAGCAGTAGAAAGGCTCATTTAACAAGCCATGAATCAAAATCTCTCCTAAATTTAAAGTGTATATGTAAAAAAAATGAGGAGCCATTTGGGAGCCAAAAGAGCCGGTTCTTTTTAGTGAGCCGATCCAAATGATCCGGTTCACCAAAAAGAGCCGGCCCCAGGCCTCAAGTCTCTCTCTTTGTTGTAGTTTGTGTGTGTGTGTGGCTAATTCCACTTTGCTGTCTATGGAAACCTGGATGTGTCAGCCCTGACATGGGATTGGAGGACTGGTTTCCCGCCCTGAGATGGTTGGCTGCGGATTCCAACTCCTGATTGGTGCAACATCTCAACACCTGGCCCCAATCAAGCTCCTGCTGCAGCCAGAGCTATAGAAGCCCACACGTTGGATCATTCGGGGCTGCTGGTCGTTATGGCCAGTATTGCCTTTGTGTGTTGTGTCTGTATCCCTTCTGTGATGTTATGTGTCTAGGGACCACTCGCAGAATGTTTGTCTCCTTTGAAATTTTCACTGTGACGAGAACAGGAGACAAATGTTGGAGTCATGACTCGATCTAGTTGTTTAGGCCTAAATTTTGTATATCCCCTTCTGTTTTAGGTTAGGTTACATTTTTGTTAACCTTTGTAAATGGCCTCTGTTTGGTTATTTTTGTTACCCCTTTGTTTAATTTACCTTTTACATCCCTTTTATTAAAATACAACTTAAACATCCATTTTACCTCTTGGTTTTTGTTACTTCCGTTTTAATCTAGCTGAGCCGGGTTGTAACAATTGGGGGGTCGTCCGGGATAATAAGGGTTAGGGTTCCGGGTCGTCAAGCAAAAGATCTACCTCCATTGTTGCTGCTGTAAAGCTTCTTAGGAGTGTGCTAACCCTGAAGGAACTTGTTTTAACTGGATGCCGGAACCTTGTGGAAAATAGCGAGGCGTAAATTCATTAGAAACAGCTAATGAACTGAACGACATGAGCTTAGCATTTTGTACCATCTCCTTCGGGAGCCATTACACGCTAACGTTCAAGTATGAGTTGCAGCAAATTAAAGTCCACACTAATGATCACATACAGAGTTTAAAACTATGGGATTTACCTTTTTTTTTTTATGCAAACAAAAAATAAAAATAAAAACCTCGGCGGACATGTTTAGTGTGAATACAAAACCCTCACAATAATCCCTTAATATGTTTTTAATCGTACGAATGGAAAAGAATACATCAACTTCTCCCCTAACCTTCGCGGCCTCATTACGGGCGCATAGTAATGGTAAGCGTGTCAGCGAGGGCAAATTAGCAGAGAGAAGAGCAGCTCGGATAATTAAGACCTAATATTTAAGGGGATGAGCAGGTAAACAGCGCGCGGGTGGGTCGACCGTTCCCGCGGGGCTCGGAGTCAACGCGGCTCTGAAATAGGCCACCGGTCCAGTCAACGCGGCCCGTGGCTACGTCCGTTATTAGCCTCATTAGCATCGCTCCTGTGCAGATGAGAAAAGCGGGCTGCAGGCCGGAAACCACACGACCACGAGTCATTAGAAGACCGTTTGTTTCGTCTGTTTGTCGTCTATGGTATAAAGCATTAAACTAGGTCAGTCAGTGGTGCAAGAACGGAACCAAATGACCTTAGCTGGACTTGAAGTAGTCGATGTTGCTGCAGCAGTAGCACTCAGAAACATGCTAGATGACACTGATACTGCTGACAAGAACCAGGAAATTACCACCATGTTAGTCCAGTGCTCCGGTCTCTGCACTGGCTTCCTGTCACTCAGAGAACAGAATTTAAAACAGCTCTGCTTGTGTACAAGTCGTTTCATGGTTTAGCACCAAAGTCCATCTCTGACATGTTGGAGCCGTATGAACCATCTCGGGCCCTGAGAACTTCAGGGAGGGGTCTCCTGGTGGTTCCCAGAGTCAGGACTAAACACGGTGAGGCTGCGTTTCAGTTTCATGCAGCTAAAATCTGGAACAGTCTTCATGAGGATGTGAGACAGGCCTCAACTCTGACAATGTTCAAATCCAGGCTGAAAACAGCTCTTTTTACCCGAGCAGATGAAAACTGAAAGTATTTTATCTGCACTCTTGCCTTTTACTGTCATTGATAAATTTTTATGTTGGATGTTTTAATGATTGATTTGATCTGTTTTCTTGTAATTTTATGCAACTGTGAAAGCACTTTGAATTGCCTTGTGTATGAATTGTGCTCTACAAATAAACTTGCCTTGCCTCAGTTGGACCGCCCCCTCACCATCCATCCATTAAAAAAAGGACTTAAAACCCACCTTTTTACACAAGCTTATTTTAACAGCTAATGCTTGTTTTTTTTTATAGTCCTGTCTTTTAACATGTTGTATATGTTTTTAACTATGCTGTCCACTGTAGCACTTTGAGATTTGGTGTCAAATGTAAAGTGCATTACAAATAAAATTTATTATTAGCCTCGACCATAGATGGGAGCAACATCCGGGAACTTTCGGGGGAATCGAGAGTTACAAATTGCATTAGTGTGTATGTGGAAACAAGATTATTTTTCATTCTGGGGATAAAATATTCTAAACCAGGGATCAGAACCTCAGGAAAATGGCCGTTCTTGATTACGGACACATCAAGTCACTGTCAGAAGACGATGTTTTATTTTTTGTGGAAACTTATATGAGCGAGTTTAGCGATTGCTGCTATCTGTCAGGCTTCATTACTGAGGAAACAGCTCCACATTGTGGCCGTGTATTAGGCACTTTGTAACGTCTTTAATCGGTAAATATTCAAACTCATCAAACATGTTCAGCGTTAGGCCCAATTAATTATTCTCTCGGTTTTAAAACGCACATTAATTTAGCAATAGCAGCTAGTAGATTAGCAGCTGAATGAACCATGAACCATTTGCTCTCATAAGCTACGAAAATGCATCGTAGGCTGTATGATTTTAATTTAATGATAATAAAAGGGACAGACTAAAAGCTGAAGCTGTAATGGCATTATAAAGCAACCAGCCAAAAATGTCATGATCACAGTGGGTACCGTCTTAACCGTCTTCTCTGTGAATTACCTGAAGCAACAGGTCCATGGCTTCCTTTTCATGTTCCATAAATATGTATAATGAGCTGTTGCTTCCCCCCCAAAAAAGTGGACTTCCTTGTCATGGCAGAGGATGGGGAAGTTTTTTAAAGTTGAAGAGAAACCGTGTGGTCATGTCAAGACGGCAATCATTTTAGTATTTCCCCTGCTGAGTATAGGAATATAATTTATTTTAACCATAAATCAGACCAAACTCTCAACTGCGTCACATTGAATCATGCAGAGTGTTGTAACTTTTTGCACAAGTTTTCGATGGTGATTAAAAGCTGACCTGGTCTTACGGTCTTTTTAGTCACTTAAAAATCATTACACCCAGTCCTAGGCTGTGTCCGAATGTCCACCCTAGTCCCTAACCCCTCATTCCCTACATAGGCCCGCACTATATAGCAGACTCTATAGTCCACTGATTCTGTGGCGATTCGGACAGAAGCCACTACTTCCTCTTTTTTTTTTCTGAATTTATTTATTGTTACAAACGTTTATTTTATGAAACAGAACGACAGTTTTGGCACTTTTACAGGCAATTTATTTGACATTTAAATTAAAACTATCATAAAAAAAAAAAATCACTCCAGCGTTAGCTCAAAGACGTGCAGAAAGTAGGTCAGCAGAATGAGTAACTACATCTGCTAAAAGTCGCTAAACTCCGGAAAAAAAATATTTCTGCGATAAAGATCAACCAAACTCATGAAACAGTGGAGATAAATACGAGTCAGATATATTTTACATGGATTTTACATGAATGGCTTGGATGATTTGAGAGGAAGCTATCGGTCATTTAACAGCTCGAGCTAAAGGTTAGCAGCTAACGCTAGCATTTTTCACCGTAACCGTTTATATTTAAGTCATTTATTCATGATAAATACGCAACACACGATTGAAACAGCGGATTTCATTCCGTCGTGTTGTTTAGTTCAAAGACCTGTTGCTGTCAGGCATTCTTCTCCGACTCTCGCAACGCATTGTGGGCTATATTGACCCGTTTAGTGACCGCTGATGCTCACTACTTTTCAGAATGCATTGTGGGAAATTTTGAGTGCATTACTTTTTTCTCTCTGGACATTCGGACACCCCTACAAAATGGCGTGACCACTATATAGTCACTATATAGGGAATAGTGCGGACATTCGGACACAGCCCTAGTCACGATCGAGTCACTCCTCCTCCTTTTTGGGTGATTTGTCTAGAAGTGCAGTTATTCTACAACCACTCTTTATCCTATGTGCTCAAACAATATCGTGCAAAAGGTAAAAAAAAAAAAAAAGAAAGTCCTATGCTTATGGTAAATGCTGTAAACATAATTGCAGACTAACTTGATGGTGGTACAATGGCTAGGTCTGTCTGTGAATACCGGCCCCAGTGAGACCCTTTTCAGTGGAGTTCATAAAAATAACAATAAAAGCAACAGTCCGTATTCAAAGTGAGTTCTTGAGTCCTGTGAACAAGGGTCATCCTCCTGTTTTTTGCCTCGTGCGCGAGGCTCGCTTCTCTGTCCCCGCTGATTGCTGGCATCATTAATTTCCACGTGTGGGCTCCGGACACTGTGCGCCAGAGACGGCACTTTGTTGTTTCTGAAATATTACACGCCGACTGCCTGCGGTCAAGTCTGGACACTGTCCCAAATAGACTCATCAATTATTAAGAGCATCCTGCCCCGGTGCACGCCACAAAGAGACAAATCGAGCCGGCGCACGGGTCCAGGGCTGAAAATTCAAAACATGAAAGCGATATTTTGGTAACTTTATTGGAGAGGCAAGTGGATTGAGATTCTGTTGTGCGTTAAAGAGAACATTTACAAATATTTCTGATATCTTAGCATAGATTTGAATGGTTATACAATGCACCTGGGTCCAAAAACACTCTGCTATTTCATATGAAAAATCTCAGACATAACAACAGCTCTAAATCCTAATCCAGTCTTTATTAGGATCCAGCTGTAATGAGCCGTGCAGACGTGCATCAGGTGGCCACTCGTGTTCATCTTTCACGTGGTGCAGCAGGCCAATCCACATGGTCTAAAAATGTGGATTGCAGATTGAACAACATTTTTTTGTAGATTAGAATTTTACCTAGTAAGGGGTCAAATGCAAATAAATAATAAAGAAAAACATGTACAGTACTTACAAAAAATCTGTCATAGTTCTCAGAACCAGAACTGGTCAGAACCAGAAACGGTTACATATATCCTTCAATATGAGGAGAATTCTCATAGACTGTAAAAAAGAATAGACAGCTCCTCCCCGTTTACCACAATGACCACGTTCGAGGGGGAAATCACGGCGGATTTACAGGCTCCTCCTCTCCAGCTGACGAAGCATGTTCCTAAAAAGGGCATAAGGGCGGGATCTTGACTGTAGACCCGGCCCTCGCGGGGCGTGTAATGGGCGTGTATTTCTGTTGTAATCGCGCCCATGGCCAGGCAGCGACGTAAACGGCCTGTCAATCAAAGTCAGGCCCTCATTAATTATGCAAGATTTCTAAAATATCATACTACGATAAAAAGCCCGGTGCCCCATATTGTTTTTAACCCAGCGTAATCACAGGAGGAATATCTAGCTCTAGCCACTTTTAAACCATGAGGCACCGGCATTAAAGTTGTTTTTAACGCGTCTAAAGTCCAATGCATTCCAATGGGGGAATAGCGGTCATATGGAGGTACTACAGCAAAGGTGGAGCAATGGCGGCCTCCAGTGTCGTAGTCACAAAGCAGAGCAGTCAGCGGCCATTGAGAATTCTGCAGTCCCGTTGTTGGCCACCCTGAGACAGAAATGATTTTTTAATTTTTGGCGCCATGCCACATGTCATATGAGTGGTCCACTCCGATGTCTTTGTTTATTCCACTTTCTAAATTTCAAATGTCATTGTTGATTTGTAATACCACACATCATTGGTAATTGACTAACAATAGCAGCTGACGCCACATGCTCAAATCTGAGTATGTGTATCAGTGCACACCTCAGTGAGATTCGCCTCTTTGTTACATACGTTTGATTTATTTGTAAAATGCATCGAAATATTAGAATGCAAGATAAAAATATTGTATATAACAAAGAAATTCAAGTTGATACCCTTTTAAAATGGGTTAAACTTGTGGTACAATATCAATGGAAGCAACTCAAAAATGTAGATCAATGCGCATATTTTTTGAGTATGTCTTCAGTTAATAAAAGGTTTTACTGTTGAGAAAATCAAGTTAAATTAAAAGTCGCAGTCAGCTGAAGACGATATCAATTCAGATTAGACTTTCTGATCTGATTACTCTCCAAGAAGCTATTTTGGTCTCATCTGACCAAAGCACCTTCTTCTATATGTTTGCCATATATAGCAAACAGCTAACAGGACTTCTTATGGTTTCTTTTAAAAATGCCACTCTTCCATAAAGGCCAGATTTGTGCAGTGTACCACTAATAGTTCTGTGTCCAGTTTCCCCCACCTGAGCTGTAGCTCTGCAGTTCATCCAGGGTCATCATAGGCTTTATGGCAACAGCTCTGGTCAGTGCTGTCCTTGTTCGGTCAGTAAGTTTAGGAGGACGGCTGGGTCTTTCCATTCCTGAATAGTGTATTTATCTGTACTTTGAGATGTTCAAGGCTTTGGAAGCTGTATACTTCTCTGTAAGTTTATCCCAGACCTGTGTGGTGTGTTTTTGGACTTCATGACCTCTGAGACCAACACAGAGCAGCTGTATTTGAACTTTATTTAGATTACACACGGGTAGACTCATTTATTTAGTCATTAGGTCAACATGTGATCATCCAGGAATCATCATGCAACTTCTCAAGCACTAAAAGGAAAGGGGGGGGAGGGGTAGATACTTTTGCAAACCCCACTTCTTCATACATTTTGGTTGTCCGGCGCTCAATAGTACTTTGTTTACAATTTTGGCGAGGGATTCAGCCGTACATGTGCGTGGAGTAGACAAAGACCCTCCTGTTTATTGTCTGGGAACTGCCTTCTCAAACTAAAAGCGCAGAAATGAGTCGAGCATGTTTTAATTCTTAAGGCAATTCCTCGCGGGCATTTCCCATTTCTTCACATGCCACGGCGGCACAAGAGTCGTGTTCGCCGCTCTGTTCTCCTCTGGCACCTCAGAAACAAAGATTACGCAACGCCTCTTGAAGAAACGGGAGAAAATAATCACCGCGGCTCCGGAGTGTCAAAAGAAAAGGTAATTAGCGGCGCCGGATTAATCACAGATAGGGAAATTGCAATCATACTTGTTCTTATTAACTCTCATTATTTCGTGGCCCACCGTGAAATGATTCTTCTGCCGTTGCATTGCCTCGCGAGAGCATATATTTTACACAAATACGATATCCCTCGAGATTCGAACTGGAAAGCTTTGGGTTTGTTGTTGGCGCTTTTCAAGAAAATCTCCGGGAAAACCGATGAACGACGAGCACAGGAACTTGTTTTAAATGTTTTTAAATGGGATGACATTTTCAAAATCACTGCGGTACAGTTCGACACGGGAAAAACAATTTCAGAAAAAGTAACACTTTTTTTTAACCCCAGTTCGGCTTTACCCAAATCTATAAAAGCTTCTTAGAAAAAAGCGTTATAATAGAGATGAAAACACACTGGAAAAGCACTGCTACAATAAAAGAGCGACAAAAACACAAATAAAACGGATGCAAAAGCGACGACAAAAGCGATGAAAGACACGGCGAAAAAACACATGACAAAAGAGCTTTAAAAAAAAGTCAAACAATAACAAATGTCAAAAACACGACAAAAAAGCTTTAAAAAAATGAAAAAACAACACAAAAAAGTGACACTCACAACAAAAAAGTGTAAAAATAAACAATTTAAAGAAAAGCAACACAAAAACTGGGGATTTTTTTTTTTAATAACCACAAAAATTTGTCAAAGGTCCACATGGTCGAAATAAAGCGACCGTGGCCGTGTCTGTTTTGCCTTATTGTTTACATTAGCCAAGTTAGCGGCTAATTTTATTCTGGAAATTCACTGGCCGGTGCCTGACTTCCTGTTTGGTTCTTGTAGTACCGAGGCCGTCTATGACTTCTTGCGTGTTTTTTTCCCCCCACAGATTTTAGTTGCGTTATTTGTGCTTTTCCAGCTCGCTTTTGTTGCTCTTTTGCTGCATTTTCGTCACATTTTTCAAGTGTTTTTGTCTTTTTTAATCTCTCCTTTGTCATGTTTTCATCTCATTTTTTCTGTTTTTTCTGTCACCCTAGTCGTGTGTTTTTGTCTTTTTTTTTGTTGTGTAATTTTTGCTTTTTTGGCACTTTTATGCCAGTGTCTTATTTGAAAGCTAAGACCTAGAAAACTGATCTAAGCCGTTTCCTTGCATTGTCGTCATTGTGTTTTTGTTTTTTTTATGCGCTTTTTTTGACACATTTTGGTTGCTTTTTCCTCACTGTATGCTTTGCCTTTTTTGTTGCATTTTTGTAACTTTTTGGTGGGATTTTAATCCTCGTTTTTGCCACTATTTTGAATCTTTCTTTCAAGAAACTTTTTGCCAGACTAGAGTTAATTAGCGCGGTTAAGGTGAGGGTAAAGAGGTCTGAGAAAATGCCAAGAAGAATTTAAACTATAAAACAGATTTAATTTCACCCTTTTCCACAGAACGGATCCAAAATAAACAGTGCACTTGTCGCTACTGTACGTCGGTGACTTATCCTATAAATAAACCGACACCAAAAGCACTTTCCATTGCATTATTGATTTCCTGTCATCAAAACCGCAAAGTATCGCCCCAAGGGACACAACAACAGGCTGAGTCGAAAGCCACATTTTCGGGGAGCGTTTGCGTTGCGTCCAGGCGGGTTGTTGTCTTGGAATAAATGTGCAGGGGCATCCGGAGTGCGAGCGTTTACAAGGAGAGCGCGGTGACCTGACATGTGGCGGCACAGCTGGACAACACTAAATGAATCCACAAAACCACCTCCCCCCCAGCGATCGCCCTGGGCCCCCCACCCCCCGCGACTCCAGAACATTGAACGGTCAACAGAGAACCGGGCCCTCAGTGATATAAAGGAGCATTTTACTGCGTTTTGTATTACCCTTGGCTACGACCTGGAGAAACCCTTTGGAAACATCTACGCTGGCATTTTACCCTGACTCCCGTGCAAATAATCTTTTATATGTTTTGCCGCTCCCCTGTTGAGTGTCCACTGATTGTGGTGCGGAGTTTTCCAGCAAGAACATAAATGGTTCCCGTCAAAAGTCGTAACATCTGCACCCGTGCACCTGTTTGAGCAACGAGGAAACTGGACCCTAAACAACCATCACAAGATTTTAGTTTCTTAAGAAAGGAAGAAAAGAGTCATAAATCCCCTTTCCTTACCTGATAGAAATGTACTCCACATTTTATTTAACTCACTGATTTTGATTGAGCTATAAAAAGGCAGTATTGATGAAAAAGATGTACATTACTTTTAATTTTGAAGTTGGCCAATGCAGGATTTGATACATTCCAATAATTCAAATTTAGCTAAGATATTTGTCAGACATGAATCTAGATCTCGCTTGCAGGGAGAACTTCCATTCTGATGACGACCCCTGTCCTCAGAAACACTACACAAGGATCACGGCTCCAGCGATACGAACAGTTAAAAGACTGAAGACTTCAAGTTATTGTCACGTAGTAGGAAAGAGCACGTGAATATACGCACAATTTGCCTACATCAGGAACAAGTTCTTCTTTCAAAATATTCTACTCTCAAACGAAAGTGTTGCGATCCTTGTGACCTTCACCCAAACCGGAGGAGGTGCAGTTTTTTAAAGAGCAACTAAACACCTAATCAACTTTTTGTTGCTGATAAACTATCTATATGGGTCACTAACACAGTTATCTACATGTCCTTATCATTATTTTGACATTTTAGTGCAAACTTGTTCAAAATCCAATTTTTGTACAAAACCGTCTGTTCAGCGCCTCTCACGTTTGAACAGCACTTACTGCATTTGAATTTAGGGGTTGGCTGATGACGTACCATCATACGTCGCCAAATCTGCCGCTGTGGTATAAAAGCTGACCCCTCCCCTTTTGTGACGTGTGCACAACATGCTTGTCACAGAGACCAGGGAGCGGGAGGATGAGGAGAGAAGACCCGAGACGGGATTTGACCTACAGGCTCCGCTCCACTCTGTGAACCACAGCACTCACACCCCCGACCTCTCCTACTAAATAAAGACAAATGTTTCCCCAAAATACCAGATTCACTTATTTAGTGACATGGCTGGATGTTTTCACGTTGAAACTACAGACACGATAAAGCTGTATCGGGCAGACAGAGCTCATCAGGGCTGTCAGTGCTTATGAGACGGGGCTGAGGGCTTTTTACTGTAGTCTCCCCCAGGGAGAGCTCACAGACACCGGGGGCAGCAGTTAGCCCTCCCCTGCCTTCGAGGCTCAGAGCGGGGCAGTGTGTGACTGAGTGTCCGCTAAAGCCAGGAGGGGGAACTGGGAGATACGAGCGCCAAATGTCCGCCGCGTGTGCTCGGCATGTAGCCGGGACGACGGGCTCGAGAGTCCGGGAAAGTGGCGCCACATGTCCGGAGAAGCTAGCCGGTACGAGAGGCTGCAGTGGCGCAAACATTGTCTAAATGCGGCATAACGGGAGTCAGTCAGTCCCGGTCACACATGGTCTGAGACTGTCAACAGAGCAAAGACCGCCCACACACTCCCCCTCCCCGCGTCTCCCCAAAGCCTCCCGCCACGCCTCTTTCGCTGAGTTTTTTGAATTTTGGGAGTGGGTGGAGTAAACTCTGGAAGGGGTGTTTTGTAGTAGCTCTTTAAGCCAATCCGCGGGTGAAAAAAACTGTTTTGCCTTGCTGTTTTTCAATATAAAATGTCTATCTTTTTTAAAATCAAAATCACAATTTCGAATGACAAAATCTCAAATCCAAGGCTCTTTGAGCTGCTTTTCCAATAAGAGAGGGAGAAAGGGGTGGTTTCTCATCATTGCAGGAGCACATCTGTTTACTGGTAAACAATATTGAACATTCCAGCCGCGCCATATGTCCGCGGGTTTTTCAGATATTTTTACATTCTTACATCCAAATTTGCTCACGTATGAACAAGAAAACCCCTCCATTTTTTTATTTGTTGTAGTTGACACTGCTGCATATTTCCTAGTCTTCAACTAGAAACTACAGTATATCTCATAATGACCTGTCCAGAATTTCTAAGCACTGTTTGAACTGGCCCGTCGAAAAGGAGTAGAAATCCGAAAAAGAGTCTGAAATTTTTATTGACTTTTTGTTTGTGATTGACGTTAAATCTTGAAATAAATCAATCTGAGGCGCTGTGTGTATAAATGTATGGAATTGTACAGAACATATTTAGATTTCTGGTGGTCTACCCTTTACATAAACACCAGTTTTTTTGAAAATCGGACCAGTGGTTGCCGAGTTACAGCAATTTGAAATTAGGCGGCTACGCCCTTTTTCGCGAAAAAGTGAATAAAAGAAACTGCGATATCATATTAGGCTTTAGTGATTATATATAAAACTGTTGATGTAATCTGTGCTTTAAGATTCATTTGAATTTGACATTTAGTTGTTGTATGTACGGCTGATCCACTGGGGGCGTGTGCTGGAAGGAGGAGTCAGATTCCAATGGCCCTGATTGGTCGGGGAGGACACACCTACTCCTATATCTGGTGTCGCTGAAGGAGTGAAGTTCACTCTCGCCTTGGACCCTGGTCAGCAGAGCAGCTCAGCGGAGCAGATGTGCTTCAGTTTGTAATATAGGGAATAAACTATGATTTTTGATTATAATGGACCGAGTCTCCGTCCTTTCGTACAGTAGTAAAGAATGCGCATTCAACCAGTGTTAATGTTGACAACATATTTTAATTTAGTTTTAGTCCAATTTTAGGCGTCAAAAAAATCACTTTGGCTAAAATTAAGACTAAATATTTTAATCGACGAAATTAACACTGCTTTCAACAAGCCCTATGTGTCAATTACAACATATAAAAATGGAGGGGTTTTCTTTTTCATACTTGAGCAAATTTGGATGTAAGAATGTAAGAATGTAAAAATATCTGAAAAACCGCGGAAAACCCGTGGACATGTCACAGGTTCGAGTCCGATTGGAGGATGTTATGGGTGTGGTGTAGCCAATAAAACAAATGCAGTTTAAAAAGGATAAAATACAATTTAATATAAAAAGTTCAAAGGGGACAAACTACCATAAAAACAACCGGTTGCAACATTAAAAAGCCCGTATAAAAGTGGGGATAAAACAAAGAGGGCTAAAACCTGGGGGTTTAAAAGGGACTAAAAATGAGCGGGCGTGCGTGCTCCAAGGTGCTTCTGGTTTCCGTAATGTAAGAAGGTGCGTAGTTATGTCCCGTCCATCGCCGGTGTCCTTCTTTTTGCCTTGCTGTTTTTCAATATAAAATGTCTATCTTTTTTTAAAATCAAAATCACAATTTCGAATGACAAAATCTCAAATCCAAGGCTCTTTGAGCTGCTTTTCCAATAAGAGAGGGAGAAAGGGGTGGTTTCTCATCATTGCGGGAGCACATCTGTTTACTGGTAAACAATATTGAACATTCCAGCCGCGCCGTATGTCCGCGGGTTTTCCGCGGTTTTTCAGATATTTTTACATTCTTACATTCTATCCAAATTTGCTCAAGTATGAACAAGAAAACCCCTCCATTTTTTTATTTGTTGTAGTTGACACACAGGGCTGCATATTTCCTAGTCTTCAACTAGAAACTACAGTATATCTCAAAATGACCTGTCCAGAACTGGCCCGTCGAAAAGGAGTAGAAATCCGAAAAAGAGTCTGAAATTTTTATTGACTTTTTGTTTGTGATTGACGTTAAATCTTGAAATAAATCTGAGGCGCTGTGTGTATAAATGTATGGAATTGTACAGAACATATTTAGATTTCTGGTGGTCTACCCTTTACATAAACACCAGTTTTTTTGAAAATCGGACCAGTGGTTGCCGAGTTACAGCAATTTGAAATTAGGCGGCTACGCCCTTTTTCGCGAAAAAGTGAATAAAAGAAACTGCAATATCATATTAGGCTTTAGTGATTATATATAAAACTGTTGATGTAATCTGTGCTTTAAGATTCATTTGAATTTGACATTTAGTTGTTGTATGTACGGCTGATCCACTGGGGGCGTGTGCTGGAAGGAGGAGTCAGATTCCAATGGCCCTGATTGGTCGGGGAGGACACACCTACTCCTATATCTTGTGCCGCTGAAGGAGAGAAGTTCTTTCTCGCCTTGGACCCTGGTCAGCAGAGCAGCTCAGCGGAGCAGATGTGCTTCAGTTTGTAATATAGGGAATAAACTATGATTTTTTATTATAATGGACCGAGTCTCCGTCCTTTCGTACAGTAGTAAAGAATGCGCTTTCAACCAGTGTTAATGTTGACAACATATTTTAATTTAGTTTTAGTCGTAATCTTTTGACGAAAATGTAATTACATTTTAGTAGACTAAATTTAGGACAAATTTAGTCGACTTTGTATTAATAATATTCATTATAATCATATATAATCAAGGTCCTCTGCTTCATGGAGCTGCTCCCTCATGAACAAAGCTCAGAGCTGTTCCTTTGGCAGTGAACTTACATGATATGAGGCTCTTTCAGACGGTCAATAGAAGTTTGGATGATTTTAGTCTCTCCTTTCCATTTTTATTTAGTCTCATTTTACTCGACTAAAATATCTGGACATTTTAGTCATAGTTTGAGTCGCATGAAAAACTTTTAATTTAGTTTTAGTCCAATTTTAGTCGTCAAAAAAATCACTTTGACTAAAATTAAGACTAAATATTTTAGTCGACGAAATTAACACTGCTTTCAACAAGCCCTATGTGTCAACTACAACATATAAAAATGGAGGGGTTTTCTTTTTCATACTTGAGCAAATTTGGATGTAAGAATGTAAAAATATCTGAAAAACCGCGGAAAACCCGCGGACATACGGCGCGGCTGGAATGTTCAATATTGTTTACCAGTAAACAGATGTGCTCCGGCAATGATGAGAAACCACCCCTTTCTCCCTCTCTTATTGAAAAAGCAGCTCAAAGATTCTTGGATTTTAGATTTTGTCATTCGAAATTGTGATTTTGATTTAAAAAAAAAAGATAGACATTTTATATTGAACATCAACAAGGCCAAAAACCGGACAGTTTTTTTCACCCGCGGAATGGCTTAAACAAACTGCACAATTCTGGCAACCCTGACTCCCGTGCGTAGAATCTTTTATATGTTTTGCCGCTCCCCTGTTGAGTGTCCACTGATTGTGGTGCGGAGTTTTCCAGCAAGAACATAAATGGTTCCCGTCAAAAGTCGTAACATCTGCACCCGTGCACCTGCATTTGTCAGACATGAATCTAGATCTCGCTTGCAGCCTCCATTCTGATGACGACCCCTGTCATCAGAAACACTATACAAGAATCAGTGTGTTCTGCAATTCTTATTATTATGATAATAATAAGAACAACTTTTCATGTATGTGTAAATGCAGGGCTTACTCTGTACTCACCCATAGATGACGGTGTTAACGAACATCCCTAGTTGGTTAAGGTTCTCGGTGTTTGTGAGGTCCAGAATGTTGGAGGCAACCAGGGACACCATTCCGAAAGGCAGGTACCTAACCGCAGTCACATGGTCAGAAGGTTTTCAGTGTTGGGTTGGGGTACAGGGTCATTGCACTCACCACATCATCAGCCCCACTATGTCCTTCAGTTTGGTGTTGGTATATTTCACCAGGTTGACGACTGGTTCTCCAAGTGGGCCGAGTTCCCTCAGAGTATTACCCCAAAGGAAGGACCAAACCATGAGGCCCATGATGTTGGTGCCCTCCACTTGCATTCCCTTAAGGATGTGCATCGTGGCATTCTGCAGAAACACATGTAACCCGCAGCAGGACAAGGGCTGAAAGTGGCGGCCAAAAAGGGAGGGGACTGAGGCAACTGAAAGTTCTAAACATTTATTACAAACAAAAGTATTAAAGAAAATGAGCACAATACAAATATAAAAACAAAGATTTAAAAACTGCAGGTATGCTGCCAAGCGTTTGACATAAAAACAGGGAACTGACCGGGCGCAGCCGTACGCTGTAGGGAGCGGGGGCAGCTGAAATGTCAAGGGGACAGAAAAACTCACTGCGCCCTCCGTGCAGATCACGCACACACACAACTCCACAAAACAAGAAACTAAAGAGTAAATAAAACATGCAAAAGAAAGACATGCAAACGGTACCACTACAAGCAGGAAAGGTAGTGATGGGGAGGGGGGGCCGCAGTGAACCGTTCCGTCCCTAACCCTCCACCAGCGGACGACCGCGCTCCGGTCCGAACCTGGAGGACACACGACAGTTAAGAACAATTCACTTTGTGTAGCACACAACGGGCTAAAAGCTGTAGCTGCCTAAACAAAACAAAACCTAAGATGCTAACAAAACAAAATGCGCGGCTTTCTACGGAAGCTTCGTTGGACCAAAAAGGCTGCTACGTAACAGAGCAGGTCTGACTCAAGGCCGGTCGGCGTTCGCACCAGCAGCGAACCACACTGGAGTCCACATGGAACTGAACCGAGACCACCTCCAGAAAGTGGTCTCGGTGGACCCTAAACAACCGTCACAAGATTTTAGTTTCTTAAAGGAAGAAAAGAGTCATAAATCCCCTTTCCTTACCTGATAGAAATGTACTCCACATTTTATTTAACTCATTGATTTTGATTAAGCTATAAAAAGGCAGTATTGAGGAAAAAGATGTACGTTACTTTTAATTTTGAAGTTGGCCAATGCAGGATTTGATAAATTTCAATAATTCATATTTGGATTTGTCAATGTTACATAACCATATTGGAAATCGTGTATCTTTTCAGGACGTTTTTGTCATTTAGTGACCAGGATAGCTGAGATATTTGTCAGACATGAATCTAGATCTCGCTTGCAGGGAGAACTTCCATTCTGATGACGACCCCTGTCATCAGAAACATTATACAAGAATCACGGCTCCAGCGATACGAACAGTTAAAAGACTGAAGACTTCAAGTTATTGATGTTACGTAGTAGGAAAGAGCACGTGAATATACGCACAATTTGCCCACATCAGGACCAAGTTCTTCTTTCAAAGTATTACACTCTCAAACTAAAGTGTTGCGATCCTTGTGACCTTCACCCAAACCGGAGGAGGTGCAGTTTTTTTAGCCATTCCGCGGGTGAAAAAAACAGTTTTGCCTTGCTGTTTTTCAATATCCAGACATCCATTCACTGTCCGTTCTGTACAATTCCATACATTTATACACACAGTGCCTCAGATTTATTTATTTCAAGATTTAATGTCAATCACAAACAAAAAGTCAATAAAAATGTCAGTCTCATGTTCACTTTTTCGGATTTCTACTCCTTTTCAACGGGCCAGTTCAAACAGTGGTTAGAAATTCTGGACAGGTCATTATGAGAAATACTGTAGTTTCTAGTTGAAGACTAGGAAATATGCAGCAGTGTCAACTACAACATATACAAAAATGGAGGGGTTTTCTTTTTCATACTTGAGCAAATTTTTAGATAGAATGTAAGAATGTAAAAATATCTGAAAACCCGCGGACATACGGCGCGGCTGGAATGTTCAATATTGTTTACCAGTAAACAGATGTGCTCCGACAATGATGAGAAACCACCCCTTTGAAAAAGCAGCTCAAAGAGCCTTGTGCGATGGATATGACACGGGCACGAGTGGACTGGTTTTAAGTTGGTTTTAGTGTGTTTTTATCTGCATGGTTTTATGTTTGATTTTATGCATGTTTTATTCTAAGCTCGTTGCCCCGCCCCTTCTTGATTGCCCCAAGTGGGCACACCTGGGTGGAAGGAATAAAAGCAGAAGCGGTTGGAGACAGAGAAGGACAAAAAAAGGTGACGACAAGGACGCACGGAGGGAGGCAGGCGGGCAGGGCCGGGCCTGGCCTGGCCTGCCCCTTCGACAGGAAACGGGGACGGAACGGGGACACATGGCCGCCATGGACGGAAGGGCCGTGGGCGCGCAGGAGAGGCCAGGAAGGCGGCTCGGGAGCGCTCGGGAGAGGGAAGTCCCCCGGACAGGCGCGGCGGGGTCGAGCCGCGGCGACAGGCTCCCCCAGCTCACGTGCCCCGAGGCGGACCCCTGGACTTGGACGCAGCTCCTGGAGCCGCTGTGGTCGGGAGGCGCGGCGGAGAGGAAGGAGGCGAGGACTGGCTGGTGGAGAAGGGCACCGGCGATGGACGGGACATAACTACGCACCTTCTTACATTACGGAAACCAGAAGCACCTTGGAGCACGCACGCCCGCTCATTTTTAGTCCCTTTTAAACCCCCAGGTTTTAGCCCTCTTTGTTTTATCCCCACTTTTATACGGGCTTTTTAATGTTGCAACCGGTTGTTTTTATGGTAGTTTGTCCCCTTTTAACTTTTTATATTAAATTGTATTTTATCCTTTTAAACCGCTTTGTTTTATTAGCTACACCACACCAATAACATCCTCCAAATCGGACTCGAACCTGTGACAGATACACTAGCGACCACTTGCTGAAGAACCGATAAATAGTACGCATAAAAAATGTACAATAATCACTGCGCGAATCGGCCATCGGCATGCATTATACGATTGTTTAATTAGCGATATAAAGTTATACGAATCGGTCTTTTGTCAAAAAATTTACCGCGGCCGTGTGGAAACAAACAAGGCTTCATTTTCTCGATCTGATAGCAATTTAGTAGGGTTGTTGCCCTCAGCAAGAGCTAGATTTAAATGCCATCCAAGTACTGATCTAATATGTGTTGGCCTAAATTCAGGGGCAAAGAACAAGTATCCTGAAATATGCAGTTTTCTATCCTCTTGATGTGGATTTGATGACCTATATCTAAAGAAACATCAATTTCTTCAAAGTCCGGAAGAGATTCATCCTGATCTTCTCTAGAAAATTCCTTAATCCACGTTTCGTAATGTAGTAAAGGGGTCCCTGAAGATGAAGATGAAGAGCAGTGTCAGCGTTTTTTTTTTTTCGACGGAAGCTCGTTCAGCAGATATGCTCCTATGGCATATACATGGCACTTCTTGGGCATCGTTCTGGGGGTTATCTTTATCATCTCTGTCACACATTTAGGTTTGAGAGAGAGGTTCTCTGAATGTTTCTGCACAGATTTGACGACTTCATGTAGCTCATCGTCCTCTGGTGGCAGCTCGCAGGTGACATCTTTATCTATAAACGCGATCGCCTCTTCGTCCGTGTTTACGTCTAACTGCAAGAGTCCACAACGTTCTGCCCACTCTTAAGTCCTCTACAGTTTGATCTCTGCCTTCCTGTCTCAAAACTGTGTTAATTCAGTTTTTCCAGCGCATATCAGCGCTGGAAAAAGAACAGAACCAGGTCGTGTTTTTGCACTTCTGAAAATCACGATGGAAAACTCCAGGAGGTGGATCTTCAGCGCTTGAGCTGGAAAAGACTTTTCCTGGGGCTCCTCCTGCTGGCAGCTGTAGGAACGACTTAATAAAAAAAACTACAGCGTAGGTCCTATAAACGCACTTTGAGCCAATATAATGCTGGATTATGTGTTTTAAAAACATGGAGGACAGTTTTAAGTTTGAACAATGACGCTTGTATACAGGAAGTACAGAACAAAGTGCAGGAACAGTATAACTGGATGATTACTCAAAACTACGTGAATGCAAAGGAGACGTGTAAGTGTGATCTTACAGGACCAAAGAGGACCGTTTGCAGAAGAGGACTTTCTGGACATTTGAAGGATCACTGGCGGCGTCGCACTTCTTTTCCTCCATACCGTCACAAAACTGCGTGGCGATGACCACCCCGCAGACTTTAATCACCACAAACGCCCCCATCTGAGGAAAACAGAGAACACTGGCTTGTATATTGCGATAAAAATGCTAAACATTTTTGCCTAAATGGAACACATTTATTTCCAGTAAATGTGTACTTATTTCTAGATTACTTTTTCCAGTGCAGAAAATGAGTCTTGCCTGTGTAAACTACTCTGGCTAGCAAGACGACACGCTTTTCCTCTCGCATAGACCTTTGAGGTCAAAACAGCCACATTTCATCCCCGTTTTAATGAGGCGAGCGTCAAACGTGTGACCGTACTTACGATGATGACGAGAACGAAGTACACAAAGCTCCAGAAGGAAAAACTGTCCATGACCATATACATGATGTCCGACCAGCCCACCAGAGTAATGACCTGGGGGAGACAGACAGTTATATACAGTAGATGGATGGATGAAACTATTCTGTCACAGTCACAGTATTTATACAAATGTTTTCCTATTTTTGTTAGTGTAATGGAGGTTATACTACAGGACACACAGAAAGAGGGAGACAAGTAAACACTGCACAGGTAAAGAGAGGAAAATATAAAGAACAAGGATATCTGTACATAAAAAATGTATTGCATAGTCAGTGTGTTGAAATTTCACAAAAAATGTGTTAAATATCTCAACACACTGACTGTGTTAAAAACAACACATGTTATGCAGTCCTTAAAAAAATGCACATCCCTGTGTCTAGTTAACACATTTTGTGTTGTTTTCAACACATCTGTTTTAAGAGTGTGGATGGATGAGAGGTTAACCAAACAGGCATATTGAAAAGACTGTTGGCAAGTGTGAAAAAGTTATTAATGTACTTCGTAGCCTGGCTGGCAGTGACTGGGGAGCAGATAGGTCAACTCTGCTCATGATCTATAGAGCAATGATAAGATCAACATTGGACTGTTTTGTATTTGGTGCTGCGGCTAAAACTGTATTAAAAAAGCTGGACAGAGTTTAAGCAAAGGCCCTCAGAGTCTGCAGTGGAGCGTTAAGGCTTTTCCCTCTAATAATGCGCTCGACATTGCAACACAAAGGAATATTCACTCCGTAAAGAGGATGAGGAGGTCCAGTTTGTGCCAGTTGTTTCTCAGGCCCAGAGTCAGCACTTTCGCGACCATTTCCACCACGAGTGTTTTTCCTACATGATTTAGAGTGGTTCTCTGAATGTTTCTGCACAGATGTGACGACTTCATGTAGCTCATCGTCCTCTGGTGGCAGCTCGCAGGTGACGTATCTATCTATAAACGCGATCGCCTCTTCATCCGTGTTTACGTCTAACTGCAAGAGTCCACAACGTTCTGCCCACTCTTAAGTCCTCTACAGTTTGATCTCTGCCTTCCTGTCTCAAAACTGTGTTAATTCAGTTTTTCCAGCGCATATCAGCGCTGGAAAAAGAACAGAACCAGGTCGTGTTTTTGCACTTCTGAAAATCACGATGGAAAACTCCAGGAGGTGGATCTTATTCTCGATGTATCCTCCTGGGTGCGCGGTGACTTTGAGGAGGATCTCCGCGGCGAAGAGGAGCGTGAACAGGATTTTGCAGCCAATTCCCATCAAAGAATGTAAATATACTTACTCCCAAAAAGTCGGTGGCTACCTGTATCTCGACTTCTGTTGCCCAACTACCTACACATTTCATTCTTTTCGTTTGGATATAATCAAACACTGAGGGGGAACAGTGACACCATAAACTCGTGTATGTTACAGGATTCTTTTCTAGTTCTTTTACAACTGAAATCCTAATTCTTCTATGATTCTTTTGAGTTCCACTTACCGCAAGGGAGATTGCACGGGAAAAACAATTCCCATCAGCAACAATGGACACATTTTTGCACGGGGCGCCTAATGACCTACTGGAGGTAATTCTGGGCATATTAATATGTTCAAACTGTATTTCTAACTTCCTACACAAGGACTGGCAAACATCTTTATCAATGGGGGTGGAATACCTAGTTCTCTGACTATGGCTAATAAACTCTAGACCAGCATCAACCTTACTGTTTTTTTACACTCAACACCATCTGTTCTTAAACAATGTTTTCTCGCTGAAATAAAAGTGTACCAAGTCGTCTTACTTGGAAACCTGCTGACAACTCTCTGTGTTCTGAAGAAGTCCGGCAACCAGGAGATGTCGATGCCAAACAGCTTCAGGATCAATCCAAGTAGCCTGTGGGCAGGTGCAAACAGACACGTCACCATTTATTGCTTTCTGAAGTCATTTTAATGCACAGATAAATAAAAGGGATTTATGGAAACATTTCAGATATTAAATAACTGTCTTGAATATGGAGATAACAATTTAATATCCTCTGTGCATAGAATATTTTTGGCTTACTTCCTGTTGGACAGTGTAGGGTAAAGACTATTTGCTGTCCACATTGTAAAATTTAAAAAAGTCAAGCAGAGTGTATTTCATAAACACTAGTTCAAATGGTGGTGCAGAGGGGCGGAAGGGAGGGCAGGGAGTTCAGCTTCCCGATGGCCTTGTTCTTAAGTCGACTCGACCTGGCCCATAGATTCCGCAGTCTCCTCCCTGAAGCCCTGAAGGCATTACCTTGAAGAGACTGTGTGATGGATGCGTAGCGTAGGCGTAGTTAAACCGGACTATCACCGCGAGGTGGGAAGTCCAGGACACAAACCTCAGGCCAGCAACTGCAGACGGACGCCAGGTAGTGGGCAAAGTCAACACCAGCCTCAGAGATGGTACGGCTGGACTTGAGGTTGTTGGATGGAGCGGTCACGACCACGAGCGATGGCGTGCACTCCACGAGAGCTGGATTGCGACTGTCGTTCGCAAGCTCGATCTCAAGCTGTGCGGCGCTCGCTCCAGGGGTGCAGCTGATGCCAAACGAGACCTCGGTGCCTGGCATCGGGACAGGGCCATCTACAAAGTGGCACAGATGGGAGGCTCCAACAATCAGAACAAACTGGAAGAACACTGCACAATAATGGCAATATAAAGTATTGAAAATTACACTTGAAATATTATAAGAACTTTGCGAGTCAGAATTACAGTCATTTCAGCTCATAAAGATTAATGTAGTGTTTTGTTTTTCTTTTTTTTTAAAGGCAAACCTTCTTGTTGGGGCTCGGAGGAGGGATGACCAACTTATGCTGCTTGCCAGTCAGCTCAGAATATGGCCATCGGCGGACTTTGTGACGGAATCCAGTACCGTAGCCTAATAAGAATATAATATTTATAATATTATTTTTTATACTGTATATGTTTTATATGACTGTACAGTTTAAACTTATGATAGTGACAAACACTTACGGTCATCAGCTGGGGGAGGCTGCACAGAAGCGGGGGTCCGCTCTGCCATCCTCTCCTTCGCTGCCTGGGAACGACGGTACGACTTTCTACGAGACATCTGAAATATGTCAGATTAAACATTAAACATGTTTTACTTATAGAGAAAGGTAGGCAAAGGTATAATCTATACAAAGGGTGGAAACATGAGTTGTTTAGAGAACAATGAATTACCATATCATTTTTGCACTGATAAACTGTATAAATGAGTGTTTAATAGTACTGTGTACATGTCTTGGTCATGATTTTGACTTTCAAGTACATAAACCATCTCTTAATAATAATAATAAGCACCTTATGACTAAGACACCACATCTAAACATATCCTCTCAAGCAACAGACTTATACAGGCAGCTCAAAGAAACCATTCGATTCTCGAACATTTAAATCAGCCTGGCCCTGGCAGCAGCGCACAAAACCAAGCTTCCCAATCGGTCACCAACCAGATGTGGGTCTGCGTGTTCAGAAAAGTGGAAGTAGACCATCTTCCTCAATGCAGCAAGCGCAAATCGGGCCAAAACAATCCAATAATGGGCTTAATTGAGGAATACTGACTTAGCCCTGGTTCAGTCTGGGTTTGGGACTGGTTTAGTCCTGGTCTCGAGCAGTGGTACAATGTCGTATTTAATGTTCATTTGAGGGGCAGTCTTTTCTTTTCAATTGTTGGTTCCAACCACCATTCCGGTCAGGTGCATTATGGGGCCATTTTGAAAATCTCATGTCTATGTCTTTGTCCGTTGCACTTGAGGGAACCCGATTACACCGCACAGCCTCTGAAATAACATCAGAAGTTAAATTAAGAAAACTCGACATTATACCCAGGTGGCAGCGACATTATACCCAGGTAGGGCGCGGCAGCGCCTGCCGGTTATTGCGGCGGCGTGCGATGGCGTGTGGCGACCGCGGCCCGCGAGGGCCTCTCAATGCCGCTTGCGGCTTTAATTCATTGTTGTTTTTGCCGCTCTGCTTGGAAATCAGTATCCGCCAAATAGTCAAGGCTGACCAATGACCAGGTTCTTCCATCAATCAATCTTCTTCCCTGATGGTACGGGCATATTCCAAGATGACTAAGTAAGTGCTTTATCTGTCATTGTACATTTGCACATCCCTGGCAAGGCAAGGCAAGTTTATTTGTAGAGCACAATTCATACACAAGGCAATTCAAAGTGCTTCACAGTTGCATAAAATTACAAGAAAACAGATTAAATCAATCATTAAAACATCAACATAAAGTTAATCAATTAAAGTAAAAGGCAAGAGTGCAGATAAAATACTTTCAGTTTTCATCTGCTCGGGTAAAAAGAGCTGTTTTCAGCCTGGATTTGAACATTGTCAGAGTTGAGGCCTGTCTCACATCCTCATGAAGACCGTTCCAGATTTTAGCTGCATGAAACTGAAACGCAGCCTCACCGTGTTTATTATTGACTCTGAGGAACCACCAGGAGACCCCTCCCTGAAGTTCTCAGGGACGAGATGGTTTATACGGCTCTAACATGTCAGAGATGGACTTTGGTGCTAAACCATCAAAAGTGCAAAGCAGTAATCAAACCAAAAGTAGAATTGGAGAATCTATTTCAGTGAGAATCTACAATGTAAATGGTCTTGAAATGAAAATGTGTTTCCGAAATTAAAATTTGGTTTGGTCGTGATTTAGTCCCGTCTAATCTGAACTCGCTTCTCTTTTATACCCACTTTTAGGCTCAACTTTTTTGGAGCTTATTCTCGTCAAAAACATACCTGGAGTTTTCCGGCCACCATGCAGTCTTCTCCAGTGGCTGTTCGTCACACTGTCCATATTATCTCAATCTGGACACGTTTGACCTATTTTCCACTAGTTTAAACACGATTGCGCAAACGTCCACGAAGCAAAATCGGAGCGACAGAGTCCGACGATTCAATCCGACTGAACAGAGTTCCTTCTCCAGAGCCAAAGTTCAAGCCCAAATTCTGATTCAATTAAACAAAAAAATCTACATTTCTTAGATAATACTGTCTCTTCCATTATCTTCACATCTAGCGGAGGATATCTTTTAAACGTGTCCTTATTACACTGATCTATATGAAGTGCAGATGGTTCAGAAGATTCACGGCTTTCATTAAAACCACTGCCGTATATTTCATTCAAAGTGCATTTTTAATAGTCCCGGTCCAGAGGGTTATCTCAGCAGCGAATCATATATTTTACATAGACTGCGGCCCCTACATGAATAACTCTGGATTCATGAGCGCTATATGAAAGTTACGGTTGAAACTTGGAGAATCGATTACCTCTTTTTACCTGCGGACATGACGACCTAGGCAGAGAATGATTTATGTTTCAGGTAAATAAGTTTTCATATAAGAACTTCCTTTCCTCACTCCTTTTCACTCACTGGGATGAGTATCTAATCAAGCCCTCGTATTGCTTGATCAAAACTAAAATCACCACTGTGTGCTATATATGCACAGTGTCCCCACGTGATTTCTTCCTGGACAATAAGACCGGCGCTGTACTTCCTGTCCCCCCATCTTTTACATTCACGGTTAGCAGGGTCCCCTCCTGGAACCGCCACCTTAACGTGGTAGAGGGGTTTGAGTACCTGAATGATCCTGGAGCTCTGTTGTCGGGGGGTTCGTGCCCCTGGTAGGGTCTCCCATGGGAAAAAAGGGTCCTAGGTGACGGGTCAGACAAAGAGAGGTTCAGAAGCCCCTTATGAGAGACCAACAGGCCCGGTTAGAACCATGAGGCCGTCCTTCTGTGGACCCACCACCTGCAGGGGGCGCCATAGGGGCTGGTGCAATGTGACGACCCGGCAACGGACAAGTGGAAGAAAAGGGATGGATGGATGGTTAGCAGGGTCCCACACAAATAAAGAGATAGCTCAGGATCTGATGGACAGTCACGTGTTCGCTGTGAATTCGGCCCTAAAGGAAACGCCAGCGGTCATACGATACGCTTTTATCTTGTGAGCTAAAGGCTAGTGCTAAATAATGACAATATAAAATGTAAATAACTCAATAAAATGTAAACTACGGACAGGCCGATTCTCGTTTGGCTCGTTCAAAACTTTGCGCTAGCTTTAATGTTTATTTTGTGTTAGCCGTTAGCCTCACCGTTGTGGACATGGACGTTAGCCCATTGTGCTTCCTTGAATTGATAGTTCACGCCGGGAAAAAATTGCCACCTTGAATAAGATAAATGGCTTGAAAGAAGCAGTAGACGACGGCCCGGGGACCCATCTCCAGATGTGGAGCCAGGCTGATGGTCAGAATCACCTGACTGGAGGATTCATCTGTTTAGGATGGGTCAACCTTAACCTTTCATGTATTTAGTGGTAGGAGAAACAGGAGTGCCCGAAGGAAACCTACGCAGACACCACAGAATGGCCACTTCCAGATGGGAAATCGAAACCCGAGACCCTCTTGCTGTGAAGCACCTTGCCGGTGGAACGAGCAGCATTTTTGCTTGAAGCTCCACAACCCAAAACCGTGAAAGTTGCAGGTAGTAAAAATTCTCAGCAGTTGTTTCAATGCGTTTCTCACAGACCCTCCCGGAGTTCATGAAGATACAAAGTTGTGGACGACACACGCTAACGCTGTGCTACGTTAGCCTATGACTTCTGCATCGGTGTGTTCTTCTTTCACAAATGCTGCTTTTACAAAGTCTATCTATCGGGCCAAAAGAAGTTTACTACGAGAAAATGCATTGATTATGACAGCTTTAAAATTAAGAAAATCACTTTTAAACTTAAAATAAGAAAAACAACATTTGAATGACCCTGTTTCATCAGGGGGTTAGGGTAAGAACGGCAAATGTGATGCAAGTTGTGTTTCACTCACACAGATCTCACACATATGTTTAGAAACTAGACGGTCTTGGCTTTCAAATGACATATCACACTGGCATATAGGCGGTAAGCTCTCCAGTCATTACGCTTTGAGATTTGGATAGAAATAATTGTTAACCCTAATCCAAAACCCTAAAGTGACAATAAACAGGTTTTGACTAAAAATGTCAAAGGAAAAAAACTCTGGAAGTCCTTATTAAAAATCACAAATCTATTTGTATTTACGTTGATCTCATTAGTTGTAAAAGTGCAGCAACGTCTCCTGGAGTCAATAATAATTAATTAGCTTTATAACAGCATATAGCAGGACTTAAAAAAAGGGTAAATAATGCAATGTCCGAAAGGCCATTTATATGTGTTGTATAGCTGTATCTTTTGTACTTGTCTTCAGTATTGGAGTTTCTGTGATTGGTGAAAGTTACTCCTGGCCTTGTTTTTTGGTTTGTTCTGTTTTGTTTTTGTTTTGTATTTTTGTCTCTGTTTTATTGTATATGGTGTTTTGTACGTCTCCCATGTCTTTTTTGTATGTCCGGTCTGATGTATAGTCTTTCGTGCTTGTCTTTTTTGTTGTTAAAATCAATAAAATGTTAATAAAAATAAATAAAAAATAAACGATTTATAAACGATCTTACTTAAAGAACTAAGCACCATTTTCTTTCCCAGTTCGGGTTTGAATTGCATTAAGATATACATTTTGCTTTTGATGGATAAAACAATTTACGTTTTTTTGAGCTTGCGATTAAAAGAAGAAATGTAATCTCCGTGAGCCCTGATGTCCCTCCGTGTAGCGTATGGAGTTCTCTGACTAACACTTTCCACCAAATAAAAGTAAAACATCTATAGCTCTCCTCTTCCGGCCCGTGTCCCGGTTTCCGTTTGACAGAGAATCCTCCGAGTGTTTCCGCCGTTTGATCCGGTGTACGACACGTGCGCCTCATCCCGTCCCTTTGAAGCGCGGTTATAGCGGCGCTCGTATATCGATCGACTGTATAAATGCGTTTACGGTGGACTTTGATCTTTCATAGAACCTCAGATGCGACGTCTGATGAGATCTTCATCTGACGTCGGGATGTAAGACGCGTTTGACTTTCACTTAACCGGCGAAGGCCCAGATTCAGAAACACATCGGGGGCGAGTTTTAAGTAGTTAGGGAAGACATGGCAGACATGGGGACATATTAAAACACAACACGGGAATAGTATAAAAATAAATAAATAAATAAAGAAGGCAGAAGAAGGATGGAGGATAGGAAGAAGGAAGGCAGGGAAGAAGGGAGAAAAGAAAGATGGAAGGAAGAAAGGAAGAAGGAAGGAAGGAAAGAAAGAAAGGAGGAAAGAAAGAAAGAAGAAATGAAGGAAGGAAGGAGGAAAGGAAGGCAGGAAAGAAAGAAGAAAAGAAAGAAAGATGGAAGAAAGAAGGAAGGAAGGAGAAAAAAAGAAACTAAGAAAAGGAGGAAAAAAGAAGGAAGGTAGGCAGGCTGGAAAGAAGGAAGGAGGGGAAAAAAGACAGAAGGAAGATAGAAAGAAAGATGGAAGGAAATAAGGAAGGAAGGAGGAAAGAAAGAAAGGAGGAAGGGAAGAAGGAAGGCAGGAAAGAAAAGAGAAAAGAAAGAAGGGAGGAAGGAAGAAAGAAAGAAGGAAGGAGGAAAGGAAGGAGAAAAAAGAAAGAAAGAAAAGGAGGAAAAAAGAAGGAAGGAGGGAAAAAAAGACAGAAGGAAGATAGAAAGAAAGATGGAAGAAAAGAAAGAAAGAAGAAGGAAGGAAGGAAGAAAGAGAGACGGAAGGAAGGAAGAAGAAAAAACATAACAAACATGACCTGTAGGAGCAGCTGTGGAGCCGGGCTGATGGGTCAGGATCACCTGGCTGGAGGATTAACTTATTGTACATGTTTTTAGTGGTAGGGGAAACCAGAGCACCCAGAAGAGACACGGGGAGAACTCCACACAAAGTTTATCCACTCTATCAGTTTATCTTGGCCACTCATCTGAGGCTCGTTTACACAAGTGTGCGAGGAATAATCTTTGGCTGAACTTTCGAGGTACGAAACTTAATTGCGGAGCGTAAAGACCAAGTGCCAGAACGCCATTACCGTTGTGCGTAATTAATAGCTCCCGTACGACAATTAGCATTTCATTTAAACAGTGGCAATGGTAAATGTTCGTCTGAGCACGTAACGCGTAAGGTCAACAAGTACGAGGAGTCCGCGCTTTAATCAGCCTCACATCGCGACCGAAGAAAAGCCAAAGGGATTATTTTAAAAGGTCTAAAATGGCGGCGTTGAAAAGGGCGAACGCTGCGGCGCCTACGGGTTTCCAGGAAGAGGAACGGATTAAAAGAATGTGCTTGTGTGAAGTCACTCCGGAACACGTAACATCAGCAAAAGTCATTTAAGGACTTATTGTCGGAATAGAGTTGTCCAAAAGTGTGGGATTGGCGGTGTGTCGCGATGGGGGGGGGGGTCAGAATGACGGGCCGACCCCGGAAACAGGTGCTAGCCTTGCCTGCAGTGCCCCTCCGCCTCAGATGCTTATTTTAGGAAAAACTTGACAAAAATCAAGTGATCGCCGGGCTGACTGATTACGCAGAAACGCTCTCGAGTGTTAAATAAAAGGTCAAATCAAATTAAAAAGCGGCCATTAAATTAAAACGGTGCATTATCGCTGTGATTAGAAACACTTGCCACTTGCTTTGGCGAAAACAAACAGAATTGTAATTGCTCTTCATCACGACTTAATCCGCTAAAGCTAATGAAATGCTCTCGAAGAATAGTTCCTGGCCTCAAGTAATCAGTCGGTGTGTTTGGCGAAGATGAAGCGCATGAAATGTTAAACGGTGACCCGAGTCTGTTGTGTGAATTAAAGGGACTATACATAAGTTTAACCACAAATAAATGTATACTAATTAAAAATGACAAATATACATGCTCCAGCAATGCTCTGGTGGTCGGAGGGATGGCTTTAGCGGAGAATAAAAGGAGAGGGGCTTCAAGCACCATCGAAACTCCAGGCCAGACCCCGACTAACGAAAAGAAACAAAGAGTTTATTCGCGTGTGACAAAAAAGGCGAAAGTGGAGTCTGATCGGCGCAGGCAAAGAACCAGAGTAAACATCGGAAAATGTTGAGAGAATCTCTCAAAAGACCCGCAGCTTAAAGGTAAGGAAATATGACTAAATACGTGGGGGAAAAGTGTTGTTGATGCTTCAAAACAACGGTGTCCGACTGTCCCTGAAACGAGCCATAAAATAATCATATTTGGAAGTGACCAAAATAGTTGATCTAATAACACCTCATTTGAACGCTAAGACCGACAAAACTGATCTAAATGGATCTTTTTCCTTGTGTTGTTGCCATTGAATTTTTGCCACTTGTTTGTCACTCTTGTTGCTTTTGAGTGGCTCTTTTTATTGTGTTTTTCAATATTTATTCATTGTTTTAGTTTTTTTCATTTAAACAAGGCAAATTGCAACATCACAATAAAAGTACAGAGTCAAATATAACTTCATCAACTCTCATATATATATGTATATCAAAACGCCTTGAAAACTTTTAATTATGTTTTTGACCCATTTCTGTCCCTTTTTTGTGTGACTTTTGTATCATATTTTTGACTTTTTCCCATCACGTTTTTGTCACTTTTTTCGCCACTTTTTTGTTGTGATTTTTTCAAGAAGCTCTTAGATTTGGGTACAGCCAAACTGGAGAAAACGTGCTCGATTCAGGTGTGGGGGTTAAGAGGTTTTGTGAGATAAATTACTTAAAATTGCTTCAATAAAGCCTCTTCATGTTTAAAAAAATAAATTAAGAAAATGTTAATGCCAATAGATCAAGCAGAAATCCCACTTGAAATAAAGGCGGACTTCACCGTAGCGAGGTGGTCGCCGAAATGAACGAAATGTGTCCATATGTTTGACTTTATTTACCCAAGTGTTTGCAGACTGTATTAAATTTGTTGAAAATGAATAGAAAATGGCTCTAAAATGTGACTGATCGAGCGCGTGTAGAAATGTTGAGCTCCAGAGAGATCCCCGATTTAGACAAATATAAAGCAAATAAATATTTCGTAAAATGCTGAAAATACGGCACATTTCTTTAAACGTTCCCCCCCTGTAGCTTTCAGCTAGTCAGAGGCCCCTCCGCGACGTGGCTTTAGCAGCTCCTATACGCAGCTGTTTAATTGTCACATACGGCACAAAAGCTCGTATGCACAAGTGAGTTTGCATCCGTCTGAAGTGATCAAAGTTTTCTCCGGCGAGCGTTCGGACTGTCGTGTGCGGTCGCTCATTAGCACTTGTTTTGTTTGTCTGTAACTGTACTTTAATTGCCGCCGGTGGAAGCAGATGCCGCCGTTGGCTTTCGCTGTGGAAGAGCCCGCGCTGAGATGCGAGGACTGGACTCCGCGGGTGATCGGAACAGACCGGACCCGTATGCCTCAAAGGGTTCACTCGGAAAATACCGCAAATGGAGCGAACATGAATAATGGCTTCCGTGACGTCGGACCGGCTTTTGTCTGTCTTTTCTCTGTAACTTTGTTGGACTTCTTCCAGCTAATCTCTCCCGGGTTTGTCCCCGTTTCAGAGCGTGATGTCCCACACTCGTCAGCGCCTTCACCTCCTCCTTCCTCTTCCTCCTGCGCAGCTCACTCCGCTCCACAAGTCTTTCAGCATCTTGTGACGCTTCCACTGTGCTGCAGGTGTTGAGGCTCCTGGTGCCTCTCTAACGTCTTTAGGGGTGCGTACCTATGTTCCCCGGGTGCGATGTTTTTTTTCCGTAGGTGAGTTGGTACTTCACCCAATCACAAGTCATGAGAGTGAAATGTCATACATATATCAATCAGCTTAACCCTGACCCTGCCCGAGCCACTAACCTTAAGGATAGTGGGCTGGTGCCTAATCTTAATCAATAGAAGTGGGGGAACATAGGTACCGGGGAACATAGGGCTGACCTCCGTCAAAAGCTATTTGTTTGCTGGGTCTTTCATGGCGAGTACGGACTCAAAGATGTACAAAAGTATCCAGTAAAACAATGTGGAACACAGAAACTACAAATGCAGTTGGCAGAAAAAGGAAAGAAACGCCGCATGTACCAAGCTGTATGTGACAATCACAAAGACGCACATCAGTATTTATTGAACTTAAAACACCCGGGATTAAAAGACAAAAAAGAAGCTAATTTTAGTGGCTGGATCTGCACTGGGAACAAAGCGATCCCATCGGAGAAAGCTACTCAGCATGTGAAAATAAGAAAGACGCACTAATAAAGTAAATAAAACCGGCCACTACATAAAGCAACCTTTAAGATGATCACACACTTGTAGTTTATTGCACATTTCTCTTCAACAATGAGCCGTATCCTATCGTAGCAAACTGACCTAGCCTAGACACCAGTGCTAAAACAAATAATTGCCCTCTGTTCAGGCGTATCGGCTGGATAGAGGCTTGTCGGGTCATTCCATAATTACACAATTATCTTCTAAAATCTCCTTCACGTTTTTGTTATGTGAAAGTTGCTCACTGGATAAAAAAGGTTGTAGATGCCTGGTCTAAATCAACTTTGGGCACCAGAGGATCTATGCTAAAGGGCAAACAAAAATGTTGACGTGTCTTCATAAAATCGCTTTGATGGTGCTGCAGTACCTCCACATGGGGCGGCAAAACAAGCTAGTTTTGCATTAGAAAGCATTGCACTTTACGCACGTTCTTTCTACAGCTAGATACTGCTCCTGTGATAACACTGGGTTAGTTACAATTAAAGAAACCAGGCTGGTTTCGTAAGGTACGTTTTAGAAATCTCGTATGCTAATGAGGGACGGACTTTGATTGACAGGTTGTTAGCATTAGAGCTAACGGCGCGGTTATGTCCGAACTACACACTCCGCGAGGGCCGAGTCTACAGTGAAGATCCCGCCTTTATGCCCTTTTTAGGAACATGCGTCAGAGCTGGGGAGGAGGAGTCTATTATTATGTGTATATGTGTGCGATATAATCTGTCTGCTCTCCTTGATTTTGCACAACTTTAGGTAAATGGTTATACAGCAAATGATTTTGTCCGTCAGATCTATAGTAACAGCCGTGAATGCGACAATAGTTCATAATTTTGTCATTTCAAACTTTGCTGTACTTTTTATTTTTATTTGTATGTAAACATTAAATCTCACCTCCTGGAACCGCCACCTTAACGTGGTGGAGGGGTTTGAGCGCCTGAATGACCCCGGGGGCTCTGTTGTCGGGGGCTTCGTGCCCCTGGTAGGGTCTCTCAGGGCAAACAGGTCCTAGGTGACGGGTCAGACAAAGAGCGGTTCAGAAGCCCCTTATGAGAGACCAACAGGCCCGGTTAGAACCATGAGGCCGTCCTTCTGTGGACCCACCACCTGCAGGGGGCGCCATAGGGGCTGGTGCTATGTGATTTGAGCTGCTTCCACGACCCGGCAACGGAGGAAGCGGGGACTTGGCAAACGTTCCCGGATGTATCTATACCACCAGAAGGATCTAACTGGACATATACCACAGTTTGCTTTCTCCTCCCCCGATGTGCGACACTCGGACTCATCGCGTGACCTCTACGGGACAACTGTTATTTATAGAAGGAACCTCTCCATCTGAAACCCCCGCGTCACGCCCCGCTCCCCGCTTGTTCTACGCAAACAGCGGCCTTGGACGTTTGCCCTTCAGTTTATGTGCTAAGTTAACCGCGTTTCCCGCAGAGCCCGTCTCCGCCGTAAAGAGTAAATGCATTTGGACCATCACGGCGGCCCCAGAGTGATCGCTTATAATGGAGCGGCTCAAGCACGGGAGAGGATAAACCATCTATCAACTGTCAGCCCGGACACCGCGGCGCTGATTAAAAGGCCGCGGCGCGCAAACTGATGCATCGCGGGTAATACAACACTGCGCTTCCCTCCCCGGGCGCAAATAAAATCAGGAAACGGCCCCGCGCCCGGAGTTTTATAAATGATTTCCTCGGCTTTGGCAAAACCGTTCACCTTGACGGGAATATTAGTTTAATTCAGAGGGATGGAATTATGTTGATTCAAGACCGAGCTGATGTTTTGTAAGTTATATCAAGGTCAAAAGAGTGTGAAAAGGGAATTAGAGAAATGGTGGAGGAGATCATTTGGTGTTTTACGGGGAGAGGGTGCACAAAGGACAAAGAGTTTATCTTGAAAAGGGTCATGCGTATTGTCATAATAGTAGACATAGATAACGGTAAATACACATGAAGCAGAGCTAAACATGGCCAAACCCAGACTGCAGTACTAGGGTTTCAAAATGCTGGGAATTTTCCACATGGGACTTTTTCCACTGGAATTAACAGGAAATAATGGGAATAAACAGGCAATGAACACAACTGAATGTTGCTTCTTTGCATATGAACTGAAGCATAAACATTTGATAGTTGTACACACTGAAATATCTATCACAGCAGAGATGCAAAGTATCGTCTGACACCAGGGTTTGAAAAGGACAGTGTTTTTAGGTTGTGGCCGATACAAACAAGGGCTTTCGGAAATGAAACGGACTAATTTCATTCTCATTACTACTCATACGCATTATGACCCAGTGCAGCGATCCCTTTTTCTATGTTTGACCGCAGGACTCCATGTTTGGTTCCACCGTACATTATGTTCATCAAGTGTGTGCAGTATTACAATATTATTGTTTTAAAAACATGTTTTGTTTCATGCAGCTCAGACACAGGCCCCGCTCTCTCCTCGTACAGTCATGATCAGTGTTTGTCACGTTCTGAGTTAGAGAATTCACAATGTGATGAAACAAAATCATTTCATTAAACTTTGCCGTTTGTCCCACCTCTCATCTCGAGTATTCAGCAGAATGTAGGCTTAGAAAAACTGGGTTATGCCTTGACCTGACACTATGGTCCTCACTCTTCTTGTACGGGTCGCCCAAATGTTGGTTAAAAAAAAATAATGATAATAGCTAATAGTTCACCAATTGTTTATTAAATAAATAAATAAAAGTAAAAATCAAACATCATGTTTTGTTTTCAAGCATTGGGACAGTTTTTAAAGCAGTACTAAGTAACTCTTACCCCTAGAGGCCATAAGCGCCACTGCAGGTGTCGTAGCATGTTGCGATTTTTTTTACTCATTAATACAAAGTGAGAGAGGGATTTTTGTACATCCAATTACACAATTACTGTTTAAAGTGGCGCTAGCCCACAGTTAGCTTTGCCCGTTAGCCTGTTAGCTTCTTCTTTGTGATTCTATTAGTGTGTATTGGTGACACCTACCCGATGGCAGTCAAGTTGCAAATGTGGTTTTCTGGCCAGAGACACCAGGGGGAGATGAAAGACCCCCCAATCATCCCATAAACACTTGTATTACCCCAAGAGGGACTACGGAAAGGATGTATTAAGGTAAACAAGTTACTTAGTACTGCTTTAAGCAATTTCCAAGCTCAAGTTGCCATTTAAAGTTTCTTAAAAATTACTAGAAATGTATCAGGAATTTTCCACTCCTATTCAGTACCAGCATCAAAACGCGAAAAAGGTGACCGGACTGTTCATTATCCGCCGTGTTGCTGCATCATGATGGTTTGTGTCTAAATGGATTATTCCAAATGTTTCAGAAACCGGAATATTCACCCTAACTCGAATATTGACGACATGTAAACGTGGTCATTCATCGCCTGTGCTTTAAAGAGTTCGTCATCGAAATCCTCCACAAACAAATGTCGTAGCTTCCACCTGTAAAGCGAGAGATCTTCACTGTGTCATGTGGCGTTTTGTTCATTTTGGCTTTTAAATCCAGCCCTTCGACGTTTTCGTTCGACCTGCCCCCCCGTGTCTCCTCGGTACCTGAGCCGCTCCTGACAGGCCTGACTGGAGCTGGGAGTTTGGGAACACTGCCCACTGACATTCACTGCCCCCCCCCCCCCCCCCCCCCCAGAGACTGTCTTCTACCCCCCCCCCCCACGCCGTTCACACTCTCCCTCTTCACAAGGTCCCTCCCGCAGCAGTACGCCGCCGCCGCACGAGCAGGTGGGGGTAATAATTAAACATTATTACGAGACAGTAATCCATCCGAAGTGTGACAACCGCAGCTGCCGTCGCTTTTAACTGCGGGCGCCATTTCATACGGGGGCTTGGAGGTGACTTAACTTCCCCTCCCGTGTTCGTGATGGACGTCCGGCGAGCGACTTCAGTCTCCGCCTTTGGCTAATGCGTCTCCGCGGGGCTCCTTATGTCCTGCTACTTTAAACCGCGTGGGCTAATCATGTGAATTCGACGAATGGGACTAGCCCGCCGCCATTACCTTAAATCACTGCGGCGACGCGATGTGCTGAAGCAAGCACTCCGCGCCGGGGAAATCGTTAGATCCGCACGGCCATTACGGGGAGGGAAGTGCGGGGCACTCGGGGACATGAGGGACGGCGGCGCGTGGCCGTGTTTTCGACACGCGGCGCGCTAATAAACTCCCCCGCAACGCCGCTAACAATGACAAATAAAACTTTATAAAAACAATAAAAGTCACGCCGTTTCAAGGGCAGGCTGCGGCGGCGTGCGCGACAGCTTTTACTGTGCCTGTGTTAAAAGACAGGACGCCGGGGCGACCGGAGCGCGGCGGCGTCGGGAGGCAGAGAGTCACCGCCGAGATCAAGCGAGTTCACGTTTCAAGTTTTAAACGCTCTCTGCAAACTTTTGTTTCTTTGTCATGTGGCGGCTAAACGGAGGGAGGTTCAATCCATGCGATCCAATACGTATCACGATACCTAGGATACAGTAGAGTCCAATGCACAACGTATTAAAATTATGATTTTCCTTCATAACAAACTGTAATAATTTACCCTGATTGAATTAAAAATGGAAAAGCACAAGTTGAGTTTACAAAATGTATAAATTTAATATAAATCAGTCTGATATTGATTCAAACATTTTGAAAAAAGCAAATGGCAGAAGCGTTTTAAAAGTCCGGCTCTTTTGTTTAAACCGGGGGTGTCCGAAGTGCGGCCCTCGGACACATTTTTGGCCCTGAAGAATAATTTTGAATTGGCGCACATCGAAAGAGATGACTTATTACTGCAAGTTTAAGAATTCCACGCAATTAAAAAGTCAAAAACTAGCTCTTCACTGTGAGACAGAACTAGAAATAAGGTTCCAAGCCTAAATAAAGGTGTTGGGCACAGGGTCAAACCTCTTAAATGTGCCCAGATTAACGTTTGATTGCGTTGATCTGCGGGCCTCCGTTCTGTACACAGTTCAAAATGCGGCCCTTGATGGAATACGTTTGGACACTCCTGGTTTAAACCAAACAGCACAAAATCTATCCATCCATCCATTTTCTTCCACTTGTCCGTTGGCGGGTCATGGAGCTGCCCAAATCACATTGCACCAGCCCCTATTGCGCCCCCTGCAGGTGGTGGGTCCACAGAAGGACGGCCTCATGGTTCTAACCGGGCCTGTTGGTCTCTCATAAGGGGCTTCTGAACCGCTCTTTGTCTGACCCGTCACCTAGGACCTGTTTGCCCTGGGAGACCCTACCAGGGGCACGAAGCCCCCGACAACAGAGCTCCAGGATCATTCGGGCGCTCAAACCCTCCACCACGATAAGGTGATAACGACGTAATTCCCCTGCGTGGTTGCAGAATAACTTTCAAATGATTCGATATCACTGAAAAAAAGAAAAAAATCTTAATAAGTGAATTGAGCTTGATTTTAGTCATTTTTATATGTTATTTATGCCCTTTAAATATGAATAAAGAGTAAATTGTGATTTATTTTCTAATTTCAAGTGCAATGAGATGATCGTGTCTTATAAACTCCACTATCCGTAAGGTTAGGGCTAAGGTAAGGTTAGGGTTAGCTTAAGGTTAGGGCTAAGGTAAGGTTAGGGTTAGCTTATAAACTCCACTATCCGTAAGGTTAGGGCTAAGGTAAGGTTAGGGTTAGCTTAAGGTTAGGGCTAAGGTAGGGTTAGCTTAAGGTTAGGGCTAAGGTAAGGTTAGGGTTAGCTTATAAACTCCACTATCTGTAAGGTTAGGGCCAAGGTAAGGTTAGGGTTAGCTTAAGGTTAGGGCTAAGGTAAGGTTAGGGTTAGCTTATAAACTCCACTATCCTTAAGGTTAGGGTTAGGGCGGTGTGTAACAGCTGTTTCCAGACTTAAAGCAGTACTAAGCAACTCGTGCCCCTAGAGGCCATAAGCGCCACTGCAGGTGTCGTAGCATGTTGCGGTTTTTTTTACTCATTAATTGTCCGTGAGAGTAAATACTACGCTGACAGAAAAGACAAAGGGGGCGAGGGAACGGGTCCAGAAACATAACTCAGATAGAACCAAACAACTGTAGGGGGGACGTCGTGTCAAGTAAAAGGCGCTACACAAATAAGCCTCCCCTCGCGTTCACCTGCGGCGTCCCACCATCATGTCCTGTTGTTCGCAGCCGTACACTATAAGTTCCCCCCCTGCATCTCCGCCCGCGCCCGAAAACAGCAGCGTCAACACTCGCCCCCGCCGCTCCTCCTCTTATCGCTCGAGATGTTCTTATGTGATTCCATCTGTATTATGGCTTTTGCAGTTTGCCTCTCCCTGAGCCGTGGCACCGCGAACCTTATCTGTAAATGTAAAACCACTCGCCAATCTCGGCGCACGCTGTCATTCCCCGCGTCTGCTCTGCATAAGGCACTTTTTAGGTCATCGTTGTCAAATTCCTAATAGATCTAAGCTTTTTTTTCTTCTTCTTCCTGTCGGAGGTTTCAGAACGTAACCCTCATCCTTGGTTTGGCTTTGCTGTCAAAAACAAGTCATCTAAGTTGGGGGATTTCGTTTTTTTTTTCCGCTTTTTTTATCAGCTCCCCACTCAGCAGTGCTTCAGATAAGTCCCTCCGCCATGCTCTTATCACTCAGGGTGCCGTGATGTGGTCACAGCAAACGCAGCGCAAAAAGAAGATGAATCCGCTGTCAGTCGGGGGGGGGGGGAGGATGGGTGAGCGCGAAGAGGGGGCTGACTGAATTTAGAATCACCTCCGAAATGTTCGCTTCCCCAGGCCTGGTACCGGCGCTGCAGTTGCCAGAGGACACGTGTTAAAGTTTTACCAGCGTCACAGAGGGGATGTGTTAGGTATGGTCCAGACTCAACCCAAAACATGTACAACGCGGCCAATCTTCAGACCTAGTATCGAGGCTCAATATGTGGATACATGTGTCTGCACGTGTTGGGCTCAGAGCAACGGTTCTCACACTGTGGTAACTTGTCCAGCTCGTACTCATCGACTTTTAGACTGTATTCATTTTAATGAGAGATTGTTTTATGTATGTGTGTAGCAGTGTTAATTTCGTCGACTAAAATATTTAGTCTTAATTTTAGTAAAAGTGATATTTCTGACGACTAAAATTGGACTAAAACTAAATTTAAAGTTTTTCATGCGACTAAAACTATGACTAAAATGTCCAGATATTTTAGTCGACTAAAATAAGACTAAATAAAAATGGAAAGGAGAGACTAAAATCATCCAAACTTCTATTGACCGTCTGAAAGAGCCTCATATCATGTAAGTTCACTGCCAAAGGAACAGCTCTGAGCTTTGTTCATGAGGGAGCAGCTCCATGAAGCAGGACCTCCATTAAATATGATTATAATGAATATTATTAATACAAAGTCGACTAAATGTGTCTTATTTAGTCGACTAAATTGACTCGACTAAAATTTAAGGTATTTTTTTGACTAAATCTCGACGAAAATTGAATTACATTTTCGTCAAAAGACTAAGACTAAAACTAAATTAAAATATCTTGTCAAAACTAACACTGGTGTGTAGTTTAGTTTCTGAATGACCTTGTTTTATATAGGTTCAAAATTGGAAGTGGATATTTTCCGGGACTGGCTTTTAGTTTGTTTCCACTATTGGGTAACTTGCTCTAAATTTGTCAACTCGTGTCAATCTCGAATAAATCTTCCCGTTTTCGACATGATCAGTGCTGGATTGTCTTCTCGTGACTATGGTTCATTTTAAAGAATCTGTATCGTGCTATTTTAGCCATTCCAAAGAAAAGTATAGGCATTTATATGATATATTGTACCTCTACCACTATAGAGTACTCATTTTTGTGAGATATATAAGTATTTTCTGGAGGTATTTTTCAAACTCGGAAGACAAGACGATTCAGTTAACCCCCCTCTCCCCATACAACTTTAGCAGTAGTATAAATATAAATACTACAGCAAAAAGGGAAGTTACTTCATAATGCAGTTATAAGGAGTTGACATAAGAAAAAAGAACAGGTGTCCAGAGTAGGTTAGAAAAAGCTCCTTCTTCACAACTTTCGGTGCAATCTGTTCAGACGCTCCTGGGGTGCGTTTGTTTACTCCACAGGGGCACTTTTTTTTTTCTTTCTTACAACAGAAATAATGAAAAAGCTGTTTCTATATATTAAAATCAGGCCGTAAGGCATTACATTACAGACGTCGGGCACTTCTGGTTTGACACTATAACGTTTGAGGATTACTTAGAACTGCATGAATTAAGCCAAAAACCACTCTGGGGGTGTTTTTGATAAGGAAATAGCACAACAACATGGTTAAAAGCTCCAAAAGGTCAATGTTGCATGATATAGGACCTTTAAGGTTGGGGTTAGGATTAGAGTTAGGGTTATTTAAAGAGGGGGTATTCTGCTTTTTTCAATCACATAGCACCAGTCTATAGCACTACAATGATGACGTAACCTTCTGTTGGTCTGTATATGCAGTTAATTCAAATAACTGCCTTGAATAAAATTGCTCTCTCAAAATGGCCGCACTGAACGTCTTGAAATAGGCCTCTGTCTCTTTAAGAAGCTTTCCGACACGCCCCCTCCAGCACACTACTGTGGCATTGAAACAATAACACTGTGCGGGGAGGGGGCTCTGCTGAGCTGAGGAGCAGTGGTTGGGGGCTCGGCTGGTGACAAAAGGTCCAGAGGCGTCTCCAGGAGGTGGGGGCGTTCCTAGGAGGACTGAGGCATAGCTACACCTAAAATGGCCGCCGTCTAAGTTTTTACTGATTACTGGAAAACACTCCAGGCATGTGTTTAATGAGGGAATATAATATAAAGCTTGAAAAAGTCGATTTTACATAATACCCCCCCTTTAAACTAGCACTAACCATAGCGTACGTTTTAACATTGTCGGGAAGTAAAGTGAATGTTACCAATTCAGAGCCGTGGGAACATATTTTGTTAAGGGCGTGATGAGAGACAAGATTGCCCCCCCCCCCCCCAAAAAAAAAACTAAACATTTCATATGTGCTTTTTCCTATTTATTAATATTGCATGCAATGCGTAAACTATACACCAGGGGGTGCTGCAGCACTCTCAGCACCCTGGATTTCCACGGATTTGTATTATATGATTTGACAAATAAGGAGCAGGTTACGGCAAACAGAGACCCACCCATCATGACAAGCTGCAACCCAAAACCAATATTCATTTCAACTATAACTCAGAACATTTTACGCTAGGCTATTCTTTAGCGTATTTAATCGCAAAATGCAGTATTTCTCGGCAGAGTTCAGTCAACTTCTGCCTTGATCATAAATCTGTCTATCAAAATGTGGTTTCCTGTTGAGTTGGCAAACATCACCAGAGATGGTACATTTTATGGTAATTTTAGTCATTGTAGATAATTATAACCTCAATATCTTACATTTTAGACTGAGAAAGAGCTGCATTAAGCTCACGGGCCTAAATAATGTTCTGGTCTGTGGCCCTCCATGGCGTATACGCCTCAAAAAGTGCCCCCCAATGAATAAGGTTTGGACCCCCCGATCATAAATTATCAACAATATTATTTAGAATAGGGTTTGGCAATGGCCCGCGACCCACTGAAAATGGTCCAGTTGTAAACAATGGAAAAACTGGTCCCGGCTAAATATCCACTTCTATGCTCTTGTCCAGATGTCACCTTGGAAGCAAAACATGACTTGTAATGTTTAGAGAAACTCCAGGATGTGATGGATAACAAAGATAAGTAACTTTGGTTTACGAGGGGTAATAATTTCCAGCCTTGGGAGGAAGGCAGGAAATACCCCCGGACCTCTGCCCCCTCTCTCCTGGGCTCAGGAAGAGGGGGGTGAAAGTTTAATGACCCTGACAAGGGAGGACTGGCTTGTGATGTAACGAAAAGTTTTGGAGACAAGAGGAGGAGTGGCTATGTTGATATAAATGTGGTTGAACATATTCTATCGATGAGTTTGAGCAATGAGTTTGGCAGTGCCTTTTGTCTCTCTCCCGGATTCGATAAGAAATAAACCTTATGTCTGAACCGATGTGTTTGTCAATCTGTTGATATTCCTGACTTTAAGAAATAACAGAGCGTTTCCAGGTTTGCCATGGAGAGCAGGCAAAATTCCCAAACAGAAAACTAGCTAAAAAATCTCATCACCGACCACTGTGGGTAAAGTAGTTTTGATACTATTACTCCAAATTCCACCCAATGCTGGCTCCAGTGCATTTCTTTGTAAAGTACTCATTCAGAGTTATTTGCGGAAATATATCTCCGAGAATATTACTGACGACCAATCTTCCCTCCCAGTCCACCACTCCACTGTAGCACTAGCGCCTAAATCATGTTTCCAGCCCGAATTTGAATGTAAAATGGCTCTCGCTCCCGCCCGCGCCGCGGCCGGCGGGCTTCGGCGCACACGGCCATCCATCTGTGTAATAATGTTTGGATATCATTTCACACAAAGGAGCAGGACACTTAAGAGCACTTTCCCAAGGTCAGACCGGAGAATGGCCGACGCTCCCGTCTTCGGAAAGGACAAAGGGGCGCGAGAAAAACCCCGGCGTGATTCTGAATTAGCCTATGGTTTAATGTGTTATGCAAATATCTCCCCTCACCCTCGTCATAGCAAGGAGGTCCTGGGTTTGATTTCCAGGGAGTATTGGGACCTTTTCTTGAGTTTGCGTCGGTGAATTTTCAAATGCAGTGGTATTTGTAATGGCTGTCGCAGTGGGAGTGGTGGAAAGTAACAGTCCTGGAAAAATATGTCAACCCTGACTCAAATGTACCCGGGCGGAGCAGCTGCGATCCATTTCACTTTAACAAGGGCCAAACACCCGAACGAGCGTCCTTAACGCCGCGGCACAATATGTTTGGACGACACGAGGGCAGGAGGCAAAACCGTCTGTTATAAATTTAGCCCGAGTCTTGCTCCCCCCACCCCCACCCCCCCTCCCGCCAACCGCGGCCAGGTCCCGGGCGGCGGAGAGAGAGAGGGTCATCGCGGCACCTCCGACAAAGTGGACCAGACAAGTGTGAAAGATTTAGTGCGCGGCGTTTAGAGCCATGATGGTTCCCCTCTGTCAGCAGGTACGGCCGCTCGCGCCCTTCGCTCGTCCTTGGCAGGAGGGAGAAACCACAGGGGGGTAAGGGGGGGGGGGGGTCCCAGCCCTCCTCCCAAAGATCCGGAGTTAATGACTGCTATTGTGCAAATCTGGATGAATATTATTAAGAGGAGTTTTTAGTTTTGACCTTTTTTTTGTGGCTGAATGTGTGAAGTCCATGTTGAGTCCTTTTCACTGGGCCGTTGCAAATCCAGTGGTGAATAAAACCGTCCTAAATGTCAAGAGCGTGTGATTATTAATATATTAAACAAGTTAATTAAGAACACTACCTAAAGTGGACAACAAACGGACTGTTCTGATCAGGGGTTGGGTTAAACCTCATTTTAACCTCTTAACCCCCGGCCCTAACCAAGTGCATTTTCCCCAGTGCAGACTTACCCACATCTAAAAGCTTTCTCAACTGCAGCGTTCAGCCTATAGGCCAGTGTGACGCCTCATTTGAAAGCTAAGCTCCCACAAAGCTGATCTAAACTGATCTTTTTCCTTCCATTGTCGTAGTTACATTTTTCCCTTTTTTTAAATCACGTTTTTTTTGCTCTTTTTTTGCATTTTCAGCCTTGTTTTCGTCTCATTTTTGTTGCTTTTTGAGACTTTTCAAGAAGCTCATAGATTTGGGTAAAGCCAAACTGGAGAAAATGTGCTCAGTTCGGAGGTAAGAGGTTACAGAAGAAATTACTTAAATCTATTTGAATTGAGAGAATAAATCTAAAGTTTGAGTATATATGGTCTGGTCTTATTGGCAATGGATTTTTTTCTTAGTTCAGATTATTTTGTCTAATATCACGTTTAAGTCATTTATCTCATTTAAGAAGATCTCAAAATAATTAGATCAGCCGACGACCTGCACAACCTGAACAACCAGGTTATTCCATCCATGGATTTTTTCTTCCCGGATGGCACGGGCATATTCCAAGCTGACACATTGTGAAAAAGTAGATCAGGGAACATGAGATGGATCGGCCGCCACAGAGTCCAGACCTTAACCCCATTGAGAATCTTTGGGACGTGCCGGACAAGGCTATGCGCACTGGTCACACTTTCCCATCATCAATACAAGACCTTGGTGAAAGATCTGCAACAGCGGATGTGAGCCGTCATCAAAGCTAAAGGCGGGTCATCCAAATATTAGCGCGTGTGACCTTCTTTTTGGGTTAGGCGGTGGGCCACGCATAACATGATATAGTGTACCTCATCATTGATATTTTATGCATTGTTTTTTTATTAAGCAATAAAACCCAGCAGAATCCATAAAAACTCCATGAATAGAGCAAAATGGTTCAACAGATTGACGATGGCAGTCTTAATTCTAAATAAATACTGTTTATATACGTTTATTAATTTCTCAAAACAAAATGTATAGCCCTGGACTGTAGCTTCTGAACATGATATCAGTCTTAAACCTATTACCCGCCGTTGTCCTGCCGCGGCTTAAGTCCATTATTTTCCTTATTACCCCGTTCCCCTCTTCCCCATTGTGCCGGATTGTATTATGTAGCTTCATTTTCCTTAAGCGCGGCGGATGTTACACTTCAGTGCCATTCTCGGGCCGTTTTAATCCCGCTGACGGATTTCGGTAAACTATAAAATTAAATATGGTCCCTCCTGTGTGGATTGGATTAAAATACTCCCATTACAGCCGCCGCGGATGAAAAGAGAAAGGGGAGGTGAGATGAACTTTTAAATGATGATATGAATCCTCTGCTGCTGGAGCCCCAGTAATTAGATCATTAGTGTTAAAGGAATGTGTTGCGAAATTCAGCCCACGGGCCGAAATGATACTGCGGATCTGCAACTGATTTGGATCCATCCTTATTCCAGTCCGCGTTTCATGATCGGATCCGCTGTGAGATGTTGGTGTTTGTTATCGTGAGTTCTCGTGATTGCCATTACGGGATTAGACGTGTCCAAAAAAAATAAATGTCTGCATCAGAGGCATTCGTCAAAGCGCCGGGGCCAGCGCTGAAGTCACGCCGCGTATGGGACAGTTTGGCAGGGCCCTGTTTGGTGAAGATTAAGGCCTTTCAGGTGCAGAGACATGGGGGGAGTTAGAGGGACGTGAAGGAAGATGGATCGAGGGGAGAGTTTCATCCATCAAGCCCTGTTTACATCAGCTTAAAACAGGCCAGCCGTGCCAGAGCTGCCCGTCCTCGCCGCGCCGCTTAAAGGGACAGTCCGGGAAAATAAGAGTATAGGAACGGGGGAGATTATCTAAACCAGCCATTCCCAAAGTCTGGGAGATCGCGGCCCCTTTATCAATCTGGAAAGCTCTCAGGGGCCTACCAATAATAACAATGTACTCTATTGAAAGACATTTTATATTATTTCACATCTAAAGTTACATAAAGAGCAACACCGGCAATGACTGTAGGCTAAATCCTGGTTTAAAGTCAGACATTTTTCCTCATACATGTATTTCTCATCAAAATTAATATGTTTTTAATGTGCTAATGTACCCCAGACCCCACTTTGGGAACCACTGATCTAAACCATCCTTAATGAGATATGTGACCAGTCACAGAACCCAAAGACACAAGTCGTTTTGGGGCATTATGAGATAATAACAGATTGTTAAAGTGTAGTCTCCAAGCTTTCCAATGATGTGTAACACATGGAAATCTGATAATATTTGGAGGTGCAGCGGTGATTTGAAGTTGGCAATTCCCAAAAAACCAAAGGGGTTTAAACGGCCTCTGAAGTTTTGGGCCATTCTCACCTCTCTGCTGTTGGGACCATAGGGCTCATTTACATCTCATTTGCATAAGCCACACCCCCTGTCAAACTCCCCCTCAAAGCAGTAAAGCACAGAGAGGGAGCACAAAGGTTATTGCTTCCACAACAAACCATTGTTTACCAGTTTCATTATGTGTATCTGTTTTATTTTTGGTTTCATTTATTGATCTCACCTCACAGCAGAAGGTTGTTATTGTTCTCTTACATTGTTTTATATCAATTGATAAACTGTCACTGGCTTGAGAACGTGTTGTGTAACACATGTAACTTTTATGTTAAAAATAATGTTAATGTTCAAATCAAAAACAGTGATATATTATATACAGTATGAGTATGAATCGTTTTTATTGCCATTGTTGTTTTTTGCTAATGATAAATAATAAGCAATATACTATTGAAAATAAAAGTATATATCAATTAATAAAGCAAATCACTCAAACATTGCTTAGAGAGCGCTTTTCATACAAGAATGATGAAAGATAAGTTTACAATATATTTAAAAAAACAACAGAAGAGATCTGGTGTTTGGGTATTTTAATGTTATTGCAATGCTCTGATTCATGAAACCTCACACAGTTTCTACACATCACCCCCCCCTAAAAATTCATAATATAAATACTTTAAGTGAGTTACAACTTTACTTTAAGCCATAGAAAATTGCCAATTGAGTGAATATGAATCCATATTTCAGTAATAACGGATCAATACCTAATATTTACCACATCACATGGAGGTTGATTTTTATTCCTTCAAGTTTTTATTATTCAATGCTTTAACCTTACTGTTTTTTTACACTCAACGCCATCTGTTCTTAAACAATGTTTTCCTCTAAATCTGCACCACATAGTATGCACAGTCATTTGCACTTTATGAAAAAAGAAATAAAAGTTTTCTGTTTTGGCAAGCATTGTGAGTGGTCATTGTCCACTTCTTAAAGCATAAATATTTTGGCATTTACTCAAAAATCAAAACATAAATAAATCCAAAAATAATGCACAACAGTTTTTCTTCCTGATAAAGGTCTAGTAGGATGTTCTGAGATGAATAGGCGTTGCTTCTTCTGTGTGGGTAGTGGTGGGTGAATGTAACACAAAGTCTCTAAAACTAAATTCAGGTGGTTGGTTGATAAAGTGACATTGCAGAGCTGCTCCTCTGCAGTCCCGTGCAGTGGGTGAACTCTCCTCCTCCACAAAGTCCTGACCACTTTTAGAATGGCCTGATGTTTAGTCCAGGTGGGGCCAGGACAGGAAGACCATCCATACGGGGCAGAAGAAGAAAAAAAGATCTTCAGTTAAATGTTTCATTGAAGCAAATCAGAAAACTGCACTGAAGTCGGTAAAGTGAAAGTACCTCAGCGATCTCTGCCAAAGTGTTGACTCCTGTCTTCATGGAGGCTTGATCAGTCCAAAGCCACAGTCAGGGGAAAACAGTGTGGCAGCAATAAGGAAGTTGATTTAAATTTTATCGTGAAGCTTGTGTCCAACACGCCAGGCATGAAGTTGTTCTTGTTCGGCCCACTGCAGTTGTCACAATGAAGATCCACCTCTGTTTCAGGAAGTACATTGGTCCTGGCTGGAGAGGGTTTGCGGGAAAGTGTAACTGTAGGAGAGAGGAAACTTGGATTAGATTAAATGAAATGTGTGCCTTTTCATAACTGTCTAACAAAGGTAAACATTACTATATTGATGCTATTCTGCATTATTTCACGCTACTATCAGGCTGCTTATTCTCATGAATAAATCACCCTTTAAGGGACATTAATAAATTAATAAAGTAAAGTGAATGTGTGTTAAAGATCACCTGCTGAGCAAAATCAAAACATTAATGTACATAAAATATAAATAAAACAGGGATGGAGGCATGAGGAGGAGGAGAGGGATGGAGACAGGAAGAGAGGGGACATAACAGAAAAATAAGAATAAAAGAATAGACACATACCTCTGGTCTCTGGCGGAAACTTGGCATAAAGATTTTCTTCCTGCATCTGGTCGGGCTGGAGCTGTTAGACCCGGCCTGAAGAAAAAAAAAAGATCTCAGAGTCTGTATCTGTACTTCCTGGTTTAGTCTTGGTTTAGACCTCAGTTAGTGGTTGGCCCTGGTTTGAGTCAAAGGAAAAATCCTGTACATTGATGAATACTTTTACCTTATAACGCACGAGTGTCCGAGCTAGCTAATAACAATAGGTATGAGAAAGTCTAAACATGGACTAAACATGAGATAACGTACGTGTTTTTAGAATGAACACAAGATGATGTTTACTAGGCCATAGTGATGTCGATAATGGACATAGTGTAGCTGCTCTTTAATTTACAGACACAATCCTGCGTGTTTCTCTGTCTGTGTCTGCTCCGCCTCACACTGAGAGAGAGCTATGGATGCGTTTATAACTACATTTATAACTTTAGAAGCCTCCTGTACTACTTGTAATGCACATACACGAGAGGAAAAGGCCGAATTTGCGTTTTATCGCCGCGCGCGTTCCCCATTGTTTACATTTCACTGCAGTAATCCAGAGTAACTTTATTTGGTCATAAAACCGAAAATATGAAGCGGATCTCTCTCAAATAAGAAGTGGCTGAAAGCTAGGGATGCGCTGACTACATTTATGGAGTAGTTTAAGTTGGGAGAGGTCTTGGTTTTAGTGTAAATAGCAGGTTCAGCTGCACGTTAGCTTAGCCGCTAGCCGTTAGCTTAGACGTTAGCCGTTAGCTAATAACAGCACAATAGACTCGTCAAAACTGGCACAGCACCCGCAAGCGATAAAAACAAACAAACTTTCACTCACCCGTCTGAACCTTTGCCTTCTGCTCAGCAAACTCGTGGTAAATCCATTTTCCAGTGTAGTAGTGGCAGCTTCTGAGAGCCACACAGGGGAGGCTTACAGCCATGAAGCCGCACACGCCCCCACGGCGTGCGCTATTTCTCTGACAAAACCAGACTTTTTCAACCTGAAAACTGATCGACAATAGGCGTATGTATAAAACTGCCTTTTTTGCGTGGCATTTGTTTGCTAAAGCCTGTGTGGACTACGCAAACCAAGCAGCTGTGTGGCTGTGTCCCCTCCTCCTCCTCAGTATGTAAATACACACAGACAAAGGCACGCCCCCACAGCGGCTCCCAAATCTCCCCAAAACAAGCAGGTTTGAACCTAAAAGTTTACGCTTTTAAATATACCAATACTGGGAGCTTAAACATGGAGAGGCTTCTTCGTGACTTCAACTAAACGATTCTGGAAAAAAGTGAAAATCACCAATTTTCAAAATAAAAACTTTGTTTACGTTTTTCTCCAAACGCAAGCTGCCGACTTGTGTCTTTGGATTCCACGGCGGGTCACATATGTGCCAACGTTCACTAAACAGCTCCAGTGAGAACTGACCAATTGGATGTTAGTATCGCAGCCCAATCCGCAGAGGAACCTCCATCCAATAGGGACTCAACAAAAAGAACTGAAGCTCCAACAAGGACTGGACGTTCTTAGGCCCGTCAGCAGAGGAACTCCCTTCAGTCCTGGGTCTATCTACAGCCTGTCCGTCCATGCGAGTAGCTCTCTCCTTCTGTGGTTTCTCTTTTCTTCCACTAGGTTTTTGAGTTTTTCCTCGCCGTGTCGGAGAGTCTAAGGACTGGGGATCCCCGAGGTTCGTTTCCATCTGCTGCTAACGCTTATTTGGACATTATGTTATGTGAGCACCTACTGGAAACCCAACCATTACAGGACATCAGGACCGGAAAACTGAGAAAGGTTCACAATTTCGAAATTGAACCCGTGACCCTACATGTTTTCTGTTGATGGGGACACACCCGGAGAAAACCCATCTATCCCAGACTTGAAGTATATGCAAAGCCCGCACACAAAGGCTCCACGCAGACTGAACAACTGTCCAAAAGACCTTCAGGCAAAGACCAAACCACATATCCCAGATAAACAGCACAACGCCAACTCTCTTCCTTTCAAATGTAATCCACTGGTTTGACCCACGCCTCCGCTGGCCTCGCACTGGTTTCCATCACGGCCCGGTCCGTCCATCCCGCTGACAGCCCATGCAATTCGTTACAGCCCCCCGCGTTGTAACCTGCACATCGCTCATGCCTTCGCGCTCCCGCACTCGTAAACATGTCACAAAGTAATGGACCTGTGTCTGTTTAGCTCCCAACGAGGCCCAGATGAGACGTTTTAGTTCATGTTTGCTAACATCATTGGAAATCAAACGATTAATTTCTCTTTGGAGCGCAAACCAACTTTTTTGTTAGATAACCATCTCCTAAGCCCCATAAAAATTCCCTTTGAGGACGGTTTACAGCGTTTTTTCTTATTTTCTATAATGAGCATTTCTCCTTGTGATTTAGGCCCGTATCTCTGATGCAGTTTGAAGTGCTGGTATTTGAAGAAAAAAAAAGGGGGAAAAAATCCATTGGCCAGATTCACACATGGCTGGCATCTCCGGCTCGCATCTGTCAAATCAATCGGGGAGTAGAATCATCTCGGCTAATGTTTTCTGAGCGCTAACAATGAGTGAACAAGCGGGACAGTTTATCGCGTTCAGTCAGAGAGAGAACGAGGAGACGGCTTTCGTTTGTGTTTAGAGATCTTTCTGGACGTATCAAACAGAAACCTAGAATCACTTTCTATCAAAAATCAATAATTGGTCCTGGTTAAAACACTCTATCAGTGTGTTGGAAGAACATTTTAAGCCACTGCACAAAAGGTATAAACTTCCTGAGACGACCTTTGTTGTATCAAGTAACATCTATGAGTGTTGGTAGTCGTTTGGAGTTCAGCGGCGGAGAGGGAGGTGAGCGGTGACTTCATCCATAACAAGTGCACGTGCTGTTTTCTCCTCCTACTTTAAGCAGAATAAGGGGTCGGCCCATTAGTCTGACGTCTCATTATTCCGAAAATGTCCCATTGAGTAGAGGTTGAAAAATAAAATTAGTTTCAGGCAAGAGTCCACTGACCTTAAGGTTAGGGCCAGTGGTTGTTTATGGCTCTTTAATCCACAACACAACTGGGTTAGAGATGTCGGACTAATGGCACCTCTGCTCAATGGGACATTTTCGGCATAATGAGACGTTGGTCTAATGGGTTGTCGGACCAATGGCATGGCACCCAGAATGAAAGGTGTTTGTAGGGCATCGATGACGTGTAGGTCGGTTAAAGACGACCTGGCTGTTCAGACTGAAGTGCAAAAAATCGGAGACGTATCGGATTTAGGACCACATATCCATGTGACCTGGGTCGCATTTGAAAAGATCGGATCTGTCGTTCAGACGGTCATGAAAAGATCAGATACAGGAGCATAGGAGCAAAAAAAAAACTATCGGAATTGGGTTGTTTCAGCTGGCAGTCTGAACATAAACTATCTCACCGGCTTGGAGACTTGAGACTCATTGGTCCCAGACGTCCTCTGAAGAAAAGTCTTGGTGAAGTCTACCTGGTAGTCTTGGTAAAATAAACAGGTTCGATTTCAGTTGAGAAAGTCATGGAAAAAGTCTCCATAATATGGTCTCCGCACGGTCTCAGTGAGCTACGTGGTCACAGTAAACCTACTTCATATAACATGTTGCAACACTTTAAACTTTAGATGTTTTTCCATCCATCCATCCATTTTCTTCCACTTGTCCGTTGCCGGGTCGTGGGGGCAGTTGTTGGAGCTGCCCAAATCACATTGCACCAGCCCCTATGGCGCCCCCTGCAGGTGGTGGGTCCACAGAAGGACGGCCTCATGGTTCTAACTCTAAGGAGGGGGTGAGAGGAGGAGGGAGGAGATGTTTTTTCTGAAAGGATTATTAGTTGCACCTCTGTCATGCCTTTTATTACATAATGTCGCACATTAATCATTTTTCCATACAGAATGCGGAAAAGTGCCTTGAAATTGTCCAGAAACTTCCATGACTTCAGTTCATTTGGATGCACATCATGTTTGGGCTTGTTGTCAGTGGCCAGAACTCTCCCCCTCCCTCTGCCCCGACTCCGGTGTTAAATATAGCGGGCCCCATCTGCCGGAGTCTGTACGCACTTAGTGCTAAACAGAAGGCAGGGGCCACTAGGGCTCCCATACGTCCGCTCAGCATGAGACCCCACGGCTTTGGTCAGAACCTGCTTGTACTGACACTTTTTACAGGAGTACTGCGCCAAAGAGTCCACAAGAGTTATACATTAAGCACAGAGAAGTTCAATGTATTTTTAGTTTGTTTGTATGCTCGGTCAGCGCTGTCCCAGACAATGTGAGAAGGTCTTTTACTTCAGAGTTTGCCTCTTCTCCCTCTACCTGCATTTCACCAATCCTTCAATGCCCTGGGGCAACCTGTCAGGAACAATGCACTGGAAAATTGAGATAAATTACTTGAAACAGCTTGAATAAAGGTTCTTGTTAAAAGATAAAAATGCTAACGCTGATGGATCAAGCAGAAATCCCACTTGAAATCAGACAAGTTGACTTTTACTTTTACTTATTTTGTCACTTGAAATGATCCAACATAATCTGAAGAATTGGCAATAAAAGATTGTATTTTATCTGACCAGACCAAATCTACCTCAAACGTTAGATTTTATCTCTTGATTCTAGTAGATTTATGTAATTTCTTCAACCCAGGACAGTCTTGCTGTGAGGCAGTATGATCCGTTTATCAAGACAAAACTATGGTTTGAGGAAACACATTCCTGGCACTCTGAGCTAAAGGGCCCATCTCACTAGAGACAGTTGCGGAGACTGCCAGACTCATTTGCGCATACAAAGGGAATATCTCACTGGCCTGGAGACTAGTTGGAGACTCGAGTCCCGATAGGTCACCTAGAGAGGGTGCATACCTATGTGCCCCGGGTCCTGTGTTTCCCGGGTGCGTTTTTTTTTTTTTCCGTAGGTGAGTTGGTACTCTAACCAATCACAAGTCATGAGAGTGAAACATCATACATATATCAAGCAGCTTAACCCTGCCCGAGCCACTAACCTTAAGGATAGCTGGCTGGTGCCTAATCTTAGTCAATAGAAGTGGGGGAACATAGGTACCGGGGAACATAGGGCTGACCCGCCTAGAGATAAGGCAGTTTTAAAAAATTGTGTGGTCCTCAACCTGTGAGATGTTTCTGTCTCCCTGTGATCTCCACTGAAATCAAACCTGTTCATTATCCCTGAGACTACCTGGAGACTCACCTTATCTCCAGGGGACCTCTGGGAGACATCTCCAGTCTCCAGGCCAGTGAGGATAGGCCCTTAAAGGAGCGACTTGGTTGAAAGGAGAAATGTCTTCAATTATAAACAACCCGATCCAAATGATTACACACCATCGGCCATGCCAACCCCCCTCATGTCAGTATCGGTATCGGACCCCAAAAATCCACATTGCTCGGGTCCTATAATTTAACACATTTTGTTATACCTAGTGTCTTGCTAGAAGAACCATAAAAGAGTGGTTATTGATTCGCTTTTAACCACCGAATTGATGCTGTTGTGTAGGCCATTTTACATCAACAACATTTCAAATACGTTTTTGTTGTTGTAATAATTATGTAAAATTATACAAAGTTGAGCTATTGACCAAAATAGAAATAATAGGTTTGTAATTCCCCCTCCTGGAACCGCCCCCTTAACGTGGTGGAGGGGTTTGAGCACCTGAATGATCCTGGGGGCTCTGTTGTCGGGGGCTTCGTGCCCCTGGTAGGGTCTCCCAGGGCAAACAGGTCCTATAGGTGACGGGTCAGACAAAGAGCGGTTCAGAAGCCCCTTATGAGAGACCAACAGGCCCGGTTAGAACCATGAGGCCGTCCTTCTGTGGACCCATCACCTGCAGGAGGCGCTATAGGGGCTGGTGCAATGTGATTTGGTGCAGCTCCACCAGCTGCCCCCACGACCCGGCAACGGACAAGTGGAAGAAAATGGATGGATGGGTTTGTAATTCTTGAATTATGAAAAAATAATGTTTATTTGACCTTCCCAACAGCTGTGTGGGTGGTTAGCATGACGCCTTCACTTTCCATCACGGTGGCCTCTCTATAACGCTCCAGGATCAATTGTATTTCAGCGTTTCTAGGTTTTCACCGCTGATAAAACAGAGTACAGTAAAGGTGTTTCGATCTCTGTTTATCAGCCGGCCTTAGAAGGAGAGTCATTATTTTTTCTCTCTATTCTGGAGGTCAAAAGCACTTGTAGCCACCTGCTTTTTCCAATCACGGAGTGCCTTTAACATGCCGTTATTTATGTCTATAGGTTTTGAAAGAGCAGGGGATGAAAAGAGTGTTCAGAAAGAGCAGCATTGTGCCTGAGCTCTAAAGCAGGGGTTCCCATTGACCTCCGCGTGAAGAGCGTAGAAGAGTCTGGGCTTTTGATGAGCGTGGATTACTGGCGCTTTTGCCTTACAGAAGCTGTTATTCCATTCGGCAATTTATTCATCTTCATTCAAATGGCATCACTATGTCCTGTTCCCATGTTCAGGGACAGGATTTTAATAAACAGCAATCCATATTTACCCTGCTAACCTTCCAAACAAGGGCTGTCGTAATGTTTTATCAACGTAGAATACAGGACTTTGTTGTTTAAATACAAGAAGTAGAATTTGCTGGCAGATTAACCAAGAGGCTTCATCCGCGAACATCAAGATGAATATACACCGATCTAGTAGGGAAGAGTTTACCTTGTAATTGTTTCCACCCGTCTTTATTTTAAAAAGCTTCAATCAACTAGTTCATTAGACTGTGTTCTTAATGAGAACAGCTGATAAGTGACGCTTCTGAGGATGGCCTGCAGATTAAAAAGCATGAACAATAATTCAACATCTCTAATCCTAGTGTCTGACTAACTTAACCCTTGTACAAGTAACACGTAGACACAGTTATTAAGCTTAACTGAGCAGGTATGAAAGAGCTCTGGGCTCTCCATGCTAGCCCGGTGAGACCAGAATGATAACCCTCTGTATTATTTTATATAGAAGGGTCTGGGACGGTGCAAAACTCACGGAGCTCGTGCAATAAAGATTTGTTTATTTGCGATCGCGTGTTGTTCGTGAGCAGCGTCACTCATGGGACACGGAAGTTCCCTCAATAAACATCTATGAACGACGCACAGGAGAGAGATTTTTCCCAATCTGCGGTAAATAACAGATAAAATAAGATAATCCTTTATTGATTCACTCGTCACATTCGGCTCTCAAGAAACACTCGGAGTGCAGAATAGACAGGAAATGTGCAAACAGTAATAGTTATAACAAAAAGCTTAAAGGGGCTTGTTCCGTCTGTTCTTGTCCCGCTCTGTTCGGCCCGGGGCCCAGCACACGGCAGCGTAGTGGAGAGCAGAGGCCACAGAGTCAGAGAGGCCTGCTCACTCCGAAGGACCTCAGTCTCCTCAGAAGGTGGAGCCGACTTTGGCCCTTCTTGTACAGGGCGTTGGTGTTGTGGGACCAGTCCAGTTTATCGTTGAGGTGAACCCCAGGTACTTGAAACTGTCCTCCCCCCTGGATGTTCAGCGGTGTGTGCGCTAGTGGCTTCGTCCTGAAGTCCATCACCATCTCCTTCGCCTCACTGGTGTTCAAGCACAGGTGGTGGCGCTCACACCGGTCCACAAAGTCCATGATCACCGACCGGTACTCCAGGTCGTGACAGCTGTCCGTGTTGTGTGGATAGTGAAGAGAAACGGCGAGAGGACGGTGCCCTGAGGGCCGCTGCAGACTAACACCAAGCACCAAGTTTGACCAAAAACACCTCGTGAGTTTCGTGATTCATAATCCTCTGCAAATATCAACTCAGAACCGCTAATAACACGGCATCAGCATTAGACGCCTGCCCTTTGCTGATTGGTTTACTCCGTTTCCTGTTTGCTTGCATTATGTGATCAAACCTGCAAACTCCACACAGAAGGGCTGTGTCCGAATGTCCACACTATTCCCTATATAGTGACTATATAGTGATCACGCCATTTTGTAGGGGTGACCCAATGTCCAGAGAGAAAAAAGTAGTGCACTCAAAATTTCCCACAATGCATTCTGAAAAGTAGTGAGCAGCGGTGATCACTAAACGGGTCAATATAGCCCACAATGCATTGCGAGAGTCGGAGTAGAATGCCTGACAGCAACAGGTCTTTGAACTAAACAACACGACGGAATGAAATCAGCTGTTTCAATCATGTGTTGCGCATTTATCATGAATAAATGACTTAAATATAAACGGTTATGGTTAAAAAATGCTAGCGTTAGCTGCTAACCTTTAGCTCGAGCTGTTAAATGACCGATAGCTTCCTCTCAAATAATCCAAGCCATTCATGTAAAATCCATGTTAAATATATCTGACTCGTATTTATCTATAAACACTCCGCTGTTTCATGAGTTTGGTCGGTCTTTATCGCAGAAATACATTATTCCCGGAGTTTAGCGACTTTTAGCAGATGTAGTCGCTCATTCTGCTGGCGCTTCGGACACCGGGCTCTGACCTACTTTCTGCGCGTCTTTGAGCTAACGCTGGAGTGATTTTTTTTTTTTTTATGATAGTTTTCATTTTAATTTAAATGTCAAATAAAACGCCTGTAAAACTGTCGTTCTGTTTCATAAAATAAATGTTTGTAACAATAAATAAATTCAGGGAAAAAAAAGAAGAAGAAAAAAATCTGCACACGTGACGTCACGCAGCCCGGAGAAAGTAGTGGCTTCTGTCCAAATAGCCAACAGAATCAGTGGACTATATAGTTTACTATATAGTGCGGGCCTATGTAGTGAATGAGGGGTTAGGGACTAGGGTGGACATTCGGACACAGCCAAACACTCCATCCAGTCGGGAATCAAACTCGGAACCATGTTGCCGTTTATTCGAGTTTTCTTCAGTTGTTTATATCTTATTTTGTTTGTTTTTTGTAAAATGTGGACAGGGGAGTAGACTTTACCCTACACTGGAAACTCCTGGTAAAGTCATCATACGTCGAATAGTTAGAATATGAACTGCTGGAAACATCATTTTGCTGCGTGGCGTCTTTCATTCCCCTAATGCTCGCCCCAAACTGCCGAGCACGTCCGAATAAACCCCCGTCTCTCCAAATGCTTGAGTTTGAATTCTGTCAAAAACTCGGCGGCGTCACGGAGGTCACCGGTTCAAACTGTTCCTCAGACTCCGGAGAACGGCGCTGAATAATGCAAGTGCAAACGTGCGGCTCCGGACCACACGGCCCAGACTGGACTGGGACTGAATGATAAGGACCGGCCTGTCACAGTGCTGGAAGTGCTGTATTCAAAACTGTGCAGATTTATTATAGCTTGCCTTAAGAATAGCTTAACTGCGATTGTCCCACATCCAGAGCCCCCCGTGTGCCACCACAGCGCCCCCTACGCCCCCGTGACTGTATCTCTCAGAGTGGAGTTAAAAGTCCCCAAAGATGTTCTCAATGTTCCTGCCCCATTACTTATCACTGGGACATGAATAATGCAGTGGCAAACAAATGTTGGCATGTCATTAATTGATAGCGCCCCCCGACTGTGAGACTCCGCTATGGTTTGGCGCCCGATTTGTCCAAACATGGTATAATTTAATTTATTTTTTCATTTTTTCATGGCCTGGGTAAGTGAGAGGAAGTTATTTGATTTTGATTTTAGATTTGCATTGAAGTTTTGTTTGTATGATGCATTTGGAATTGTGAGAGAAAGCGTTGAATTTTCCATAAACTCTCGGTTTTGTGCTTTCGTCCGAGCTTTAATCAACAATCTGTAATCGAGTGGGTGTTCTGGTTTCCCCTGCGAACCTAAAACATGCATAAGAGGCTAAGTTGCTGCTGCTTTTGATATATATCTTCCGATTAAGGCAATCCTGAGCCTATTGGAAGTTGTAGTTGTTTTGCTCATAAGGCTCTATACCTGATACACTGAGAGAGAAGCCACTAAATGTGCCTTCTTCAGTTTCATACCTGCTGGATAGACTCCCATGTCGATGTTTGTGCACAACAGTGGCCCCCTCCCCCCCCCCCCAAAGCTGTTCCCCCTACAAACTGTACCAGACTGGAGTATGTATTTTGTTTCATTACTAGAAGAAGAAAAAAGTATAGTGCCTTTAATGCTTCTTCAACAAACTTTGGATGATACTACAGTATTATTATAGATGGCAGGTCCCGAGGTCAAGTCAAGAACAATATGTAGCAGTCACCGTTTTGAATGTTTGTGTTCAAATAGTTCAGATGATTGGCCATGTCTCCACGGCTCGGCCCTCGCACTGTTTCTGGTCCCACCACAGAATCTTGGGAAATCAGATCTATATGGAGCATTACCAGACTGTCTTTATGCATAGTATGGAGGGCGTTTCCTACTCATTGGCGTTAACGTCCCCAGAGCCATCCACCATCTTTGCTGGCACAGACATCATACCAACGCTGAGGTGACCAATGTTTCACTTATGTATATTCCCACAGTGAAATGTGTGTTAGAAGAGCATAATCACGGTAAAGAGTCTCCCGTGCTGTTTACTTGCTGTTTTTCGTGGCACCATTCTCCCTCCTCCCTTGTTTGCGCCTTGTTCCTCATTTCACCCTTCCCTATTCCGCAACGATTTAGGGCACCAGTCGATGTTCGAGGATTAGAAAAAGTGGCTGTACAGAAGCGGAGGAGAGCCTGTCAACAGGAGAGGGGAAAGTGGGCCGCGGTGATTGACAGAGGCCCGTGTCCTGTCAGGGCTTTACGTCAAATCTAACAGCTTCTATTTGGAGCAAGAAATACCGGGTTTTATCCGGGACATGCAACCGCCATTTTGTCCTGATATCCCAAACACGACCTGGTACAACGCCTCCCGGGGCTAAACAATCTGCTCGGGGTGAGACATCGGTGTAGCTTTCAGACAAAAGGTAAAAGAATAGGCCTCGTTTTGTAGCTTTTTGTTGTTGTTCAAAGAGCTAAAGACATGTGAGATGGGAATCGTGATTATTCTGAGGAAAAATATTAATGATACGATGATTCACAATTATCTAAATTAACTGCAAATTAACTCTGATTTAGTCCATACTTTTATAATTGAGAAAGAGTATTCTAGCCCCTTGAAACCTGGTATTTTAAAGCAGTACTAAGTATCTCATGCCCCTAGAGGCCATAAGCGCCACTGCAGGTGTCGTAGCACGTTGCGTTTTTTCATCATTAATTGTCCGTGAGAGTAAATACTACGCTGACAGAAAAGACAAAGGGACAGAAGGATATTGTTCATCCAATTACACAATGGAGATCATTTTTGTTACTCAAACCTGGCTGTTAATACTGTTTAAAGTGGCGCTAGCCTGCAGTTAGCTTTGCCCGTTAGCCTGTTAGCTTCTTCTTCGTGATTCCATTAGTGTGTATTGGGTCTCCGGGTCGGAGCAGTAAAGCTGCAAGCATGGTTTTCTGCATAGAGACACCAGGGGGCGATGAAAGACCCCCTCCATCATCCCATTAACACTTGTATTATCCTACGAAAAGGATGTATTAAGGTAAACAAGTTACTTAGCACTGCTTTAAGTCAAAATTAAAGACTACAGACCCATTTATGTGCTCATTATTACTTGATCTGTGTGTTTTTTTGTAATGGGAATCCTTTTTTCCCTCCAGCTGAGGGAAGCCAAAAACACTAATACACGATCAGTTGCCAGACAGTCAGCAAAGCATATACAGCCTGTGTTGCCCCTTTATACATGCTGTACTAAATCTAAACTCTTGTCGCCACCAAACAGCAGGTCCAAGATCATCTTCAAATGCCATTGACAAAGGAAGAGTCCCAAAAGAACCATTAGATTAACAAAAAAGTCTTGCGGAGTTTGGAGGTTTGGAGAAATCCTCTGTATTTTCTTCGTCTTAACCCAACTCAACTGAGTGCATTTCCTCCAGTTCAGCTTCACCCATACTACTAATCACAGCCTATAGGCCAGTGTAACGCCACATTTGAAAGCTAAGACCTACAAAACTCATCTAAACGGATCATTTTCCTCTTTTTAAAATTTTTTTTTTTACTTTTGCTTTAATTCGTTTTTTATTGCATTTTCGTCACATTTTCACATTCACTTTGTCGCTTTTCTGTGGCCCGTTTGTGGGTTTTTTGTTAAATTTTCATCGCCTTTTAGTCACATTTTTGCCACTCTCTTGTTGCATTTTCATACTAATTTTTCCAAGAAGAAAATTCTCGGTTCAAATGGAGGTTAATGTGGCTGCCTGAAATCACCATGACGATATATATGTTTACACAATCTTTGCATATGTTTGTGTATCCACTCATCATTCTGAGTCGTATTTAGATGTTCATTTGGGTGAGTTTACCGCAGAAGGAAGCCGCCTTTTTTCCACCATGTTTTTACAAAATGAATACAAAAATAAACCGTACAACTCTTTGGGTCGGTACCGGAGTAATCACATTCTCCACACTTTTCATGTCACGCACTCGACAAATGTTCCTCAGATTTGAATGAGCTTAAGAGCGGCGGCCAGGTTCTAAGCCGAGCCAGAAAGCGTGTCTCTACAGCGCACTGGTCATTTTGTCGAAAAATGCATCGCATAAAGGATTTCATCAAAGACTCCGCGGGGATGTTACGGCTGAGGAAACTAAATTGGTTTACGAGAACGGACTCACTTTGAATGGCGTGGAGAGGCTCCTGGCACAAATAAGCGCGGCATCTTCGGTGTGTTCCTCTTCTACGTTTTGGGTTCTTTCGATTTTCTAAAAATATGCATTTGAATAAAACGTCAGTCAGGTTTTCCACGGTGCATTCAAAGTCAATCAATGAATTGTGTTAAAATCAAGGACTTAAATGCCATTAATAAGCATTCGGTTGAATTCAAACTGGCACTAAATCTAAAGTTCTTGGGAAATTATGACATTGCTCAACAATTTTTACTGTATGAATAGATACAGTAATTATAAGCCTTTATTTCAAACAAACTGAAATTGTAGTGTTTAATGCACCTGTGGGCTCTTCTCAGTTGATGATTTCTAAGCACATAATTTGCCTGGTCAGAGGGTCAGGTCATAAGTGAAATTATTTGAGCAAAGCTTCGATCCTAAAGCAGAACTAAGTAACTCGTGCCCCTAGAGGCCATGAGCGCCACTGCAGGTGTTGTAGCATGTTGCGTTTTTTTACTCATTAATTGTCCGTGAGATTTAATACTACGCTGACAGAAAAGACAAAGGGACAGAGGGATATTGTTCATCCAGTTACACAATAGAAATCATTTTTTTCACTCAAACTTGGCTGTAAATACTGTTTAAGTGGCGCTAGCCCGCAGTTAGCTTTGCCCGTTAGCCTGTTAGCTTCATCCCTTTAACACTTGTATTAGTCTGTTTGAGTGTTTCATTATCCTGTGGCAAAGTCTATGACCTTATTAATGTTCTTAGGAGGCAGATTACAGAGACGTTGTGGGGACAAAGAAATAGCATTAAAAGAGGTCAGACAATTACTTACAGTTAAATCTATCATTGGAAAATTACACCCATAATTAATTTTGGTGGGCTTTGAAAATCCGAGGTCCTTGTCTCGCTTTAAGGGGGTATTTTAAGATTTTTGACATAGGGCCTCATTTCCTAGTTATCCCGAGTGTTGTTGATTTCTGGAGATATATAAATGTTTTATTCATGCAGTCTAGTGGCGCTAGGCTAGTGCTAGGCTAGCGCATTTCCACGGTAACAGCTGGCCTGCATTAAGAACATTAAAAACAGTCTGACCCACTCCACAGTGCACCTGAGGCAAATAACACTAGGCTACCGATATAAATGTCTGTGTTGACTGAATAATTTTGTTAATATACCCATTTTGCATTCAAAATAACTTATATTTGAGCAGCATCAGCTTCCTGGTTGTAAGCTACGCAGCGGCGGAGTGATCTGCTATGTTACCGGATCTACAGTAGTTTGTTTACCTGTGGCCAGCGTTACTACACGTAATCAAATATGGCAACGTTTGGAGGACTACCCCATGATTTTGAAGAGGTTTTTAGTGCAGGCTACTAGTTACCATAGACATGCACTAGCCTAGCACTAGCCTAGCGCCACTAAACTCTTTAAATATAAGGACTGCATGAAATAAAATTAAAACATTAAAAAAACCTCCAGAAATCAACAACACTCTGTATAACTAGGAAATGAGGCCCTATGTCATATCCTGAGATATCCCTTTAAGGCGAGACACTCCGGGTGAATTTCGCCTTGCTTTTTCAACAATCAAAACTCAACAAATCAAGCTGGGAAATAGATTCCCTCTGAGAAAACCTTCAGAATATCATCAGGGCCAAGACTGGAGTCTGTAGGTGCACCTTATGTTGCCACATCGATGTGACTAAAATGTATTTGGAAAAAATGGCCCTTGAAAAAAGTCTATAGAGAAACGTTGAATCAATAGGTGAGATTAGTTTTGTGTTTTTGTTTTTTTAAGTGCAAGGTTAAGAGACCAAATGTGCCTGAATCCTGAAAATAAAAATAAAGTATTTTGTTGGAGCTGGTAGCCAACAAAACCACAAAACACAATAGTTAATGCAAGAAAGTGAGACAAGACAGTTTACCTTTTTCTGACCAGGAGAGACAGACAGAGATGAGGGTCCAGCTCCGATGGAGCTGGGCCATCGTCCTGCTCGCTCTGGCTTCCTGGTTGCCCCCACATGGGCTTTTATTGACTTGTTCACGCCCCTGGTTTACAATTTACTGCTTGGGTCTAAGGGAGGGGGGACAGTACCGAAAGCAGCAAATGACATTTACAACTTCACAGTGTTTACTTTTAATTTGCATCACTCTTGTCCTCGACACCGTCCCAGGTCTCGGTCACACACAGCTGCTCTGCCCCAGTCAAAGGGCAGAGGTCATATACCAAAGCAACAGATAACACTCCTTCAATTTACAGAACTCAGAGATCTGGAACTCAAAGTAAAACATTAACAACATCTCTTCAGTCAACAGATCATGAAGTGTAAGATAAAGCAAAATATAGAGAATAATCAATATTTATCCAACATATTTGAACTCAACAAATGAAACCATTCTTGTATTGAAATTATGTTTTGTACACATTGGCTGCTTTAAAAACGCACATTACTTCCCCCGACAGGGCACATTGGCCCCGGGGGAGCATTTGTCGGAGCAAACCCCTAATTTACATTCATTTGAGTCATGATTATCGCTCATACATCAAAACTAAATGCCCCTACTTTAGCCCTAATGCCGCTGACACCGCGCCGGCCAATGCGTTACTCACTGTTTGGCACAAAACACCGCTCAAAAAATACCAACTCGCAAAGGAGAGAAAGTGCCTGAAGAGTTACAGCCTGAAAGCTTTATTTGGCAAAAGAAAGAGGGATCTATTCACCGCGAGGAGATATTGAGCACTTTCCAGAAATATTTACTGCCTGCGAGGACGCGTCGGCATTTTCAGCGGCGCAGATTTCGCCGGATATGCCGGGGACGGGGTGATTTACTGTGAGTGATATCATGAAGTGTCTTTTTTATTATTTTGCCGCACAGTTTGACTTCAGTGGGGGAGATAAAAAGAGGGGAAGCGCGCGCGATTTGTCATGTGGAAGAGCGAATATTAACTCGGTGGAAGCCGGAGACAAGATGAAAAATGGTAAGTGTGAGCAGAAAACAATCGATAAGACGAGAGTTTGCTCCTCTCGTGGCGACGGGAAATCACTGCCAAGGACCGCGCCGGGTTATGGGCTCGGAATATGCAGCTTTTTGTGGAGGAAAAGTTAACTTTGAGTGAGTTTGGGAGAGCAGGGCCGGCAGCAAGTGGGTCGACAGTCCCCTTTATAGAGAAATATGACAATTTTGGGTTCCTCATTACGGAAAAATGCGTCAAAATTCCATTGTTGAGATGCCTAACCCTCCCACTGGTCTGGTACTGCAAGCAATATGATGCAGAAATGAAGGTGTGATTAGGGGTGCATACCTATGTTCCCCGGGTCCTATGTTCCCCGGGTGCGATGTTTTTTTTCCGTAGATGAGTTGGTACTTCACCCAATCACAAGTCATGAGAGTGAAATGTCATACATACATCAATCAGCTTAACCCTGACCCTGCCCGAGCCACTAACCTTAAGGATAGTGGGCTGGTGCCTAATCTTAATCAATAGAAGTGGGGGAACATAGGTACCGGGGAACATAGAGCTCTCCCCCCCAGTGATTAGGATGTGTGTGAAACTTCATGAGTGTAACACATTCTATTGTTGAGAAGGCTGTAATTGTGTCAACCCGCAGTTGCCAGATTTCACCCGTCCTCCTGTTAATAGAGGTACCCATGCTATATTTTTGATCATCTCAGGACGAGATTGTAACTGTATATTCAGACTATTCGTCCAATTTGACCAGTGTAACCCATTCCATTGTTAGGTTCTTCTAAGAAAGTGAAGCAACGCACACAAACAGTTATATCGTAATAATAATAATCTTACACTTGTATTGCGCTTTACAAGCCTGTATTACCAAGTCTCTCAGAGCGCTACACTGTCGTCATTATTCATTCACTCTACACTCGGTGGTGGTAAGCTACTGTTGTAGCCACAGCTGCCCTGGAGTAGACTGACGGAAGCGAGGCAACCAGTCTGTGCCATCGGCCCCTCCGACCACCACCAACCACTCACACTCACTATATTCCCAAACGGTCTCCCATCCAAGTACCGACCAGGCCCTTCCAGCTTATGAGCATTATGGCCTTTGCTCTGCTCAGAAGTGTAGATGTTGAAGAAAGTCTTTAAAATGTGTAAAGCAGTATTGCTGAAGTCCAAGATAGATTTATTTAATTGATAACATTCAATAATAATAATAATACATCAAACTTGTATAGCCCTTTTTTGGACACTCAAAGACTTTACATGGGGAATAACATGTACACTGTAAATGTTATCAGAAGGCTGTGTCAAAATTTTCGACAGAGCCTTCTACGATTAAACAGCTTAAAACATGAATCTATGTAAAAAACAATAAAGCAAGCATTACAGTAAAAAACACAGTCACAGTTTGTTAAAAACCAAAAGATGTTTTTCGGTTTGAAATGAAAAAATTGGGAACTTAAATGAAATTGGGAATTCAAAAGCAAAAATTGAGTCGAATCGCGGGGCTTGAGTGCATCGTTACGCCCCTATTACTGAACCACAGTGCCTGAACTGCACGATAAAGAAAACATGATCTGAAGAAGGCTCTGCTGGAACGTTCTCCATTGAACACAAATATCTGTGGACATCGGCTTCCTGTTCTGATCAAACATCTCTGGTGGTGCCCAGGCATTAGAAGTGAGCGATTGTGACTAGTTGAGTGGCAGGTTTCTGTGTAACCTATTCCACTGCTAGCGATATTGTTGGTCATGATATACCCAAAGTAATTATTTGCCTATGTTTCGTCCAGACTGGGGTATTTTGATTCGCCTTAAGTCCTGTGTTGGGTCACAAATCTGATTAGATGCAGCACGGCGGTGGATTATGGGTGGCTTGTTAAAGTGGCCGTTGAGAAAGCCTGAGTTCCATATGACTGCGCCCCATGGAGGATACGCCATTTCCCGCAGTGAGGAGAAAAACCCTGTTCTCCAGTGTCCAGTGCACACACGTGAAGCTCCACCGTCCACGGCCGCACTGCATTTATCTTCATCCAGCCTGAGCGAGGGGCCCTTCACACTAATCACACAGATCTACAGCCTGCACTCAGCTCCTGGGGGCCTCTGAGCGGGTCCCACCTGCTCCCGTCTCCTTCATCTTGAACCCGCGTTACACGCCTCGACAAACAGACCGATCCCTCACAGCGGACACCGACTAATCAGACATTAATCTCCATTCGGGTTTGGTTCCCCCCATGTGACGTATGAGCTCACCGCGAGCACGTGTCTCTCCAGTGTGGGATGTTATCATCGGAAATACACTGTACGTCCCATTAGGTCAGGGTAGGGTCTGGGTCAACCTACTGAATGTATGTAGTCAAAGTCAACGGATCGATCCTTCAAATACCTATACGGGTTTTGAGAGAATCAAAAGTTAACCATTCTGTGTTTCTTAGCACCGACGACGGCCTTGATTTGGGTCGAGGATCGTCCAGTGTCTTAACGGACAGCCAATTTTTACTCTTTTGTTCCATAACCCTCAGGATCTTTTCAGGAAAATGTTTTTACTGCTTCCCACCTCAGCAGCCATGGCTTATGCAGCTCAACATCCCAAACCTCATTCAAAACCAGAAAGTTTTTTGTTGTTGTCCCCCTTTGCCATCAGGACGTCATGAGAAAATGGAACTTAACGGCTCTTTTCTGGGAGCCGAGACTCTTGGGATCCGTTCAGTTCAAAAGACTGGCTCTTTTTTCATATACACAATATTTAAGGCATGATCAATAAAAGGCACACTTTTTTGGATTTTAATCATCTAAAATTGACAATGGGACTGACTTTTACACTTTGAAAAACATGTTTGTGAATAAAATCTCGCGCCACAACTAATAAAAAGAGCCTGCAACTGTCTGAACAAATCATTTTTAATGCGTTTAGCTTTGACTTTAGTGCAAAAAGCTGTCACTTGTGTCGCCTGCTCCGGTGTTGGGCTGATTCTTGTTCCACAGGAAGTGCTCTCTCTTCGGCTGGGAGCCCGCTGGCCCAACATGCTGCATGCTGTTCGGGAGACATAGCGCTCAGACTTGTGTTTTAGAAATGTATTATGAGGGAATAAAACTGTGATTGATTTTAATCGATCGAGCCTCCGTCTTCTGTTCCGTCCGATAACGAACACGCCGACAATGCCCAACCTTTTCGACTCGCTAACTCCTTACAACATGGGTGCTGACAATGATGTTCAAAGTAATCCACTCCGGTTTATTAGCCAAAAAGACAATGCGCTGTGTTCGAAAAGCTAAAATACTCACAAATATCCACCCTTTGTTTTTCGATGTACCTTTTGTTTTATTCTGAAATTATTCCAAGAACCCCCTTGCCAAGCGGATGCCCTGTCCCTCTAGAAAAACACTTTAATGTTAACATGCTGTCCATCCTCTCTTTTTAACCCACGCCCCAGTCCCTCACAGTGGACACTATCAGTCCCTCTTTAATCTTCCGTCGGGGCCTCACGACGAACAGCCAAGCCTTTATTCGTCCGGCGCGTTACCTGCGCCCGCTCCTCCGAGGTTCGATGATAGCCCCGCGTTCAAATAGACGTGTTGTTTTATCTCGCCGGTTCAGTCAAGTCAGGCGTAAAATCTGTTTCCCCCGCGGGCCCCGGAAACGCCGACGGGATCAGCCGAACGGAGCGAAAACAAATAATGAACTCGACCGTGTTTCAGAGGGAAACTGGATCTTTCAATGCGAGGAATGCCACGTACTGTTTCACGAGAGGCCGCGGTATTATACGAAGTGACAATGGGATGGAAATATGGTGCTAGACTAAAAGAAAATCTTAAAACAATGAGGCATAGAAATTGGAACGATGGGTCTATTTGGCAGCACAATGGACTCGAGGTGCCAACGGAAATGTACAAAAGTTATGTTTGTGAAGTTCGACCTCACACGTTGAAACAGATCTTTGATAACAGCCAATCAAATCTTGTATGCGTAAAAATAAATCACTTTGCACATGAGCTAAATGGCCCCTAAGAGTCTTTCCTCCTTGTTGCCGTCTATCGAAAGTATTTTTTGTCTCATTCCAAACAGCTGTTGAATTCTCCTAAAATCCTATCCCATTTGCCAATGACTCCTTGTATCCATATAGACCCTACAAGCAATGAAAGAGGAAACCACTAAATTAAAACGTTAGGTGTGGTCCAAACTCATTTCGTTTATAGGCACATTTTACAATTCGCAGGGTCACCATTACAGAAGAGTTTGAAAACTGGGCTCGGCCCATTAGTAGTATTATTATTATTGAGTAGGGATTGAAAAATAAAATTAGGTTCAGGCCAGTGTTAATTTCGTCGACTAAAATATTTAGTCTTAATTTTAGTCAAAGTGATATTTCTGATTACTAAAATTGGACTAAAACTAAATTTAAAGTGTTTCATGAGACTAAAACTATGACTAAAATGTCATCCAAATCATCCAAACTTCTATTGACCGTGAAAGAGCCTCATATCATGTGAATTCACTGCCAAAGGAGCAGCTCTGAGCTTTGTTCACGAGGAGCAGCTCCATGAAGCAGGACCTCGATTAAATATGATTATAATGAATATTATTAATACAAAGTCGATTAAATTTATCCTAAATTTAGTCGACTAAATTGACTTGCAATTTTAGTCGACTAAAACTTGACTAAAATTTAAGGAATTTTTTTGACTAAATCTCGACTAAAATTGAATTACATTTTCCTCAAAAGACTAAAACTAAATTTAAATATTTTTATCTTGTCAAAATTAACACTGGTTCAGGCAAGAGTCCACTGACCTTAAGGTTAGGGCCAGTGGTTTTATATGACTCTAATCCACAACACAACTGGGTTAGAGATGTCGGACTAATGGCACCTCTGCTCAATGGGACATGTTCGGAATAATGAGACGTTGGAGCAATGGCCCGGAACCTTGAAAACTAGCGTAAGTTTATGAAATTGATAGAAAGGCTTTATGATTAGATGCTCAGAGTTTATAATATACTAAAGGGGGGAAAATGTCTCAGTCGTACAAGAGTTCTGCAGTGAAGGTTCTTGAGTCATCTTCTGTACTCTGAACGTTTCGCCTCTCATCCAAAAGGCTTCGTCAGATAGGCCACTGGGAGGAGTTTAGCTTGGCTCAGTCCCTCCCCTCTATTAAAGGCTACTCTCACCTGTGGGCAACCCTAGTTCTCTGGTGGTCTGCGTGCCAAGAGAAGGGCATCGGTGTAGGCTCTCAGTTCTACAGGAGTCGTCCATCTTCGGTGAAGGTTCTTGTAGATGTGCTGAAAGTGGGAAAACTCGAAGAAATCACCCCTGATCCCAGACTACACGTTTTTGTAAAGAATAGGAACAGTGTGTATTCTAGCTGGCCAGGTCGGTTTAGTCGTGATTCACTCCTTCTAACAAAAGTCATACATTTGCACGGATCTTTCGACTTTCTCGAACACTTTTTTTGTCCAGGTTACGTCTCTGTTCCTGCTCCAGACGACAGCCGTGTTGGTCAAGTCATCTACCCTTCAGCAGATTTGTATTCAGTGTCTCAGTCCAGATTCCGCATTGACAGAGAGACAGCAGGACCACACAGCGTTTCTGTACTGCAGGACGCTGAGAATCACAGAAGTGAAAAACAAAAGCAGCACCTGACGAGACGCTCCGGAGGAAGTATATTCTTTGTGAAGTGTTTTCAGTAGCTATGAGGTCATTATCAAATGAACAAGCGCCGAAATACTTCAATTTGAGTCGAGAAGCACTTGTAAATGTTCAAAGCGAGCAAGTAAATAACCTACTGACAGTGTCCTCGAGAAATATTGTGATCCCGGTAAACATGTGGAGATCGCTGTTAAAAAAAATATCTCTTTATTGTTTACCCTTATAAGCTTGTGCTCAAAATATAAGAAAAAAATGCTCTGCTTACTGCAAAAATGAGAATTTGTTCCAAACAGAAGGAATGATAAAATAAAAATGTCATTACAGAACACTTCCTGGGTCGTGATTATTGACACAGGACTCTATCCCTAAAATATCTCCAAACACGAGTCGAATGAATTTCATCCTCTCTGGGAATGGAATCCTGAATCTGAGAAAGTACCTACAAATGTGAGTAATCTTCCCTCTGAATCCGCTCCTCTGTCAGACCGTGTTATCCCGTGTCTTCCTCAGTCTCTGTGTGTGATTCCGAAATAGCACAGAGCCACTTCCCCGGACTCAGACTGACTTTTTCTTCTTCTTCTTCTTCTTTTTTTTTTTTTTTTTTTACAGGAGCGAGCCGTTCTGCCTGCGGTGCACTTTTACCTTGGGAGGATGTCTCTCTAAGTCCAAATCCTATCTGCTCTGCTTTAAGCCTGTCTGAGATCTCTCCCACCTTCACCTCATGAGCAGACCGGGGGGGGGGGGGGGGTTCAAAGCCGCTCCGGGACGATCTTTCCCTTTTCTCACTCGACTTTCTTGCTCTCTCCATCCCCTTCCCCTTAAATTAAATATGAGTAAGATAATGCATAGGTACAGGTTATTTCATTTTGGCATTTCCAGGCTTCGTTGCGACAGTTCTCAGACCAAGAGTAGGCAACGTCAGAACTGGAACTAGGTGATAGAAAGGCAGCTATAACTATAATATACTTACTACTTACTAAATATATAAAGGACAGATGGCGTACTACCTCCGAAACTTTATTTTTCCTATGTCCGTTAGCATTTAGCCTCAAACATCGCTAATTATGAACAATGCAGATTTTTTCAGCTGTTGTTTAACCCATCGACCTCATTTAGATAAAGTCAAAGCCCAGTTAGAAGTCATTAAATAAGTAGTTAATAATAAAATTAACATATAAAAGTGCCTTCTGATCTAAAACGTAAAACATTTTCAATTTTTTCAGCTAATTGTGGGTCGGGTTCACGTCTAACGGCCACAAAACATCAGCTAATAATTTGCTTATTATGGAGAAACCTCAGAAATGATTTAAAGGGGGGGTATTATGTAAAATCGACTTTTTCAAGCTTTATATCATGTTATTATGTCGTTCCCTCATTAAACACATGCCTGGAGTGTTGCCTCGGCTCATTCACATATTTTTGAGTAATCAGTAAAAACTTAGACGGCGGCCATTTTAGGTGTAGCTATGCCTCAGTCCTCCTAGGAACATGAAAAAAACCTCTGGCCCTCAACGTGATTTTGAGAAATGCTATTACACGAATCCGCGATCAAACGTCTGTTAAAGTACTCTACAAATTTGGAAAATACTGTCAGTGCCTTTTTAAAAATGAGCAATCTTCCGTTTAGGCCATATATGATGTAGAACACTGGCATTTGTAGAAAGTGATGCTTCACTTCAGTTTACAGTTGGAGGGTCCGGCCCTTGCACCGAGCAGACTTGCCTAAACCAATGGAGTACCTCAATCTTGGTTTAAAGGTAACGGTTTGAGCATCTGGGTGAAACTTTATTTTTATTGCTGTTCATAGACTCGTGAAGAAATCCAGATTTCAAGCAACTTGGGCACAGGAAAAACTACACAGGACTTAGGGGTTGGGTACCGATTAACCAGTATGGTATCTGTGAGTTCCTCCGTCTCCGGGACATAAAACAGAAGAATGTATCCGTTGAATGAAGTCTTTATTTGATCAATGTCAGAGCAAAATCAAGAAAGTATAAGATGGGAAGCCTACTTATACGGTTTAAGTTCTGCCTCTAGCTCTTCCGCACAGACCGGCCTTCATCAGATGTTTTCCAACGGTTTGCACGAAAAACAAGATAGTAACGAGGTCGTGAATGATTACCCAGTGGCCATGTAATTCTTCTTCGAACGGTCTTTTATAACGTTTGGAGGTTTCAGCTCAAATAAATGATACATATTTGAAAGAAATAGTCGAGTCTAGAATAAAAAGTTACTTGTTTACCTTAAATCCTTCCCGTAGTCCCTCTGGGGGTAATACAAGTGTTAACGAGATGATTGGAGGGTCTTTCATCGCCCCCTGGTGTCTCTGGCCAGGAAAACACAATAGCAACTTTCCTGCCACCGGGTCGGAGTCACCAACACACACTAATGGAATCACGAAGAAGAAGCTAACAGGCTAATCGGCGAAGCTAACTGCGGGCTAGCGCCTCTTAAACAGTATTTACAACCAAGTTCGAGTGAAAAAAATGATCTCCATTGTGTAATTGGATGAACAATATCCCTCTGTCCCTTTGTCTTTCCTGTCAGCGTAGTATTTACTCTCACGGACAATTAGTAAGTACAAAAACCCGCTGCTACGACACCTGCAGTGGCGCTCATGGCCTCTAGGGTGCACGGGTTACTTATAGTACTGCTTTAACATTATCGTTCTGTTTCATGGTTCTAGATGACAATATTATAGTATCGGGATCGGGGGAAAAGTATTTGTTCAGGTGATGTTATCGCAAAACAAGTATCGTTAAAGCACCAGAACATAACGGCACCCAGCCCCGCGCAGATAAACGCTCATACCTCATTGTCCTTCTGTAATCTCTCTCTCTCTCTCCAATGACAAACCCACGACCTCCACAATCTCTCTTCTCTCTCTCTTTGCAGCGTCCAGCGTTTTTTCGAAAAGCATCAACTTAATCCAGCAGTGCTTCCAGGACAGATAAAGAGCGGGTGGGAGTAGTGACCAATCTGCCAGAGAGGCACCGGGGCTTCGGGCTGAAATGACTTTTGTCGACGCATGAGTGTGTTTACAGAGACTCTTTGCTTTATACCGTATTTCAAGAGTGGACAAAATTCCATCTAAATAAACCTGTAGTAATTTTTTGTTGTTGTTGTTCCACCTTGACGATGGTTTGGACATAATGTTCAAGGCGAGCGAAGAAAATGGAAGATAAAGGAGATGCAAAATATGAGCGTCTGGTGCACTGATGTTCAGGTGTAAGGTCACAGTGGGATTGATGGGTAAAAAAAAAGCTGCAATAATGCTGCGATGTCGCCCCCTGGTGGCTTGGCGTGACTCCAGAAAGCGCGCTATAATATGCAATACATGGGGAGTTTACACATGTCAACAACAACTTAAAAAACAAGCTCTATGGTTTTCATCTGGTGTGAGATCTTACACTTCAGTGTGAGGAAGACCTGCATTGAAGGGACTAGATGGAAGTTATAATGCGTTTGCTCACTACTGCCACCTCAGGTATTACGCGTAACTGCAGTTTCTATGGCAGGGTGAGGGCTTGCTGATGGGGGGGCTACTGCCCTCTACCAACTGGCCACATTACACCCTGGCTTTTTAAGGCACCTCACTAAACAAGGCAAACAACAAAATAATAAAACAATCATAACCAAGATTTTTACAGTGGAAATGGGAATGACTGCAAAGGGACGTATAATAATAATAATGTGTAGTGTTGATTAAAAACTGTAATACTTAAATAATAACTAAATAATGGTTAGTTAATAGAATAGTGGTGTTTATAAGTGATGATTGGATATGGTTATTATGTGAATGAGTTTATACACACTGGTAAATTGCATACATTTCTATTTTCCTGCTATGTCTTATTACTTGGAAGTTTTGTAAATCTCATGAATGTTTTTCTTTATTAATGCGGCAATACAAAAAGTTCATGCGGACAGTTGTAATTGTTGAAAGGACATAATTGTGATTCACGGATGGGCACACCCACAGGGCTGTGTGTGGAAAATGAAACTTGTTATTCACTAATTGCTTGTACGTAAACAGGTACACGCTTCTGTTTGCACATGTGCCTGGGCAATTCTGGAACTTGTAATGTTAAGTGTTATATAGTATGAAAATACGAGATGCTGCTTTTATCTCCGTTATTATTTACCTGCAGCCGGACACATGCGTATCCGTTATGTATATTCTCAGTGTTATGATTCTTTTGAAAGGACTTATGTTTTGTATTTCTTGAATTAACCTGAAATGCATGAAAGTAATTGCTTTGAATGGGGCGTAGGCACTAATAAGCTTTCTTGCTTCTTGCCTTCCTCCTTTTGAGGTTTTATTTACTGCTATGAGGTAACCTTGCAATCTATGTTTTGTAAATTGCTCAAATAAACTCAACTATATTAAGCTCGTGCATGAATGACTTTTTGAGTGGTGAACAGTTGTGGTGAATAGCCTGGGCTCATTTTACACATTAGGACAGGGGTGTCAAACGTACGGCCCGCGGGCCAGAACCGGCCCGCCAGTGGGTTCAGTCCGGCCCACGGGATAAATATGCATTATTAAAAATGTTTTTGTTTTTTTTAATGGGCGCCTTGTAACGGCTGCCCTGGTGCGTGTAGTGCATGTGCGCAAACGTACCGAGTAAAATTCCTAGTTGTGAACCTGTTCATAACAATGGCAATAAAAACCTATTCTGATTCTGATTCTATTAAAGCAAAATATAATTCATTTTCTTTCAAATTTGCAGTTCTTATATTGTCCGCTAGGGGCGCTGTGTTTGAGTCAGTTCTATCGCTTTACCTGCTTTTCCTGTTGACTCTGGCACCCTCTTCAGTGAAACGTCTTTGTCAAAAAAGAGAAAAATGGACCTCTTCCTATATGTATACAGTGATCCTTGTTGAATGTTTTTACATTATTTTATCGATTGATATAATTGATAAATGTTGACATCTCTTTTGCAAGAAAAAAATAAGACTTGAAAAGAGGACCATTCACTCTAATGAAGACTATGTAGCACTTTGAGAAACTTGTAAAGTGTAAGCTGTTGTTATTATTATTCATTTATTGGAAAAAGTTTTATTTTCCTGTTAACATTATACGTGGTCCGCGACCCGCCGTGGCAGCTGAATTTCGGCCCACGACCCAAAATGAGTTTGACACCCCTGCATTAGGACATCGCTGGAGCAAGTAGGAAAATACATAACATTAACATTTTTAAACTCCCTCTAGTGGCTTTAAGCTTAAATAATGGTGTGATTCCAGAGATAAAACCTCTGCTAACTGCGCCCGATTGAAGCTTTCGTTAGCGCCTTGTGCTTCACAGCTAGAAGGTCCCGGGTTCGATTCCCACCTGGACGGGGCCTGTCCGTGTGGAGTGTGCATGTTGTCCCCGTGTCTGCGCTCAAAGGACGGGTCAAATGCAGAGGACAGATTTCGTTGTACAGTTGTTGTTATAATGACGGATAAAGCACCTTAACCAAGAACTGTTTGAATAAATCATTTAGATTAGGGGGTGGCTATGGCCCACAGCCAACTGAAAATGGTTCCCGACCCACCAGTTGAGAACCACTGCTCTAAAGAATAGTGTTGGCTTAAAGATAGACTTCTCCTGTGACCACACTGAGGGGCCGTGACATTTTTTTTTAAACCCTGCTTGTTTTTTTCTGTTTATATTTTGAGAAGATCTGGGGAAATGTGAAAGCTTGCTGTCGCTTTGCTCGTCCTGCAAGAGCGGCGTTTGCATGAAGATATAGGCTGTGTCCGAATGTCCGCACTATTCCCTATATAGTGACTATATAGTGGTCACGCCATTTTGTAGGGGTGTCCGAATGTCCAGAGAGAAAAAAGTAGTGCACTCAAAATTTCCCACAATGCATTCTGAAAAGTAGTGAGCATCAGTGGTCACTAAACGGGTCAATATAGCCCACAATGCATTGCGAGAGTCGGAGAAGAATGCCTGACAGCAACAGGTCTTTGAACTAAACAACACGACGGAATGAAATCAGCTGTTTCAATCGTGTGTTGCGTATTTATCATGAATAAATGACTTCGATATAAACGGTTACGGTGAAAAATGGTAGTGTTAGCTGCTAACCTTTAGCTCGAGCTGTTAAATGACCGATAGCTTCCTCTCAAATAATCCAAGCCATTCATGTTAAATCCATGTTAAATATATCTGACTCGTATTTATCCATAATTAGTCCCCTGTTTCATGAGTTTGGTTGATCTTTATCGCAGAAATACATTATTCCCAGAGTTTAGCGACTTTTAGCAGATGTAGTCGCTCATTCTGCTGGCGCTTCGGACACCGGGCTCTGACCTACTTCTGCACGTCTTTGAGCTAACGCTGGAATCTGCCCGCAGCGCGCGTGACGTCACGCAGCTCGGAGAAAGTAGTGGCTTCTGTCCGAATTGCCAACAGAATCAGTGGACTATATAATCTACTATACAGTGCGGGCCTATGTAGTGAATGAGGGGTTAGGGACTAGGCTGGACATTCGGACACAGCCACTGTCTCTCTTTTGTTTTAGCCTGAGTTGCCATCGTTGATTCTCTCTTGACTCGTGGTCAATAATGTAAATGGGGAGGAGTGAAAATGAGCCGTCTATTGTTAATGTTTATGATCCGGACACAGTCGGGTCTCATTAGCGCTGCGCGTAGCAGGCTTTTATGATCCGGACGCCGCCAGGACTTTCTTTACGCTCCACTATTAATAAATAACACAAACTGTTCAAAACGAAAGTGTATTTTATTCATATCGTTGCAGCTCCGTATTAGTCGAGCGCACAAAAATGACTTTCATGATTCTTATTAAGACTTTGTAATCTTGTTTTCTGCATCTACATTCATCCATCTCTTACTTCTGACTCTACTCCCAAAGACAGAAAGCCTCTCATTGAAGCCATTAGATCATTTTGAAGTCGAGCCACTCGTTTCTCAACTGGCACCAACTCCCCCCCCCCCCCCCCCCCCCGTCTTGTTTTGAATGTGGCGCGGGCCGGGGGAGCACCTTATCGAGGAGATGCGAGCTACTCTGGATAAACAGCTGTATTCGCCTGCGTCGGGCTGATAAGACGCTCGTGATATTCTCCGTACGAGCTGAACGCTAATTAAAAAACGCTCTCCCAGATCGCGAGGCGTCTCCATTTGATGAGGTTTTAATCTTTGTTTAAGGGTGACGCAAGACGGCGGCGAAAATTGCCGTCGAGCGTTTGGAGTTTGTGGGATGTTGAATAAGGCAGGGGCTTCTGAAAACTATTGTGTGACGGCGAGGCGCTGCAGGTGAATAGGGGGGAAATGAATACATTTAGTGATATCAATTTGAAACTTCTGCTGTAGATTACTGACATAAATATGAGGGGGAAATGTATCGCAAGTGTTCTGTTGTTTTCTGTTTTCATCATAGGTAGAAGATAGACGAGGTAACCGGTGTTCCAGTCATAGTGGTCTGTGAAATTAACCTCTTAACCCCCATCTTAACCCAGTGCAGTTCGGCTTTTACCTAAAACAAGCGACAAAAACACGACTATAAAGTGATGAAAAAGCCCCAAAAGAGCGTCAAAAAAGTGACAAAAATGTGCCGAAACCAAGCGATGAAAAAACCCAAAAATGTCACCATCCATTTTGTAGGTCTTAGCTTTCAAATAAGGCGTTACGCTGACTGTCCAGTGTCTTTTAGATTTGGGTAAAGCTGACCTGGAGAAAATGTGCTCGGTTCAGGCAGGGGTTATTATAATAATAATACTAATGCATTGGTTTTATGTAGAGATTGCATTATTCATTCAGTCCATAGGGTAAAAAGGCGGGATCAGCCACGAGTCTCCACAGAGCTCCAGAGCCTGTCAATCATAGATTTAGGCTTCCACTTTTTATTTATAATATACAAAAACCAGTGTGGTTAAAAGTAGGGCACCTACCCCATCGTCCTGTTTACCAAGTGTCTTTTAGTGTCGCCCCTGGCCACCAGGGGGTGGTATTACAGTAATGTCAGCTCTCCGCCATGAGGACCAAAGAGAAGGGCTTTCCTCGCCCGTTGGGTTTTCATATAAGAAGAAATTTTGTGCATAAAAAGCTAAAATAGGCTATAGTTTCAGCGACGAAATGTAAATAATGGATAGACCCAGGTTTAAAGGTATGGTTATTTTGTTTTTTCAGACGGGATTTTGGATCTTGTTTAATTTTTGAATAAGCTATTCAAAATCTGTAAAGACTCAATTTTCGCCTTGTTTTACATTTTCAGTGACAAAACCTAAATAACGGAGCCAGGTTTAAATGTATGTTTTTATTTTGTTGATATATATTTTTGTGGATCTGAGTGCGTGCACTTCAATCAGTAATATATAACTCGCTAATCCGTCTCGATTGGGATTTGTTGCCCACATAATAATGCCTGTAGTTTAGACGTTCATTCAACCCTGTTTCATGACATCAAGCATTAAAGGCCCTTAGTTGCCAGGACGAGCTGTTTCAAAGGAAATAAACAAAAGTAAAGCTCTCAGCTGAGAAAAATGATGCTAATATGACCAGAAAGCACACTTAGACTAATCAGAATCAGAAAAGTTTTATTTGCCATGGTTAATGAACAGGTTCACAACCAGGAATTCTTTCTGGTTCAATCATAGATCATGAAACATAAAACATTTAACACATAACTTAGATAATAAAGTATATGTCATAAATAATAATAATTGCCTATAAAAATAGTGCAATTGCTGGAACAGGTTACTCCAGTCATGAGTCTGATACAGAGTTATTGGTTCTTGTTATCGTTCATGAGTCTGATGGTGCAGGGGATACAACTGTTCGTGTGGGTCTGGATAGACGGTAGCCTCCTGCCTGAGGTGAATAGTCTGTGTCCAGGGTGAGAAGGGTCAGCTGTGATCCGACCCACACGCCTCTGGGTCCTGAAGGTGTACAGGTCCTGGAGATGTGGGAGCTCACAGCCAATCACCTTCTCACACGGTTATGGGGCTAATGGGAGTCCCTCTGATCGTGGTGGAAGAACATCCAGTTGTTGGTGCTTCAGTCCTTGTTGTCCAGGGGCTGTTGGACGGTGGTTCCACCGTGGACAGGGTTGAAGACTGAACGAACCTGGAACAGAAGTCAGGCGTTAAGAGTCACATCTGAGGAGCGTGATGTTCAGCGATGAGGACACACAGGTTCTGCTTGAGGAGAAGACTACAGGCTTTGTCTGTGAGAGAGAGGAGGTCTGTGGAGGTAAAACGAGATGGTCTTTAGGAGAGAATGGAAGACAGGAGTGGAGAGAGGACAAAGGGAGAGGGGTGAGGACAGAAAGAACAGAGAGAATGGAGAGACAAAGAGAAAAGCTTTACATCAAGGAACCACTCACCCTCATTCATACACCAGCGCCGGACACTGGAGGCAAGGAGGGTGAAGTGTCTTGCCCAAGGACACAACGACAGTGTTCGCCTACAGGACATTCCGCTCATGGGACGACCCGGCGCCGCTGTCCCCCCAGAAAAAAATGGAAGAAAGATCGTGAGAAAAAGGAGAGTAGGGAAAAGAATGAAAGAGAAGAAAGGGGAGCAAAGAAGAGTAAGAAAAGAAAAGATCTGTTCCCCTCAGAACTCGTGAGAGAAATCTGTCCACCTCAGAACCAGGGACCGTTTCTCCTCTGATCCTCCTGACGTCTCCTGTTAAAGCCATTACTCCTCCTCTGGCCATAAACGTTGGGCATCTTATGGTCAGTTTCCATCTTCTTCTCCTGCTCTCTTTGGTTCCTGTGGTCTTTCCAGGTGTTGTTCTTGCTCCGTATGTCCTGCGGTGCTGTGCTCCACTCTGGGTCCTTGGTTTTCAGCTGAGCCGGTTCTATTTTGTTCAACCCCTGCTGTGCGGCGGCTTGCTCTGCCTTCTCATACTTTATGACTGTCTCTAAATGGTTGTCTCTAGCTTTCCGAATGGCCTCGTTGTCCAACTTCAAACTCACAACGACTTCGACACTGTGTTCCAGATTCTCATACAGCTCCTTGACCTGTCCCTGGAGAACCTTTGCTTCCTCCTTAAACTTGTCAGCCTGGGCCATCGCGTTGTCACGGGCTGCCTTCATTTCTAAATTCTCTTCTTGGAGTCTCTTAACAATCAGGTCGGTTTCCACGTTCTCTTGGAGTTTGTTGGATTTTCTCAGCTCCGCCTTGGCCTCCTGGAGCTGTGTTTCCAGGCGTAATATGGTCCCTGATGTGTGTGATTTAGACCTGAGGACTTCTACTGTGAGGACGCATTTTTCTGACTCAAGCGACTTGTTTTTCTCCTCAAAGACGCTGATTATTTTCACTTTGTCCTTGAGATTTAACTCCAGTTGTTCGAAATCAGCTTTAGTCTTCTCACAGGCAGCGTTCAATATGCGTTTCTCTTCTTGAAACCTCTCAAACATACGACCAGACTCTTGAAGAGCGTGGAGTCTGTCTCTCAGGCTCTCCTCCAGGCTGTCGCTATGTTTGGCCACTTCATCGTTGAGCACGAGGTTCTTCTGCTGCTCCTCCATCAGCGTTTGTGTCGTCTGATGGAGCTTGTCTTCTAGTTTCGTGCAGGAGACCATGTTTTTGTCGAGCGTTAGCTGCAGAGTCTTGTTAGCTCTCTCCTGTGAGTCCAGATCTCTACAGAGGACTTCAATCTCGTTCCTCAATGCAGAAATGGTCTCCTTGGCTTCCTCTGAGGCGGTTTTATTGGCCGCCTTCATGGACACCTGCTCCTGTAGAAGAATCCTCATTTTCCCCTCCATCTGGTGGACGTCCTTCATCAGGGCAGCGTTGTTCGTCTCAAGCAGTGTGAACTGTTCAAGCTTGAGACGACTCTCGGTCAGCTCCTTGTCTTGCTGTAGAAGCATTCCCGATTTTTGTCCGACCTGGCCTTCCAGGTCTTTAATCTTCTTACGAAGACTCACGTCTGCTACTCTGAGCTGACCATAGTTTGTCTTGAGGGCACTGATGACCATGTTTGTGCTGTCTCTCTGGTCATCCATTTCCTGTTGAAGGAGGAGAATTGTATCATCTCGCTCGGACACGGAGGCTCGAAGCCTGTTGTTCTCCTCATTCAGACCCTCGTTCCGGGCGTGTAGAGCTGTGACATCTGCTCTACTCTCCCTCAGAGCCTCGCTGGCCATGTACAGCGCGTCCTGTGAGCGCAGGGTTTTCTCGTCCAGATCGCTCGCTAACAAGTCCTTATCTCGACGCTCACGCTGCACCTGCTCTTGCAGAGAGAGGACGACCTTCTCCGCGGAGCAGAGCGAAAGCCGGAGCTCCTGTACGAGCGCGGCATCCGAAGAACGCTTCTTTCCAAACAGTTTCATGATCCGAAATCGGAAGATCTGTTTGCGTTCGGGAAAAAAGCTTAACAATACGTTCATACACGACAAACTGTGTCGGAGAACGTGTAAAATACGTTGGAATGCAACAAAATGCAACAAAATGCAACAAAATGCAACAAAATGCAACAAAATGCAACAAAATGCAGCAAAATGCAACAAAATGCAACAAAATGCAACAAAATGCAGCAAAATGCAACAAAATGCAACAAAATGCAGTCCAATGCGTCAAAATGCGTCAAAACCTCTGCGTGTGTGTCTGAGAATGACTAAGTGAGGGATGTACTTATACTGACTAAGCGTGTGACATCATCCCATTTAGAACGGCTGAAAACGTTCCACACATGTATGATAGAACTCTAGGGACGTTGCCATGGTAATCCATCGGAACCCATAGATACGGCAGCGCGTCATACAAGGGGGAAGAAAACCTCTCAGGGGATTTCAATTGTTCACTCTCTTTAGCCGTTTTCTGACAGACTATTAACATACGTATCACACGCCAATAACGTCAAGCCAAAATAAGGTCCATATGGATGTTTTTTTTTTTTTTTTTTTTTACTGAAAACTGTTCAGTAGAAGCGAAAAAACAGCCCTCACTGCTAAAAGTAAGTATATGTAGCAGAATAGAGTGCCCTTTAAACGCAGCTAGATTTTTTGGCTTGTATCAGAACCATTGAATAAAGATAGGATTGTAGATTATACTCTTTCAGCGTCCTTAACTTAGCTGTAACTATTCATATACATTCATTGATGGTGTTGGAGACATGAAGCTCCTCTTATTGGAACATTAATAACAAACTAAACCTCAGCCAGAGGTTTAGTTTGGGAAAAATTGGCTTTTAAAGTTTGGTTAGAAAATATAGTAGTGATCTGGTTAAATAGAAATATGAAGAAAAAGTTTTAAAAAATATATATATTAGGGCCGGGACTCGATAAAAAAAATTAATCTAATTAATTAGAGGCTTTGTAATTAATTAATCGAAATTAATCGCATATAAATATTTGACCTGAGAACAGTAAGTAAGTTTTTTCATAAGGATTTTTAGTATACCATTGGATAATGACTGAATACATGAGCTTAAGCAACAAAATATTGTTTATTTTTCTTCAACCAAGTCCAACAGACCAGTGCAATATTACCATTAATTGTGCGTCTGCAGGAAATAAGGAAACTGAAGTGTGGAAAGCAAAGTGTGATTAATTTCGATTAATATTTTTAATCGCACTAAACCTCATGTAATGAATTAATCGCAAATAATCGAAAAAAGTCCCGGCCCTGATATATATATTATTATAGTGATGTTCATTTAGATCAGTCTTGTCTCGTGAGTGTCCCATCATAGGGGCTGCTCTTTACTCTCGATTATTTTTTTTATGAATTCCAATATTATGCACTCTGGTCCTTGAATTGTAATGTTCACAAATGCATTTTATATTTTTTACTATTTAAATGTTAAATTCTTTTCGTGCAATGAGCTCAAAACAAATTATTTGGACGTTTGACTTCTGTGAATTGTATTATTTGACCTTTTGATTGAAAGTTTGAGCTATAGTTAGTCTGTAGATATACGTCTGTGTAAGCTCTCAGTCGTACAGGAGTCGTCCATATTCAATGAAGGTACTTGATTCGTCTTCTGTGCTCAGTAGTTGAAGTCTCTATAGATGTATAATGATGAACGCAGCCCGATCATCAGCCATCACAAAGGGAATTCGTCTCCAGTTTGGCTTTACCCAAATGTAAAAAGCTTCTCGAAAAGAGCCACGGAAACGAGGATGAAAAAAAAAAAATATATATATAACAAAAAAGCAGCAAAAGAGCGACAAAAACGTGCCAGAAAAGCAACAATGACACCAAGGTCGTGGGAACCCAGGGTGCTGAGGGCGCTGCAGCACCCCCTGGTGGGTAGTCTGAGAACTGCAGGCAATATTAATAAATAGGAAATATGCAAATTTTTTCCTCAGCACCCCCTAACTAAAACTTATCCTTCTTCCCACGGCTCTGAATGACACAATATCTGCCTATATGATATTTGAAAACATGATATTTGAAGTAGTACTGCCACAGGGTAAAAGTATGAATAAAGCTCATTGTATTGGCTTCTCTCTAACCGTGTCATTCATATTCCGCCGCCGTCTGCACATGCTCAGTGGACCTCATCAGTATTCGCCGCGGCCCCCGGTCCCCTCCTCACAGACGGCGCACCCCGGAGGTCAGCGTCTCCCATGGGTGCTGTTCATACCTGTCTCCCTCGGGTGTCTCCCTCGGGTGTCTCCCCACGGATCACGCCACACTGCCCCCGCTGGCTGCTTGTGCCACTGTGGGGTGACAGGCGGAGCCACCCACCGCGGGAGGGGGGGGGGGGGGGGGGGGGCGCGAAACAGAGGAGGACGCTGGGAGAATTAATTATGAAAAAGAGGATTATGCTGAAGTTTCTGTTGATATGAATTTAAATCTGCAATGTAACTTTTTGGGCGTTTTGGTGTAAAAGTCTGATTTATTTTTCTATAGTAACAAATTGTAAGAAAATTTAACATGTCACAATGTGAAAATCCTAACATATCCAAGGAAAATGTCTAAAAAATATATGTTTGATTAAAATCTACAACGTGTGACCCGAGCCCGTGGGACTACAGATGGAAATTAGGCTTTGGCTGCAATCCGGCGAGTTTACATACATACAAAAACACAAACTACATTTATGAAAACTGAAAGTGTTTTATCTGCACTCTTGCCTTTTACTGTAATCGATACATTTTTATGCTGATGTTTTAATGATTGATTTTTATCTGTTTTCTTGTAATTTTATGCAACTGTGAAATCCCTTTTTTAATTCCCTCGTGTATGAATTGTGCTCTACAAATAAACTTGCCTTGCCTACATCTAAAGTATTCTACTGTGCTGTACACATGAACACATACTTCATTTTAACATAACTCATAAAAGGAAAAGGAACGGATTGTTTAGTTTTACTTAAAGCGAGTAGATCATAGATATAATAATTAGAGATAGATTAATACCTATTCAGCCCCATTCATAGCAAAGGTCCCGAGTCCTGTGTTGAACCATAATGGCCGCTCAGACTCCTCCTCGTGGGGTGGGCGGAGCCTCCACAGAGCGCCAGAGCTGGATTGACCGTATCTGGAGCCAGTCAATGCACTGAAAATGCTTCCTCTTGTTGGGCTGATAAACAAGTTGGTTATATTTATGCTCACTACTGCCACCTCAGGTCTAACGAGTAACTGCAGTTTATATATTAAGCTTAGGACCCGAATTAACACCTTTCTGAGTGTCAGTGCAGGATTTTAGAGGCAGGTGAACAGGTCTGGGCTCATTAAAATATATATAGTCCCTTTTTGAAGTAAATGTACTTTTAAAAGTTGTTTCTTATACTCTACTTTTTACTTCTTCTTGAGTAATATTAAAAATCGGTTTCAGACTTGAGTATAAAATAGTTACTTATATCATTGTGTGACAGATGAAATAGATTTAGTATTTTGTGTTCAAGCAAACTAAAACATGCACGAGTGCTACTTATACTGGTTCTTTCAAAAGATCTCTCTTCAGTGCCGGGATCAGGATAGATGAACGCGGAGGCATTGTTTTTCAAATGGCCGTGCTACAATAAAGGCCTTTTTATTTTCTTTGAGCGCCTCAGTTTTGTATCTTTTTAGCTGTATTTTTTACCGGTTTTTCTATTAAAATATTACAATTGTCACATTATTTCATGTATTTGTTTCTCTGACTGAAACATCAATAAAACCTTTATGCACAAAATACTCACACTGCTCAAGTAACATTTTCTCACAAGTACTTTTCATCTTTTACTTTAATAAAATGTCATATCGTCTTCATTCATAAGAGGACGTACAGTATTACTCTTGAAATGTGACTTTTGTACCATCGTGAAAATGACTCCTGTGTGAACGCCGCGGGTCACTTTCACGCTCGGACCGACTATCGATCGTGCCGACACACTTAATGGGATTAAAAAAGTTTTCGCATTGGCCGGGAAAAGGCCACGGCCGTAATCGCGGAGAAGTTGCAGCATAAATACAAGCGGACCGAAATATGTCCTGGTAAAAATCAATATCCACCTCCATCTGTGAGGGTTTGAGATCGAGCCTTTCCCTCTCTGTGTCGGCGTAACATGTAAACAACATTTATACAGCGGTTATTTTATTATTTTCTGCTTTGTGGGGCTGGTTCAAGTTGTTTTGGCAGTAAATTTAAAGGATACGAGGCTCTTTCCAACTGTGCCATTGGGAGAGTTTAGTTCCTCCTTTTCATTTTTACTATTATTGAAAATATCTGGACATTTTAGTCAAAGTTTCAGTCATTATGAACTACTTCAGATTCAGTTTTAGTCTGATTTTAGTCTGTGATTTTAATATCTCCACGTAAATTGAAAGTTGAAATGTTCAACCTTGGACTGAACAATATTGTGAAGGTTTTGTCAAAGAGATTTTTTTTTAATGCCTGTTTTTTAAATGCCTGATCTATTGAGTTTTGAATTTCAAAAAGAAGGTGACATTTTTCCTAAAATATTTTAACACACTTTTTTTAACTAATATGTCCACAAAATCTATCCATCCGTCCATTTTCTTCCGCTTTATCCGGTGGCGGGTCAAGGCTAAGCTGTAGCAAACGTACTATAAGTTACCTCGAACACAATATTTACATTATACTTTATGGGTCTCGTTGCGATAACCACAGTTTACCAAGTAACTCATGCCCCCTAGAGGCCATACGCGCCACTGCAGGGGTCGTAGCGTGTTGCGTTTTTTTTTTTACTCATTAATCACGTAGGCAGCAGTACCGATCCTGCTGTCGATCTCACACTCCATCCTTACCTCACTCGTGAACAAGCCCCCGAAATACTTGAACTCCTCCACTTGAGACTCTCTACCGACCTAAGCCACCATTTTCCTGTAGAGAACCATGGCCTCATTAAAAAAATACAAAAATAATATTTGTTTTACCCGATCTATTTCAACCTGGATAGAATCGGAGATGAGAAAGATTTATTGACATACATTTTTTGGCGATCGGACCCCGGCAGTAGACCTCGATATACGGATTATGGTTAGTATGGATGGGTATAGAGTTAGAGATGTCTAACCCTGAGCCTGGACACTGGTGGTAATATGGGAGACCGGTGATGGGGTGGAGGTGGGTCTCAGCACAGTTGGGAGGCGGACGAGCCATGAACGCTGGAGCTTAAATGCAGGAACACTGGCGATGATTGGCTCCGAAGAAGGTGTGGCTCTGCGCTGAAGGACAATTCTAGGTTTCATTATTCAGATTTTGTCGCTGAAAGTATGGGGAAAAGGCCTTATTTCTATTTGAAAGCATAAAATAACTTGCAATACATTTTTTTCTCATATTTATGTCAGTAATCTACAACAGAAGTTTCAAATTGATATCTCGACATTTAAAAAGTTTCCCCATTCACCAGCAGTGCCAACGCCGTACCCAGCCCAGAGGCAACTTACGCTGTAGCAACCGATATTTGACAATGTCTATAAGTTGCCGCCGTGACCTCGACCTCGACACAATATTTACTGTACATTATGCTTTATGGGTCTCGTCGCGAGAGCCACAGTTGACTCTGTGTTTGTGAATACAGACTAAACGCCGTTGGACTGGGACATTGGTTTTAATGGAGCCGTTCAGCGTCTGTTTATGGCCCATCGCTCAGCCGCCTGTCTCTTCTGTCGCCTGTTCGCGTTCCAATTCAAAACCATCTGAGGGCTGATGACATTATTTAACGGGGCCGTTTGAAATGCGTACAATGGTGTTATTTTTCACAGATTTGTTCTATTGTAGATGTGCAAATCGGCGGCGAGAAATTACGAGCGCCGGTACGGTCTCCGACGATAAAAGAGTTTCGAATCGCGGGTTGTCTGCAAAAGGAGCACGCCGGCATAATGTTCTTCTGCCGCAAACGGATTTATTTTATGTGGACACTTTAATGAAAACGTTTTATCACATATTTTTCAATCACTTGTCAGCCTGGATCACTTTTAGTTCATAGTTTATGCAGGCAGAAGGAAGTCAGATTTAATTTCTTAAGATTTGCAAACATTTCATCAAATTCATCAAGAAAGAGAACTTTCAGGGTTCATTTAATAAGACACTACAGTTAGAGACGTTTAAACCTTTACCTGAACCCTGAAAGTTATATTGTAACACAAGCAATCAAACAATGAAATGTATACGGTGAAGAAAGAGAATAGGACAAAACAGGTAGTCAGGAACATTTTGAGCAAAAACTGGAGCTGAATATGTTTTAGACCATGACTTCACAGTGAGACTTGTTGAGCAATGTCATAATTTGACAATAAAATGTAGATTTAATGCCAGTTTGAACCTAGGCAAGGCAAGGCGAGTTTATTTGTAGAGCACAATTCATACACAAGGCAATTCAAAGTGCTTTCACAGTTGCATAAAATTACAAGAAAACGGATCAAATCAATCATTAAAACATCCAACATAAAAATGAATCAATGACAGTAAAAGGCCAGAGTGCAGATAAAATACTTTCAGTTTTCATCTGCTCGGGTAAAAAGAGCTGTTTTCAGCCTGGATTTGAACATTGTCAGAGTTGAGGCCTGTCTCACATCCTCATGAAGACTGTTCCAGATTTTAGCTGCATGAAACTGAAACGCAGCCTCACCGTGTTTAGTCCTGACTCTGGGAACCACCAGGGGACCCCTCCCTGAAGTTCTCAGGGCCCGAGATGGTTCATACGGCTCTAACATGTCAGAGATGTACTTTGGTGCTAAACCATGAAACGACTTGTACACAAGCAGAGCTGTTTTAAATTCTATTCTCTGAGTGACAGGAAGCCAGTGCAGAGACCGGAGCACTGGACTAATATGGTGGTATTTCCTGGTTCTTGTCAGGACTCGAGCAGCAGCGTTCTGGATGTTCTGCAGCTCTAACAGCTCGTTTAGAAAGGCCAGTGAGCAGCCGTTACAGTCGTCTAACCTGCTGGAGACAAACGCATGGATGAGTGTCTCCAAGTCTGGTTTTGACACTATTCCTCTGATCTTAATGTTTTTCAGATGGTAAAAAGCTGATGATGTTATTGCTTTGATGTGGCTGTGTAAGTTCAGGTCTGAGTCCATGATTACTCCTAGATTTCTAACCAGATTTTTTGGTTTTAGAGCCTAATTGAATGCTTTTTAATGACATTTAAACCCCAGTGGAAACCATGTAGTTAAACAAAGGAACCATCTCAGTAACACTCCATCCATCCATTTTCCTCCACTTGTCCGTTGCCGGGTCAACAGCGGCCCAAATCCCATAGCACCAGCCCCTATGGCGCCCCCTGCAGGTGGTGGGTCCACAGAAGGGCGGCCTCATGGTTCTAACCGGGCCTGTTGGTCTCTCATAAGGGGCTTCTGAACCGCTCTTTGTCTGACCCGTCACCTATAGGACATGTTTGCCATGGGAGACCCTACCAGGGGCACGAAGCCCCCGACAACAGAGCTCCAGGATCATTCGGGCTCAAACCCTCCACCACGTTAAGGTGGAGGCTCCAGGAGGGGCTCCGTAACACTGTGCAGTAAAATCATTAGAACTATTAGGTGTATAGGGTGAGGACTGCTGAGCTTTTAAAGGAACAGGCCACTGTTTTTTCTATACTGAGATATGTTCTTACCTGAGCTTAGAGGAGTTGATACATACCTGTCTGGTCTGTCAGTCACGCAAAACGACCAAAGATGTTGTTAGCATTTGGCTTCTCCCAAAGTATTCCTATAGGTCCAAACGGGGGTGAAGTTAGAAGCTCTTCAACGGGCACAAAGAACAGACAGGTACGTATCAACTCCTCTAAGCTCAGGTGAGAACATATGGAAAAACGGTGGCCCGTTCCTTTAAGGGCCAATCTCACCGGCCTGGAGACCATGTGACCTATTTATGCTTCAATGGCACTTGTAAATATGTGACTTGAAATATTCTCTGAACTTCACTTAACACAATCGAAAATAATAACTTGAGTTTGCTCTAATTAATAATTAATTCTAATTAATATGTTCAGAACAAAACGAAAACCTATTTAAATGGGACTCATGAAGCAACGTAGAAAAAGATCCCTGATGTGCATACAGTATAATCATGGTTTTTGGTATCGTTCTTCATGGACATTGCCTGACCAAAAACTAACTGTTGAGATCTGGGGTTGCTCAGGTCTATGTCCAGCAACACCATGTGCCCAAAGAATGAGATCAGCCGACCATGTTATTCTAGCAATGGCTTTCTTCTTCCCTGATGGCATGGGCTTACTCCAAGATGGCGACGATAGGACACCATCTTGGCATCCCTCACATGGATCGGCCACCAAAGAGTCGAGATCTTAACCCCGTTGGGAATCTTTGGGATGTGCTGGAGAAGTCTTTATGCAACGGTCACACTCTCCCATCGTCAATACAACATCTGGGTGAAAAAATGAATGCAGCAGCTTATTGAAACACTAAGCTTTATTACTGAGCAGTAATAAAGCTAAAGGAGTCCTTATTATAAAGTGTAAATATTAGTTTGACCCTTCTTTTGTGTTGACCTTATACCTAATATCAGCGACTGGAACGCCATGCACTTACACTTTTATTCCACCGCCATCATCACCTTTATAAGTTGTAGCCCTCATTTTGCTCGCAGGTGTCCGCGATGAGAAACGCCTCGGTAATTTCCCCTCCCCGCGAATATCACTGACGGGACACAACGCGCTCTTCTGTGTCTCTTCTGACTCAGCTGAAGTTTCGCTGCTGAGGAGGCACTTGTTGTGGCTCTGACTTCGTGCTTTTGAGCCAGACGACTGGAGTTGTAATTTCCCCAGACATCTGCCGCCCCGGCTCTGCATAAGTAAAAAGCGTCCACGCAAAACGGGGCTCGGCTCGCGGACCGAGGAGGCGCGGAGATATGGCGGGGTATAGCGATGTTAAAAGGTGCTACGTTGTGCTTCGGGACCCCTTATTTTATTATTTATTTATTTATTTGAAAAGTACAATACATTAGCCTCAGGAAGGAGAGATGCATTGTACCAGGTTATAGCACTTAGCCTCCATATGTTATGCAACCCACCATCAGAGGGCGCTTGACCCACTTCTGCTTTTCAGTGTGAACGTAATGCAATGATTGAAACGGGCTAACGCGCTAATAGCCGCGAGGAAGACATTTTGACCCCAGACAAGATCTGAACAAGTGTGGTGGATGTGTCCAGACTTTAAAACTCTGATAAATATGGATTCCTCCGTGTGATGTACTCGGCTGGCATTTTGAGTGCGTAAGAGGGAGACTGGGATCATCAAAATGTGCACGGATGAAGCGGCGGCGGAGCATTTGGCCCACGTTGTGAAAGAATCAAGTAAAACGTACAAGTGCTGGGTTTGTCCTGAGCCGCCATTGTGGACCAGCATGACCAGCATGTTTTTGGAGGTCGGGGGAACCGGAGTACTGCCTTCAAGTGATCCTCTGAAACGGTGAACCTCCTCCTGGGTTTGTCTCTGTTTCAGAGCGTGGTGTCCCGCACTGGTCAGCTCCTCCTTCCTCTTCGTCCTTCGCAGCTCCCTCCGCCCCACAACAGCCTTTCACCATCCTCTGGGAAGAGCGTAGCTGACAAATATAATCCGTTTTATCCTCCAGTGAACATTAGCCAGAACAATAGTCGTGGTAGAAGGCATGGGAGGCTTAGCTGTGAGTGTCGCCCGGATACCTCCTCGTTTGTCCCTCTTTTTGTTTCCCGTAGCGCCTCGTGTGACGCAGGTTTGGGGGGCTCTTGGTGCCTCCTCAGTGTTTCAGAAGAAAGAAATGTGTAGGTCTCAAATGTCTTTAGCTCATAAGCTAGCTGTTCATACTTTTCAAAAATCCGGGTCCTTTATGGCTAGTACAGACTGTCTGCAGTAAAACATCCACTGAACCTCCACAAAAACACAGCAAATGTTTACAAAAGTACCCAGTAAAACTATGTGGAACACAGAACCTTCAAAGGCACTTCGTAGAAAAAGGCATATACCTGTAAGTCACTGTACCAGGAGAGAGGGAAGTAACGTGTTTACCTTTCCTTAGTCCCTCTGGGGGTAATACAAGTGTTAATGGGAGGATTGGGGGGTCTTTCATCTCCCCCCGGTGTCTCTGACCAGAAAACTACAATTGCAACTTGACTGCCACCGGACCGGAGCCACCAATACACACTAATAGAATCACAAGGAAGAAGCTAACAGGCTAACGGGCAAAGCTAACTGCGGGCTAGCGCCACTTAAACAGTATTTACAGCCAAGTTTGAGAGAAAAAAAGTATCTCCATTGTGTAACTGGATGAACAATATCCCTCTCTCCCTTTGTCTTTTCTGTCAGCGTAGTATTTACTCTCACGGACAATTAATGAGTAAAAAAACGCAACGTGCTACGACACCTGCAGTGGCGCTTATGGCCTCTAGGGGCACGAGTTACTTAGTACTGCTTTAAACACACAGATAGCTCATGGCATCTCTCTGATTTCTATGGTTTCCACATGAAAGTACTGACTGTCATTGAGGTGCAATTATTTTCTCGAAACGCTGTCCAGATGTGGCGATATTACTGAACATGATGTGCTTGATTAGATGAACGTGGCAGGTTTGCGAATCCAGTCACTTCCACATAATGATCAGGGAAAAGATTTGCCACATCTCCGGAAACCTCAACGTGTCCCCGCATTGAGCACCATCCTCAAAAGGGTTCAGTTCTCTCAATGGGGAAAACAAACTTGTGGAGAACCCTGCTTTACCCCTTAAGTCGATCCCAAGTCCCATCTGTTCCCGGTCCCCAATTACCAAATGAACATAATGCACTGGTGCTGTAATTATCACGGTAAAATGCAAATCCACGTAGCGTTCGCAGATGTACAGATTAGATTTGCTGAAATGCCGCCCGGCGACGGTCTGAGCTGGAACGCCGTCACACAAAGGGCTTCGCAAACAGGCCGCGCTCGCCACGTCGCTAAGGGCCATTTACACAAGATTTTGGTGACGCGCGGGAACTTTGTTGTTGCAGATTTTTGCAGATTAGCGACTTTTCTTCAATCGCAACAGGTCTCAAAAGCTTAAGGCTCACACCGACCACGGATCTGTCTCCAGTGGGGGATACAGTGGGCTTTGATTCAGTCTATATGGTTTGACATGTGCACATATTTACATTTCTCTCCGGGCTTTTGTCCGTAGTGTTTGAGGAGTTTAATAAAGCCTATAAAGCCTATGTGACGTGATGAACAGACCTGCTTTGACCTTTAAAGAGCATCTAGTGTCGGTCAGCAGTGGGATTAAGACACGGGCACATGCTAATTATGGACACGAGTGCAATATCTCGGCTTCCGCTGTCTTCGCTGTACGATAAAATGGTACTTAAAAATATCTTTAACAAAACATTTAAGACTTATTGCCCCAAACTTAAAAACAATGCATTTATTTTGAGCCCAACACACGACAAAATACTAATAAATCGGCGCTAAATAATAGGCTATATGTACGCAAGCGTCACGTGACTTCCGAGTGGATTCTAAGTAGTCGTTTGCGTTTCCTGTCTCCGTTATTTCCCTACGAGGTCTTGTCTAAAAAAATTAATATCTGAAGATCACATGGTAGACAGTGAGTTACTGGTGGAGTCACAGCATCAGGTTAAAAACATCGCGTCAGGGGCAAAACATTCACTAGAGGAAACTTCCGCGCTCATCACAGTAAGTGTTTTTGTCTTGAAGCTAACGGCTAACGGCTAACACGGATTAAAAATGGAAATAGCTACACGATTTTAAACGAGCTGCTCAAAATATAATCTGCCTGTCTTTAGTGTAAATACTTTTTACACGTTTAATTTGTGTGGTGGTGTTTTTTGATGCTAGCCGTTAGCGCTGAGATAAAAAGTCCTACCTCAGAAAACACAGACGTTTCCTGCGGTCAAGAATTTACATCCAACGTAATGTTTTTAACACGTAGCGAGTCACTTGGGATCAGTATCTCACTGTCAGTGATGTTTCCTTGAACTATACATTGTTTTAGACGAGACCTCACAGGGAAATAACGGAGACAGGATACACCCAGGAAGCACCGCCTTAGGATCCACTTGGAAGGCACGTGTCATTTGCATAGAGCCTATTGGTGGCACCATCAAGATAAGGTAACCACTGCTTTACAGGAAGGTGAATGACATTATAGCTGCGTTTAAAAATAAATATATATATATATTTTTTTTTTTAAATGGCCGAGCTCAAACTGAACTTGAACTGAACTGAGTGATGTACATTTCTTTTCGTTTCACAGCCTCGGGAGCATGCTCACTACTCCCCCTTTCGAGTGCACTTTTCTGCTCACGTTTTGTTTGTTGATGTGCTTCTTCTTTTTTTAGGAAACTAGAGAGTTTCAAGGGGAGAAGAAACAGTTTGTGAAAATGGTGAAAATGCACAAATTCTACGCGGCCTGTCAGCTGAACACACACAGTTTGTTGTGGTATAATTTCCCATTATTTTTTTTCTGGGCTGAACCACTGTGGGCTACAGCAGAGCAGCCACTAATCAAATTGGCGACAGGTATAACATCCAGGTCTTTATAATACATCTGTGGGGCACAACAATAGCACAAACCAGGAAGTGATTCATACCTTTGTAATCTTGAAAGCTATTTTTTTTTCACCAGCCTCAGCGTTACTTGTTAATTGAAATGTACAGTTTATATTGGGAACAAATGTCTCATTGTTATTTATTTTCCCGACCTGCATTGAAATTGTGATTAGACTCAGAATTAAAAATTAATTAAAAAAGTTTGCGCTTCTCGGTTTAAAGCAGTACTAAGTAACTTGTGCCCCTAGAGGCCATAAGCGCCACTGCAGGTGTCGTGGCATGTTGCGTTTTCTTTACTCATTAATTGTCCGTGAGAGTAAATACTACGCTGACAGAAAAGACAAAGGGACAGAGGGGTATCGTACATCCAGTTACATAATGGAGATATTTTTTTCGCTCAAACTTGGCTGTAAATACTTTAAGTAGCGCAAGCCCACAATTAGCCTCGCCCGTTAGCCTGTTAGCTTCTTCTTTGTGATGGTGGTTTTTCCCAGAGGGACTACGGAAAGGATTCATTAAGGTAAACAAGTTACTTCGCTTTTTCCAGGCATTTGGTAATAATTTCAAAGACATCTTCAGCACTATAGCTTACACTTTGTAGGAAAATGAAATATTTATCTTAAAGAGCAAATATTTTCTGCAAAGTGCTTTTGCAGTTTCTGGGTTCAACATTGTTTTACTCGATACTTTTGTACATCGTTGCTGTACAAACGATGTTCAAAAGGGCAACAGCTAACTTATGCAGTAAAGACATTTGAGACCCACTTATTTCTTCTTCTGAAACACTAAAGAGGCACCAAGAGCCCCCCACACCTGCAGCACAGCGGTTAGCGCTCGTGCTTCACAGCTAGAAGGTCCGGGTTCGATTCCCACCTGGATGGGGCCTTTCTGTGTGGAGTTTGCATGTTCTCCCCGTGTCTGCGTAGGTTTCCTCCGGGTACTCCGGTTTCCCCTACCACTAAAAACATGTACAATAGGCCCAGGGACTGCAGGTGGAAATTAGCACAAGTGCTATAACCTGGTACAATGCATCTCTCCTTTCTGAGGCTAATGTATATTGTACACTGTCCCTGTTCAAATAAATAAATAAATACAGTAAGAGGCGCTACAGGAAAAAAAAAAAGAACAAGTGAGGAGGTATTCAGGCAAGACTCACAGCTTCTATCCCGGCTCTTGTCTGACCTCTCCTCACTCACACACCTCTGCACGTCGGCCCCTCCCGCTCTGTCCCCACTCATTACCGCCTCATGTTTAGGAGAATCTCATTCATAAAATCACTTTGCATTGCCTTTTATGGTCAAATGGAGGCGGGCAGAGGGCGTGTCCTGATGACTGCGGTCAGGCGTGCGCACCGCAGCGTTTTATAAATCGGAAAAAATAATAATAATTTGCATACAGAATTTTTCGTTACTTTGCTACGCACTTTCAAAGTCAGAGTCCCACGCGCAGTTTGATAAACGAGGCCCCAGCTTGGCCCACAATGGCGGCTTAAGACATTAAAAACATTCAACAACAACCTTGTAACATGTAAAGAGAAAACTGTTCTCCCTTTCTTTTCTTTTTTAAAATCTGCAGTGGAGTAAAAGTAATATTTGATTTGAACACGTTCACAGAGTAGAAGATCCGATCTCTGGCGCCGCTCGGACTTTATCAGCAGGAGGATATTAAACCATGTTCTCAAATACTTTCCCTATCTGCTCCAATGTCACACGCCTTATGACGGAGCCCCTGCAGTTTGTGGGAACATTACCCTCTCATTCATCACCTCCACTCACCCCCCTGTCACAGCCATCAGGAGGAGGGGGGAGGGGGGGCAGTCTCGTTGGACCTATGGAGTAGAATGACACTCCATTTGTTTCCCATCATGCACCCGAGCAGTCGCGCATGATTAAGGCCCCCCCCTCGTCCACTGACCCGGGACAGGCTGTTTATTTTGCTGTGTTTTGTGATGTGTTTTGGACAGTTGGGACACACCGATGCTGCTGACTCTGGGAGAGGGGCTCCAGCTCAGGGCGGTGTTGGTGATATGGCAGTTGTATCGACCAGCTTGATTACCGATGTTTTGGGAATCGGGAAGGGCGAGCGAGTCCACTGACTGACCGATAAAAATGTTAACCTGAACGTAAAGGCCCTATACCTGGTTCAAGCTCGTTCCTAATTTTCCCATTATTTTTGTCGCATCCCAATTCTTCACAGGTACATATTTATAGGCACAATATGCAGGGTCACTATCACAGAAACAATAGACAACTCACCTGCAAGTTTATTAAATTGAATTGAGTTTACAATATAGTAAAGGAGGACAAAACAAAAAACAGGTACCCTTTAACTTACTGTTCTGATCTGGGCTGCAGTTGGTCAGGTCTAGGTTCAGCAACACTATGAGCCTAAAGAGTGAGATCAGCCGACGACTTGAACATCCTGGATGGTAAGGTGGTCTATTCAAGATGACAGTGAGAAGGTCCCACATTGTGAAAGAGTGGTCCTGGGAGCAGGAGACATCATTTTCACACATGACTTGGCTACATCAGAATCCAGATCTTAATCCCATTGAGAGTCTTTGGGATGTGCTGCAGAAGTGCAGTGGTCACACGGTAGCACAGCGGTTAGTGCTCGTGCTTCACAGCAAGAAGGACCACGGGTTCAATTGACAATTCCCATCCATTTTCTTCCACTTGTCCGTTGCCGGGTAGTGGGGGCAGCTGGGCACCAGCCCCTATGGCGCCCCCTGCAGGTGTTGGGTCCACAGAAGGACGGCCTCATGGTTCTACCCGGGCCTGTTGGTCTCTGTTGGGGCTCTGTTGTCGGGGGCTTCGTGCCCCTGGTAGGGTCTCCCATGGCAAACAGGTCCTAGGTGACGGGTCAGACAAAGAGCGGTTCAGAAGCCTCTTATGAGAGACCAACAGGCCCGGTTAGAACCATGAGGCCGTCCTTCTGTGGACCCACCACCTGCAGGGGGCGCCATAGGGGCTGGTGCAATGTGATTTGGGCAGCTCCAACAGCTGCCCCCACGACCCGGCAACGGACAAGTGGAAGAAAATGGATGGATGGAGGTTAATTTAATGTTTGTTCAATATTAAGTTGTGGGTAAATATACTTGATAATTTAAGACTATCAGTTGTATTTGGGTTGGTGCTCTAGGATTACGGGGGGTCCTGACAGCATCCAAGTCCAGTTGTCTCGTTTAAAGATCGATTCCTCGAACAGCCCAGTCCAGTTGACGACAGAATGATCCACGTTTGGCTTGAAAGGCGCAGTTATAAACGGGACTATATAAATGTACACACTAAGTGCCCCGTCTTGAATTAGTAGCTTTTCCATGAAGCCGTTTCATAATGTTATCCTAATGCATTATTTACTACACATTTATGGATCCGCAAATGCTTTACAGACTATTTCCTTTGAGATCTTAAACAAAAATGACTTAAAACCCCCGAAAGCGATCTCCTCCAAAACGCACAGCTTAATGCCTAATAGAAGCCGACGTGACTTATAGCCCGCGCGGGTCTCCTCGTGACACCAAGTCCAATTCGGCTAAACTCCTCCGGAAGGCTGTTGGCAAGGCTTATGAGCGGAGATTTGCTCTATTTGCAAAGCAGCCAAGTGTAGTAAAACCTCCCTGACACTTCCAGCCTTTTCTGCAAAGCGATGTAGTCCTCTATACTTCCCCGAGTGTAGCCGCCTCGACGAAAAAAAAAGAAAAGAAATACTCGCCATAACCAGCCAGGCTCCTCCGTCTGCGGCCCCTGTGGACGAGATAAGGGGAGGACGGGGAATTTAAAGGTCCTATATCATGCAAAATCGACTTTTTGGAGCTTTTAACCATGTTGTTATGCTATTTCCTTATCAAAAACACCCCCAGAGTGTTTTTTGGATTCATTCACGCAGTTCTCAGTAATCCTCCTGAATCCTGCGCTCTGAGCAGCTGATCCGCCCTCTCCTGGTAAACGACTGACATGTTCAGTTGTGTCGTCACAGCGGAACGGAAGTGCTCGACGTCTGTAATGTAATGCCTTACGGCATGATTTTCATTTGTAAAACTGCTTTTTTCATTATTTCTGTCGTAAGAAAAAATAAATAAAAAAAAAAAGGAAAAAAAAAAAAAAAAGGAAGTGCTTGACGCTGCGCTGCCCCTGTACCGAAAACAAACGCTCCTCCTGAGCGTCCGAACGGTCTGAACAGATGGTCATGTCATGTTGCACCGAAAGTTGTGAAGAGGGAGCTTTTTCTAACCTACTCTGGAGTCTGGACACCTGTTCTTTTTTTCTTACCTCACGATAATGTCACGGAGAAAACCGCGTTTGGCTGCGAGGATTGGACTTTATTCAACCTTCCCAAAGAAGAGGCCATAGAAGTTGGAATTTCCCTCCGGGATTCAGCGACTATCAGCCAGAATAGTGTTTGTCTGAGCCTGTCGCTGATGGATGCTTGATGAACCTTGGCCAGAATCAAAGTGGATTAACTTTTATAACCAACGCAAATCCCATAATGAAAACATCAGAGTGGTGAGTCGATCAAAATGCATGTTAGCGTGTGTGTTAGCCATTTAGCCATGAAGCTGTGTTGCACATGTTAACTCCTTATAACAGCATCATGAAATAACTTTACTTTTTGCTGTGATATATATATTTCTACTACTGCTAAAGTTGTATGAGCGGCAAGAGGGGGCGGAGTTAACTGAATCCAAGCGTTTTGTCTTCCGGGTTGGAAAAATACCTCCAGAAAATACTAATATTTATCACAAAAATGAGTGCTCCGTAGTGGTAGAGGTACAATATATCATATAAAGGCCTATACTTTACTTTGGAATGGCTTAAAATAGCATGATACAGGTCCTTTAAAGGCAACACGGGAAATGTTCTGTTCATTTTTGTATTTCGGAGGTAAATCAGTTTGCGGGGAAGAGTGCTCGCAGCGGAGATGTTCAAGGACCTTCCTGTGTAAAGGTTTGTGTTCATTTCGGTGACTATTACGCAGACAGATTCACAATACTATAGATTTATTTGCGATCACAACAATTGAAGTGTGAGCTAAGCATTCGAGGATGAGGGAGTGGGGTCTTTAGAGTCTTAGCACGAATGAATGGAAGTATAAACATAGTCTTCAATACTGTTAAACCATTCCAGTAGACAAGTCTGAAAGCTTCTCGACTGGAGCGCCTCATTTGAAAGCTAAGACCTACAAAACTGGTGGTGTTTATGTCACGACGCATTTTCGACACATTTTAGTCTCAATTCCGTTTCTCCCCCTTCACCCTTTTCCTTCCCCCTTCGACTCAATGTATCGCGTTCACGAGAGCCAGAGGGGTGTCCCGAGTCTATTCTCCCAGGAGGGTGAGGGCGAAGGGAGAATAGCCCTGGAGGTTAAGCTTTCTCAGATGCAGATGGGTATGACGAGTTTTACAGTGCCTTGCGAAAGTATTCGGCCCCCTTGAACTTTTTGACCTTTTGCCACATTTCAGGCTTCAAACATAAAGATATAAAACTGTAATTTTTTGTGAAGAACCACCAACAAGTTTGACACAATCATGAAGTGAAACGAAATTTATTGGATATTTCAAACATTTTTAACAAATAAAAAACTGAAAAATCGGGCGTGCAAAATGATTCAGCCCCTTTACTTTCAGTGCAGCAAACTCTCTCCAGAAGTTCAGTGAGGATCTCTGAATGATCCAATGTTGACCTAAATGACTAATGATGATGACATTTCGTGTCACTTCATGATTGTGTCCCACTCGTTGTTGGTTCTTCACAAAAAATTACAGTTTTATATCTTTATGTTTGAAGCCTGAAATGTGGCAAAAGGTCGAAAAGTCCAAGGGGGCCGAATACTTTCGCAAGGCACTGTACGTAGCACAGAAACACGGCGCCCACGTTTTACTCTATACTTTACTTTTGCTCTAAACACTATTGTGTCTTCATTATAAGTTTGAAACAAAACGATGAAGGCAGATTTTAACGCTGTCAGTCGTATGTCATTTATCGGAACTTTTATCAACGATGTTACGTAGCCTTGACGCGTATAATATAATCAGATAGCATAATTAACATGATTATAATGCTTCTCCTTTGTGGTTGATGTTATGCTCTAAAACACATTTATCTTGTAAACAGGCACCCCTGATGAAACCGACACCGCTATTCCGACAATAGGTCCTTAAGGTTAGGGCTAAGGTTAGGTTACTGTTCGGAAACTAACGAACTAACGTGTGTCGGAGGGCGGGGTGTAACCATGAAACGGCATTGGGGTGTCCCATTTGGGTGGGTTGAATATACAGCCCTTCGCCTTTAGAGCCATCCTGTAAGGCTGAGCGGAAAGCCTCAGCAGAAGGCAAGGGGGTACAACAGAGAATTAGAATACTGTTTAGTCCTTTTATTGTTTTAATTATTGTGTCATATATCGTTGCTTCTGCGGCACATTTTTGTTGCATATTAATCCGTTTTTGTCGCTCTTTGTGGTGTTTTTGTGGCGGTTTAGTCGCTTTTTTGTTATGTTTTGGTTTATAGCCTGTGGGCCTTTGTGTCGGATGGTTCACGACTCCACGCCGGTATTTTATTTCTGATAATTAACAACTCGTCGGGCTGTATCCCTTTCTCAAGATAAGATCAGCCTTTATTGATCTCACAATGGAGACATTCACTTGTTACACTCAGCTCTCAGTGCAGGATAGAGAGGAAATGTGCAGTTAAATGTTAAATAGAAGTATCTTATATACAATGACTACCACAAACTTTAAGGGGTCGAAAAGTATAAACAGTACAAAATAAAATAAACCCACACTTTCCAGGCAATCAGAATCAAGCATTCACCCAGAAAATTATTGAGAAGCACTCATGGTTCATCGTCATATAGGAAGCATGGACTTCATCACATTCACTGCCAAAATACCATGTTCTTACCTTAAAAGCTTGATCAAGAGGGAGATGGTAACGTTAATGATGGAAAGAACAGCGGGAAGTTCTTGCAAAGGGAAGAAAGTGTGAAAGTATGACACTCAGGACTTAACACCGTCCTTAAACATCACGCAGCTGCCGTAACTAAAGAAGAAGTTTTAAGAAAGTTCCTGTCTTTGAAATGGAGACGTTTTGAACTTTTGACGTCTGTTTTTGACGTTCAAATGATTATTTCAGCTGCTCCCGGTGCCACTGAAAACAGCTGCAGACAGTTCAGAGCGAGACGAGACAAACAAGGATGACTTTAGGTTTAGGAAAAGGTACTGAATAAAGCCTGCATTGTATTGAGGGTTTTTTGTGTGCTGTGTGCAGTACAGTTGTTGTCTCATACCTTCAGCTGATCCGAGGTCATGTGACTGTCCCAATCAAAACAAATACCCCGAAGAGTCATCGATATCGGACACATGATGTCAGCAGGAGACGATGGAAATATGATCCCAAAAGAGAGTCAGAAGGTTTAGCTCTGTGGACCGGAACACAGGCATGTCTTAAAGTTGCCGATGATGAGAGAAACTGACTTATCTTTAGCAGAAACAAGATACAAAATAAGTGAATGTCAGCGTGCCGTACCTTTGCCCGCACCCGGACACCAGCTGTGATCCATAACATCAGAGAAATCATGGAGTCAGACCTGAACTTAAACAGCCACATCAAAGCAAGAACATCATCAGCTTTTTACCATCTGAAACACATTAAGATCAGAGGAATAGTGTCAAAACCAGACTTGGAGACACTCATCCATGCGTTTGTCTCCAGCAGGTTAGACGACTGTAACGGCTGCTCACTGGCCTTTCTAAACGAGCTGTTAGAGCTGCAGAACATCCAGAACGCTGCTGCTCGAGTCCTGACAAGAACCAGGAAATACGACCATATTAGTCCAGTGCTCCGGTCTCTGCACTGGCTTCCTGTCACTCAGAGAATAGAATTTAAAACAGCTCTGCTTGTGTACAAGTCGTTTCATGGTTTAGCACCAAAGTCCATCTCTGACATGTTAGAGCCGTATGAACCATCTCGGGCCCTGAGAACTTCAGGGAGGGGTCTCCTGGTGGTTCCCAGAGTCAGGACTAAACATGGTGAGGCTGCGTTTCAGTTTCATGCAGCTAAAATCTGGAACAGTCTTCATGAGGATGTGAGACAGGCCTCAACTCTGACAATGTTCAAATCCAGGCTGAAAACAGCTCTTTTTACCCGAGCAGATGAAAACTGAAAGTATTTTATCTGCACTCTTGCCTTTTACTGTCATTGATTAATTTTTATGTTGATGTTTTAATGATTGATTTTATCTGTTTTCTTGTAATTTTATGCAACTGTGAAGCACTTTGAATGTGTATGAATTGTGCTCTACAAATAAACTTGCCTTGTCTTGCCTATTGCAGCAATGTCAGCTCCCATTGCCTAAAATAGGTTTGATTTGCTGCTAATTTGTACAGTAGACATTTGTAGTTGTGAAATTGTGGTATGTGGATAAAGCCCATTGGGGATTTTTTTTAAAATACAGATACTTACTAAATTTTTATAAAATGTTTTTCACTGAATATACATTATTACTTGAGTTATTTCATTGATTCATATAACGTATTGATGGAAACAGCATGGCCCTAAGGACGGATCAGTGTTTTATGCTGCTGGTGGGGCTTGTTTTGGCAGAAGATCCTTTAACTGATGCCTTTTATTTTAATGAGTGCAGATTCTTGCGTTCCTCTGGTGTGTATCGATATATCAACACTGTGCTTTTCCAGAGTCTTAATGCTCAAGTCATTCAATCAGAGACAACTTCATTTTGGTTTAGTTTCTTGACCATAATGACCACTGGTTTGTACCTGGTTAAATAATCCCTTTTCTTTGAGCTTCGAGCGTCGATCTAGTTTTCTCTTTTCCTTCTCAGAAATGCACTGACATCATTTCAACCATTTTGATCTTTGTTTGCTGTAATTTTGCCAACCCTTTCAGTCCACATTTCACTCTGAATTCTAATAGATATTCTGATCAATAGAAGGAACATCGTCGAGGAATGCTAAAATCCATCTGCTTCTCACTATTTTCCTTCCTTTCAGGCAGAGTCTCCCGACGGAGGTTTCCTTTTTGCGCAAATTGGTCGTTTTAACCCTTTTACACAACTGACCGCTTTCGAGTTGAGTTCACTTCTCTCCATTTTCGCCCGTGACTTCATCTAAAACAAGTTCCCGGCTTCGGAAAAAGGAAAAAAAACTCCCCTTTCAAAGCGCTACGGCGGCGACCCTCGCGCGTGACCCCTATCAACACTGCCGCCGTCTAACAGCTGGCGAGGAACATCGAGAAACGGCCGGTTCAAAAGGTGCCGGGATTAGAGTGCGGAGGAAGATTAGACGAACACAGAGGAGGGAAGGTCTTTAGAAGCCATCGTCGTGCTTTCGAAAATATGGCGGAGGAAAGGTTTGGTAGATCTGGATTTGGCTGCGTCGTAGAATCTGAACGAATCTTCTGCATTTTTAAAGCCCGTGAAGCTACAACACTGGAGCACGTATCAAAGGTGCTGTTGGACTGACCTGGAGGCCAAATGCAGAGAAGACGAAAACGTATGTCTATTACACGAAATGGAGTTGACCTCTGGAACACATTAAAAGAGGATTTAAAACTGTGTTCAACTGTAGTACAATTTAAGAAAGCAAATACTGGAAAAGTATGCAGAACTCTTGTAAATTAATTATCTGTTCCTGAAATGTTTTCTTTTCTATTTAGACCTGAACATAAAACAGCCACATCATGAGCTTTTTACCATCTGAAAAACATTAAGATCAGAGGAATAGTAACGGCTGCTCACTGGCCTTTCTAAACGAGCTGTTAGAGCTGCAGAACATCCAGAACCAGGAAATACCACCATATTAGTCCAGTGCTCCGGTCCCTGCACTGGCTTCCTGTCGCTCAGAGAATAGAATTTAAAACAGCTCTGCTCGTGTACAAGTCGTTTCATGGTTTAGCACCAAAGTCCATCTCTGACATGTTAGAGCCGTATGAACCATCTCGGGCCCTGAGAACTTCAGGGAGGGGTCTCCTGGTGGTTCCCAGAGTCAGGACTAAACACGGTGAGGCTGCGTTTCAGTTTCATGCAGCTAAAATCTGGAACAGTCTTCATGAGGATGTGAGACAGGCCTCAACTCTGACAATGTTCAAATCCAGGCTGAAAACAGCTCTTTTTACCCGAGCAGATGAAAACTGAAAGTATTTTATCTGCACTCTTGCCTTTTACTGTGATTGATTAACTTTATGTTGATGTTTTAATGATTGATTTGATCTGTTTTCTTGTAACTTTATGCAGCTGTGAAGCACTTTGAATGGCCTTGTGTATGAATTGTGCTCTACAAATAAACTTGCCTTGCCTATTTTGATTCGATTATGATTATGAGACGTATGTAATGAATCCGGATTTATCATGTAATTTACAGCCTCTATCTTATGCAAGTGCACACACAAGAATGTTATGAACTAAGTTACTTTACTGTTTTGGGACGGCTAAGAGGAGCCATTTGTTGATTTAATCTCATGGTTACAGCTTAAATACACATTTGATAATGATTTTGCCGTGAGCAGTAGTTTTAAGTTGTGTAAATCGACTGAAAGGAGGGGTAGGGCCTCATACGTTATTACTAACTTCTTCCCTACCCCTTTGAGCAGCACAGATACTTATGTTGTTAAAAATGTCTGTATTAACATGTGTACTTGAAGGCATCTGTTGCTCAAATAAAGATAAAGAAACAAGGATGGAAATTTGCATATTCACTGCCTGACCAAAATGAAAGAAAGGTTTCTGAAGGCAAGTCCAAACACTATATTTTAATGCTACAGACAAAACAATCAGTGCATATTTAACTTCTTAAGATTTGCAAATATTTCATAAAACTCGGTTAAGAGAAATGGAGAAAACAGACACATGTTTAGCATAAAAATCGTCAATTTCATAAATTTAGATTTAATGTTTGAATCCACTTCAATGCTTTTTATTGACATTTAAGGCCTTGCTTTTGGTACAGTTAATTGAATGGCTGTTTGGTACTTTTTGATGCCTCGCAGATGTGGACGTATCTAACTGTTCTGATCGATCAGGTCCAGGTTCAGCAACACTTTGTGAGATCAGCTGAACATCCCGAACGACCAGGTTATTCCATCAGTGGATTTCCTCTTCCCCGATGCCACGGGCGTTTTCCAAGGTGACAATGCCAAGGATTCATCGGAATCACATGAGTTCAGGGTTCAGGAGACATCGTTTTCACACATGGATTGTCCACCACAGAGATCTTAACATTGAGAATCGTTGGGATGTGCTGGAGAAGGCTTTGCAACAGCGGATGGTGCTGTGATCAAAGCTAAAGACAGTCAGACAGTGCATTGGTAGGCCAGTTTGCTTGGTGGAAGGTCAAAATAAAGCACCACTTTCTTCAAATGCCAGTGTTGTGCATAATATATGACTAGCTGGGTGTTCTGTTGAGGGCCAGAGGTTCTATGCTGGAGGGCCAGATTTGGACACCCCTTGGTCGATATGTTACAGGCGTATTCCTTTATACCTTGTCTAGTGTCCTTTAGGCGTGTGAAAGATATCAATATTAATGTTGTTACATAGCCTTGTGTTGCCAAACCTTACCCACAAAGACCAACACATTGACAGAAAACTAACTTTACCGTTTATACTCCAGTTCTCCTTCCGGTTCCATAAGAATACATAGTGTCAGGGAAAACTGGAGTAGGGGTAGCTGGTAATGGGAGTAGGCAATCGGAGTATTAAGGTTCAGGTCAGTAATACTTTATTCATCCCTGTTGGGACATTTGATTTCTGCATGTGACCCATCCTCAGTGCTGCTGGGGCTAATGGTCAGAAACACCCGGCTGGAGGATGAATCTACTGCACATGATTTTAGTGGGAACCGGAGGAAACCTTCGCAGACACGGGGAGAACATGCAAACTCCACACAGAGAGGCCCCTTCCAGGTGGTAATCGAACTACTCCACTACCATGCCATATTACAGCTCCCTTTAGGTACTCCCACTGGGCGAGTTTGCTTTGCTAGTGGGCAACACTATTGTACATTCAATGGAGTGTCGGGGGGTAAATGAATCGTATGGCAGTATTTCTTGAGTACTTAACAGCACTTTATGTCACTATTTGGTGTATTTACGTGAATCAAAACCCTCTTGTGGGGCCAGAGGACATACTGTATGCTCGAGGCTTGACGTTGCCTATACCCGTGCACTCCTGGCTACTCCCATTTACTGCAGTTTTTGTCTGGCGTTAAGTCGGGAATTAGTTCTGGCTCACAGATTCTCTCCTTAGAATGTGTCGGCACACACAACATACTCAACACATGAAGCACAACACAGGCTTTCCATGTTGAGAGTCAGTAGTCATAGAGACCACCGGCTAATCCGACGTCACACGGGCTCCGTCTCCTCGGGTCCGCTCGGAAAGGACGTGGACGCTGTAATTATCTCGCTCTCCGCGGGCGATATATTAGCCGTGTACAGAGACCCGGGGAACGGCGGTAATAAGAGCAGTGTTTCTGCGGTTATTAAAGAAGTCCAGTCTGTCTGTGCAGTGGACGGAGCTGCCAAAGCCCCCCCGCTGTGACATCATCAAAGAGAGACGGGGTCAAACGAGTTCCGCAGCCAAAGGCAGCGGGGATAAAAGGACAGTCACAACACCACTGCAGTTTATTAGGCTGAGGAGGCGGCGTTTTGACGTGTTACTACTGGGTTGTAAAGAGGATTAACTGGTAAATAGTAATCTAGGTTTGTCCTTTTTGGGAGGAGAGGGTGATGTTGTGTCATAAAGTCATTTATTATACTGGGATTCCGAGTTTCGACACTTTCACGCCTTTTTATGCGTGACAGTTTAGTTTCGGTGGTGAATTTTTAAGACAGAAATCTCTCGTAGTCACTCCCCGAAGGTTTTCTACATTTCTACATGAGACTGATTTGAAGTCACGCTGATGAACACAGTAAGCAAATATTAAGAGGAAAACTACATTAATTATGTTTCTTTGTGTTGGAAGATCTTCTGGGACTGCTGGACTCCACTTCAGCTCTCCGCTCTATGGCATTTTATTAAATGAAAAGATACTAAATTAATCGCTTATTTGACCTTTTTTGTGACCCAGTGGCTGTATTAGTGGTAAGCTTGGTGCCTTTACTTTCCATCACGGTGTCATCAGGATAAATGAGAGTTTCTGGTAGGTTTTCACAGCTGACGGACCCTCTCACCAGAAATCCCACAAAACAGTTGATACTAGAGCCAAACGAGATCATAAATTACAGCCAAAAAGGTAAATTACGCTCAAATATCTTTTTTTTACGTAACATTGTATCTGATATTTTCAGACTTGCACATTTCAGCATGGTATATTAGAAGACATCTTACTTTATGGCAAGTTTGGACCAATGGTCTGACATTGCTGCAATACCACCCCCCGGTGGCCAGGGGGATACCTATGAAGCTTTGGACATCGTTTGCACTGCTCCAAAGCCTGGCTCCGAAGACTTTCTTTTTTACTAACACATTCTCTGACCCATGTGACAAGGCACCATGTTTTTAACCACTTTTTGCTCTTTTAAAGCAGCACTACGTAACTTGTTTACCTTAATAAATCCTTTCCGTCGTCCCTCTGGGGGTTAATGGGATGATTGGGGGGTCTTTCATCTCCCCCTGGTGTCTCTGGACAGAAAACCACAATTGCAACTTGACTGCCACCGGGTCGGAGGCGCAATACACACTAATGGTATCACGAAGAAGAAGCTAACAGGCTAACGGGCAAAGCTAACTGCGGGCTAGCGCCACTTAAACAGTATTTACCGCCAAGTTTGAGTGAAAAAAATGATCTCCATTGTGTAACTGGACGAACAATATCCCTCTGTCCCTTTGTCTTTTCTGTCAGCGTAGTATTTACTCTAACGGACAATTAATGAGTAAGAAATGGCAACATGCTAACCCAACTGCAGTGGCGCTTATGGCCTCTAGGGGCATGAGTTACTTAGTTCTGCTTTAATTTTAACACGCCAAACGGGCTCATTCAGATCTGTTTAGAAAAATAAATACAGATGTATTTTTCCAGCCTCACAAATGATGTTAATTTAAGCGTTGGAACCTAGAAAGCCGAACGCAAGCACTAAAACATAAAAACAAAAATATTGAAAAGCATTTTCTCTGGGGAAAGCCTTCGAGATCCCGTGTTTCCTTACATGTGTGGCGATCGATATCCCCTTTAAAAGTCCCCGCTCTTTTCAGCGCTGACTTTTATCGCTTGTAAAAAATAATTGCAAACACCACGACTGATACGACTTCATCCACTCCCTTTTGGCTATTAATATAAAACAATAGCTCCGCTTAAAATATGATATTGATCCGGCTGTATAACCCGCGCGTCGGCCTTTTTATTGGCTCCCGTGCGGCGCGTTTTGAGAAATGCCCCGGACCTTTTAGCGCACAGATTAAAATGGATCGCTTTTAATAATCTCTTCAATAACAGCTATTTCTTTCCAAGTGGCCATTTCCTTTCACGGAGCGCGGAGTCGGCCTTCATTTGACAAGGCATTCGGCACAAAGTTTTAATATGAACTCTCCAAGGGTAATTTGCCAATAGTATCGCCATTTTTTTTTAACACATTGCGGATTTAACGTCATTCCCTTTTGCGCGTATTACTCATAGAGCGTCCCTAATTCGGAGTGGGTTATTTCAATGGATCGACAATATTGGGTTTCGCCAAATGAATGTCCCATTGAGCTGGCCAGAGATGACACTTCAAATCTCATTCATGACAAAACTTCTCAATGTTCCCTGAAAATGACCTGAAGTGGCACAAACCAAGAAAGGGAACTCAATTTAAGGGGTTGAATAGACCTTGTGGAGCTTATCTATAAAAAACAAACCCGGAGAAGCGTTTGAGTTTCATTCAGCCCGTCATTCATTCAGTCGAAATACAAAAAAAACCTCATGATTCGGTTGATTTTCAAACACTTCAGATACTGTTCAAGGCTGGAAATAAACCAGTAAAAGCTCATAATCAGTTTGGTGAAAGGGAAAGACAGTTCAACCAAAGGGGCATGTATTGCTCGGTTGCAGGTTCTTGAATGTGATGATGTCACCGGACCCAGCGGGGGCGGCAGGACCCAGTTTTTCCTATTAACTTTACATTAAAAGTCGTAGCTCAAAAGAAAGAGTATGAATTACAAAAATGATCATTAATATCAGTCACTGGGTCCATGATCTCTCTGTACAAGAGCAAAAATGTCCTCAAAAACTAAATAATGTTTCCTCCATATAATAGTATCGGCCTTTGGAAAGCTGTGATGTCGCCTGGAACCCGGCAATTGTTTTCACATAAAAAACAACGCACAACATTAAAATGTTTTTGTGTTTTGTTCGTCGTGACTTGACTTAAGCTGAGCACTACACTAAATAACTGGACTCATGTTTGCATCGTGTTAATGTGGGACAAAGCTCCGTCACAGTAAATCAAACATGTTGGAATTTTAAGCCTGATGTCGGACGAACAGGAGAAGCCTGGGTGATTTTACCGTCCCACAAGTGAACGCACAAAATGCAGCAGCCAACAAGTAATACACAAAAAACGAACGACACATGAATGATGAAAACGCAACAAAAATGCAACAAAAACAGACAAAAATACGGGAAATAAGTGACAAAAAGGTAATTAAAAAGTGACAAAAATGCCACAAAAAATGAAAAAAGTGACAAAAAAGTGAAAAAAGGGAGATGAAAAAGCGACTAAAAACGTACACAAATTTGACGAAAAAGTGCAAAAAATGCAGCAAATAAGTGAAAAAACTGATGAAAATGCGATTAAAAACGTAAAAAAAATTGCGAAAAAGTCACACAAATGACACAAAAAGTGACTAAAACGCAACAAAAATACGAGAAAAAAGTGAAAAAAAATACGAGAAAAAATGCGACAAAAAAGTGAAAACTATTTCGCAAATAAGTGACAAAAATGTCATGAAAAATGCGACTAAAACGTAAAAAAAAAAGATGAAAAAGTTACAAAAATGACACAAAAAAGTGACTCAAACGTAACAACAATACGAGAAAAAGTGCGACGAACAAGTGAAAAAATTCAGCAAATAAGTGACAAGTGAAAAAAAGTTATGAAAATGTGACTAAAAACTTTTAAAAAAATTGGCGAAAAAGTCACACAAATGACACAAAAAGTGACTAAAACGCAGCAAAAATACAAGAAAAATTTGACAAAAAAATGAAAAGTGACAAAAATGACAAAAAGTGACTAAAACGTAACAAAAATACGAGAAAAATGTGACGGAAAAGTGAAAAAAATGAAGCAACTAAGTGACAAAAAAGTGATGAAAATGCGAATAAAAACGTTGGCGAAAAAGATACAAAAAGTGACTCAAACGTAACAAAAATATGAGAAAAATGACAAAAAAGTGAAAAAAATTCTACCAAAAATCTGTTTAGATCTTTTTTTATAGGTCTTAGCTTTCAAATGAGGCATTACACTGTTGCTCTCCAGCCGAGAAGCCTTTAGATTTGGGTAAAGCTGAGAAAATGGGCCCAGTTACGAGGTGAACTTTAAACGGTGTGCGCGCAGAAACGAATGGTTTGAATTGTAACCGCACCCCAGTTTGAGAAGCCTCTCCGCGCTTATCTCTCTAAGTCCACACCTGCTTCGTAAACTGTTTACCGCGGGATTACATCGCCCGGGCGGTGTGTTTTCCGCGGCTTATTCCTGTGATGCTAAAGTCGCCACAGTATGGGGTTATAGCGCGGGAGCACGGAGGTAAATTAACTCCGGGAGGTTTCCAAACACAAACAATATTACTGTCATGATCTGTCCTGGCCTCGCGCGCAGGGGAGAAAAACAAGGCTGGAAAACAACAGTGCGCTACTTCTGAAGCCGCTCCGCCGACACAACAGCGCCTTACTGAGTTTAAATAAAGTTACGAAGTTAGAGCCGACTCTGAACAGGAAGCGGGAATCAGTGACCTCAGACATCATTGTTTCTACGTCCACGCTCCTATTTTAGTCTTTAAGTCTTTCAGTATTAGGACATAGTTAACACATATTCAAGAGTTTTCCAAATAAATGTACCAGTAGTTTGACGTTTTTTGTGATGCTTGTAGTTTCACTTCCTTATTGGACACCGACAGAATTGGATTGGGGTAAAGCTGAACTGAAGTTAAACGAATAGGCCACCGTTTTTATTTACATACTGAGATAATGTTCTTACCTTAGCTTTGACGAGTTCATTTCTACCTGTCTGGTCGGCATCCGCACAGTAAAGTGAAGATATCACTCCGCGGCTGCCGAATTACTCCTGGTATTATTACGCCTTACAATATAGTTCCCCTTTTATCCGCTTAGAAAATCCACACTGTCTAATTTTGTGTAATTATACTTTGTAGTGTAACACTTCACGGAGCCATATTTAAATAGGGAAAACGTGGAAGAGTTTGGTAGCTTGTATCTTCACCTCGTTTGGAGCTATAGAGGAGAAGAGAGAGGCTAAATGCTAACGGCTAAATGCTAACGCCGTCTGTGCTGTGTTTACGTTACGGAAAGCTCACGTGGAGACCAGACAGGTACAGATGCACTCGTCTGAGCTCAGGTAAGAACATATCTCAGTATGTAAAAACGGTGGCCTATTCCTTTAACTTTTAACCAAGTATTGATGATGGGAGAATGTGACCCCCTTGTGCAAAGCCGTCTCCAGCAAATGCCAAAGACTCTCCACGGGTTGGTTTGAAAGAGGAGTTAAAGAAGCTATTTTTGTCAGGAAAGAAAATCCCCGCCATGAATTGAAATGGCGGTCTCAGATTTAATCTTCCGTCACTGTACTCCAATCTCCTTCGGGAGAAACTGAAAAAGCTTGGCCAGCCCAAGGAGACGGCACCTCAGCCAACAAAAGAACAATAGGCAGGTAATTAGCAGTGATCAGCCATGAATAGGACAGATACTGGGTAGTGATTATCTATGAATAGGACATGACTGACCGATACTGAGGTGAGAAGATCGTTAGAGACGCTCTACTTCAAAGGTTGTTTACCCACGGGTGAGAGTAGCTGTGATTAGAGGGGAGGAGCCGGGCCACCCCTAACTCCTCCCCGTTGGTCTATATATTCAGCAGCGTCCAGAGTAGGACTTTTGTCGCTGATGAAGCCTTTTGGATGAGAGGCGAAACGTTCGAAGACTTCAACTACTGAGTACAGAAGAGGACTCAAGTACCTTCATTGAAGAGGGACAACTCCTGTACGACTGAGAACTTACACAGACAACTCTCAACGGGGTTCAGGTCTGGACTCTTGTGCCCTGAACCAACTCTTTCACAATGTGAGCCCGAGGAATCCTGGCATAGCTACAATGGCCGCTGACTGCTCTGCTTTGTGACTATGACACTGGAGGCCGCCATTGCTCCACCTTTGCTGTAGTACCTCCATATGACCGCTATTTCCCCATTGGAATGCATTGGACTTTAGACGCGTTAAAAACAACTTTAATGCCCGGTGCTTAATGGTTTAGAAGTGGCTAGAGCTAGATATTCCTCCTGTGATTACGCCGGGTTAAAAACAATCTGGGGCACCGGGCTTTTTATCGTAGAAATAAATTTTCGAAATCTTGCATAATTAATGAGGGCCTGACTTTGATTGACAGGACGTTTACGTCGCTGCCTGGCCATGGGCGCGATTACAACAGAAATACACGCCCATTACACGCCCCGCGAGGGCCAAGCAGGGCCGGGTCTACAGTCAAGATCCCGCCCTTATGCCCTTTTTAGGAACGTCAGAGCTGGAGAGGAGGAGCCTGTAAATCCGCCATGATTTCCCCCACGAACGTGGTCATTGTGGTAAATGGGGAGGAGTGAGGAGGAGCTGTCTATTATTTATACAGTCTATGCATAGCTATCACGGAATATGCCTGTGCCATCAGGGAAGAAGAAATCCATCGGTGGATTAACGTGATCGTCACCTTTTGTCTATTCAAACCATACATTTCACACCACAGCCGTTTGAAAAGGTGAAACGATAATCCATAATCTGCAGAGCCTCTTTCTTACTTGCTGTCACTTTCGTCGCAATATCTCGAAAGCTAAATGCTGTTTATGTCAGTCACCCACCGTTCTTTTGACGCGGCAAATGAAAACATGTCAGAGCAGCTGTTTCCCCGTACACCGCGAGCCAACGAGTCGCGCCGCGGCTTTAAGTGAGAATGAAAGAAACTGGCACGGCGCCTCGGCTCGGCTGCGAGAATGTCACCCGTCCGCCGCGATCCGGAGAGCTCCCGATCACGCGTCATCATGCTCCTCAGAGCGCCGCCGCCGAGCAGATAAACAACACTTTCCATTTGGAACGGGCGCACGCATCGATTTTGCCCCAACCCCCCCCCCCCCCCCCCCCCCCCGTAATTGAAATGGCCTCTTTGATTGTGATAGGAATTACAGCCGGCGATATGTAAAGAAAGCTACCGCGAGTGTCGGGAAACGTGTTTCATTACCGGGGCGTCGATTTCAGAAAGATCGCGCCGTCGATTTCGCGCGGGGTCTAATTTGGTCTCCAGTTAATTTTCACAGTGCGTCGGAATGAAACGGGGATCTTCGCAAAGCCGCGAGTGAGGGGGGGAAGTCATTAGGGGGAGAGAAGGGGAGGGGGGGGGGGAAGTGGTTCGCGGCCTGGCCTAGATTTCAATGAAAACCCAATCCGCAGCCGGCCAAAGCATCACACGGGGTTATTAGCCTGTAATTTCAGTAATGAGGATTCAAAAGGTCACAGATTGGGCTTGGATTCTGAACAAATTAGAACAGATTAGCTTCAGTTTATGTTCTATAAGGCGCGAAATATTTGTGTTTGCTCACAGTCTCAAGTCTAATGACAACTTTTTGAAACCTTTATAACAATACACTGTAATCAAGAAGAAATATCCATCCATCCACCCATTTTCTTTGACTTGTCCGTTGCCAGGTCGTGGGAGCAGCTGTTGGAGCTGCACCAGCCCCTATAGCGCCCCCTGCAGGTGGTGGGTCCACAGAAGGACGGCCTCATGGTTCTAACCGGGCCTGTTGGTCTCTCATAAGGGGCTTCTGAACCGCTCTTTGTCTGACCCGTCACCTAGGACCTGTTTGCCCTGAGAGACCCTACCAGGGGCACGAAGCCCCCGACAACAGAGCCCCCAGGATCATTCGGGCGCTCAAACCCCTCAACCACAGGGGATCAAGAAGAATATAATAATATTCTCTATATAATATAAGAGAATATAATATCGAAAGTCAAACTGAGACACTGCAGGTGAATATGGAAACAAATGTAAAGATATAAATTTGAAACTTCTACCGTAGATTATTGGCATATAAGAAATATGAGATCTTGTTTAGTTTTCAAATAAGCTATTCATAAGTGAGAAAATCAGTAAAAATAAATCAATCAAATTGCCTTGTTTTTTGGGGTTCAAAGCTGAATAATTCAGAAAATGGATGGATGTAACTTTTCACATAACTGTATTTAAATAAGGGAAACGTTCTAATCAGCAGGTTATGACTTCAGGGAAGAGACTGCGAAATCCATGGGCCAGGTCCAGCCGACTGAATAACAGTTTTATCCACCAGACTTTTAGGAAGCTGAACTCCCTCCCTCCCCTGTCTGTGCAGAAGTCTGAGGACGGCCTTCAGACGGCGGCTAAAACATGTCAACCTTTTCACGTATGAACCTTAAAAGTCATACTAGCAACACAGGTAGACACGAAGACTATTACAAAGCTTAAAACGTCTCCCAAATGTCTGCAAAAGTCAACACGGACCGTCCCAGAACTGCAGATCTGCGCCGTTTCCAGGAATTCTCGGCACATGGGCCCGAATCCGTGACCAAACAGCTTCCTCTGTCAGCTTTACATTTATAGCCCGGGACGCCGAATGTCCTCCCAACACAAACACGGGCGCCGGAGCGCTCGTCTGTGCGGCTGTCGACGGGCGAGAGGCGGGACGTTTAGCGAGGGCTGACTTTAAAACGGGATTAGGCCCGTGTCAGGCGTGTAATGGATGTCCTGAACAAACACGTGGCCCTGTCAGATTGGGTACATACGGGGGATTAGTGTAAACAGTGTCGGGGGGGGGAGGGGGGGGGGGAGACGTATAGGCCTCGCGCACTTTGGCCGTTTCTGCACAAAAAATGTAATTTGTTCTTGAAGGCTGAGAAGAAGGTCACGGAGATACCGTCGCTACGTTGACAATGTAGTATTTGAGCGTTGTTTTAAGGCGAGACGCTCTGGTGAATGGGGGGGGGGGGGGAAAGAAAATTAATGACATCAATTTGAGACTTCTGCTGTAGATAACTGACATAAATGTGTATTGCAAGTTTCCATATAACAAGACATTTGAAGGCATGTTCTCCCCGTGTCTGCGTGGGGTTCCTCCGGGTACTCCGGTGAATCCTCCAGCCAAGTGATTCGGACGCCCACTGCTCCTCATGAGTTTGCCCTGGTGGGGCAAATGCAGAGGACACATTTCCCCATGGGGACATTAGAGTTTACAAACTAACAAACAAAACAAAACTTATTGGATATGTTTTTTTAATAAAGCAAAACGATTTAAGCCGATAAGATCTGATCTCATGTAATGTTGAAATATGAACACCTCTCTATTGTTTGTTTGTGCGTGTTCCATATGTAAAAATGGAAGAGCAAAATCGCACTACTTTTTGAAAGAAAATCCGTAATTATCTGTCTCTTCAATAAAAATTAAAAAAAAAAATTACGATTTAACCTTATATGTTCAGGCCCCCAAATATCTTGAAACGGCCCTGCATAGAAGTGTCTTGGGAGTTTGAAGTAACTTTGCATTTCCAATACAAGCACCGTGTCACTCCCAAATGCAAATAGTTACACACCTGACAACAAGAGACCAGTTATATTAGCACTGACACATTTCCCACGCTTCCCGTGGTCCCTGGAGGCGGCGCCACGGATTAAAAATTGCAGTAAAGCGTTTTTTTCCCCCCACCCTCGTCGTACTTTGAAGCTAACACCGCGCTCGTCCTTTGGGAGCCTTCGCGGTCTCCCGTAAATACATCGCGTCATGAATACTGTAATTTCCTCTCGGGCTTTGTTTCATGTGCGACGGCGAGGTCAGCGGTGTGCGTTTTTTTTTCTTCTACAAAGCAAAACCGTGAGCGTTAATTAGCGGCGGCCCTTTTGTTTCGCGCTCGCTCTCATTAAAGCGGATTTGAACTTTGCCGTGTTTGCGTGAAACGTTACACAGAGAAAGAGAGACGCCCGGGCCTCTGTTACGATGGGAAGATGTCGTCGGGGGAAATTTCTTGTTTGGCGAAGCTCCAGCGTGGGGGGGGGTCCTGTTAGCACCCCGCTGTTGACAGAGGAATCGGGCCGTGTCGACGCGGCGTTTGATGCTGGAGAGTGACTGAAGCGCGTGGCATCTAGAATTATTTAGCAATGAAACGTGTTGGCTTGATGATACCTGGGAAAATGCGGGCGCCAAAGGCAGGACGGCTTTGATGAGGATCCATTACCGCTCGCCAAGAGGCCGCGCTACGGAAACGTGTCCTCCACAGCAGGGGTTCCCAAACTTTTCAGGTCAGGGTCCCAGAAATGTGCAATGCGAGCGATACGGGACCCCACCGCAAAAACAGAAACTATTTAAAATACTCCAGGAGTATTGTTCCTTACATTACCCAGACAGACCAGTCCTACTTCTGATGCTGTTTCGACTGTCACTCTTTAAGCATCTGTAATTCTTGTTTTCCTAATGATTTTTTCTCCAGTTTTATAATTAAGTCGTGTAAGAGGAGGAAAAGTGGGGCAACTACTTTACTTAAATTCTTCTTAATTATTTTGTCAACTACTTAATAGAGTTTGCACGCTTTCCCTGCCTTTTGGTTCTCCTACCGGTAGAAGTCACGTACATTAGGATCATCTTCAGATATGCAACGTCTGCAACTCGAAATGATTGCGCTCATACAGTGGGGGAAAAAAGTATTTGGCCAAAATCCAATAAAAAGTCAATGGGGAACTGACCAAATACTTTATTTCCCCACTGTATAAAGGGCCTATATCACCGGCCTGGAGACTAGTCTCCCATACATCTCCTGGCAATAAGGCAAGTCTCCAGGTGGTCTCTGTGAAAATGAACAGGTTCGATTTAAGTGGAGTCTCCGCATGGTCTTCAAGAGGTCTATGCATCTCAGCTGTGGATACGTTGTGTAACCCTGTCTCTGTGATGGCGAGGACTTCATCGAATGTCTCTGGGGCCAGCAGGGAAAACTAGCACTCAATTCAATTCAATTCAAGTTTATTTGTATAGCACATTTAAAACAACTGCAGTTGATCAAAGTGCTTCACAGTAATAGCAGGTCACATAGAAAGAAAATACAAGTAAACGATAACATGCCAAGATACTCTCAACTAGCTCGTATTGAAGGCCAGGGAGAAGAGGTGTGTTTTCAGTCTGGATTTGAACTGTTCCACAGACTGAGAGGACCTGATGGACGAAGGAAGATTATTCCATAGTCGGGGCGCTGCCACAGAGAAGGCTCGATCACCTCTCGCTTTTTCCCTAGTTTTAGGAACATCCAATAGGAGCTGGTCAGCCGACCTCAAAGCTCTGGATGGAGTATAGAGTCGCAAGAGATCACTCAAATAGAGCCCAAGGAGTGGAGACGTTTAAAAACAATCAACAAAACTTTAAATTGAACACAAAAGCTGACAGGGAGCCAGTGTAAGGAGCTCACGCCTCTTTGTATTGGTCACGAGGCCCTGCAGTATCACTCTGCAGGCGCTGCAGGGGGCGCTGGTCCAGTCCAATATACAAGGCATTACAATGATCCAGGCGCGATGGTCACTCGGGATGATGGTTGAGGCTGAACAGACAGTCCTTGCCACAGGTGTAAAATACGTATTATTTATTTGTTATTTTCAACACATTTCACTCAATTATAAAACATTTGCTTGTGAAGTTTCCTTAAAATATATCTGTTCTTGAAACATTAACTAACAATCAACATTTCGGCCTTTAATGAAAAGTGTGGTGTTTAGCACAATCGAACTAATGTAACGTAGCTGCGTAGCTTTTAAAGGCTTTGGGCGATCGAAAAGTTCACGGAAAAGTCAAAGTGCCCTCTGCTGGCGAACATATAAATGACATCCTTACAGTTGCAAACAGACCTTTTCGTTTTCACAGAGACCTGGAGACTCGCCTCATCTCTAAGGCACGTGGCCGATGTGTATGGATGAGTAAGCCGAGGACTAAATGACTGTCATTCATTGTGAGTGGGAGATAATAAAGTAACTCTATTCCATAAGGTCTACGAACATATGGTCTCACTAAACATAATACATTTCATTTAGCCACTTTTCCCTTCCTTAACAATAACGCTGCCTTGAGGAGACGTTTAGGGCTGTGTTCCGTCAGGTGTGCCCATTAGGAGCCACAACACAACGGGATTCCTCATCAGGGATGCACGGGCACGGACCTGAGCCGGGCATTAAGACGGAGAGGAAGAGGCTTATAATAAAAGGTGAGGCCGGTGTCGCGCAGTTAATGGCCACAATTATCCATCAGCCTCTAAATGAGCCGTCCAGGGTGAAAGCTCTCTGTCAGACACAACAGGGCCGACTACAAAGGAGCAAGGTGAGCGTCCGGGCTCGGGATAAAGTCTCGTGTCGTATAATATTTCAATTTACAAGTACCACCGGGGAGAAAAGAGAGAGAGAGGCCAGACTGTGTCAGGTCTTAAACAGGGATCAGTGGCAAGTCCGGACTAAACTGGTTCATTAAAATCTGTGGGGGAAGAATAGACCACCTCAGGAATATTGGCAAAGAGTGAAGTTTAAAGAGGGGGTATTATGCTTTTTCAATCACATAGCACCAGTCTATAGCACACTACAATGATGACGCAACCTTCTGTCGGTCTGTATATGCAGTAAATTAAAATAACTGCCTTGAATAAAATTGCTCTCTCAAAATGGCCGTACTGAACGTCTTGAAATAGGCCTCTGTCTCTTTAAGAAGCTTTCCGACACGCCCCCTTCAGCACACTACTGTGGCATTGAAACAACAACACTGTGCGGGGAGGGGGCTCTGCTGAGCTGAGGAGCAGTGGTTGGGGGCTCGGCTGGTGACGAAAGGTCCAGAGGCGTCTCCAGGAGGTGGGGGCGTTCCTAGGAGGACTGAGGCATAGCTACACCTAAAATGGCCGCCGTCTAAGTTTTTACTGATTACTCAAAAATATGTGAATGAGCCGAGGCAACACTCCAGGCATGTGTTTAATGAGGGAATGACATAATAACATGATATACAGCTTGAAAAAGTCGATTTTACATAATACCCCCCCTTTAACTGGATGCTGCCTGTATAAACCCTGCTATGGTTTTAGTAATGGTTTTAAAGAATTTTAGATCTAGTGCCAGTTTGAATCCATTTAAGGGGAAGGGAATCTTATTTGCGTAGGGATTTTCACATGAGTCACCCAAAGCCAAGCTACAAATGTCCCAACCGAATCTGATCCAAAGAAGCAAATAAATACATAAAATACAATTATGAATTATTCTCAAAAGTCTGGAGCGCCACAGCCCACTCATCGTTTTTAATTGCAGACTTAAGTGTGAAATCTTCAGCTCCAGACTCAACGCAGTAAGTGGGTTGAATGGGGGCTGTACGTGGGCCGGACAGACACCCATGGCCAATAGCGATGTTATGTGGTCCCTCCCCGAGCTTTTTCTTCCAGCAGACCAATGTTTTCTGCGGTGTCGGGGCACGGCCAGTGTTGAACTCACAGTGGAATAACGTGGGTAGTTTTTTCCTGTATAGTAAGAGCTTGAAAATATGATGCAGCCTAAATTCTGAATGAAGTACATGAGAAAAGGGGAAGAAGCATCTAGTGCACCACACCTCAGTCGATCCCTTCTTACTAAACCGCGCCCTATATACTTTATTGTCCTCTGCATTTGACCCATCCTTTGATGCCGCTGGGGCCACCCGTAAGGAGCAGGGGGACCCATCTCCATGACGTGGGGCCAGGCCGATGGTCAGAATCGCCTGGCTGGAGGATTCACCAATCACACATGTTTTTAGTGGTAGGGGAAACCGGAGGAAACATACGCAGACACGGGGAGAACATGCAAACTCCACACAGAAAGAATCGAACCCGGGACCTCCTAGCCGTGAAGCGGAAGCGCGGTTAGCGAATTGATGTCACTCTCTTCTGCGCTCAGACCCTCTTTCATCGGCCTCCACACGCACGGGTTCTTCAACAGCGAGTGGCTTAAAATGGCGACCTAATGAGAGATCGGCGACTACATGAGGCCAGTTGCCTTTATCCTCCGGGACCATTTAAGCGCTTCCAGCTGGTCTTCGGAGCTTCTTAACATCTTATCACAAACCTCACAGGCGAAACCAGAGCTCATCGTAAAACCCTCAAACTCGTAAGAGGCAGCAAAGAACAACATAAGAATTTGCGCTGCATCTCCATGATCTACCCATTAGGCCTCGCCGCGCCAGAATTAATCAAAGCCCGAAACAACACGGTGCATTTTAAATAAAGATTTTACGGGCTTGTTGTGCTTCCTACTTCCCCGCTTTCTTGTTTCCTTGATATAGATCCTTCACACTCCATCACTGTGCGCAGCGGGCCGCCCCGGACACCTGCCGAGCCGAGCTGCCGGGGCCTGCTATATAAAAACGTATGGCGCTTTTAATTTGAATAATGATTTCACATTTAGACGCGCGCAACCTTGAGGTAGCGCAGTGAAAACACGCTACACTGGTTTCTTTCATTCTTTCTTTCTTTTTTTTTTCCGGGAAAACAACATAATTATATTATTGCAAATGAGGCCCGTCTTTGCAGAAGATGAGAATCCGAGATGAGAGCTGATTGGATTTTGTCATGTATTATTTGCTAAGCTTTGTTTACCCTCTCAATACGCGGAGGGCTTCGCCGATCTCGGAAACAGCTCCCGCACCATCTGGCCGTCTTGTGATTCTTCGGGGTGAATCAAACTCGGGATGAGCTCCCTCCGTTAGAGTTCACCCCCCCCCCCCCCCCCCCCCCCGTTTCCACTCCAGGATCAAGAAATCAAAAGGAAAAATGGAATATGTGTAGTTCGTTAGCGTCCGCTCTCTGCGCAGGGGGGGGGGGGGGGGGGACCACGGCGGCGGGTTCGAGAGGGCGGCCGGTTTGAAGTCGTAATTATGAACTTCTGGCGGGAGATGGTCTGAGGACTCGGGCGGCTGCCAGGAGCTGGAGAGGGTCCAGGGAAGAGGGAGCGGCTCGAGTGTGAGGAGAACATTTGGTCTGGGAGAGAGTGACTGAAGCTGTTCGAGCAAACAGGGCCAAGAGGCTGGAGTGCAGTTTGTAGAAAGTTTTAAAGGAACTGAATTTAAAAGGTCTTGTATCATGAAAAACTGCCTTTATGGAGTTTCAAACCATGTTCTTATGTTATATAAAAAAAACTACTTTACATGGTTAATTAAGCCAACATTATTTAGTCCATCTACCTCTTCTCACAAAATGCCAGCCCACACTCCAACACGTAAATAGGGAAAGAATATATATATTTTTAGAGATATCAGTTTGAAACTTTTGCTGTAGATTACTGAAATAAATATGAAGAAAAATGTATTGTAGGTTTTTTGTCATTTTATGTTTTCATATAAAAGTAAGACATTTTACGCATAAAAATAGCCAGAATTGCCTCTATTTTCAGCGACGAAAACAAATTAATGGGTCGAGCGGGTTTAAAGTTCTACTTTTATTTTGTTGATATATTACTTACAGTTATTTTTTTCTGAGGGGATTTTGGATCTTGTTTAGTTTTTGTAAACCTGAGATACTCTTTTTGGGAAGACCAGAAAGCAGAGCGTTACAGTGGTCAACACGACTGGTGTCTGGCAATGTTCTTTAAGTGATAAAAAACACTGGTTTACCTTAATAAATCCTTTCCGTAGTCCCTCTGGGGGTAACACAAGTGTTAATGGGATGATTGGGGGGTCTTTCATCTCCCCTGGTGTCTCTGCCCAGAAAACCACAAATGCAACTTGGCTGCCACCGGGTCGGAGTCACCAATACACATTAATGCAATTACAAAGAAGAAGCTAACAGGCTAACGGGCACAGCTGATGACTAAAACTTCCGTTTTGTCCTGACTAAGCTGGAGAAAATACTGTAATAATACACACAACTTTCCTTTAGTTTGATCTGTATAGAATTCCTCATCGTCTTATAGAGCAGTGGTTCTCAACTGGTATGGCGTCAGAATCCACAATCCCCCTGGGATGACCAGCCACGACCCAACTACTCAGACGTGTGAAATTTAATGTAAGATATTGTCTTTTCCTCAAATATTGTTGTTGAAAAAGCATTAAAAAAGCCAAAAAAGCTGAAATTACGATAAAAAACTACCCGATAACGGTCATGTTAACAGACTCAAGTGGTGATTCCATTCATAAATATTAGAATAAATGTTTTCTGGGAAAGGCTCGCGACCCACTGAAAACGGTCCTGTGGCCAACCTTTGGGTCTCTTTCACTGTCCCGGTGATAAAACCTTTTTTTTAAGATTACAGAAAAGATCAGTAGCTTGTATTTGCTTCCAATGGCTTATCCAGTCAATGCTATTCCTTAAAAGATAAATATTGATCATATTTCCACTTTTCCTCCCACATAGAGGTCCATACATCACTGTTATAGACGGCCGCTGTAAATGGAGGCCTTAAAGCTCTCGGCCGTCTCTGGTTACTACATGTTACCCAAGACACCGGCGTCGCCTGACCTTACCCTCGAAACAGTGCGTTTAATCGCGTGGTTAAAGTAAAAGCATCGTACGCGACGGAGCGATATGATTCATGCTCCTTTAGGACGTCATACATGTCCCTGTCCCAGGATAATTCAATGCTTTTAGAGCCGAGGACCATTAGTGCGCGAGATGCATTTGTCTATGTTTAGGACGCTGGGCCATTTGTCTGTACGTGTGATACAGAGTGAGAAACATGTATGTGGTTCTGAGTCAGAGTTTACTGGGATTGCAATACAGACACATTTATTAATAGAATAATGATAATAATAACAAAAAAAGCTTTCACTACGCAATGCAATACAAATATAGGGTTGGATTTACTTAGCACATGATTCTCTGGTTTATCATCATAAACTGTAATTTCATTATTAGTGCCGCAAATTTGATATACAGTATAAATGAGTTGAGTTGTGGCTTTTTAGCGTTAAAGAGAGTCTCGACTTCACCTTTAGGACGCCTCATTTGCATGTGTGCAATCACTTACTTCATCAGGCCCACATTTTACGTCCTGAATTTTCTGTCAATTTGTGTTTTTCTGAAGAACGTCTACCTGTTGGAGGTCCCCGACTGGCGGACCCGGGTCTGGATCCGGACCTCCAGAGACTTCAGTCCGGACCACAAAGCCTTTTCGTCATCATAATATCTGGGGGAATTAACGATTCAATAAACAATATAAATAGCACATTGAATTAAATTATGTATTCTTTGATCAGCTCTGCTATGTAAATACCTGTGCTAAAGTTTGACCTATTTAAGAGCAATGACTGCATGATGTCCGGACCGTGGACACATCCCAAAGGTTACAATGGTGACGTTTGTGGACCTCAAGTCTTCAAGAACAAATGCTTCTGCATAAATTGCTCTTTTGTGGACTTTAATCGGTTAGTCAATGAATCACCATCATGGGTTTAATGGAAATACTACTGACAATTGTTAGTAGGAAACAGATTTTTAAGATAAACTTCTAAAATGTGTCTTTGGACAACAATCCAGCGTTTCTAATGATGATTCATGATTTTACTGGGATTTTTTTTTGTTAATATAGTTTGCTAATATGCTAATATGTTTCACATTGCACGATTGCTCCAAATAAAATTCCTATGTGAACCTGTTCACAGACAATGGCAATAAAGCCAATTCTGATTCTGAATTGTTTCATAAAGTAACCAATGAATTGATTAATGAATGAAATGTGGATCCTTAATTGATATCTCACTTCCTGGCTTGTAAATACAATTTACCCACGATGAGTGTCTGTGGCCAGTTATTCAACTGGACGACTGGATCCGACGAGATAGAAGCGAACACACGCCGAAGGACTGGAGAAATAAATGAGTCTGGAGAGGCGCATGTCGGCCGTGTTCCCCTCTCGTCTGCCATTCTTGGAAATGCTCAATCTCTGCGGAATAAATTAGACGAACTCCAGGTAAAGACTGTTGCGTGATGGCCTTCGTGGAGTCATGGCTTCCGGAGACAGTGATGTATTTATCTGGAATTCCCTTTTCCATCTCTCCAGGGGAGGCCTGTGCTTGTTAGTACCGACCATTCTCCACCTTACATATAAAGCTGTTTTTTAAAGGGAGGAAGTCCGGAAAAACATGTTGAAAATGGTCCGAGGAATCCATTGAGTCTATATAGGGATGTTTTGGATAAGCTAGTTGGCAATAAGAGAAATTTCTCAAGAGCTCAAGACTGGCAATTCACAGGCCTACAATTACAACAAATAAAGCCAGAATTACGCAGAATGTCCTCTTTAAAAACGTTTTCCAGGCACCACTTTTCTTTTAAGTGCATTTTGAACGACGTATTCTCAGCGCTCCAGTTTCAACTTTCCTTGTGTTTACCATCCCTTGAAGGTGAAGAGCGTCCAAGGTGCTCTGTCTGAGGCGAGATAAGAAAGTCCTGTCCTCACTGTGTCATATCTGATGGATCTGGAGAAAGTTTGTCCCACTTTGGCAGCAGCTGGAGTCTGGAGGTCCGTTGGGGGTGAGGGGGCGGAGGGGGGAGGTTCGCCTGCGGGGGTGCAGCTGTGAGCGGGTCGAAACCCGTGGGGCGGAGCTCGTATTCGGTCAGAGCCAGGCCAGTCCACGCCTGGACTGTGGAGACTGGAGAGACAGATGTTCTTGTGAGAGATACAGGGAGTTAGTTTACAAACACTCTTTTTCCTGAGGAGGTTTGGGAACTTTTTAGACGCCTATAACTCATGATAAGAGTAGCGAGTGAAATGTGTCCCAGTGGAAGCGTCGGACAGTAGAGCGGAGGCAAAATGTGAACGAGCTATGATTTAGTTGGGCTGCAGCACTGGGATTGATTTGGAGGGGGGATTGAGTGTTCATTTGTTGGTTGTGGTTTCTTTAGGTTCATGTAATCATTTAATATGATTTGATTATCCCCTCCTGGAACCGCCACCTTAACGTGGTGGAGGTACGGTGGTACGGTAGGGTCTCCCAGGGCAAACAGGTCCTGGGTGACGGGTCAGACAAAGAGCGGTTCAGAAGCCCCTTATGAGAGACCAACAGGCCCGGTTAGAACCATGAGGCCGTCCTTCTGTGGACCCACCACCTGCAGGGGGCGCCATAGGGGCTGGTGCAATGTGACGAAGTGGAAGAAAATGGATGGATGATTTGATTATTGTGTGTATAATTTGGAATTGCTTATCGTTTATATTGTTCGTTTTGTGGTTTGGTTGTTTAAAGACCAACTTACTCACCTCCCTACCCTGAAGGCCAGTGGTGCGCACCTGTGGGTGAGGTGGAGAGCTCCTACCTGTAATCCTGGTGAATTGTTTTAGGAGAGGGCAGTTTGCTGCGAGGCTGCACCCAGTGGTTGTTTAAGTTAAGTCCTAGGCATTTTTCTTATGATTTTCCGTTCCTTTTCTTTTGTAAATAAATCACTTTTTGAGCCCTGTTTTGGACTGAAACACCTGGTAACGATCCTACAGACGGCAACGAGAAGACAATAATCTGAGAGAAGACAGTCCTGCTTTTGAACAGAAACAGAACGCTGGAGTGGATGGCTGGCCAGGCAAGGGGGAAATCGAGCACCCTGAAGAACCCATTAGAGGAACTTGCAAATTCCACACAGACAGGCACCAGCCCAAGAATTGCACTGATTTAATACTTTAACTTTCATTCTTTCCCTTAACATATTCCAAGGTTGTCAAACTATTTTATTTGATCATATTTTTGAATAAATCACTATAATGGATACGACTTACCGGGTGAGTCACCGAGGGATACGGAAACATACCTATTGAAACATCTACAAATCATCAAACGTCCAGTAAAACTATAACCGTAATATGTTAAGGTTGGGGTACCTAACTTTTTGTTGTAATTTTACTACCTCAGAGTATGTTGTAAACCAAAAACTGACCTTGTTGCACTGTCTCTACCTAAATGTTTATTGAACGATGGGAGATAGAAGTCGAATCTTAGTGCATTTCAGATGTGCAGGAGGGATAGTGACAGGAAAAATCAGGTGCCACAGCTTTAATTTACATGTCTTTTTAAGGAAAGGAAAAGCTATTCTCTATCTTTTACGAATCAAAATATAGTCATGGATATGTAAAGGTTTTTCATGGGTCTTTCTGTATATATTTAACCTCTCATCATCTCAAACACATACCTTTTTTTTTACTGAAAAAACAAACAAACATACGCCTTGTTGGAAAAGCACTGGCCCAGTCCGCGTTTATTACAGGGGGATATATCTGAGGTTTGACTGCCGCTGCCTCCCGTTTTATGTGAAGCCGTTAACATGGCGGTCCGGAGCGAGGGCCGGATCGATGGAGGTTTGTGTTGGGATTGTTTCAGTTCGTCTCCGAGTCACGCAGCAGCTGCCCAAGACTCTGAATGTGTCTGTTCACGTTATTCATCACCGAGGGGAGAGTGGGCAGAGGCTCAGACAGGTTTATTCCACACAGACTTGTTCATCCAGATAAGCCGCTGTCATCTAATGGGGTTACAGCCGCTCCAGTGACTGCCCTGTAGCTGGAAGGCTGACGGTTGGATTTCAAAAGTGTGAATAAAGGTCTGTGTGAAGCTCCTCAAGCTGGTTAAGTGCAATAAAAAGGCCAGGTAGTAATTACTTCTACTCATGTACACGATCTTGAGTAAAGGGCTTATCTCACCGGCCTGGAGACTAGAGTCGCCGTTCGTCTAGGAAGTCGCAGTGAAAACCAACAGGTCTCCGAATGGCCTCCGAGAGGTCTACGCAGTCTCAAGCAGCTGTGGCAATGCCATGAACACTATATGTTGTCCTCAACCTGTGAGACGATTATGTGACGTCCCTGCAACGTCTCGGATACCAAGGAGATCTCAAAGAGTTGTAGCTCTCTTCTTGGTATCCGACTAACTCAGAGGGGTGTTGTTCAAGCTGGTGCAGTCCAATCCAGCAGAGACAAGTGTTCGCGCAAGTAAAGAGGGAACAAGGCAGGTGAAAGGTGGAAAAAGTGGAAAAATAATGCATATTTTATCTACATAACTGGTTGCTGATTGTGGAGTTGTATCGGGCTCAGACTATGTGTGCAGCGGCCCATGTGTCAAGAGAAATTGCTCGAAAATGGTCCAAGTGGTATTTGAACCAGGTACCTCTTGTTCTTGAGACCGGCGCACTACAACTGAGCTATAATTGTATACGTAAGCGAGCCGGTCTAATTCTCTAAATTCTCACACCCCTGCTCGACCAGCAGCAATTCAAGTCTCCAACTAGTCTCCGGGCCGGCTCGTAACAGCGCTTATTGGAAGGGTTGGAACTGTTGTTTCTTACAGGAAAAATTGACGGGAAGCGAGACAGAGGGAGGCAGCGAACAACTTACCTCCAGAGTATTGGTGCCTGGACTGGACTGGAATGGACAACATCAAAACGTTGAGATTGGCAATGAAGAGAGACGATTGGGAGTCCACAGAGATTTGATATGGCATTGCGAGAAAGGGCCCAAAAGCTTAATTAAAGGTGTGGGGCACAGGTTAAAAACTCTGCTAAATGCACTTTCTCTTTACTTGTACTTCAGTATTTATTTGTCCATCCATTTTCTTCCACTTGTCCGTTGCTGGGTCGTGGGGGCAACCCCTATGGCTCCTCCTGCAGGTGGTGGGTCCACAGAAGGACGGCCTCATGGTTCTAACCGGGCCTGTTGGTCTCTCATGAGGGGCTTCTGAACCGCTCACCTAGGACCTGTTTGCCCTGGGAGACCCTACCAGGGGCACGAAGACCCCCGACAACAGAGCTCCAGGATCATTCAGCCGCTCAAACCCCTCCACCACGTTAAGGTGGCGGTTCCAGGGACTGAGCACATTTCAGAATGTTCCTAAGAAACGAGGCGATTAATGTGCTTATTTCACACAACTTCCCGGTCCCAGCCCTTGCGTGACTCTTCATCTGCTCCAGCGCTCTTTCCGTAGGTGCCGTTTGCAAATGAATTCCCTTTGAGCGGTCCACTCTGTTGTGATAAACACTCGAGCGGTGTCACCTTCACATTCCCGCTGATGGCTTTGGAGTCCTCCGCTGAGTGCTCCCGCGTGGACTGTTCAGTGTGTGCAGGAGAGCGGGCACTTAGCATGGACGCGGCGGGTTTAAGGCGCCGTTAAGAGCCGCTGTTCACGGCGCGGGCGTGTGGGCCGGGCGCGTTTTTAATTAACCGCCCCTTCATTTGTGTCCTCCACGTTGGACATTTACCATAAATAACGAGGCGATATTTATGCGAGTTTCAGTGTTGTGCTTGTGAAAACAACCCGGCATAAAGGTTTCATTTACATTTTCTCATGATGAATATTCACCACCCAGCATGCAGTCATTTGGGGCGACGGAGGTGCAGAGAGTAGAGCGTCCTGTAGCTGGAGGGTCGGCGGTTAGAATCCCGCAGGTGCACACTGTTGTTGGGCAAGACACTATTTAAATGTGACCATTAGATTAGTTTGCTTACTTAACTTTAATCTTTTAGGTTTCAAAACAATGCAACGTCACATACGTTTTGAGACGGATGCCAATGTTTCACTTTCTAATGGGGAGAGCATCCTCATGGCAGTTATGATCATTACACCCATATGGGCCTGATGGTCAAGGATCCTGCTCAAATGTTTAACAAAGTGAGCAATTTAACATAGATTTTCAGTATTTGTTTAAATGTAGTTAAAATACTCTCAAAGTCGAACCTTTTACTGAAAAAACATCGTTGAAACATTTCTTTTAAAAGTAACATTGAAGTTCTACTCGGATCCACATTGTTTTAATCTGAGGCAATTCCAAGTACCCCCTGGCAAGAGCTCCGGTACCCCTGGTTGGGAAACATTGGTGTAGGAGACCGTTACATAGGGTGTGTGTGTAGGCTAAAACAACCAGGAGGAGTGAGTATGTTTGAAGGAGCAAGTGGGAACCTGCCAATGGGACACATAATGTTCTGGTCAAGTCTTCACTTAGAAAATTACTGGGCTATAATTTTTTTTACTTCTGGCAAAAGCTTTAGAAATCACCTCGACGCCATCAGAGGACGTAGCCATTTTTGGAACCTTTTGTCAGGTGTCAGAAATGTCTGTTTTTAAACCAAGAAGATGGCAACATAGAGCATTTTTAAAGTTACTTACCAAACACTTACAAGACAAGCAAATACATTTTACATTAAGTACATGAGCTCAGTACGTTTTTAGCTTTAAAGTGACCAATGTGTTGGCTAACTTGATCTCGACATGCAGGGAGTCCCAGAGCTTTGTGAACGTTGTCAAACTGAGATTGATAGGCACGCAAGTCCAGCCTGGTCTGGTTCTGATTAAGTGAGCTTATCATTTTATATGACATGCACTTCTCTTTTAATTTAATTGTATAATGCATTTATTTTATCTACGATTGATCTGTTGCGTCTTGAGACTCTTGACTGTGATGTTAAGTTCTTTTAACACATGATTCCTCTTTCTTTGTGCTATAATATACATATTATATTAATTCGCGCTGAACTGCCCCATGGAATAAAGCCTGGGCTAGATATTAAGCCCAAATATATGACTATGTTTAAGATTAGTAACAATGTCATTTACCTCCCACCACTGTCTCGGGCTGCATTAATATTTCACAATCACTTGGGGAGACATAATGTGCCATGTTTAAAGTCTGGTAATGGTTAAATATTTATGACGGGAGCAAACGGCGGAGCAGCGAGCCGCCATACATTTCAATAGGAGTCTGTCTGTTTTATCTACACATACAAAAGGTGGAATATAGTTCACTTTTTCATCCAAAAGGCAAGGCGAGTTTATTTGTAGAGCACAGTTCATACACAAGGCAATTCAAAGTGCTTCACATTTGCATTATATTACAAGAAAGCAGATCAAATCAACATCAGAATCAGAATAGGTTTTATTGCCATTGTCTGAGAACAGGTTCACAAACAAGGGATTTTTCTTGATGCGGACGTGCAACATAAAACATATAACACAGAATTGAGATAAAATAAGCTGTAAAACTTTAAACTATAAGGCTTTAGGGGCATGCGTAAGGAATATTAATAAATAAGATGTAAAATAAAAAGTTAAAAGTGTGGTAAATATGGTAAGACTACAACAGTGGGATTATATTTACAGATGTTTATGAGTATAAAGTAAAGTGATAAAGTGATAGCAGCAGATCTGAGTGTGGACACACCGCACAGTGCAACATAAAAGTTAATCCATTACAGTAAAAGGCAAGAGTGCAGATAAAATACTTTCAGTTTTCATCTGCTCGGGTAAAAAGAGCTGTTTTCAGCCTGGATTTGAACATTGTCAGAGTTGAGGCCTGTCTCACATCCTCATGAAGACTGTTCCAGATTTTAGCTGCATGAAACTGAAACGCAGCCTCACCGTGTTTAGTCCTGACTCTGGGAACCACCAGGGGACCCCTCCCTGAAGTTCTCAGGGCCCGAGATGGTTCATACGGCTCTAACATGTCAGAGATGTACTTTGGTGCTAAACCATGAAAAGACTTGTACACAAGCAGAGCTGTTTTAAATTGCCGCTGCTCGAGTCCTGGCAAGAACCAGGAAATACAACCATATTAGTCCAGTGCTCCGGTCTTTGCACTGGCCTCCTGTCGCTCAGAGAATAGACTTTAAAACTGCTCTGCTTCATGGTTTTGCACCAAAGTAACTCTCTGACATGTTCGAGTCGTATGAACCATGTCAACTCTGAGAACCTCAGAAAGGGCTCTGCAGCCGGTTCTCAGAGTGAGGACTAAACACGGCAAGGCTGTGTACAGTTTGACTTAGCGAAAATCCGGAACAGACTTCCAGGAAATGTGAGACAGCCCTCAACACTGACAATGTTTAAATCCAGTTTTTGCTGTGAAAATGACACTTTGAATTGCCCTGTGTATGAATTGTGCTCAACAAACAAACTTTCCTTTGCTTCTACTTATCCTGAAGATCTACAAAACTGCCACATTTACAAAGCCATAATCCATCAAACTGAACCTTTGCCCCAAGCTGCAACTTAAAGCTTGTTTTCCCTGTTTTATATCGAGTGGGGATGTATCAAATGTATGTTGTATTATCTGCATTATCTCTACCGGCCTTGAGAAAATGAATATTAGTTATCGTCTTCCAACTCTCTTTCAGGTAGAAATGGATCGTCTTGTTTACATACTGTATATTCTTTCTTTTGTTGCCCATTGCCTGAAATAAATGAATGAAAAATGAATGAACATTGTGGATTTTCCCTTTATTTTACTGCACTGCATGCTCATTGTCGCCTTAAAAAAGGTATTTAAAGGAATATTTAGTATATTGGTTTGCACTTGTAAATAGATTTGAATTTCTATAAACTGCTCAGTAAAATTTAATATTTCATCTTTTTTTATTATTACTGTTTTTAAAGCCTTTAATATGCAGGATAAGTCAACTTAAAAAAATAATAAAAATACATTAGCATATGTGTCACCAACTCCACTTCAGTCCCATCACAACAAATCAAATTATATCATCGCCTTTGCTTCCGTGAATTAAAAAAGATCCATTAGAAGTGACTTTCATACAACCGACTTCAACAAATCATTACCGTTTGTCATCGTAAACTCCCACACTGTTTTTTAAAAACACCAGGCAGAGATGAATACAATAAACACTTAAAACCTGATAATGAGAAGTGCTCGCTTTTGAACTTTGAACCCCCGAATAACTTTCAATAATTTCCATAATAATAATGATTGCTTCAAAAATCCGAAAAAGGAACTTATATAAACTGCCATAAACTTTGCTTTTACAGATGAGTCACAAGCACTTAGGAGAAACCGACCTGTTATATACTGTTTGTTATGAAAGTGGAAAATAGCTGTTGATAAGTTAGCTTTGTTTTTCTCAAATTGATTTGCTTTACATGTTGATGAACCGACACATTTCTGTCTCGCCATTATTTATTTATTTTTCACTTTTTTACTACCCCGGTTTGCTAACAGATGTATGTTTAGTAGTGTGTACTCTCCTCATCCTCAGGCCACCAACACCGGGGTCTCCTCAGGGCTGTGTACTTTCCTCCTGGCTCTTCTCCCTGTACACAAACTGCTGCACCTCCGGTCAAACTGATCAAGTTTGCGGACGACACCACCCTCATCGGGCTCACCTCGGACGGTGATGAGTCCGCCTACAGGGGAGCGGTGGACCGGCTGGCGTCCCGGTGCAGCCACAACCACCTGGAGCTGAACGCCCAGAAGACAGTGGAGGTGATCGTGGACTTCAGGAAAGACCATAGACTGTAAAAAAGAATAGACAGCTCCTCCTCACTCCTCCCCGTTTACCACAATGACCACGCTCGAGGGGGAAATCATGGCGGATTTACAGGCTCCTCCTCTCCAGCTCTGACGAAGCATGTTCCTAAAAAGGGCATAAGGGCGGGATCTTGACTGTAGACCCGGCCCTGCTTGGCCCTCGCGGGGCGTGTAATGGGCGTGTATTTCTGTTGTAATCACGCCCATGGCCAGGCAGCGACGTAAACAGCCTGTCAATCAAAGTCAGGCTCTCATTAATTATACAAGATTTGTAAAATGTCTCCTACGATAACCAGCCCGGTGCCCCAGATTGTTTTTAACCCAGCGTAATCACAGGAGGAATATCTAGCTCTAGCCACTTCTAAACCATTAGGCACCGGGCATTAAAGTTGTTTTTAACGTGTCTAAAGTCCAATGCATTCCAATGGGGGGATAGCGGTCATATGGAGGTACTACAGCAAAGGTGGAGCAATGGCGGCCTCCAGTGTCATAGTCACAAAGCAGAGCAGAGCAGTCAGCGGCCATTGGGAAAGACACAGCCCCACCGTCCCCCTTTGCCCGCTCCCAAGTCCATCGTGGTCTCCTTTCTTTTCCCACCATCACCCTGGATCTCAAATGGGAGCCAACCCATTGAAAAGTTTAAATATACTTAATTTATACTCAAACTTCGGATCAATAGGTACCTTACAATGGGAACCTGTATGTATATTGACCTGGGGGAAAATACCAAACTACAGTATACTTTAAAGGTGCATTATGGAACTTTTTATGTGTGAAAAAAAAAACTTTAGTTTGTATTTGACCTTTCAGTGGTTAACTTGACACCTTTTACTCTCCATCACAGAGACCTGTATGATGCCCCGGGATCAATTGATTTTAGAGTTACTGGTAGGTTTCCAAAGCGTACAATGCTTCATGTTCCCATCAGATTGACCCGGAGCAGCTGTGGCTACAAGAGTCGGTAGAATCCTACAGACACAAATCATTATTGATGTGACTGAAGCGGTGATCTGGTGATTTTGGTTGTCGCATAGTGAAGATCGGTTGCCCCTGATCTAGGACCCACCCACGCACAAAGAGAACTGTAAGTTCAAACCCTTTTGTCTCTTTCGACTCTAATCCTGTGGTACAGTATCTGTGTCTGATAAAAATGACGCGTTTCCCGTGGGCCACGGGCGCCCCGCAGCGAGCCACCGCTGTTTCATGTTCATATACGGACTCCAAACAGTGTGAGGAGACGCCTGCATTAGCTGAGCGCGGATCCTGCTTTCATCTGCGCCTCGTATGAAAAACTCACACTGTCGATTTCAATACTGCGCCCTTTTAATCAGGCTGAGGTTTCCCACAGGGATTCAAAGCTCCTGGGTTTATAGAACTTGTTGCTTGCGTGTGTTTTGGGAGATAATGGTGCATGTCTTTTTATTGTGGAATGTCTTAAAAAAAACAAGCGTTCACTTTCAAATGGCGAATCCATGGCGCTGCGATGAACACACTCTGAGCTCAACATCGGTCCAACAATGCTAAATGAATCAGGGGAATTCCACAACCTTCCAACCATGCTCTTCATTGTTGTTTCACCATTGTCAAATTCGGCTTGGATCCGGCTTGTTCCTTTCACCACGTACATCAAGCTCTTGGCTCTTCTTCTTGCCTTATCTCTCAAGTCATGCAGGCGTGAGAAACCCTTGATATTCAAACACTTGCCCCCTGCCTGGTGATGCCATTGTGGCCAGGCGAGCGAAACAGGAAAATAAACCAGACAACGCCACCCAGACTAGCAGGGGAAAGGAAAAGTGCTTAAGGCCCACAGGTTTGTGCATTGGCTAAGAGGCAGAGACATTCCAGTATGAAAACATGATATTTGATTTAAAGGTCCATATTGTTTACTGTTTATCAGCTAATTTAGTTACCATACTAATTAAGCATGGAGGCAAGACATCAGGAAAACTGGGCCAGTGCTCGCGGAGCTGCTTCACACACACGATGCCCACAACAAACCAGAAATCCAGCCTGTGGCCTGCTATAACGAAGAACTCCAGTTGTGACTTGACGTCCAGGAACCGGCTACACCAAAGGACCCTGGCATCCCGAAGACCTGTCTCACCCAGTTGAAGACAACGCCCAGCCAAACAGGAAGCGGATGTGTGGGAGAGAGAGCAAACAGCGGGGAGGAGGGGTACTTTTATACTACGTGGTGCTGCCACCTGCTGGCCACTAGGGCATATGACTTCAACTCACTACACCATGATCCTCCATAACAGCGCCTGGTTTTAGCTCTACTCCTATTCACTCCCCTTTGAGCAGGCAGATGATGAGTGCGGCCATTTTGTTTACAATACTAGTTACCTGCCTCCTTCATGTGTTATTTTAAAGCTGTGGTAATCAAATAATGTTATTGTAGAAGATTAAACTTCATTTGGCCCCAGAGATCGACATCAGTGAAAGAAACACGGACCATGTGCGTCCAAATATAGCACATTTTCCTCCAGCGCAAACCAGGAAGTCGGAGGCTAAATTTGCACAGCATTAGCATTGGCGACCCGCCCTTTTCACCCAATGAACTCAAGTGAACAATAGGGAAGTGTCTGTAAGAGCGAGAAACACATTTAGGCGACATTTTGTTCAACTATCTATGACTTTCATGGTGTGATAGAGTAATTCAGGTAGTACAGCTGTTAAAGAAAGGCAATTTAACTCAGACGCCTCCGCTAATTAAGACTAAGGAATTTTGGAACTGACAAAGAGAATTTTCAGGTTTGTTGCAAATGTTTTGACAATTGATGACTTCATAGAAACTCAAAAAAGGTCAAATCGGAGGCACAATAATGGAAAAGTCCTTCATTGACAGTGGGGCGCTTTCTTATCTGGGAATACAGATGTTTATGAACTGTTTATAGGGAAAAAATGAATTAAATACCAATGTTGTGCTGTAGGAAATATGTTTAAACCCCCCGAATAAAGCATAATGTTGGGTCTTCAAGACGGTTTTCTATCCAAGGCCACCAGAAGGCTGCGTGTTATCCAACAACACATTTCACGCAATAGAGTGTTAAAATTCCCTCTTCCTCACGGTGCCATCCAGGTTGCAAGGTCAGGCATCTGCTCCACATTTCGGCAGCAGATTAGGCTATAAAATATTCCCCCCACGGAAATGGATGGGAAGCCAGGATGCGGTCTATAATTTCCTTGCTTTTTTTGTGAGTCATTTTCTCATTGACCCAAAACTACGCGGATCAGATGTTTCAAAGCCATTAAAAATTATGTTTGCGGCTGCTGACATTTAGATAATAGCCGGCGCTTTCATAAACGTAAATCAAAAAGGCGGCGTGTTGCCGGTTTTTGCTGGGTTTGTTTTGAGACCACAGCAATCAGGCGTGACACTAGGAAATGAGACGAGACGGAGACCAGATACACAATATAAATATCAGGGGTTTGAAGAGCACTTGAAAATAGAGCGCTTGCAGATTATATGTTTATTACACCGGCTTTAATTGAGGATCCAAACCACGGCTACAAACCGCTCTTCGATCCCGCCTTTCTCACTTTTTACAGTCACAGAGATGGAAACAGAAATTACTACAACCACGGGATACTGCACAACACGCAGCGACATTTTGAAGCATAAAAGTGCATATATTTCAAATTGTTTTGCATAAAATGCTAACGAATGATTAGCAACTGTGATTAGCTTACAGGTATAATATAATGCAATATAAAACGTCCTTTAGCGAATGGAAGGTGGCGTGTAAATGTTTGAACCTTTCAGTATGTATGGAGGTGCTCATGGACAAACATATAATTTGATTAAAGTATGGGATTTAATTCTTTTAGAAATAGATATATCGATCGGTTTCTGGTGACTTTAATTCCATGGAAAGCTGTCTGATATCTCCCAGTATGGAGCTGGCCATAGAAATAATAAAATGTAAACTTAAGCTTCATTTCAACCTGGATAGACTCAAACTGAGACAAAAGAAGCGATTAGAAAGATTTATTGATATATCTATTTTTTGGCGATCAGACCTCGGGAGTAGACGAATTAAAGTTAGTATGGATGTGTAGGTTAGCATTAGGGATGTCTTCCCCCGGAGCCTGGACACTGGTGGTGGTATGGAAGACCAGTGAAGGATGTAGCAGTGTGAAGCCGTGTAAAGAAGAGGCGATGACGGGGTGGAAGTGGGTTTGAGTTAATAATAATAATAATAATACATAAGTCTTATATAGCGCTTTTCAAGGAACTCAAAGACGCTTTACAGAAGTTAGCATTTAGCTCAGAGGCCACTTTGACACACTCATTTGCATCTAAAGTAATACCTCAAAAGGTCTGTACATTCGTCAATGATTTCTGACGAGGCTTTGACCTCACCTTCATGTGGTCAATGGGTTGAAAACATCTGAAAATATCTGGATAGTTCATACTTTGGGATTTTTTTATTGGCTAATGCTAATGGCTATAGGAAAAAACACACTGAGCAGGCTAACGGACTAGCCAATTCGCTATCTGTTAGCATACCCCGCTTTGATACTTCTTATTTTCTGAAGAAGACTCATAACTTACTGGAAATGATTACAAAATTATAGTATATAGTTTAAAATAGCTTAAACTTGTGCTTTTGTGGTCACTATTGTATATCCCCCCTTATACCAGTAGTACACACACAAACAACAAAAACTACAAGATTAATGAGGCCGATTTGTGGATCCAAGCGCTCACAGCAAATAATAAGGCTCAACATTTGGATTTCTAGTTTGGAGATTTCTCGCAGCAGAGAAGGAACTGTTGATCGAAACGAGAAATGATAGCACCATCCGTGTTGTGGTGACTTTGGTTTCTGGAAACAAAATGCCTTTTCAATTCGAAAGGGTGGCGGTGGAATTACTCGGCCTAATAAGTCCTCCTGACAAGTATTGATTATCGCAGCCGTCCTAATGCACAGAGGCGCGGGGGAAACAAAGCCATCGCATCTCCTCAACCGTCACAACCAACAGGAGAAGAAGGGGGAAAAAAACTCATCATCACCTATGAAAAATCAATACCTCCACTGCGGTTACTTACGGAAAGACAAGAAAACATAAATGAACGGGGAGGGTACAGGGAGCTATCACCGGGGTCGGCTCCTCCGTGTGATGAGGCCAATCAGCGACGGCGGGGGCTGAATACTGAGGGTTTGGTTAAGGACGTGTCCAAACAAACCCAAGTCATGGGAGAAAACAAAAAATGGAAGCATCAGGTTTTGATACTTTTGATTAATCGGCATTGGGCTGAACAAGGCGGATTTTCTTGTTTTTCTGTTTATGACTCAGCGCTAATCATTGCTTGATGTTTTACTCCAGTGAAGTGGCAATTTTACGAAGAGAAGGCGGGATAAACACGGCAATTTCTTTAATTCTGCATTGTTAACTTCACTTAAAATGCTTAAAATGTGCAACTTGTGTAAACCAGACTCTTTACACACAGTTTAGAAAGAAGTAGCTCAATATAGCTCTTCGTTAGACTAGGGGTGGGAACCTCTGGGTAGCTCACGATTCGATACGATACGCGATACATGGCTCACGATAACGATTATGTCACGATACGCCGATACTGCGATAATCAATATATTGCACAAAAATAAGCTACGATACATCACGATTAAAAAAAAAAAACATGCTACTTTTACCTTTATTATCATCACTTACATTTCGTTTCATGTGCTTTGTACCACTTTTATAAATGATCCCTGACTTACTCACTGAAAATGGGTCTACAGATCTGTCAGTGACTTCATTTACATTTAAATAAACAAGAAAGCATAGTCCTATTTAAAAAGTAATAAATCAACCCCAAATGTATTATAAAACTATCATTAAAAGTAATTTATTTGTGTGACAGTGTTTGGTCCAAGGGCTTAAAACTGTAGTGCTGCCCCCTGCTGGTCTGACTGAATTCTTCATCATTGTTGGCCTCTATTGACTGTGAAAACAGTGGAGCACTGCTGCTTCATTAATATGCATGACGTTGCTCATTAATATGCATGGCGTAATCAAAAGTATCGATATCGGAATAAAAAGTATCGTATCGTCCCGCAAATTATCGCGATATATATCGGAAAATCGATATATTGTCACACTCCTACTTAAGACTGTTCTGATGCGACCTTGAGCCACTGCCTGACCAAAAAAAAGGTCACATCTTCCAATTACAGCGCTTTCGTGTGGTGTTGCTTTGATGATGGGAGAGTGTGACCACTGCGCAAAGCCTTCTCCAGCACTGGAAAAATATAACACATTTTAAGGGGAAAATTACATAAATCTACTTGAATTAAGAGATCAGATAAAACCTCTTATTGGTAGAGCGGCTCGTCTCATGATCGGAAAAGGTCAGGGGTTCAAATTGCTGCTGCTGAAGATGCAAACTGCCGTGGTGTCCTTGGGCAAGACACTTCACCCACCTTGCCTGCTATGAATGAGAGAGTGAATGGGTGACTGGTTCCATGTCGAGTAATCATCGTGACAGCCCTGTTTGATGGTGACTTTCCGTACGTCTCAGAAATCGTACGGTAATGGCGTCCTGCGGGCTCGAACCAAGAACGAGTTGGCATTATGTGGAAGCGCGCAGATGATGAGGTCAGCATAACGCGGGGCAGAACATCGTAATGGGCGATTTCATGGATCACAGCGGGAGGAAATGAAGTCGTAACACTGTCGGAGGGCCATTACCGTACGAGCGTGTGTGAACTGGGCCTGAACTGTTCTACTCAGAGCTGCACAGAACAATAGCGCTGTGGGTAGAGCGTGCGGACAAACCGGGGGAAATGCGCTCGATATTAACATTGCAAACTTAAAAAAGGTGTTCTTCTTGTTATGTGCCAGTAATATTGTCCTCACAGGCCTCAAGTGTGCTTGCTCTTACGTGACTCCTGCTGCTATGAAGTACTTAAATTGCCCGTAATCTTGAACTCTAAAGTAGGGCTGCACAATGTATTTCAATAATATGGTGCAATGTACATATCACAAGCAAACATATACCGGTAAAAGGTTAACTTAAAAATAAATTCAGTTCAGTTTTAGTCATAATTTTTCAACGTTAGTTCCTTTTTAGCCCAATCTAGAGAAACGTGACTTGTATTTCCATCCATTTCCCACGGCTGGATCATGCCTGAAAGAGAAGGCTTTGAATTAAAAAAAATTCTCAGGATGTTTGATAGGAAGTGGAGTGTGGAGTATATATATATAAAACACTGAACCCAGCACCTGCAGTTGGTCAGGTCTAGGTTCAGAAACACGATGTGCCCAAAGAATGGGATCAGCTGAACATCTTGAATGACCAGGTTATTCCATCAATAGATTTCTTCTTTCCTGAGCAAGCTTCTGATTCATGCTTTGCTTGCACGCTACAGAACAAGAAGACCATGTCAGTGAGAGATTAGCTGATAGACAATGGGCATCGCCATAATCATTCTGCACATAATGTTAAGTACAGATAAAGTACAAACACATAGCCACAGACAACTGACTCACTGATAGGCAGTCACCCTTTCTGCGCAGAGGAGTGCAAAACTAGTTTGGGACTTCATTTCTTCTCTCTCTCTAAAGTCATTAGCTGGTTATACTTCTTTGTAACTAGGAACAATGGCAGTAAACGCCGTATCTTTGAGACGAGTGTGTGCTTTGGCTACAGTATATCCGAATATCTGTTCAAAAGTCCTAACACCATTGAGAAGCTTTGTGATTTGCTGGAGAAGGCTGTGGTCGCTCTCATCAATACAGGATCTTGGTGAAAAAGTAACGCACCACTGGATCTTTTGACATTCTTGATACTTAAGTGAAACCACAGATGTGTGCTGGAATCAAAGCTAAATCAACTAAATATAAGAGTGTGTGACCTTTTTAAAGGCCTTTTACCTCATTGGGGAGAGTTTGTACAGTTTACGCCGGGCTTCAACAATCATGCAATGTCACAAAAATGTTACTCCACAACAAGAAAAAAGTTAGGTACAGCCTTTCATTTTCTCCTATTTCCCTAAAAACTTGCCATGAACTTTTTATGAAAGAAATCCTGCAGGTATTTGGGTGCAACTTCAAAGATCGCGGTTTTGTTTACACAGCGTAAAGACCGGCAAAGATTCAACGCTAAGCAGTTCGTTAACCAAAGTTGCATAAGGTTTCCCAGATATTTCCCCACTTTTCAAAGCCCAAAGTTTGTGTTGTCGCGGAGCCCAGATAAACGAGCTCGTGGAACAATGAGCGCGCGGGCCCGTTGTGATAAGGCTTTGTTCGACATAATGGCGCCTTTTTGTTTTTAAGCTGGAGAGAAAGCCGGAGTGTGATATAGAGAGATACATGGAGGGTCAGGGCTTTGAGGCGGCGCAGTTTGAACCTCCGGCTTTTCATCGCGGTGGGAAACAAACAACCGCACGGACAGAAAAGACATGTTAGAAAACAGCTATTTCCTGTGCAAATGAATGGAAGGCAAAAGCACATCAGAACAGTGTGTGTGTGTGTGTGTGTGTGTGTGTGTGTGTGTATGTGTGTGATGGCATCAAAAACATAGTTGTCATCAGCCAGGAAACTTCAGCAATGGTGTTTCCCAATCTTTCTCCAACAGCGACACAAGTGCTGGGAAACCTTTGCTGAGAAACGCTTCCCTTTGGGGAAGGGAAGCCGAGGATAAAATATTCCAAGCCCGTGTCTGATCACTGGCAGGAAACTGGCAGAAGACGATGGGAAGATTTTTTATTTTATTTTTGGAAAATGATATGAGCGAGTTTATCGATTGCTACTATCTGTCAAGGCCATGTCAGAGCTCATTATTGGGGAAACAGCTCCACATGTATTATGACCTTTGTGACGTCTTTAATTGGTAAATATTCCGACCAATGGCCACTGGCTGCTCTGCTTTATGACCACGACACCAGGGGCCGCCATTGTTCCGTCATGGGCTGTAGTACCTCCATATAGCCGCTAGTCTCCCATTAGAAATCATTGCACTTTAGACACGTTAAAAACAACTGTGGAGCCCGGTGCCTAATGTTGTGGAACTTTCTACAGCTAGATATTCCTCCTGTGATAATGCTGGGTTAGGCACAATAAAAGGGACCAGGCTGGTTTTCGTTGGGTACATTTTAGAAATCTTGCATAATCAATGAGGGCCGGACTTTGATTGACAGGCCGTTAGCATGAGAGCTACTGGCTACGACCGAACTACAGTGACGATCCCGCTCTTTTGCCCTTTATAGGAACATGCCCCCCTCAAACGTGGTCATTGTGGTAAACCGGGAGAAGTGATGAATGACGGTCTATTAATAATATGTCTTTGATTCGACTTATTAAACGTGCTCAGTATCAGGCCTAATTGATGATTCTCTCGATTTTAAAAGGAACATTAACATTAGCAATAGCAGCTAGTAGATTAGCTGCTGAATGAACCATGCACCATTTGTTCTCAAATGCTACAAAAGTACATCGTAGGCTGTATGATTTTAATTTAATAACAAAATAAACGGGACAGACTAAAAGCTGACGCTGTAACACAACAATGAGACACACCTGTCCTTCGCCGATTGGTTTAATCCGCTTCCTGTTTGCTATGTTATGTTCCGCCCTAGGAATGTAGTTGATGCCACTGTCTCCAGACCCAATCGGGAAGACCCAGGACATGCTGGACCAGATCTCTGAGCTGGCGAGGTGTCGCCTCGGTATCCCCCCAGACAAGGCCGTGGGAACCCAGGGTGCTGAGGGCGCTGCAGCACCCCCTGGTGGATAGTTTAAAAACTGCAGGCAATATTATTAAATAGGAAATATGCACAGGAAAGTGGTTTTGTGGTCAACTTTATTTCTCTGCACCCCCTAACTAAAATGTCTTCCCACGGCTCTGCCCCCAGAACAGCTGGAGGAAGTGTGCGTGGACAGGGAAGTCTGGGCACCTCTGCTTGCCACCCGGGCCCCAGAAAAAGCCGAAGAAAAATGAATGAATGGATGTATTATCTTGAAAGCCTCTCACACCATCCATCTCCCGGGAAGGCCAACCCCCACTTTAAGAACCACTGGCCTATCAAGTCAGTTTCTCAGTACAGAATGAAAACAAATAGGTCAGTATAAAACCCATAAAGCCACTTTAACGTGTCATTCTGTTGGAAATGTGTATTAAAATACCATCATAAAATGAGACTATATACTATCTTAATATTATTACTACCAACGCTCTCTGTACTTATCATTCTGGCCTCGAACATTGATTTCCATCACCGGCTTTGTACCATTTTAAGGAGGTGAAAGTGATCTCTCCCGTAACGCGACCAAGTTTCTTTTAAACAAGAATCGCAACGCGTTACACTGTGAAGGTCGTGAACTCCCTCCTCGATTTGAAACACCAAAATGGCGGCCGGTTCAAATGAAGACGTCGTGTTTATTGACTTCCCCGTGATGCTTAATGTGTTCCCCCGCACGTGCACGTCCACCGGAGCAGAGCGAGTATAATTGCAGTCGATCTCGTGGGACCGTCGTGAATGTGAACGACCTCGGAGTCAGTTCGACGTGTGCACTCATCGGGTAATGCGTGTTGACGGCATGCTTCGTAGATTTGTATGTTTATTTGTTATGAAACATGTAATTAAGAGCCCCGAGGAAACAGACTGCGGCTGCACGGGCATTTCGGAGCTAATTGGCCAAATAAGCGTCAGGCCCGGACTGTTCTGTACAATCAGCAAAATTATAATATTTAAACCCGGCAACAGCTTCACCGATCATTCAAGGAGGCGGAGGAATTGCCGTTGAGCTTGCGATACCCGTAGCAAGAGAATTATATAAGCAAAGTAAACAAATAAGAAACGACATCACAACACTTCAAATGTCATATCATTGTCATAATCCGTCAAATAGAATATACCGATGCAATGTCGGCGAACCACTTTAGAAATGGCCCCCGAAGACATTTAAAAATGGGGTTCAATGCCACGTCTTCCATAAATCATTATGAAGAAATATGTGTATCGACCTGGGTTATTATTTTGGGCCATTACTCTTCCATCCCATAGATGCGAAAAGAAGATTATTACCCACTACACAGTTTTATTACATCACCAAGATCCGATTGGCATAGCACCAGGGATCAAGCGTAATATTATAAATGTTTACCACTAGAGACAAAGACAGAACAGGGGGTCTGGTCTGGTGGGAGGATTTAAAAACATATATTTTGAGCTTTTTTATCGGTGTTATGGCTTTTGCAGTAGCGGCCCCGAGACTCTGGGACAGCCTTCCGTTGAATGTTTAAATGGCCCGGTCCATCCATGTTTTTAAGTCATTATTGAAAACCCACCTGTTTTCTCGGGCCTTCAACACAAGCTGGTCTCATGTATTATTATTATTATTGTTTCATGTTTGTGTATCCTGTAATTGTCTCTTTAGTCATTAATTACACTTAATAATGTGTGTTGTGCAGCACTTTGGGCAGATGTAGCTGTTTTTAAATGTGCTTTAAATATAAAGTTGACATTGACATTATTGTGATTTCAAGGGCCAACACTCAAAATGCATTTTTCTCACATTATCTCCATTGAAGTTGCACCTTTAAATGGTCTCAGCTTATATAGTGCGTTTCTACCTTCATCAGGCCCAAAGCGCTTCACAGCAAGGAACCACGCACCCATCCACACTGTCATTCATACACCAATGTACGCAGACACTGGAGGCAAGGTGGGTGAAGTGTCTTGCCCAAGGACACAACGACAGTGTGCATCTGACGAAGCTGGGATTTGAACCCCCGCCACTGTTGCCCCTTTTAATTTTACAACCTTAAAGCAGTACTAAGTGACTTGTTTACCTTTCCGTAGTCCCTCTGGGGGTAATACAAGTGTTGATGGGATGATTGGGGGGGTCTTTCATCTCCCCCTGGTGCCTAAAAACCACAATTTCAACTTCGCCGCCACCGGGTCTGAGTCACCAATACACACTAATGGCATCACGAAGAAGCTAACAGGCTAACGGGCAAAGCTAACTGCGGGCTAGCGCCACTTAAACAGTATTTACAGCCAAGTTTGAGTGAAAAAAAATGATCTCCATTGTGTAACTGGATGAACAATATCCCTCTGTCCCTTTGTCTTTTCTGTCAGCGTAGTATTTACTCTCACGGACAATTAATACCGCAACATGCTACGACACCTGCAGTGGCGCTTATGGCCTCTAGGGGCACGAGTTACTTAGTACTGCTTTAATAACTAGTTCCTAACCTTATTTATTGAGTTTTGAATTAAAAAAAACAAGGCAAAATTTCGATTTTTACAGATTTTTCCACTAATAAACAGCTTATTTTAAAATTAAACAAAATAACACAAAAAAAAAGTATTTGTAACTAATGTCTCAACAGAATAAAACTCTTGTCTTGGGCATATTTAGGCATAAAAAGCCTTATTTTTATATGTACACATAAAATGACAGAAAACTTGCAATACATTATTTTCTCATATGTATGCCAGTTCCAAATTGATATATCTAAATGCAGGCGGTTCATTTCAACATTTCTCATGGATGTTCTGTCGATCATGTGATCACCTTCAGCTCGTTTTGTGGCGGATGCAAACATGGCGTCCCGTTAAACCATTTAAACTCCCCGTTTCACACTTTCATGTATCCTGTCTCCCCTCTGCTTTCAGAACATCTCGCCGTCCACCCATTAAAACTCCCCAAACGGGTTGATAAAGTTCGCCGAAATGTTCGCTCACCCGTGGCCTCGTCTTATCTCCGTCCCGCTGCAGACAGACGCTAACCCGAAGTGGGAAAAAAACTAATTACCGACGACACAAAGCCACGGCGTCCCTTCCCCACTCTGCATCTCCGCGACTCGGGATGACGCGAGATTACTTCTGACAGCAAACATACAAATAAAACATTACGGCAGCTTATGGCACGCGGGGTAAATTATTCATACACTGACTCGCTGAAAGCTCGGAGAACTAATCCCTGGCAAAGCTTTGGGTAATGGCGGCGGGCGCTCGAGACTCGCTCCTCGCCGCGCGCTCGCTATTCATCAAAGTTCGCCGCGTATGAAATGGCCCGTCTGACAGCCTTTGGAAACGCCGCGGCTCGGGCGGTTGTTATTATTATATGGCGTTTAGCTCTCCATCTGACGGCCGCGGGGACGGAGGAGGCTTTGGTTTTAATTGGGGGGCGAGTTCGAGAGGGTATGGGCGAGGCGGAGAGGTGTATGCAGATGATGTCACACACCTCATCTGTAACCCTAACCCTCATAAAATAATGCTTTCATTTAATCTTAATCGCATTTTGAGTAATAATGGCCAAAAATGCCTAATATTGTCTGAAATTAACTAATAGACCATCCATCCATTTTCTTCCACTTGTCCATTGCCGTTGGAGTTTCCCAAATCACATTGCCCCAGCCCCCTATGGCGCCCCCTGCAGGTGGTGGGTCCACAGAAGGACGGCCTCATGGTTCTACCCGGGCCTGTTGGTCTCTCATAAGGGGCTTCTGAACCGCTCTTTGTCTGACCCGTCAACTAGGACCTGTTTGCCCTGGGAGACCCTACCAGGGGCACCAAGCCCCCGACAACAGAGCTCCAGGATAATTCGGGCGCTCAAACCCCTCCACCACGTTAAGGCGGCGGCTCCAGGAGGGGTATCACTTCTCGGAGCCTCCTCCAGCACATCCCAAAGAATCTCAGTGGGGTTAAAGTGATGGTCTGTAAGATTACAAAGTGAGTAGAAAGTGAAAGTAAAAAAAAAATTAAGTTCCTTCCCCCTCTTCTCCTGACTGGTTCACAGGAAAGCTCGTCTCATTGGTCAAAGCAATTACCCGGGGATTCTGATTGGAAAAAGGATTGACTTTAAACGAAATATTATATTTAACATTACTTCCGTTACGTCAGGCCCAAGTGGTCAGTTATACACCATCGATTCAACTTTGTAAACTTGCAGATTATCGCTTTAAGATTTGTACTCCATATGTGAAAGTGATTTCTCGCGCCATTTGGGAAGAAGAAATCAATTGGTGGAATAACCTGGTCATTCAGGAAGTTCAGGTCATCAGCGGATCTCATTCGTTGGGCTCATGGTGTTGCTGAACCTAGACCCGACAAACTGCAGCAGCGCCAGATCAGAACGGTTACATCCAGGCAGTGTATCATTAAATAAAATGAATCAAATTTAAAATGACAAATGACCACGAGGACCGTCCTGGAACCGCCACCTTAATGTGGTGGAGGGGTTTGAGCGCCCGAATGATCCTGGAGCTCTGTTGTCGGGGCTTCGTGCCCCTGGTAGGGTCTCCCAGGTCAAACAGGTCCTATAGGTGACGGGTCAGACAAAGAGCGGTTCAGAAGCCCCTTATGAGAGACCAACAGGCCCGGTTAGAACCATGAGGCTGTCCTTCTGTGGACCCACCACCTGCAGGGGGCGCAATAGGGGGCTGGTGCAATGTGATTTGGGCAACTCCAACAACTGCCCCCACGACCCGGCAACGGACAAGTGGAAGAAAATGGATGGATGGATGGATGACCATGAGGACCAGTGTCCGAGAGCCACTGTCCTCAACTTGAATAAAAATAGCAATGGGACCCTATCAATAAACATACAGAATACCCTTTAATGGACGGACATTTAACATACACGCACCACCGAGTAGATATGTTCCTCAGGTTTCCATACATCAGGAGACATACGATCCCCATCACTATTGCCCCAGGGGCCGGGGGGGAGGGGGGAATGCCTGCCAAAGGAGTAGGTGCTATATGTCAGAGGGGCTTCTTGTTTTATGCAGCGAACTCCCGGGTAATTGAGACATGAAATATATAATCCGTCCGAGTGGAGTGCCGTCTCGGGGGAGCGGGTTATGGTTGGCGAAAGTGCCATTTAGCCTGTCCATCCCCGAAAGAGAAGGAAAGTGAGGGGGGAGAGGGAGCGGTGACCTGGCGGAGCAGAAACGGCAGCTCGCGGAGGACTGTACCTGCGCCTCTGAGGATGGATGAGCCGCGAGTGACCCCAGAACAACTCCATCAACTCAAAGGTTAGAGCTGCTCCACGTGCAGCTTCCTAACATCTGTATTACAGCAGGGGGGGCTTTAGACTTTTGTTCCATTTGAGTCCGAGTCAAAATACATCAGTAACTATTTTCTTTTTCGGATGCGTCGGTTTTTGTTACCGTTCGCTTCAGTAAACCGGCTGCTCTGATACGACACGACACAACGTACTTTTTCATGCAATATTTATCCAGTTTCCACTCGATGGAGAGTCGTTGAAGCATTTATTTATTTTTCTTAGAACATTATTTAACCAGGGAAGTCCCAGTGAGACCCAGGATGTTATTGCACATGTTTTTAGAGGTAGAAAACCGGAGCACAAACGCAGGACTAACGTGCAACATAAAGGCCCCCGTGCCTCCCAAAACTGTAGAACCAATAACAGAATAACAATTCACTGCTCGATGAAGTAAACACGGATTACATCATAGACCTGACAAGAGGAAAACTGTAATACATTCAGCCAATAGTGTAATAATATATTAATCTGTCTTTATTTTAATTTAAACATTGTCTTTGTGCATTTTTCTCTAAATGACCTACTATTTCATTAGTTCAAATGCATGTGAGCTTTTTGTAATAACTGTTCAAGATGTATTAAAGTGTTAACTTGTGCAATAAAACCACATTTTCTAATGATAATAATAATGCAGTGTTTCATATAGCGCTTTCATGGACACTCAAATACTCTTTACATTACATACTATTGTAGCCACAGCTGCCCTGGGGTGGACTGACGGAAGTGAGGCAACCAGTCTGCGCCATCGGCCCTTGCGACCACCACCAACCACTCACTCACTACATTCACCCAGGCTTTCCAAACGGCCTCCCATCCAAGTACCGACCAGGCCCTTCCCTGCTTAGCTTCAGAGATCTGACGGGGTCGGACAGAGCAAAGGCGGGACGGTATTTATTATTATTACGGTATTTATTATTATTATGGTATTTATTATCCCCTCCTGGAGCCGCCACCTTAACGTGGTGGAGGGGTTTGAGGCCAAATGATCCTGGAGCTCTGTTGTCGGGGCTTCGTGCCCCTGGTAGGGTCTCCCAGGGCAAACAGGTCCTATGGTGACGGGTCAGACAAAGAGCGGTTCAGAAGCCCCTTATGAGAGACCAACAGGCCCGGTTAGAACCATGAGGCCGTCCTTCTGTGGACCCACCACCTGCAGGAGGCGCTATAGGGGCTGGTGCAATGTGATTTGGGGCAGCTCCATGACCCGGCAACGGACAAGTGGAAGAAGATGGATGGATGGTATTTATTATAATTATGGTATCATATTTGATGATTTTTAACCATATAATTCACTAAAATAATACAATTTATGACCTGACCCTTTGACCAGCTAAAGCTCTGGGCCCCCCTTCAATCCTAGGCGCCCCCCCTGGGAAGGCCTGCCCCCAGGTTAGAAACCACTGCTCTAGGGCACAAGAAGTGGCTCGGGTCAGCACTTCTTAATAGCCCCAAAGACCGACTTTAAACCCAAGAGGAGACTTGTACTTTTGAACTGTTGCTCCAACATTTGTGGATCCTACCTTCAATCCTTGGGGCCACTACTCCTCAGATGTTGTTAAATAGAGCAAGGGCAGGTCACACTGTTCTAAAATTACCAAAACGGCCGGGCGCCATTAGGCTCTGGTGAAAGAAAATCAAACCGTATACATCCGAAACCATATCTAAAATCAGTAAAAACCTCTCAAACAGGGGCCGTCCCGCTGGTAGAATTATCCGTCGCCGTGGGTTACGAGGGGCACATGACTCACTCTGCCCAGCGTGATCCATCTGTATCTCTCTGATGGATTTGGACACATTTATGAAATATAATGGTGCTCTTTTTCGGCCTTTCACGTTGCAAAACCTCGCAGCGGACCGGACCCGTTCCCCCCCGACGCTGAGAGATGGATTTTGATTTAGCTTTATAAAACATGACTTCATTTGAGTAATCATCCCCGCGGGCGGCCATTACGCCAAAAGAGCCGGGACATTCATCAGCCAAATCTAAAATGTGATAATAAATTTATGTTGGAATTGTATTTTTTAACATGTCATCGTTCATTGTGTCACGTTTGTAAAGATCATCGCCCCTTTGTGTGACGGATTACGGCTTTTACGGACCGAGAATTTGAAAATTTAATTTGGGCAGAAAATTTAAATCTGCCGACATTTTTTTGTTCTTTTTTTATATTCAGATTTTTTTCCTTTTTTTTCGTGCGTCGTGGTATTTGTTTGGACTATGAACTTATTAGACGTGTTCTCCACCTTGTTGGTAACGGGGTCAAAGGTCAAAGTTTATTTATAAAGCACATTTAAAATACAGTTTTGTTCAACACGAGACAACAGCTTATATATAAACACACACAGTTTATTATATATAGGCGTGAGACCTGAGCGTGGCGGCGCCGAGTGTGAGGAGCCGGAGGAAACGTGGCCGAGGAACCCGCGGAGGTGTGTACGCCCCCGGGAGGAGAGCGAGAACCCAGAGGGGAACCCGGAGCCACCCTGTTGGGCCGTCCCGTTTGGCCACCTCGGTCGCCCCGGAACGGACAGGACTGCTTTCACTGCTCCCCCCCCGGCGATTGGCCAACATGGTGCCCCTTTACTTATGTTTTATAAGCCTAAATACACTGTGATTGAATTCCTTTTTAAACGGTCTCCTCCTTTATTAGTTGCACCTGCCATAAGCTCTCACTTCCCTTTGTAGCCCTGGCTTGTTCGACCGCAACTTCCGAGTATCATCTACACATGAACAACAGACCAATAAAAGATCAATAAAGTTTGTCTAAGCCAAGGCTGAAACAACCACTTCCTTAATCGAAACCTAAGTAGTTGACAACTATTTCAGTAATCGATTAATCGTCGTCTAGTACACACCAACCTGAAAATAGCAAAAATCACATGAATATTTAGTATTTTGATGAAAAATGTCTTCCTGTTGTCAGATCCTACAGTCTAAACCAGTTCCAACTCACTTCCAGCTCCTGTCCTAAGGTCCTAATCAGTGCCAGTGCAGCCTCCAGTCGTTAAAGCACAGGGACTGCACTCTGGAGGTTCTTAGCGTTCAAATGAATGACCGAAATAATCGTCAGTTGCAGCGACCGGAGAACTCCTGTTTAACCCGTGGTTTGGACACTGACTCTGTTTGCCAGGTACAGTTTTACTTCTTTGATCACATGAAAAACAGATAATCCACTAAACTGTCTCCAACTGAAGTCACTAATCTCTCAAAAACTTGACAAAATAAAGACATTTTCACTGAGCACTGGTCACATTGCTACAAATCTGTACTTATTTCTATTACATTCAGCTTTGAAGGATATTGACTACAGACTACAGTTACTTCAGAAGACGAGACCATTGACCCTCACACACTTCTGTCCCTCCGTGATCACCATAAGCTCATAATACATTAATATAGGCACAGACAAAACCTATTTCTGCTCATTCTTTTCCGACGAGGAGCCGGGACGATCCGATAACTTTTATTCCAAGCCATGCCGTCTGCAGAGCACTTTTCACGCTGAAACTATAGGATCCACTCGTTTCTCATCGCTCAACTCCCCTGAAGCTTTAAAAGGGAGCTAAATCATAAATCACAGAGTCCTGATTTCGGCAGACCGTCTTGTATTATTTACTAAAGGAAAGCCCCAAAGGCAGAGGAGGTACGTGGGCAAACGGACGGGGCAGTCGCTGGGCAGCTGGAGGTCAGCGCGATCAGTGCAAAGTTCAGACGCACAGTAAACTCCGGTGCAAAGAGAGTTTATCAAAATACTCCCTGAACCGACCCGCGCGTAAACAATATATGGACTTTCATCGTTTTATTGAATCGCACGGTGTCGTTCTGAGGGCATCTGAACACAACGGGGCAGCGAGAGGGACGGCCTTCCTGACGCAACATCAAAGTGTTTATTTGTAGAGCACAATTCATATGCAAGTGCTTCACAGGGAAATCAATCCATAAAATATGCAATAATGAATTAATAACATTAAAGCTGTTGGAGGCTGGGGATGAGGCCCAAATGCAAAAACAGCCCACAAATCTGAGGTGAAATTGAAATTTAATTGCCAAGTCCAAGTTCAAGAACAGGCAAAATCGCAACAACAGGCATGGAAACTAGAACATGAGCACAAACAATGAACCGGCCACGACGAGGGAAAACACAGGGGTCGAAATACAGAAGGAAGAGGTGAAACACATTAGGGCGGGGCGGGTAATTAACACAAGGGCAGCAAAGCAAAACCACAAAGACAGAACAGACATGTCAAAATAAAACACACATGAATAAGAACCAAGGGGTAACTGAACACAAACAGACAGAACCATGACAAAAGCAGCACTAAGTAACGTGTTTACCTAAATAAACTCGACTGCTGTTTTTATGTACATTTATGTTTTTATTGATGTCTATTATATCTTTTATTTCTATTCTGGAAAGCGCCCTGGGCATCTTCTGGCTGTTGTAAGGCGCTATACAAATTAAATTTGATTGATTTGATTGATTGAAATCCTTTCCGTAGTCCCTCTGGGGGTGATACAAGTGTTAATGGGATGATTGGGGGTCTTTCATCTCCCCCTGGCGTCTCTGGCCAGAAAACCACAATTGCAACTTTCCTGCCTTCGGGTCGAAGTCACCAATACACACTAATGGAATCACGAAGAAGAAGCTAACAGGCTAACGGGCAAAGCTAACTGGGGGCTAGCGCCACTTAAACAGTATTTACAGCCAAGTTTAACAAAAAAATCATCTCCATTGTGTAATTGGATGAACAATATCCCTCTCTCCCTTTGTTTTTTTTTTGACAGCGTAGTATTTAATCTCATGGACCACGTGCTACGACACCTGCAGTGGCGCTCATGGCCTCTAGGGGCATGAGTGACCTCCTTTCTTTTTTTCACGAGTTGCCTTTTTTCATATGGGTCCTTGAAGAGCACCTGACTTTAACACATGTTGAACCCACAGCACCGCTCACTCGCCCTCAGATTTTAAATGTCTTCAATTATTTTAAATGCTAATTACATTTTACAGAAGCGGGTCCCGAGTGGTTGGTTGAGAGGGATTTTGGGGGTCGCGGCATGAAAAGTTTCTCCGAGGGTCACCATATTGAGGCCGTTATGATCTAGTAATGGTATTGCCCAGTATTTGTTTTATTAATGCAAAAATAACGCTCTATATTCAACTGTTACTTCTTAACTCAATTCATTTAATCCTACAGATATTTTTGGAGTGCAGTTTGGAGAGTGTGTTCAATTTGAATGAGCTTCAAAAGGTCTCCTGATCTTTCACATGAAGAAAACATTTATATTAACATTCATTATATAGCCTACAATTATTTATGTTAAATATTCCTTGACTGCTCTTAAAAGTAAAACTTCTTAATAAGCCATGGAGTTTTGTTTTCTCATCCCCACGCCTTTATACGTTTGTTAAGCGGTGACGTCACAGCTCTACTTCCGGGTCTGGCAGATGTGCGAGAAACTACAAAAAACTCTTTAATACCACAATCAATATTTCTGAAACTCCACAGAGAGTTACTGAATATACTTATGTATCAGGCCCATTAGCCAAAAATGCTGCACCTACTGCTATAAAAGTAATATTTACCAAAATCAGTACTTCCGGGTTAGCAGGAAAAAATGCTAACGGCGCAGCAGCTACGCTAACCCGGGCAGTACTGACTTTAGTAGCAGTAGGACTTTTTTAGCAGCAGGTGCGGCATTTTTGGCTAACGAGTCTGAGACATAAATAGGTTCGGTAACTCGCCGTTGAGTTTCAGAAATATTGACGGTTGTTTTTAAGAGTTTTTGATGTTTTTTTCTCGGAAGTGGAAGTCGTGACATCACCACTTAACAAACGTATTGAGCTCTGCTGTGATTGACAGCCGTCTCCATGGGGACTCAAGGGGGCGGAGTTAAGCTGTGTGTGAGACGCATGCTGCTCGGAGTGAGAGAAGGACGGGTCAAACTGGGAGAAACTCTGTTTTAGCGGAAGAAAACCCGTATCGCGTACACTCAAAACACAACACGCGGCCTTTGTAAAGCAGCAGAGATCCTCAGAAAGTCGCGGGGTTGTTCACCGGTGTCATTTTCGAAAACAGTCGCTAAAACGCTGCTAAACTGGCCGCTTGCGGGACGTGTGGGGGACATGGAGCGGCGGACGTCTGTTTTTAAAAGCCTGAATTAATTTCTAGCATCTCCAGTGGCCCATAGCATCTCTGCCGGTGGTTCATGGCGGATAAAATGTATCTAAATCCCGGCCCAAACAGAACCCGGTGTCCTCCTCCGCTCCTCGTGGGCAGCGAGTGGTCAGTGGGCGACGGCCGTAATTGCGTTTCATCACTGCGCCCATCTGTCTCTTTAATGTCAGCCATAAGCACTCTCGACCTTGCAGCCTCGGCGACAGGAGCCACCGTCCCTCCACCGACGGAGAAAATAACCCGCGGGGGGGGGGGGAAGGGGGAGGCGAGAAGAAACGCAGAGGTGCCGAATGTTGTGTCTGAGCGCGCGGTGAGCAGCGGCGGATGATGGATGGGTCCACTCCGCGCACAAAGGTAGCGTCAAATGGACTCGGCCGGACGAAAAGGTGCCTTTGTGGCTTCATTTGTCGACACAGACTCCGCTCCGCCGCTGTAATAGGTCAGGTTCACTCGGCTGAATTCCATGTTGTCAAGATCGCGGGCGCGAGCTCGGAGCCGGGTCTTGCTTCTTGTGGACGGGCTTTGTACACACAGGAGAATGGATCACATCGAAGGGGAGGAAAAAAAACAGAAAGATGTGCTTGGAGCATTTTTTTGCAGAGGCTGTAAAACATCGGGGATTGGTTTAGTCGATAGTTTGTGCATATTCCACTTGGGTGTTGCTTGGCTTCTTACGCCAACATTATGAATGATTTAGAAAGGCGACACACAGCAGCTTATTCAGACAGTGTGTTATTTTTTAAGATGGTTCTTTTGTGACGTTCAGTGGACTTGCGCTTCGGATTTTGTCATGAAATCAATACATCATAGTTATTCACCAAACCATAGCGGCCATGGTGCGGTTGTAAACCCCTCAACCTCATAATCAACTCATCCAAATGTCGTCATTTCTTTTATGAAGATACAAAAGTCTGCAGGTGGATCTTTCTGATAACACATTACGAACCTCTAGAGCCCATTTGGTCTAAATCAGGTTTTCTTTTCACTCTTGTTAGTGTCACCGAGAGACAGTGTTGAGCAAATTACTTTAAACTTGTGATCTGTTTGTTTTACATCTTATTGTCTCAAAAAGTTAACTGAGTTACAGTACTTTGAGTTACTTTTAAGTTACTTTTGGCTAAATCTAAACTGAAAATAGTAATAATGCCACTGAGCAAAAGTGCAGTTCTCTCCAGTTTTGTTTTGATGTCATCAGCTACATTAACTGCAGATCTTATTCACCAGTGTCCAACTTGATTTGGTGCTGCATTTTATTTGGGGGGAGTTTGGCATTTTTTTGTTCATACATTTAAATGCACTTGTAACTCGAGCTACAGGAAGCCTGGAATGTAGTGAGTGGTTGGTGGAGGTCGGAGGGGCCGATGGCGCAGACTGGTTGCCTGGCTTCCATCAGTCTACCCCAGGGCAGCTGTGGCTACAATAGTAGCTTACCATCACCGAGTATGGAGGGAATGAATAGTGCAATGTAAAGGGTCTTTGAGTGTCCAGAAAAGCGCTATATAAAACCGATGCATGATTATTATTACTTGAACTTTAATGACTAATATAATATCCTATTCACAGCCATTCCCAAAGTCCGGAAAAAAGATCATTTGTTTCCAGGTGAAAGTTGACATGTTGACTCAAATCATAACAACGCCGCCCAAGGAGTGACTTCCTGTTTCGATCCAGCTCGCCAAAGTAAAAGCACAATCTTTTTCATTAGTTCAACTTTCTTTCTGCCTAACTATTAACAGACAAAGCACTTAAAATGTGTAATTATATTCTTGTAATGTTGCTGCTGAACTGTGCTTTTATTTTGGCGTGCTGGATCGAAACAGGAAGCCACTCCTCTGGCGGCGTTGTTATGATTTGAAGCCATGCACAGAGTCAATGGCGTAACACAGTGTTGTCACATTGCCGATTAAAATCAAGCGACACCATCGAGACGGATGAACAACGGCAAAGGACTCAGATCTTGGTTTAGCTTTAATATCTTTGAGAATTCGACTTTCACCTGGAGCTAAAACTCGCCGCCTCCTTCTCTAGTCGCGGATCCTCAAACGCTCGTGGCCCGCTCTCCCCGGGATGAAGGCAAGGCGCCGTTAGCCGTATCCCGGCGCCTAATCAAATGAGTTTATCCGGGATTGAGGACGTAATTGGGCGTCGTAGCTGGAGGGCACGTGCGTCGAGGTATTATACGACGGAAGCGCTCGAGAGTGCATCGCGGCGGCCCAGGGGCATCGCTGTGAGGAAGAACTGAGAGGAAAACGCTGCGAGGCACAAAAAACCTGCGCGTCTACGGGAGCGTGTGCGCTACGGCGGGACTGGAAATACACGGCTTTCGTGAGATTTCACAACGGATTGAGCGGGAAGACGGGAAAGGAGTACGCGATTATCACCGACGCAACGCGAGCCAAATCTCGGTCAAATCGTTGTTTGAAGTTGTGAAGTTCTTTGGCCTTAACAGTTCTGCGTCATTTTGTTCGTAATTTAAAGGGCATCCAGTCTTCTACATAAGGCGAGATGAACTGCAGGAGATGAAATGTACATCAAGTTTGTTTGTTCCCCTCCTGGAGCCGCCACCTTAACGTGGTGGAGGGGTTTGAGCGCCTGAATGATCCTGGGGCTCTGTTGTCGGGCTTTTTCTGTGCTTGTTTCATATTTAATAATGTTGCTTGCAATACACAAACTATCCACTAGGGGGTGCTGCAGCACTCTCAGCACCCTAGGTTCCCACGGCCTTGTTCCCCGTCGAAGGCTGCTCTGAAATGCATAGAACTGGGCGGACTCAACGACTTGGCCTGAATGTCAATGGCATCGATGCTGTACATTGTAAGAAACACTGTGCATTAAGGTTGCCTGTAAACCACTCCTCCAGACGCTAGCTTATTTTGCCTTTTTGTGTTGTTCTATTTTCGGGAAAGTTTCTTTTTATTACACTTGGTCGTTTAGGCCTGATTTCTAAGAGCTTGTTGCCAAGAACCACTTTTAAAGCAGTACTAAGTAACTCTGGCCCCTAGAGGCCATAAGCGCAACTGCAGGTGTCGTAGCATGTTACGATTGTTTAACTTATTAAATGTCTTGGAGAGAGGGGTGTTGTACATCCAGTTATACAATGGAAATAATTTTTTTCACTCAAACTTGACTGTAAATACTGTTTAAGTGGCGCTAGCCCGCAGTTAGCTTTGCCCGTTAGCCTGTTAGCTTCTTCTTCGTGCCGTCTTTGTGTGTGGATGATACGCTGGATTGATAAAACATTTCATCTTTTAATCCTGAGTTTGACTTCTTGTGGACATGGCCATACTGTTTTTTGTATTTCCAAATCCAAGTATTGTCTGAACATCGCCTTTTCGATTGCGACCCTCCCTCTCCTGACCTCTTCTCCCTCGTTATTGTTTAATTTATCCACAACACGCTTCCCAATTCCCCCTACAACTTCGGCTAACCTTGCTCTCCCATGAAAAAAAATAAATAAATCCCTCTCCGACCCGAGCGTTCTTATCAAGCCAATGTCATACATAATAATTCTGCCTAACCTGGCGCCCGCGTGTAGCTCCTATAGTAGCATGACTTATTAAGAAAATGTTAAGTCCCCGCGGCGCCGTTATCTCTACGGGGAAACAAAGGATCAGCGGCGTGATTGATGGGCCTCGTCTCGCGGGGATTACGCGGCGAGCGGAGCTAATTGCAGCCTCTTCTCACCGAACGCGTTTTTCAGAAATCACCTCTGCCACCGTCGCCCGCGGTTACGGAAAGGGTTGCCGAGGCCCGTCTGGTAAAGAAAGCAATGGATGTGGTGAGAAGTGGCATCAGTCAGCGGAGTAAGGGTTCAGGGCGTCTGCGGATTAAAGGATCAAATCGGGGGCGGGTGTGAGATGGTGCCAGTCGGGTTGTTCTTAATTTTTGGAATCGATATAATACCGATACTTTTGGGGTCATTTTTGTCGATACCGATACTCGTCATTTCATATGGGTGAATGTATTTCAATCAATATACATTTCTAAAACTTAAATATATATATAATTAATAGGTAAATTACAATTATATTACATTAACGGGTTAATTAAACAATGTTAATGTGAAATTAAACACATAAACAAAGTTTACAGACTCTAAACCAGAATGATATGGCTGGCTCAGTTCAATCCTCTGCTGCTGTCGACTGTTTTGGCTCAGAACAAAGATATAAATCGTACTTTTGTGTTTAAAATAGCTGCCACGCCTCCTTTTTACATATGTGAATTCATATTGATACTTTTTGCCCAATATCGATACTTCAAAAGTAGCCGTTTGGTATCGATATATCAATACTGTGGTATCCGCCCATCCCTAGTTGGAGGACACACGGGCGATAGGAGAATAGTTGTGACACAGCGGGTTGGGCTGCGTGACAGCATTGAGGGAGTGGGACGTCCAGGACAGGGATCCAGATGCCCTTCCTGGAGCCAGACTTGACTCACATGCACCTTTAACGCGTGGTTTAGTATTTTTTTTATCCTCGTGATTTAACTGTATTTTATGTCTACATTTGATCAAAATCCTATTGAAATGTATTTTAATCCCTTTAAACCATCACTCTTTCTTGGCTATACCGCCAACAGGCCCTTTAATAATCTCATTAGAAACAAAAAATGAAGAAATCCGCGGGGACTGACGCAAAGGCAACATCGCCGGTCCTTTTCCGTACTCCGTCGCTGTTGCCACATCTCATTAGCTCGCCCCCCTTTCACTGTCACCGTCCAAATGCCTGTCCTTAAAGTCACTGACTGGACTTGGCATTCCGGCCCGAGTGGTTTGTTGAAAGTGTGCCAGGTCTAACCCAGAAGGACGGCCTGACGCGGAGGAAAAGGGGTCACTGTGAACCCCAACGCAGCATGTAATGGACTGCCGTACGCAAGTGCAAATATCTGCTGACTCACTTAGAGAAGCTATTAGGCCGCCCCGGTGACTTTGAGACGCACTAAGCCTGCTCGCCCTGCTCACGTCTGCCCCCGTCTGACGTATTCCACACGAAACACGCACGTTTGTAGAGCGTTTAGCTTTTCTGCAGGCTTTTCTATATGGATATTTTATCTTTTGAAATTCAAAGTGATGGCAAGACATGTTTATTTATGCCGTACATTTCATACACAATGTCTAGTCAATCTGAATATAATTTTGGATTTACCTGGAGCGCCCTCTGCAGGCAGCAAGGACAAGTGCAACAACAACCACAACATCCAGTTACTGCTAACGGCTTCCTAGCAATTACGTAGCCCCATGATAACACACTTTGAGGGTCATTTATCCAGACAGGCGTTAAAAAGCAAGTGCAGGCTGAAAGATTACATATTTGTGGACATGTTTTGCGCCAAATTTACCATTTGTATTGCAGTTTTTTTTTATGCTGTGTAACGGAAAAAGGTGTAAATGACTTTTTTTTCTTTTTATCTGAAGTCTGTTCATTACTAATCACATGGTGTCTCCTGTCCCACTCCCCCTTGGGACCTGAGACCTGCCTGTATTCTGTACAGAAGGAAATCCCCATGGATACTGACTTCAACAAAAACCAGGACACCCAGGGACACAGGACGCAGAGTTCAAATCCGGGACGTCCAGTCACTCTAAACATGGTGAAAAGCTCGTGCGTATGTCTCCTTTAATCACACAGAGAGTTGAAGAAGCTTGTTATTGAGCAGCACTGGATAAACCCAGGCCGTTGCCAGCTCAGCAACACTGACGCCGCCGCTGCTTAATTGAGCATGTGTTGTGTTAACCTTGAAAGCAATGCGGGCGCTGCTATTTTCAATTAATCTCTGTAAAGGGAAAGACGCGCAAATTAAAAGCCACACGTAAACACAATGTCGCTGTCACGGAGCATTTTAGCCGAACAATGGACGCCCGAGTCTGTTGCTCCACTACAGCTAAGTGTATGTAAGGAAAAAACTTTCATGTAGAGGATTACACTTGGGTAAATAAAGTTCAAATAGCTGGATTCTATAATGTAATGCCAGTTTTAGCTCAAGATCTGGAGAGGAGTTCCCTGCTGGTTGCCCAGAGGCACAGAAAGGAGACGGATAAAAAAAAAAGAAATAGTCCGGTGCATTTTCACTGCTATCGGGCTAACTAGTCCTTCTTTGCAAACTGCCATGTCCTGTGAATCTTAAAGTATATCCCCATGGTCTATGTCACTGTCTCCCCAGTGTTTAAGCCTATATCCAGCCCATACGCTTGAATAGAGGGCGATTATTTGTACCGATGGCTAGTCTTAGTTAGCCTTGTTAGCATGTTACAGTCGCCTCATTGTTTGTGAAAGGTGCGCAATAAACTACGATGTGACAAGTCAGTGTGTGATCGTGCTAAAGGCTGCTTTATGTCTTTCTCGGCTTTATTGGCGTTCTTGGTGCATACAACTTGTTTCCGCGGGATCGACCCGAGCTAGCAGCTAGGCTAGTCGAGCGCGGAGGCTAACCATCATGTGGTCGGCTACGGCCAATTGTTGATGAAAAGTGTGCAATAAACTACAAAATCAACAAACCCGGCTCCATGTGTGGCCACTGTTTAATGGTTGCTTCATGTAGATGGTTTTATTGACTTTATTAGTACGTATTTCCAGGCTAGGCTTTTTTGTCGGGTTAATTTCCACCCCCCACATTTTCATTGCTTTATGTCACTTTTCTGCTGCTGTTTTGCGGCTTTTCCCATCACATGTTTGGAATGTTTCTGTTACTCTTGTTGCCTTTTTCATCACTGTTTCATCATCATTTTATCACTTTTCTGTTGCGTCTTTGTCCCTTTGCTATTGCCCCTTTGTGGCTTTTTTGTCACTTTTTCGTCACATTTTTGTCGCATTTTCATCCTTGTTTTCTGCTAGTTTTTGTTGCTATTTTGACACCAGTGTTAATTTTGACAAGATATTTTAATTTAGTTTTAGTCTTAGTCTTTTGACGAAAATGTAATTCAATTTTAGTCGAGTTTTAGTCGACAAAAATTGCAAGTCAATTTAGTCGACTAAATAAGACACATTTAGTCGACTTTGTATTTATAATATTCATTATAATCATATTTAATCGAGGTCCTGCTTCATGGAGCTGCTCCCTCATGAACAAAGCTCAGAGCTGTTCCTTTGGCAGTGAAGTTACATGATATGAGGCTCTTTCAGACGGTCAATAGAAGTTTGGATGATTTTAGTCTCTCCTTTCCATTTGTATTCAGTCTTATTTTAGTCGACTAAAATATCTGGACATTTTAGTCATAGTTTTAGTTGCATGAAAAACGACGAAATTAACACTGTTTGACACTCATTTCAAGAAGCTTTTAGATTTGGGTAAAGCCTTGCTCAGTTCAAGTGGGGGTTAAGAGGTTCCATTTGTATTTATTTAGCCGTTGCTGATTGTGGTTTGTAATTTGAAGCCTTTAAACATGACAGACTTCTGAACCCTCCACAGACTCGCTGGTGACATGATTCTATTGTCACTTCTCACAGGTACTTTTAATCGCGTTGACATTTTACTATCACACTAATGACAACCCGCGCCCCCTTAAAGGAAATGTCCTAACCCCACTCGCTCACCACCGGCCGTGTCATTATCAATAAATGGATCCGCTCTCTCTGAGCTATGCCTGTCCCTGTCAATTCAAATTAAACCATCAGCGAGCACCTCCAGCCCGGGGCCGCGCCGAGACCCGGGCAGCACAACGAGAACGTCCAGTGAGCGCTGGAGGTCCCGCTCGCATCACGTATCGCACTGTCGAATGGCGTCAGAATCAAACGGCATCTTTTTATGACCTGCCACGGCCGGTATTATGAGAAACTCCTGACCCGGGGCGCCGCTGCAGGGGTGGTTCAACTAATTCTGACATCTCTTCGATTTTACTCTTAAAGATGTATACGCGAAACTGACTTCGAGCATCTTTTACGACGTTCTCTTGCCAAAAAAAATAAAAAATAAAACACTGACATGAATATACTGCCTAACCAGAAAAAAACACCACCTGGTTTGGATCTCGGGCGGCCCATATGGCAAGATTACAAAGCCGGGATTCATCGGGCTAACTTTGTGCAAGAGTGGTTCAGAAGAAAACCTTTGGGATGTGCTGGAGAAGGCTTTGCACAGTGGCCACAATCTCCCATCACACTGGGTAACAAAAAAATATTGTTTGAAAATAGTCCAGGGTTTCCCAGCTGAATTAGACTAATGTTGATGCTCTGAGTCCGAAAAGGACCTTGGTTTTGCTCAATCAGGTCAGGAATTTTTGCTACAGAAATGCTTTAAAAATCGATTTTGCGTCAAAAACAAATTTCTGCGGATCATCAGCCGAGAAACCCTTGACGTTTTTTCCGTTTTCCTAAAGAAATAAAAGTCAACGTATCCAAAGTCATTCAGTTTTTATTTACTCCATCAAATTTGATAAGCAGAATTCATAATAACGTAGTCGTACGTAATCCGTAACACTATGGCTGTATCTTAAAAAGTTGAGCTGATAGAGCAAAATGCATGTGATATTCGGACTCAGAACACCAACATTAGTCTGAATCAGTTGAGAAACCCCTGACCATTTTTTGGCTGTCAACTTGTGTCATCATTAGTTTGCTTTCTAGAATTTGATTATATAAAAATGTCAGATGGAACTCTATGGTAGAGAAATTGTTTTTTAAAGAAATCTTCAAAAAGATTATTGATCCATCCGTCCATCTTCTCATGAGGGGCTTCTGAACCGCTCCTTGTCTGACCCGTCACCAGGAGAACCTACCAGGACCACAAAGCCCTCGAGTCTAAGTTTAGTTTATTTATATCAGGACAATGTGGCATTATGTAATAATCTAAGGGGGTTTTGCTGCTTTTTAAAGACACTTTGGACACTTTTATGAGAAAATAATTGGTCCTTAGTTGATACACATGCAGACAGAGCAGAGTTTGAACATCGCGGCCGCGTTCGTTCCATGTGGATTGTCCCAGGAATGACAGAGATAGCAGCCACAAAGCAAAACAAAACATCTGCATTTTTACAGTTACCATAGTTACCATTGTGGAGTTCCTACTTGCCCTACACCTCAACTTTAAACCACAGGCTCTCAAGAATATTGCAAATTAACGAAGCAATGGATCTTTTGACACTGTAGAAGCTTAATGAAACAATGCCACGGGGAAGGCGAGCAAGAATCAGAGCTAAAAGAAACAAATATTGAAGCATAAATAATAATGAAACTTGATGAATCCAGTTTACTTTGGTGGTTACACCCCGCCATTCCGACACACCGCTAATCCGACATTGAGTTCTAATTGTCGGAATTGCGGTGTTTCCATTTATTATCAAACGTCCCGCCACTCCGACAATTTTTTTCACCCTTTGTCGGAGTGGTGACACCTTTATCTTTTATGCAACGTGCCGCTATTCCGACACACAAGATAATTCTCAACAAGTATTATTGTTTTACGTTTTGCCTGATGAATGAAGAGACAATGCCTGTGCGTCTCCCCTGATCGTTGGTACGTGTTTTTTTTTTTTTTCTACTTGTCTTTCGCATCGTTCTCATAATTGCAATGATGAAACGGTGGCACAAACACGGTTTACTTATTTAAAAAAGCTCTTCTTAATTCCATTCAGTCACTGTTATATAATTATTTGTCCCGAATTTCCGCGCGTTTGTGGACAAAAAAAGGGAGAGTGAGAAGTGCGCATCTCCCACGCGGCCTTGGCTATAACATGGATAAGTGTTAAGGCTTATTTACAACTGTTGACATGTAAAACAAGCGTGATGAGCGCAGCAGGTGGAGACAGACCTGTTGTTGTGGATTACGAAAAATAAGTTTTGCCAAATGGAGCTAATGATGGACCAGACGAGTGAGAGTCATGGATAAAGAGGTGAAGAGTTCTACGACAGATGATCGAGTGCGCAGTGAGTGTTTTTATGCTGATTCTGTGGAGTAAAGTCTGGCTGAATGTGCCGCTGTTGCACAGACTCATGTGACATAAAGCGCGTGTGTTTATTGCTATTGTTTGTCTTGATAGATTCAGTGTTTGCCCGTTTCACACAGTGACAGGAGCATATGACTTAGTTTAGGGTTGAACTGGTGCGCCTGCACCCCCCCCCCCCCCCCCCCAAATACGCACACCCATGCGCGCTGCTTTGTGGAGAAGGACTTGCTTTCGGACAGTGTTTTGAACGAAGGGGAGCGCGTGGCTCGGTCAGCGCTGTGAGCGGCGCGTGCGCTTGTCTTAAAGCCTTGAGCGACAGCTCCAGTGTCTGAGTGGAAAACGTCCAACCGCGGACTTCAGCGCTTTGTGGTGAAACACAGACTAGCTGCACCTGTCCCTGCCTTTGCCCAAAACCATCTCACGAGCCTCTGCACCCCTGGGCCGACAGCGGGGATGAACAGGGAAGGTGGCGTTGACAGAAGGCAAACAGACACGCTCAAAATGATTGTCGGAATAGCGGTACCAAAAAGTGTCGGATTGGCGGGGTGTCGTAATGACGGTGTGTCGGGATGGCGGGGTGTCGGAATAGCGGGGTGTCGGAATGGTGGTGTGTCGGAATGACGGTCCGTCCCCTACTTTGGTCATTTCGTTTATCGCAGAGGCTCTCCGATACGTACAGCATTTCCTGGATGTTTTATGGAAGCTTCATCACAGTTTTATTATCATTATTACTATTATCAGTCATTCCCACCGCTGCCTGTAGAGGGCGCTCTAACGCGACCTACAAGTCTGAACAAAGCAAAATATGACCTCTTCTAAACGCATGAAGGGGCCCATTTTCATGACAATACACCGGCCTCCACCTCCACCTGTGCCTTTTCTCATTATTTATTATATTCTCGCCACACATTCTGGGCGGAGAGAACGGGGAGCGTCTCCTGCGATTGTAACGTCGCTCAATAATAGATGCAGCGCTTTACATTTTCTGAAGCGTTTGCGAGATAGGGAGAGCGCCCTCCGTCCCAGAATCCGCGGAGCGCTTCCTCAGAGAAAAGATATTCACAAAGGCCAGGGCAAACACAAAGGTGGCGAGGAACGGGGGGGGGGGGGGGAAGGAGCGCGAGTCTGGAGCGACGCAACACAAAAGTGGGAGCGCAGAGCAGTTTGAATGCTGGAGCCAGAGGTGACTTCTTTCTCAGAGCGGGGGAAGCCAACAAAAATCATGCTGATGCACTTTGATCGGGAATTTCAAAAGAAGCAAGAAGGTCAGAGGTTTGATTGCCAGGCGAGGATGACATGGGAAAATCCTCAAATATTCAAGGAAACAACTGTTATTTTGTAAGGTTTGAGGCAGTAGGTCGCAAGGAAACAACAAACGATTTATGACAGTCAATTTAAAAGGTTTCCCTATTCACCTGGAGTGTCTCGCCTTCATAAGAAAAAGTATTACACAGATATCACTTCTTCTGTGGTATTTGCTGCATGTCAGCTCCATTCACAATGAGTTTACGTGTTTACATGTGGTTGTGAAAGGTCAGTCATCAACAACATCTGAAGGCCACAGCTGTCTGGAGTGAAGAGTAAACGTATTGATGTTTTGTTTTTGAATGGAAGAGACAATCAGGTCCCTGAGGCCGTTCATGTTGAGCGTTGAGGCTGAGAGCCAAGATCGGCTGATACAAGGTCACGTAGTCAATCACACAGAGCAGGGCAGCGTGAGCAGCCCTCACGGGGGCGGCCTGGCAGACTTTCTTACAAAAACTAACCATAAAATGTATCTATTTAACATGAATGACATCAATATGTAAACCTCAACCCCATATGTGTAATAATATGTGCAATATATCAACCCCAGGAACTGCCATAACGTGGTGGGGTTGTCTGAGCACCCGAATGATCCTAGGAGCTATGTGGTCTGGGGCATTATGCCCTGGTAGGGTCTCCCATGGCAAACAGGTCCCAGAGGTGAAGGGTCAGACTAGGAGCAGTTCAGAAAACCCCTATGGAGAGAGTATCAACAACGATTGTGACGTCGCCCTCTATGGCCAGGGCCCCACCCGGGTGCTAGGCTATGGACAGCTAGGTTGTCTGAGGAATTATGCTCCTGGGTGAGGATTTCGAATTGGAGCCTCACGATATCTAGCCGGTACCTCTTTACCTCCCGCACACACTCGGGCTCCTCCCCCAGCCAGAAGCTGTGTTTGTGGACCAGGTCGTCGGGGCAGCTGCCTTCGAGAGTCGGGCTCACCGCCACGCACAGCTCCTGGTCACCTTCCTCAGGAGGTGTCCCAGGTGTGTCATATTTGGAGGAGCCCTTGCTGGAGGGACTACATCTGACCTGGTGTCATCCCGGGATCCTCCCAGAACAGCTGGTGTGCGTGGATCTAGAAAACCTAGACATCTCTGCTCAGACTGCTGCCCCCGCGACCCGGCACCGAATAAAGCGGAGGAAAATTTTAAATCGGACTACAATTATGGACACCCGTGCGAAAAAATCATAATCCGATTTTTAAACCATGTTTTTCTTTCATGGTAAATGGTCTCAACTCATACAGCGCTTTTACCCAAAACGCTTGACATCAAGGAACCACTCACCCATTCACGCCCTCGTACACACGCCAATGTTTGCAGACAATGTCATTTTCATTTCGGATTTTAAGCCTCAGTGATGGAACCTTAGAACCTCTTGAGTTCAGTCTGAAAGCTTGAGCTACTGGAGGCAGAGGCTTTGATTAGGACTTGATTTGGGACCGGGGTTGGGATTGTGCAATAAAGACACAGTACCTTTAACAGTTTGGCTCGTTGAACATTACAATATATATTTAAACATGTTTACCTCATATCCTCATCCACTACACGCTTTAAGAGATTTCCCCCCGGTCTCTCTCCTGGACTCCCATCACAAACAACAGGATCTCGTGATGCTGAAACACAGTCATTTTCCTGCACTCCCTCAATCAGTCACACGGAGCCGATGAGACGCACACACAACAAAAAGCATGTAGGGGCTCCATCTTCCCCGTTCTAGTTTCACTCCGCCGCGGCCGCTCTAAATCACCCGTAATGGGCCGCTCCGCCTGTATCGCTGTATCCATCTCCGCTTCGGATCGCCCCGCCCGCGTTCGCGCTCGGATCACTTTGTTGCCTTAATGAGCCATTACGATTCCTATCAGCGGCCCGCGTGCCCAGCCGGAGTTGCGTTTCGCCGACGCCGGGCCTTTTGTTTGTTTGGACGGATCCGCCCGAATAGCCGTGGACTCGCATTGGTCTCCGCGGAGATGGGGGAGATATCTGCGACGCCTCGAGTGTCTTTGTGATTTATTATACCGCCAAGGTTGAAACATGGGAAAAATACGTCATTTTGAGTGGGCCTCTTTTGGGGCGGTTCAACTCCGAAAAGTCTGCAACAGATGGATCCACAAAAAAAATATGTGTTTGGTGGGCGCTGTGTGCTTTCCTTGGGATTCTGTAAATTATGCCATTGAACCAGTCACCTGCCACCCTAGGGTTAGGGTTAAGGGTTATTTACGTCCAAGTCTCAAAGCGTATTGACTGGGGGGCTTACAGTCTATATGCCAGTGTGATACCTCATTTGAAAGCCAAGACCTTCTAGTTTCTAAAAATATGTGTGAGATCTGTGTGAGTGAAACACAACTTTACATTTTCCGTTCTAAAAGGGGGGGGGGGTATTATGTAAAATCGACTTTCTCAAGCTTTATATCATGTTATTATGTCGTTCCCTCATTAAACACATGCCTGGAGCGTCGCCTCGGCTCATTCACATATTTTTTGAGTAATCAGTAAAAACTTAGACGGCGGCCATTTTAGGTGTAGCTATGCCTCAGTCCTCCTAGGAACGCCCCCACCTCCTGGAGACGCCTCTGGACCTTTCGTCACCAGCCAAGCCACCAACCACTGCTCCTCAGCTCAGCAGAGCCCCCTCCCCGCACAGTGTTGTTGTTTCAATGCCACAGTAGTGTGCTGAAGGGGGCGTGTCGGAAAGCTTCTTAAAGAGACAGAGGCCTATTTCAAGACGTTCAGTACGGCCATTTTGAGAGAGCAATTTTATTCAAGGCAGTTATTTTAATTTACTGCATATACAGACCAACAGAAGGTTACGTCATCATTGTAGTGCTATAGACTGGTGCTATGTGGATGAAAAAAGCATAATACCCCCTCTTTAACCCTAATTATATCCTGATTAGGATTAACTAACCCTAGCCCACTGATCAGGGGAGATGGCAGGTAAGGGGTTAATGCCCAGAATCGATGCTTTTATACAACAAATCTACAATTTATCATTTGCTATGATTGGCAACCCTTTCATCAAACTGTGGAATGATGTAAAATGTGTAACCCTTTAGCAATGAATTGGACAAACCCGTCTTACAGAATCTTTCAGCTAAATGTGTGATTGACGCTTCAGACCAGAATTTTCCCATTTTTATGAACTAAAGAAATCAATGAATGTCATTATTTTCTTGTAAATCTAATGCTGATGGACTACAACGAAATACTAGAGGAGGAGTAGAGAGCGCTGTACTGGATCAATCAGTGAAGACGTAGTCAAATCAAGCAGAAATCTTTCTGAGAGAGAACTTACACAAAGCGGATGCTCTTCAGGGGTAAGTGGCACTGGCCCTGATGAAGAATCCTCGCCTCAGCTTCTCCATACAGCTTTTCCTAAGATTGAATGCTTTTGGAATGGCCTTGTTTTGGGTGGGAATCCTGTAACGGCTCTCTAGTGCCGATCAGGGTCATTAGGTCTTCTAAAAAGGCTATCTAGTGCCTTGAAGAAACCGAAGATGGTCAAGAGTAACTTATTTAGTGGCCACCAAACATGGTCTTACACAGGTGACACTCGGAAAATTGTTCAAAAGTTCATTTATTTCTGTAATTCAACTTAAAATGTCAAACTAATATATGAAATAGAACGGCACAGTGGCATTATGTAAAGCCTTTATTTGTTATGGCTTCACGGTAGCGCAGCGGTTAGCGCTCGTGCTTCACAGCTAGAAGGTCCCGGGTTCGATTCCCACCTGGACGGGGCCTTTCTGTGTGGAGTTTGCATGTTTTCCCCGTGTCTGCGTAGGTTTCCTCCGGGTACTCCGGTTTCCCTTACCACTAAAAACATGTACAATAGGCCCAGGGACTGCAGGTGGAAATTAGCACAAGTGCTATAACCTGGTACAATGCATCTCTCCTTTCTGAGGCTAATGTAGATCGTACACTTTCTCTGTTCAAATAAATAAATAAATAAAAATATAATTTTGATGATTATGGCTTACAGACCATTTTCAGAATAGTCTAATTTTATGACTAATGTGAGAAATTCCCATCATCCAAGGAGCCCCTGAACACACACATGGATGAAGGTGGATAAACCAAGCGCTCCTTCCCTGTTAACTCCACCCTCCACCACCTGCTGATGATCAGCAATCGGCAGTCTCTATAGCACACTGACCTCCATTGTTCTGTCTTTTCCGTGCCTTCATGCTGAGCATGCGTCCTGTGAGTTTATGTTCATTTTCATTTAATAATCACATGTTCCTTTACCCACATTTAGTTTGACTATGTTTAGACTAGATCTTTTTTCTGTTACTTTGTTAAACCATCTGTTAAACCTTATGTGATCCCTAATTGTTTCATCTCCTCTGTTTCAGAGATGAAACATGTCTCATGCCCCAACGGCAAAAAGATGAAAGAAACCACGCTTCTCGCCCTGAAGGCAGAAGGAACACAAGTGGAGAAAATACACATATTGAACTGATCCCTTGCCTCCTGCCTCTCTATCCATCTATGGGGTTTACACTTACCAGAGTCGCAGAATTGTACAACTAATATAATAAAGGCTATATAGCTCTCACTTTGCCTGTAATGAGTCGATCATATATTAGTTTCACAGATTAAGTTGAATCACAGAAGTGAATGCACTTTTTAGCTTCACCTGTAAGTTAAACCCCCACCTGAACCGAGCGCATTTCCTCCAGTTCCGCGTTACCCAAATCTAAAAGCATCTCAAGTGGAGAGTTACAGCCTATAGTGTAGCGCCTCATTTGAAAGCTAAGACCCACAAAAACTAGGCTTCTTTCTCATCATGATTGTCAGGCCAGAAAACAATTGAAAAGGTGACAAAAAGTGAGGACTTTATTTTTTTTTTGTAAATGCAGTTGTGACTAGGGCGGTCTCGCAGTGCGCTCCGACAAGTGTGAAAACGGCCTTGGTTTTTGCAGGTCTTAGCTTTCAAATGATAGGCTACAGGATGTAAACTCTCCAGTCGGATTGCTTTTAGATTTGGGTAAAACTGGAGAAAATGTGCCCGGTTAAGGCGGGGCTTTTAGGCTTAAACATGGGAGAAACTGTAACACTCTGCTTCCAAGCCTAAAGACAGAAAAGAAATCTAGGAGTAATCATGGACTCAGACCTGAACTTAAACAGCCACATCAAAGCAATAACATCATCAGCTTTTTACCATCTGAAAAACTTTAAGATCAGAGGAATAGTGTCAAAACCAGACTTAGAGACACTCATCCATGCGTTTGTCTCCAGCAGGTTAGACGACTGTAACGGCTGCTCACTGGCCTTTCTAAACGAGCTGTTAGAGCTGCAGAACATCCAGAACCAGGAAATACCACCATATTAGTCCAGTGCTCCGGTCTCTGCACTGGCTTCCTGTCACTCAGAGAATAGAATTTAAAACAGCTCTGCTTGTGTACAAGTCTTTTCATGGTTTAGCACCAAAGTCCATCTCTGACATGTTAGAGCCGTATGAACCATCTCGGGCCCTGAGAACTTCAGGGAGGGGTCTCCTGGTGGTTCCCAGAGTCAGGACTAAACACGGTGAGGCTGCGTTTCAGTTTCATGCAGCTAAAATCTGGAACAGTCTTCATGAGGATGTGAGACAGGCCTCAACTCTGACAATGTTCAAATCCAGGCTGAAAACAGCTCTTTTTACCCGAGCAGATGAAAACTGAAAGTATTTTATCTGCACTCTTGCCTTTTACCTTTACTGTAATTTATTTATTTTTATGTTGATGTTTTAATGATTGATTTTATCTGTTTTCTTGTAACTTTATGCAACTGTGAAGCACTTTGAATTGCCTTGTGTATGAATTGTGCTCTACAAATAAACTTGCCTTGCCTATGGTTTGATCTACAGCTCATCTGGCAGCCTGTTGTAATGCGTTAAATCACTTTATTCTCTGAGCCTGGTGAACAATCAATCATGTCAATCATGCTCATCGGAACTCGGGTTCCGTAAACGTAACATTTTCAACGAGAACTCGACGTGGCCACAGTAAAGCCTTTTCCCCCCAAACGTGTGGCGTCAGCTAGTCATCAGTACGACCGTCAAACCCTCCAAAACAACAGCAGCTCATGAGATATACATGCGCTTTATCACAGAGCGTCTTCTCATCTGGAGATAATAAAGACAAAGTGGCCATTAGCGCCGCCGAACCGGATCCAATCGGGACATTTACAGCAGCGGCGGATCAGTCGGCGTCGTCGCATCATTGTACTGTTCGTCACGAGTTTAGGGAACATTGTGAGAAAGAAGGGAACAATGGAAAAATACTATTCTCTCTCAAAACCCAAGACTAAACTTCTGACCAATGATACAAAGAAAGTACTTCGTGTGGAATTTAATGACTACATATCTGATCCCAATCGGGGACGATAAAGTCGACCTCACACTTTGAAAAGAGATCTTGCACAGCACAATTTCCCACTTACTCATTCCCTGTGAGGGCTTTCAATTATATCGGATCACCTCAGCAGGATTGGACGACGAGGACGTGGGGATTTGACCTATTTCAAACATTCCTCGTCCTTTATACCCGACATGTTCGCTAGCAATGGGTTTTATGTTCACACGTTTCCTTTACTTAAGGTGAGACACTGCAGGAGAATATATTTAGAGATATCAATTAGAATTTTTGTATTTTCATATATATGGTAATAACTCAACATTTTTTGCTTCAAAGCTGAATAAATCAGGCTAGGAATTAGATATTTAAAAAATCCCTCTTTAAAATCTTGTTAAAGCTGGGGTACCTGATTTTTTGGTGTTGTAGAATACATTTATTTTTAGTACCTCAGCAAAACACAGACCTTGTTGTAGTGTCTTCACCTAAAGTTTTATTGAGCAATGGATGATAGAAGTCAAATCTACATTAGTGGAATTTATCTCAGGGGAGGCCCCACTCAATGCTGTATACGCGTGTGAAATGTGCATATAGTTGACCAATCTGAATACACAGGAGGGACTGTGAGAGCTAGAAACAAGTTTGGGTCAAAAAAAAAAAAGTCACTGTTTGAACAAGAAAAAACAGCTTTAAGCTCAAGACTGGAAAGTTTGAATTCTGTAGAAGCTACTAGTGTGGAGCAAGGACCTAATTTAGAGAAGACCAGCCCTACAGTTTTATACCGAGTGTCTCACAGAAGGAATAATATATGCCACCCGTAGCCGGACATGTCGATGCAAAATCGGTCAATATTTATGAATGGATACCCGTGGGAAAGACGGCTTTTCTCCGTCCCGCTCGCGACAAAATGTCATAAAATAAAACTAAGATGTTAAGAGGTGCCATGCCATTAGTCCGACGCCCCATTAGACCGAAAATGTCCCATTGAGCAGAGGTGCCATTAGTCCTTTAGGGCAGTTCTTTCGACAACTATAGTGGCCAAATGCCCTGTGCAGTGTCCGCTCTGATTGCAGTGTTTTAAGGCGTCTCGGACGCGTGTCTTCCACCAAACGAAGTCCAGAGAACTAGTGTGTTCCAGAAAGGTGTTTATTGGCATTACCTTTAGCCATCAACAAAATGCACAAGTTTCAGACCCCATAGACACGGTCAAAAGACTGTTCACCTCCACACTGCAACACCTGTGTGAATTTTACTCTGCCTTTCATAGGGCAGGTAATCAGATACACACAGCGCCACGCAGTGGCAGGAGGCTAAAACATCGTTCAAGGCATAAATGGCTCCAACAGACATCTCTAACCCAGTTGTGTTGTGGATCAGAGAGCCATAAACAACCACTGGCCCTAACCCTTAAGGTCAGTGGACTCTTGCCTGAACCTAATTTTACTTTCCAACCCCTACTCAATGGGACATTTTCGGGAATAATGAGAAGTCGGTCTAATGGGGCGTGGGACTAATCGGCCGACCCCATTGAGGGAGGAAACTAGCAAAAAATCCCCACTTCAACCACTGCGCGAAAAAGCAATGCCTTAAAGGAAGCCTAACCAGATGTACCGAATAAGACGCAATTGCTGAGACACACAAATTAAACCGTCCTGCCACAATTCAGAAACACGGGGTTTGTCTAAGCTTAGTAACGTTCACTGTGTCTACTCTACGGAACCTAGAAAGTTATACGGGGGTTGGCTGTGAACATGATTAAGTTTTAGTGCTAAAACCTTTCAAGAGCAATGGGGAAATCGATTGTAGGGTGATTCCAGTCGATGAATCTCCATGCTGGTCATTGCATTTGTGTCTATAATTGCTGCTGCGCCTTACATTATACTTTTACTAACTGTGTAGATACTCGTTACCTGGAATCGATTCTCCTTCAGCCTTCACTCGTGTGGCCTTCTCTACTTCACGAACAGCGCGGCGCGTGAAATGTCAAAGTCACAGCAGTAGACATCACGAGGATCTGTCCGCTGTCTCTAAAACAGGGCCTGACACGCCGCCTCCGCCGGTCCATTGTTCGTAATGGTTTCTCCAATAATCGATGCGTCGCCTTCGCTCTCGCCGCGGCTGCAGGACACAGCGGCGACCGGCCCGCTGACTCGGGCCGTGCAAAAATGCAAATGGTCACCGCTTCAATTCACTTAGAACCTTCCGATGAGCAGGAGGTCCAACATCAGACTAGAGTTACAAAAGAAAATACTATTATTGCTCATTTTACGCCTTTACGTAGCTGTATGGATAAAGCCCTCATTGACTAAGTGCTTCAAATGACTGCCCCCCCACTGGTCACGTCCATAGAACACAGTGGGCAGTGAACGCGCCGGGAGATTGCGCTCATTTTGCTCATTCAGCCCGACTCAAGTGCACTCAAAACTCTGTGATTTAGATCGATAATGGGATTTAAATGCAGTCATAGGGCTTTCTTACACACTCAAAGTCACAATGCAATCTGCTGCCATGCACTTACAACATAAATAATTGTTAGTTGTTAAAAGCATAATGTTTTGTTTGCTAAAACGAGGTGCGCTGAGTCCAATCAGCCAACAACAAAGGCCCTGCTAAAAGTTCTGATTCCTCATTTCCGAAATACATGTTATGGTCACTTTGCGCATGCCTCAAACAACTGTGAATGACCGGAAGTCGGGACAGGCGTCCGTCTCACATCATTGTGAATGAGTCAGAACTGTAGAAATATAGTCCGATGTCTCATTATTCCGAAAATGTCCCATTGAGTAGGGGTGCCATTAGTCCGACATCTCTTTAGTGAGAGAAAACCCCATTAGGCTTAGGGTCAGTGCCTGTTTTTTTCTGACTAAATTTCCGGAATAATGAGACGTCGGACCAATGGCATGGCACCCCATTTGCGTGACGGGGATCACAGTCTAAAAGCATCTGAATTTATCATATTGGGTGATGCTATAAGGCCATAGCATCTCTAGAGTACAGTCATGATTCCATAATAAATAAAGCATCATTATTGTTGGTAAAGACTTACATGTTCAGTGCCTCCATGTCGCCTTTGTAGTAGAGTCTGAACAGGCCTTGTGTACAAATTGTGCGGTATAAATAAACACGCCTTTCCTTTGACAGAATCGAGCAGTAATCAGGACCTGAACTGCGTCCTCTTGTTTACGCATATTAAGTAGCCGTCGAGTTATATTGTGCATGAAATTGTATAAATAACTATGCCTTGCCTATTTAAAAGCTGCTGTGGACGTTAGCACTAGCCGCCGCATTAGCATTAGCAAATGTGTTGCGATTAGACTATTAATTTACAATAACAAATGCGACGATAGCATAAACTTGCTGCTGATTGCTAACAGTTTTGTCCAAGGTGCCACTGCCTTTACACTGTAAACCGAGTGAACCTGTTAAACGGGTAAGTTATCTACAGTCTCGTTAAAATAATGATGTTTTTTGCAGAGAAATGTGTCAGGGATGTGGGGGGGGAAACATTGAATTTCTGCTGTAGATTACGGAATACATTTAAAAACATTTTTATTGAAAACACATTGAGTGCCAGCCATTTTCAAATCAGAGAGCTCCCCACTGTCAGAGGTTTTTCAGGATTTTGACTGTTTTTTCAAGATCCACAGAAACTTGAGTTCTAGGTCTATGTCAACACCTGAAAGATTCTCTCTTCTTTCATCTAAACCTCAACTCTAACACAATCCAAAACAGATGACGGCTTGAGGGAAAAAAAATTATCTTTAATGATTATTTTTCTGCGTTGCATTTATAATCTTTATGCCCGGAGTTGTTTCATGGAATCATTAGAGGGCGACAGTGGCTCAGATGGTAGAGCAGGTCATGTTCTAATCTGAAGGTTGGCCGTTTGAGGCTGTGTCCTCGGGCGAGACACACTTTTCCTGTGTGTGCATAGTGTGTGTGCGTGACCGGTTCCCCACAGGATTGAAAAGATGAGTTTCCACATGAATTCTGCGAAAGTAAGGCCATAAAGGTCATTAAAGAAAACATTAAATTGGATTCAAACTGCTTAAGTTCACTGATAATGCAAATATTAAGTTTCACAACATATCCAACATCCGGGATTCAATGACTTTCTCACACTTGATGAGGCTCGTGTTGACCAGAGATGAGCCGGGGGATAATGGGCCAAACTGTCCCCGGGAACCTCGGCTGTTTTCATTTCTCAGTGAAATGTTTGGAAAAGTCATGTGCTCAGTCGCTGCCGCCTTCCAGCTCGCCAAAAAACCCAAGCTCCTGTCTTCGCAAACCTCCACCAATTAGACTTATGACCCTAAAAGTATTAGGACAAAGTTGTTCTCGCAGCTAAATCCCCCATCCACGCGGAATGCAAGCAGTTAGACGTGTGGCCGTTGCTTCAGGGTGCCATATTTGGTAGAACAGACTTTTCTTTTAAGCTTTTAAACATATTATTTTATTTAAATAACATTTTCACACACAAAAATCACCTTATTAAATCAAGGCTGTGGTTAAAGCGTTGTCAATTTAACAAAGCCCCTAAAAGTGTCAGATATTTGAATAGACCATCTGGAAGAAAGCACTTTTTTTCTTCTTCTTTCTTTCCAAGTTAGGTTTTTGAAGGTTATTGTCGGAGTTACCAAACTTACTTTAGACCCATTGATGATGTGACATCAAGGCCAAGGTCCTCACGCATTACCGTGCTCAAAGTTGGAAAGATCATCTCATACGGCTTTGAAACATTTCTTTCTTAAATCGTCAGAAACCTAATTTGAAAAGAAGTAGAAGAAGAAGAGAAGAAGAAGAAACTTTATTTATACAGCACCTTTCACAGATACAATCACGAAATGCTTCACAGCGGCACAAAATAACAGATTATATGAAATGTATTAAAACTAGGGCTGGGACTCGATTAAAAAAAATAATCTAATTAATTAGAGGCTTTGTAATTAATTAATCGAAATTAATCGCATATAAATATTTGACCTGAGAACAGTGAGAAGTACGTTTTTTCATAAGGTTTTTAGTGTACCATTGAATAATGACTGAATACATGAGCTTAAGCAACAAAATATTGTTTATTTTTGTTCAACCAAGTCCAACAGACCAGTGCGATATTGACATTAATTGTGCATCTGCAGGAAAAAAGGAAACTGAAGTGTGGAAAGCAAAGTGTGATTAATTTCGATTAATATTTTTAATCGCACTAAACCTCATGTAATTAATTAATCGCAATTAATCGAAAAAGTCCCGGCCCTAGTAAAAACAAATTAATTAAAACAATCACAACCTTTTCAACTAAAAGCTCGTCCAAACAGCCATGTCTTCAGCTGTTTTGTCTTCAGCTGTTTTTTAAAGAACTCCACAGTGTCGGTCACACGTAGCGACAGAGGAAGGTCATTCCACAGTTCAGGAGCAACAGCTTCACAGGACAAGTCACCTCTGGTTTTAAAGTGGGTCCTTGGGACAGTGAGGAGGTTCTGGCCCGAGGACCTAAGGGTGCGACCGGAGGAGTAAGGGCACAAGCAGGTCGGACACGTATTTGGGAGCCTGACCATGGAAAGCTCTAAAAGTCAAAACTAAAATGTTTTATTCAATTCGATATTTGATGGGCAGCCAGTGCAGAGAGGATAACATGAGAGTAATGCGTGACCGTCTGCTAGAACCCGTGAAAAGCTGCATTTTGAACCATTTGAAGACGATTCAACGCGAATTTGTTAAAACAAGTGAAAAGGGAGTTACAATAATCTAAATATGAATCACCAATTCTAGATCAGAGTTGGATAAAATTGGCCTCAACTTGGCAATGTTCCTCAAATGGAAAAAAAAACAGTTTTTGGCCAAGTGTCTCGAGTGGATGTCAAGAGACAGAGACCGGTCAAACCAAACACCAAGATTTCTGACGCTCGACTGAACCGAGGAGCCCAGAGAACCAAGGTGGTTCACAATAGAGGTTTTTTGTTCAGGAGAAGTTATCAAAAGTCACAAAGAATCATGGCTGTTTTTTGACTCATGACCCAATTCCAAACGAGAGGCCTCTGTGAGAAAACCTAGACTGCAGGCTTTCGATGGGGTTACAATCATCAAAGGCAAGAAAAGCTACTGTTGTATGAATATGCTGACAGCAATGACAATTATAAGGTCTTTTCCCAAGAGTGTTTTTACCGTTGGCACTTCCAAACGTCTCCAGGCATTCACGGAAAAGCTTTAGATTGTACACCGCCACTGCCAAAATAAAAAGTTCCCACCTGGATTTGACCAATTCCAGTTCTGATCTGGGGCCGCCGCAGTTGGTCAGGTCTAGGTTCAGCAACGCTATGTGCCCGAAGAACGAGATCGGCTGACAATCGGCCTGAACACCCGGAATGACCAGTGGAGTTCTTCTTCCCGGATGGCGCAGGCATATTCCAAGATGACCACGCCAGTCCTCGCTGTGTGAAAGAGTGTTTCAGCGACCATTTCCTTTATCACACATGGATTGTCCACCACAGAGTCCAGATCTTAATCCCACTGAGAATCTTGCTGGAGGGTTTTGCGCAGTGGTCACACTCTACTGTCATCAGTGTTAGAGTTACAGAAGGCGAGCTGTAATCAAAGCTAAAGGCGCTCTAATCAAATAGTAGAGCGTGTTAGCCCTTTTTTGGTCAGGCAGGGTTCTTTCCACATGACCCAGAGCGCTTCACAAACGAGAAGGGGATTTTCCTCCTCTCCCTAGCTAGTGGTGGCAAGCTTCATACCGTATGTAGCCACAGTTTCTCTGACCGAAGCGCCAACGAACCCTTCGACCACCACCAACTAATAACTCACTCACAACGACTTCCTGGTTTTCCTCTAACCAGGCCCTACTCTGCTTCACTTCCGAGATCCGACGGCATCAGGCATTCACGTAAGTATTTCTCATCCGTCTTAAAGTCATACAAGATTAATCTCAATACTTAGAAGATTGCCGTGGGTGTTATTTGCTTCCTAACACTTCCTGAACGCCTTTGACTTTGTCTTCGTCTTGCTGTCACAATATTGGATCACATTAAGAAGCATCTGTGATCAAAGGCTGATGCTATATTCCCTATATAACGTTATAGCACACTAGCAGTCATTTACATCCAAGATCAGAATCGGGATCCTTGTAAGATTTTCTTGATAAACGGATTCCAGATGAATACGGGCAATCGACAGCTGTGGTATAAAGAAGAACTCAGTGCGGTTGATGCCTGGACAGCTGTGTGTGTTGCCAAAAAAGGCGGGGTTAATCTGTAAATTACCGCCTTAACCCCCTAATCCAGCCTCAGACTGTGAGATCCTGGCCTAGCAATACCATAAACCACCTCTGAGACGCGGTTTAGATGCGGCCGATGTGGATAAAGCTTTGGAGTGTTGGTTTACTTGGAGGTCACGATGAGTTCTTCTGTTCCACCGGTCTTCATCATGTTGAGTCCTCAGTTTTTAAGCAATATGCGTCGAATAAGGGCAATCGGCGATTTTCGTGTGTGCCTAAATTCACATCTTTGCTCTCCCCACCGCAGTAACAAAACCCATGCAGTTAACTGGATCTTTACCCGCCTCCATATTTGCACAGGACCTCATTGTTGCAGCAGAGGGTGAGTCTAAAAATAATAGCTGTTATTGACATGCGGTTAATGGAGGCAAGTGAGGCCTCACCAGTCATCTTGACAAACATGAATACAAGCTGAATAAATAAATAAATACTCTCCCATTCTGTGCACTTTTCTCCCCCCCCAAAAAAAATTTATTATATTTTCCATCATTTTAAGAGTCTGGCACATGCACGACACATTGAGGCTTGCCTCTAATGCACTGGCCCTGACCATCCGAGATCCATGTCCAGGGCCGGATTTAAGTACAATGGGCCCCAGGGCTAAAGTTTTTTTCATGGAACCCCCATATACTGTATGTCTGTCTGTCGGATTTCTCTCTTGCTCTACGATAAAAAGATAAATCAATGAATTTGTGAAAAAAAACGGTTTAACATAATGACCCAGATTTCAGCTCCGTGGCCCTCGCGGAAGAACCTTTGCTCCTGCCAGACTGGTGGGGGGACAATTTTAAATGGGGGAGTCAGGGGGTCCTCCCACAGAGATTTTTATTTTATTTTAATTGTGCAATTTGGTGCATTCTCACGCATTTTAACAGACCAATAGGTACATATTTTTTCCCAGTGTCAACTCAATGAAAATGGCTCAGACCTTGTCCTGGTTTAGACCTGGTTTAGTTTCGGGTACAAAGTCTTACATGTGAAGAAGTCTTCAAAGAGAGAGGGAACTTTTCTCCTTATGCCCATGGGCCCTTCAGCCTGCTGGGCCCCTGGGCTTAGCCCCTGTAAGCCCCTGCATAAATCCGGCCTTGTCCATGTCTACACAGTCTTCAGTTTTATTTCTCTACACCAGCCATTCCCAAAGTACGGGACGTCGCGGCCCCCTTATCGATCAGAAAATCTCTTGGGGGGGCCCCCAATAATAATATATTTACTCTATTCTGGTGAGTTTGTTATTATTTTACAGGTAGAATAACATAAAAGGCAACATTTAGTCATGACATTAGGCTAAATACTGGTTTAAAATAGTATAATGTAGCAAAGAAATGTAGCTTTCTTTAAAAAAAAAAAAACATTTTTTCAATGTACTTGTTTTGTAGACAAGCTTTAGGGGGCCCCCCTGTAGTGCCTCTGAGGCCCCCCAGGGACCCCACTTTGGGAACCACTGCTCTACACAGTTGCACGGGGCAAACAATGTTTTTCAAATGCAAGTTGCTGGAAAACATTGTAACATGCAATTCTAAAATAAATGTATTACTACACGCCATAATTGGGAAGAGTGTCAGGCTCTAAATACTACTTTTCTGTAAATGACTGAAAGTCTCCATTCCATTTCACCCCAAACCACATAAATTTGCCCCCATTCTCGTGAACAAACGTGAACAACGCCCTCCATGAACGCGGTGTACGTCTGATATCGGCGCCCCCTTGTCCTTTTGTTGTTAATTACACCTTTGCAGAGCGTGATAAACGATCGGGCTCGTGTCACTTTCCCGTGTGCTGCCTGTGCAAAAAGCCTGGCGGAGCAGCAGGTATCGTTTGCACCTTGTTAAAAGTTATGGAGGGGGGGAAGAGCTCCCGCGGGACAGGCATCACAGCGGCGACCTTGGGATAAGGATCTTTTCCATATTCATCCCGCTCCGGAAACCATGACTTACCAATCACGAGGAGGCTTATGGATTTCGCCATCCGACCGGGGCCCGGACCATTTATCAGGCAGCCGGTGATAATGGCTACTCTGCTTACACGCGGCTCATCCACATGTTTTCAGTAGAGAGAGCCAGTGCTTCCCAACCCGGGGTACGGGGACCCCTGTGGGAGCGCTTAAGGGACACTTGGGTTATGAAAATGTATTTATGTTTTTCATCATAATATAAATGAAGAAAGACTGGATTTAATTCATTTAAGTCAAGGTGAGCATAGTCAGGGAGCATATTTTACTCAACTCCTTGAAGAACTGTGGTTGGGGAAAGTTTGCACCATACTTAACAGTAGAAACTTTACTTGCTGCATGTTTCATTGTTACACCAGCAGAGGGCGCAAACTCAATGTAATTCAAAGGAACTAATCATTATTGTTCAGAGTTTATTAAGAGGAGACCCAACTTTTATTTTACTTTAAGGATTTTGGCCAATGTGGGCTGTTAACATAGACTATCACAAAACCTTTTTCCGACAATTTCAATAAACAAAGCAAAATTTAAATTTTTACACTAATAAAGTTTATTTTCAAACTAAACAAGATATTCAAAATCCCTTCTGAAAACCTATTTTTAACTAATATGTCAACTACAATTTTTTTATTATTTTTTTCGAGTTCTTCAATACGATTCCCAACCGTTTAAACCAAAATACTGAAAATGGTAAATATATAAAAAAAATATATATTTATTATATTTGATTAAAGTGTCAATGTGCAGTGTGATTGTTAAACATCCAAATTATGTATACTGTATTTGGATTGAGCTAATAAACAAAAAAATCCTGAGGCGGGCTCTGTTCTTCTTGGCACATTTCATACGGCAGGACCTTCTTCCTCTGAGCAGAGAAAAACTAAATCTACAAAAATATTTTTTTTTGGGGAAAATATGAATGGATTTGACCTACCAACTCGATTTTTAAATCTAATTGATTGTTTATTTTTATTTTTTTCAGCCCTAATGTCAACACAATAAAACTATAAGTATAAACCTGGTTATTAAGATTTCGGAGAACATGGGATATTGTTTGCATTTTTAGGCAGAAAAGGCCTTCATTTTACACGAAAACATAAACTGACAGAAAACTCGTAATCCATTGTTTCTCGTTTGTGCCAGTAATCTCCCAAATCGCCTGGAAATTAAAAAGTTAAATTATGATAAAAAAAAAAAACACATCCACTTACAAGGAAATAATTGCAATTTTAATTCCCACCTTTCACGATCCCCTTGATTGTGGCCTTTTTTCTTCTCGTGCATGGGGGGGGGGGGGGGGGCGCTCGGACCCGCTGTTCTCACAATTATGTAAATGAAAATTAATGAGGCGCGGGGCGAACACACATTTAGCTGCCGGTAATAGCACGTTCAGCGCAGTTATTAAGAGGTGGCCGAGGGAGACGCGCATCACTGACAGGTCACTGGTTTCGTGGGTTTCCAGTCATCGCTCGCTCACAAAGGGAGCGTTATCGCCGCCCCCTAATGGGCGAAACGGAAAAACAACCATCAAAGGGTGTCGCAGGGAATACAGTATTAGCTTTCCGTGTACCTCGACGGCGTTAGCTTTGCTCATCAGGTTTTGTCACCTGGATAATCGCAACACTCTTCTTCTGGTCCCGACAATCATTCTCTGCAAACACCGCTCAAAAGTCCGATGTCTAATTTTTTCCCCCGCTCAGCTTCCAAGGTCTGACGGGATTGGGCTTTTTTTTAATTTATTTTTTCTGATTTCAATTCCCCAGTAGTTATTTGTTACATTTACATAATAAAAAAATAATGTGTGGGTAACTTTATTAATGTCTATGTAAACAGAAGGCCAGACTCGTCACAGTTAAATGCCTGAAGGCCTCATCCAAAGTCCAGGGGCCGAACCTCCCAGTCGTGACCCAAAGTAAAGCCTCACTTTCTCCAAATCCCAGTGTCGTACTTGATATCTGTCCTAACACGGCGGTTGGGAGTATTTTCAGCATCTTTAGAGTACTGTAACAGGTATTTGATTCCTCTAAATTAGGGTCACCTGATTTTCCACATCACGAACCGGGCCACAGTGGGAGCTAAAGAGTCCTATTCCCCCAGATTGAATGGTAAAGATGTTTTGTAAAATTTAATTTTTTACAAATTTAATTTAATTGATTCATTCGCAATATGAAAACTTTGTGTAAAAGTTTTGAGTCAGAAAAGCTGCTTCTGGCATGGCACTGGGGAAAAACTGGGACTGAACTTGATTTAAAACTGGGACGAATCAGTGGTTTTGCAGAAATTCAAGGGGGCATGGGACAGAGGCTTAAAAACTGGGACTGTCCTGGGTAAACTGGGACATCTGGCCACCCTACAGAGGTCACATGCTGGAGGTTGCCCCCTTGCCTGACGTTGCCCACCCAAGCTATTACTATGTGGAGAGTAACTTATGTTGTGTTAAAACTATACATTTTTGAAAACTTTATTAAATTAGCAATCAGACAAACAATGGCTCCATTTGCTCTGATATGTAAATAAAAAGGTGCGATAATAACGAGCATGTATATGGGGAGTAAAATATTTAGTTTGGCAGAAATGTCCGAAATTTGGCAGAAAATTCCATTTGGTCGTTCCAATCAAAAAAGTCAATGAAACCCTTGTCATTATGTTTCATGGAGTTACCATAGCGATGACCAGAACTCCCCATTCACTCTAATGGGAAAATGGAATAATTGTACAATTTTACCAAATGACAAGGGCAAATGGAAACATTGTTCTTCTCATTGCAAACCATGTTTCCAAAAATATATAGTTTTCATACACTCCAAGAAAATCCCACAACAGTGGAAATCTAAACATAGTGAACCGGACCATACAGGCCAAACCGGGTTTTCAGCCCATCTCTCCTGATTTACCAGCCTAGTCACTGTCCCCCAATATGAAGAATTGCTAAATATTTCGGCTAAAATAGGGCCTTTCTGCACTTTTTTTCTTTTCCAATATTTTATTTTTTTGTCTCCATATGAAAATGCCACTCCAGCCACTGAGGGCATTCGAGTTGACGAGTTTTACCCTGTTGGCATAAAGCAGCAGTGATATACATTTACATAGACCTCGGCCAAAAGACCCATCCATTAGTCAGAGAGAATGGGGGGGGGGGGGGGGGGGGGGGGGGGGGTCTGTCAGTGACGGATCTGGGCCTCAGCCACTCTCATAACGAGCTTTGTGTTTGGATGATTGAGTAACGTTGCCTGCTTTTGATGAACATGTCACCGCCGCGGCCGCGATCCGAGCCGCCGCGGCGCAGCTCCTCCTGCACGGCGCCTGATTTACTGCCTCGACGCCGCGATCACTTCTAAACGCTCGTGAAGTGCCATTTCCCGTGCGCCGCCGCGCTCGCGTTGAACGGGAGGAAATGAAGAAGAGAAAGAGGGGGGGGACTTATTAGCGGCGCTGACTTTTAGACTAATTGAGATCATTATAGGGAAGTAGAGAGACTGGCAACTAGTGTCAGGTAATGAAGGCAATTAACCCAACGTGCCATCGGAGCGCCATTATAGTCTATACAAGGAACGAGCTTTGCACATTCAAAATTTAGTTCGATAATGCTTTTTTTATGCATTGTTTTTTTCCCCTCTAATTTCAAGACTGAAAGGTCACTGAAGGGCGTTCAAATGTAATTACGTTTCAAACATAAAACTGTTTCTGCTTTGATGACTGATTTGCAGACTTTTGTAGACACCAGAATTGGTTTTGACCACAAAGACTGTTCAATGACCTCATTAAGCTCACTGGGAAAATGCCGTGAATAAATAATGTAAAATATAGAACTTAATTTTTAGTTATTTCCGCCTTTTTTTGTTTCCTATGTTTCCCATGTGTTCATTCGTGGTTTTAGTGTCTTCAATGAGAATCACACAATGGAAAGAGTGTTGAAAAAAACCAAACAAACAAAGACGATACATTAAAAGCTTTCACAAACAAGAGTCAAGTGTTTAGTTCAGCTCTGAAGGCCCTGTACCTTATTCTGTCTTTGATTCTTCATTATTTTGTTTTTGTACGGTTTTTTTTTTTGGTTTGAATATGTTCTAAAAGTAATAAAAAGACATACTAATGCAACAATGTGTTCATATTTTCAATCAACTGAATAAGTGACAAAAAATGGCTATACTTTTTTTTTTTTTGCTGTTTTCTGGTGAAACATAAACTTATTTATTACATATAAATGTAGTCAAGTAGAAATCGGGTCCATCGGGATGTTTATTCACAGCAGATTGTTCAGTAGAAGCAAAAAAAACGGCAGTCGTAGCTAGCATTAGCATTAGCACGGTGCTAACATGAAGCATTAAGTTAGCATTCTCCGTTATTTATGTATTCATGGGCTGTTGAACCACTTTGCTCCTCTTCATGTCTTTGTACCTTTTATTTAGTAGAAAACTATATCAATAATTCAACATTTGAACAAGTCGTTTTTGAATCATTAGAGAAAGTTTTGATTTTTCTCCAAATTGTTTTCCCCCTTAACAGTTTTCAAACATGACCATAATGGGTGGTACAGTGATGCCTTTATGTATCTATGCCTTTCTTCTTTTCCTTTGTCCGATATGGCACCAAAGGACGGCCGTAAAGCTAAGGTACTTCATTAAATTATCTTAGTTGAATTCTGACAAAAAGATTTAAAAAAAAATAATAATAAAAAAGCGTCAAATTAGAGAGGATGAAAACGCAACAAAAAAGTGTAAAAAAAAGCTGCAAAAGAGCAACAAAAAAAGTGACAAAATCGAGACAAAAAAGGAATGAGAAAAAAAGGATGAAAAAGCTACAAAAACACAGCGGAAACGCGACAAAAATGTTAATGTCTGCAGGTCTTTGAAGCTTTTTGATTTGGGTAAAGCCAAACTGTAAAAAAATGCACTTGGTTAAAGTGGGGGGTAAGAGGTTAAACAGCGTCATAAGAGGTGATACTGCATATCTAGAGCAGTGTTTTTCAACCACTGTGCCGGGGCACACTAGTGTGCCGTGAGATATTGTTTGGTGTGCCTTGGAAAATTATCAAATTTCCCCAAAAAATATTTTTTGGAAACAAATCAATAATTATCTGCAAATAGTGTGCCATTGTCAAGTCTCGGTGCTGTCTAGTGATCGGCGGAGTCACCATATAAAACTCTTCCATATCAGAAAGTGGCCGCAGGTCGCTCATTTCTTTGAGACAAGAGAATTAGTTATGCATGGATGCACTTTATATTGTGAATATAGGCTACAGAGTTAAATGTTTTAACATTTTCTGGTGCATGGTGTGCCTCGTGATTTTTTCAATGAAAAAATGTGCCTTGGCTCAAAAAAGGTTGAAAAACACTGATCTAGAGAAATACTGCAGACTCACACCAAGGCACTGAACATGTTTAACTCTTACTATTTTTCATACCTGTATCAATGTCAGTGTTTATAAAAAACTGTTTATTTTGGGGAAAGGCAGGGGCCCATATTTGCCAGTTTGTTGCTGGCCAGACTGCAAACTCCAACGCCCTCTGACAGAAGAAGAAAAAAACAGCGTCCTAATTTGTCGGTTAACCTTAAATGTCAAGGTGAAGCTGCGAATTCAAAGGTCGGATGTAAATTAGCCGCGTAAAAAAAGAGAAAAGAAAAAGAGGGCGAGGGGGTGGGGGGTGCCTCTCCCCCCTCTCCCCTGACCCCAATCTGTACAGTTCACGGTCTGCGCAGGGATTTCAAACGCCTAATGTTTAATTACGAGCGACCCTGTTTGGTTAGCCCGGCGTGTTAGCAAGGATAGTTGACCAATCAAACGCCGCAGCAGGGGGGCCGGCGCTGCTCCACTTCCACGCCGTGATGGATGGGGAGGGGGGCGAGGATAATGCCCGTCTTCTGACACGGGACTCCGCCGAAGGGATAATACATGCACGCCTGTGAAGGAGATTTCATCCATCTCCGCCAAATGGGAATGTCAGCGCCGGTGACTGGAATATCGAAGCGTGTTTTCAAGAGGCGGGTGTTGGATTCCGTTTGTTTGTACGTCGGGGGGGCGATATGACGGTGAAGGGGGGGGGGGGGGGGGGCGATATGACGGTAAAGGAAATCGTGATCTAATCCCTGTGATCGGCTTGTTTGGGGGTCATTTACCAAGCGTTTGCTCGTGTGCAAAAGAAGTGGCAGAGAAGAGTAGCTTTTTAATTGTACGACGGAATGGCGTAGGTTACCTGTAGGGCTCACTCTGGGTCCAAATCATATGCAGTACTGGTCAAAAGCTTGGAAACACTTTTTTTAATACTTTGTTTTTTCTTTTATTTCAAGACTATTAACATTGTGGATTCTCACTGAAGGCATTTTTTTTATATATATATATATTTATTTAATATGGACATAGCAATTAACATTGGACGAACCAGATGCATTGTTTAAAGTGTTATAGCACATGTGCTAATTTTCAACACCTGTCCATAGGAGGCTTTTAGGTTACGGAGATAAAACACATTATGAAACAAGGTTTACTTTATGAACACTTGGAATAAGTGTCCTCTCCTCGAGAGGACGTGGTGGAGGGTTTGAGCGCCCGAATGATCCTGGAGCTCTGTTGTCGGGGGCTTCGTGCCCCTGGTAGGGTCTCCCAGGGCAAACAGGTCCTAGGTGACGGGTCAGACAAAGAGCGGTTCAGAAGCCCCTTATGAGAGACCAACAGGCCCGGTTAGAACCATGAGGCCGTCCTTCTGTTGACCCATCACCTGCAGGGGGCGCCATAGGGGCTGGTGCAGCTCCAACAGCTGCCCCCATGACCCGGCAACGGACAAGTGGAAGAAAATGGATGGATGGCACTTGGAATAATGTAGTATTTTGCTTTGATTACTGCTTTTCACGTTTTCTCAGTGAGCTTCACGATGTCATCACCAGAAATAGTTTTGACTTCACGGACTGTTAAACCCTTTCAGGGACGACCTCGAGCTCACTGAGAAAATGGGTGGGAGTTTGAGTTATTTAACAATTGTGTTGTCTCCTACATAATCCCATGTGTTCATTCAGACTTTAATGCCTTCAATGAGAATCACACAATGTAAATAGTGTTCAAAATAAAGAAAAGCCGATACAAAGTGTTTCCAAACGTTTGTATTTTGCCATATCGCCTACTCCTAATGACACATTGGTCAGAGTTATGGCACCGGGGATTCTGATTAGTCGCTGAGATCAGTAAAGGGAGGGACTTTAGAATGAATATAATAATTAATATGTCAAATCATAGACCCAGGCAGTCGATTATATGCAGTCTATTCAATTTGTAAAACATTCAGACTTGCGGACTATCACTTTAATTCTCCATTATGCTGCATATTATTACAATCCCTTTCCAAAAGTAGCATATTTTGTGGATTACCAACACAGCGACCATCGATGAACGAATCATGTTGGCGACATTGTGAACCGGGTATATGACATTTATTTGTAACATGGATTAAAAGCTAAAAAAAAATAAGCCCCTTTTTACATCATAGCGGGCCTCTATTATTCCGAAATCAAGCGATTTGAGCTGAAGCAGCAGTGGATCTCGGCAGTGTGGATAATGCATGTCAGGCTGTAAAGGAGATTTCGTCCCTTTTTTCGAGAGCGAAAAAGGAACAGGACCGAATCGGGCAGAACGGAAGCCAAATCCTCCAGAGGATAATGCGCGGATCTGCCTAACATAAGATCCTAGTGGTAATGCAATTTAAGTTGGAAGGGAGAAATGTCAGGCTAATCTCGTCAGTCCGTCAGAGCAGCCATGTCAGACGTAGCCCGTGGCAAGCCTCCAGCGCGGCGGAGGACATCCACTTCTCCTCTGACTCTTTGCTCCTGTTTTTCTACATTTGGTTCGGCTTTTCCCTCTCCAGCAATAAGCAGTGCCCCTGAACCGCCGCCGCCGCATCCTCTGTCCACACGCCGCAAACAGGAGCCGTATCTCTTAATGCTGTGCCTCGAGCAAAGAGGAGGCAGTTAGCAATACGTTACTTTCGTATATGGGAGTGTACTTGGTGAGGCAGTTGGGGAATATTTGTGACATTGGGAACTTATAGGACAGCTATTGAGTAAAGCAAGGTCACAATCTACAGCGGGGGTGTCCAAACTATGGCGGTCGAATGCCTTCAGACCAATTATAGTACCTCGCGCTTCTTGCTAAACTGGCCTGGAGATGAAGATAAACACTCAAAACAAAGTTGTCTCACACTCACGCCGCTACAGTGGGAACCAGATGTTTACATACACTTTATAAAAAGATACATTTGCATTTTTTTTTCTCACTGTCTGACAGTCAAACTATAGAATTAACTTAACTTAAATTAACTTTTTTAGGTCAATTAGAATGTTCTAAATTATTATGACTTTGGAAGCACAAGTCTGGTTCATCCTTGGGTGCAATTTCAAGACTCTTGAAGGTGCCAGGTTCATTGGGGGGACGGTGGCGCAGATGGTAGAGTGGGTCGTTTCATGATCAGAAGATGTAAAGCGCTTTGAGTGCCTAATGTAGGTGGAAAAGCGCTATATAAGTTGAGACCATTTACCATTGGTTTAAAACAATGATAGAAATGTCCAGTCATTGTGCGGATCAGAAAGATGGCGGGTTCCGTGTCCCAGAGATGAATGTGCTGTGTCTCAAGAACAAATGCAAAAGACCTGGAGAAGATGCTGATCCTAGTTAGAGTTTGTGACTTTGTGGGCCCGACCTTGTGTCTCAAAATGCAGACGATAGCGTAACTAGTAACTAGCGCTTAGCAGGAGCGCATTTTGTGATCTTGCCACTCCAGACTTAGCTCATTCAAGTGGGTGCAGACACACTTCTTCCTCCAACCAGATCGACTCCGCGGCTGGGAGAGGAGTTGTGGGGGAGTGTGGGTTGAACACGATGGGGTAAATAAAGGTTTTAGTTTGACCTGTGAGAGCCTAAGGAAGAACACAAGGCAGCACGATGTAAACAGGGAAATGAATGTCATCAGGGCAGTCACTTCCTCTCCTGACGCCCTCTCACGAAGGCACAAAGCACATAGCTCCGCCACTCAGAAAATAATTTGCCAAGAGCCTGCGCCCCCCCCCCCGTGCGCCGGCACAAGATCTGGCCCTGCAGGTCTTAAGTGTCTGCAGCAACTTCTCCCTGAATCAACCATTCACTAGTTCACACCCCAGTTGCATGAAAAGGTGGATACAACGGATGGAGATTTGGCCATGGCTTCCATCGGGCATGATTTGTCCCGACCAAATTAACAACAAATAAATAAATGAATGAACAATGGCGGATTCTCTGGCCCCTGACTCAGGGACAACTTTATATAAGGCCCAAGGCAATTTCATCTTCATGTCAATCCAAGACCTCACAAACACAACCATTAATTGTGAATTCAGCCCAGCCAACATAAAGGGCAGGTAAACACTGATCTACATGAGGGAAACGGCGGAATCCGACAGATTCTGCCTCTGGTGCCATCTGCTGAGAGTCGCTGAGGTCGGCACTGCGCGGGGACATCGCCGTCTGCCGCCAAAAAGAGTAATGCGCCTGTTAAATGTTAAAGCAGGGCCTGGACATATGGGGATAAGATCTGCCTCTGGGCTGTGGGGAGTAAAGAGGAAAGCAGGACATGTTTGAACAGTCAACATTTCTGTAAGTCAAAGGCACAGTTAGTTTAACATCATCAACATATTGTTTGGTATGAGTGACTCCGACTGCCTGTTCTGTCCTTTGTACGATTTAAAGCATATTTCATTCATTGTACTGTTGTATTGTTCGTGCATCTGTAACTGACTGAGATGTTCGACACTGTGGAGTTTGCCCAAGGCTCTTTAATACTGGCGCTAGAGCGGGACCTTGGATATACTGGGGAGCGGGACAGTGTTTCACTCACAGTGGGAGAAATCCATCCCTCCATCTTCTTCCACTTGTCCGTTGCGAGGTCGTGGGGGCAGAAGTTGGAGCTGCCCAAATCACATTGCACCAGCCCCCAAACTCCCGCCCTGCAGGTGATGAGTCCACGGAAGGACGGCCTCACGATTCTAACTGGGCCTGTCGGTCTCTCATGAGGAGCTTCTGAAGAAATAGTGGGAGAAATAGTTCAGAGTTTCTCTTGCAAACGCTCACTCGGGTTCACATCGACTACTGGATGGCGTCTCCGTATGGTGTTCTAGTAAACCGAGACTAGTACATGTCTGTGTAAGTTCTCAGTCGTACAGGAGTTGTCCATCTTAGATGCAGGTACTTGATTCATCTTCTGTACTCAGTAGTTGAAGTCTTCGAACGTTTTGCCTCTCATCCAACTAGTACAGTTTTGTGTACGGTTTCTGGTGCACCCCTGTGTCAACTTCGTCTTGAGCAATGCTGTTGTTGGGCCAGGCGGAGGATTAGGCCCCCAAGTAGATTTATGTGTAATTTTCTAGTATAGAAAATCGGACATCTTGTTCTGTAGAGGAAAATAAAATATTATCAGACTATCTATGACAATGTAAGGTCAATAAATGTGACGATTTGCAATTTAAGAAACAACAAACGATTAAATATCATGGAAACCTCAAATGAACTCACTTGGCTTCGTCTTGATTCCGATATTGGCCTAAACATCCGAAACAAATATGAATTCATAAAGCTTTCAGTCCAGAGCGTCGTCAGCAGCGGTGACTCGCGGATGCGGAACAATGACGGTGTTTGTCCTCAGCGACTGGAGACATTATAGCGGGGCTGTGTTTTCCCCTGTTTTCGGGCCGTGGGGCGGCGCTGCGCTCGGGTCAGAGGCCTGTGGAGAGGAGCGCTTCAGACGGGACAAAACCTCAGCGGGAGAGCCGAGGAGCAGTGGCACCGTGCGGGAGGCGGCCTTAGTTAATCGCAGGGAGGGGTCCGACGCAGCAAAACAAGTCCGCCACGATGCCATTAGGACTCCGCGTACTTTTGCAGCAGCAGTTTCGTACAAGGGTAATATCAGTTAAAGGTTTTATCCCCCGACAGCATCACAAAGATTAAAGCTGGACAAATGGTTTCAATGGGGCCACAGAGTCGTTGGCTCTCTTCAATCCCAGCATAATTGATGATGATTTAAACAATAAATAATAAAAAATGTTTTACATGTTACATAATTTTTAACCAAAGAGACTCTGGGGACTAAAAGACTTAAAATATGTGTTATTTTCAATAGTTATAACATCTAAAAGCAGAAGCTGTGGATTTAGTCAGAAAGCCAATCGCTAAGATCCACTAGCAGAGAAATAAAACTTCGGACAGAGTTCGAAAGGAGCTGCACGCTGTAAAGTCAGACCCAGGTGAGTGAGAGTTTTGTGAATGACTTAAACCCGCGGAGGCCCTGGACACCACTTCCTACCTGCAAAATTAAAGCAGTAGTAACAAGAAGTAACATGTTTACCTTAATAAATCCTTTCCATAGTCCCTCTGGGGGAGTGTTAATGGGATGATTGGGGGGTCTTTCAATAGAATCACAAACAAGAAGCTAACAGGCTAACGGGCAAAGCTAACTTTGGGCTAGCACCACTTAAACAGTATTTACAGCCAAGTTTGAGTGAATTTTTTTTAAATTCCCATTGTGTAATTGGATGTACAATATCCCCTTTGTCATTTCTGTCAGCGTAGTATTTACTCTAACGGACAATTAATGAGTAAAAAACTGCAACATGCTACGACACCTGCAGTGGCGCTTTTGGCCTCTAGGGTGCATGAGTTACTTAGTTCTGCTTTAAGTAAAATGGATTGAACTGACTGGCTTTGGGAAAAGTTGCAATGGTGCACTGATTACAGTTGCGATGGCAAAATCCTAGACGGACCGACTATGACCATTACAAAGAGTTAACGGAGTGTAGGTGTTTTCTAAGAGAATTTCTTAAATATGTCACATTATTTCACTATTTATTGATGACTTTAATTAGTGTTTGGCTAAGCTATTGTTATTTTTATACTCAAAGCAAAAAGTAACCTTAAAATAAGCAAATTTGTCCAACATGAGTAACTAATTTCAAGGACTCTGACTCAAGGACTATTTACACTTGAATTAGGAAAAACGGTCTCCTCGCACTCAATATTAGATCAAATGTCTGTTTACATAAAATAAGATTGTCGTAGATGTGTTTTAACTTGCCCCATGGACAGATTTCTAGAAATAAGTTACTCAAATCAAGAACAAATGTACTTATGCTAATTTTACTTATTTTGTCAGCCCCACAAACATGATTTTGTTTTGAATTATACAGTATTGCAAGGGGAACTAGATGGCCTATAAGAATCAGTACGATTGCCATATATATACACATGTATATATATGTATATTATGTATGATGCGGGGCGTATTTTAAATGTTGTAATCTGTAAAGCACTTTGTGAAAAGCGCTTTATAAATAAAGTTTGATTGATTGATAAAGTAAAAATAGGTGGCAAGAAATTTTGTCCGGAAATGGTCAAACTTTGTTGATTTTAGAGCTTCTTACATGAACCCATTTTTGTCTTATTTACCTCCAGTGCAGCCTCTGATTATTGGAAAAGTTCCCTCCGATCCATACTGGCTGTCAGGCTTCGCCCGCGGACTCCAGAGGGTGCGGTCGCTGAAGTGGCCTATAAGAGCGCGCCGACACTCAGCCAGATAAGGCCAGATTGTCCCGTATCGATCCGCGATAGGCATCTCCTCTCCGCGCCACGGACAGGCAGCCAACCATCCGTCCATTCGCCTCTTAGCCAAAGTCCAGAGTCCAGGCTCGATCCCAGATGCACCGGCCCCGGCTGATGTGATTTGGACGCCTGACTGGAGACGGTGTCGGCTGCAGCGAGTGGACGCGGTGAAGCTCGGGGAAGGAGAAGGGAATGTACAGATAGATACTGTATGTCTCGTGGGGGGTTCTTACTTATCTTTAGGGCCTTGTGCAGGAATAACACTTTGATCCTTTCTCGCGACTGTAGTTCAAGGATCGTGTTTGTAGGTACGTAAAAGTGTGGTTTAGTAAAAGTCAATGAAGGAATTGAGCTAGGTTAAATTTAGTCTAGGCAAGTGACATTTTTTATTGCATATATTTAACAAAAGCAGCAACAGATATGGCTGTAAATATCCTCTAAGTATTTTAGCTTGTATTTTAACAAGTAACAGTTAGAGACCGCAAATATGATGTAAGTTGTGTTTCACTTCTATTTTTTTCAGGTCCTCGAGGGCAACTTTTTGTACATATGTTTGAGGGGAACTTTGAATTACCTGCAGTCACTCTCCATACGTTCCAACAACGGTCGCCTGTGGTCCTTGTGTAGTCAATTCCTATAGGGAAGTCAAGGCGAGGTAAGGGAAGTTTATTTGTACAGCACATTCTAAGTTAAAGACAACTCGATGTGTCTCACAGCAACTCTGAAACACAAAATACAAGAAAAAAGTATCACACATTTAAAGCAGCACTAAGTAACGTGTTTACCTTAATAAATCCTTCCCGCAGTCCCTCTGGGGGTAATACAAGTGTTAATGGGATGATTGGAGGGTCTTTCATCTTCCCCTGGTGTCTCTGGCCAGAAAACCATGCTTGCAACTTGACTTCCACAGGGTCGGAGCCACCAATACACACTCATAGAATCACGAAGAAGAAGCTAACAGGCTAACGGGCAAAGCTAACTGCGGGCTAGCGCCACTTTAAACAGTATTTACAGCCAAGTTTGAGTGAAAAAAAAAAATTTCCATTGTATAACTGGATGTACAACTTCCCTCTCTCCCTTCGCCTTTCTGTCAGCGTAGTATTTCCTCTCCAAGACATTTGGACACAATACGTTAAAAAATTGTAACTTGCTACGACACCTGCAGTTGCGTTTATGGCCTCTAGGGGCAAGAGTTTCTTAGTACTGCTTTAAGAGCAATAATAAAAATCAACTAATCAAAGCAAAAACAGATAAATAGAATCAATTAAAATACTTCCGAGTTGCCATAGGTAGCAGTAAACGTGTGTGTGTGTGTGTGTGTGTGTGTGTGTGTGTGTGTGTGTCTGTATATATGGTTTATGGAGCCAATTGACCTGACTACTCACCAGCACTACGAGAACCTAAGGGGATTAGCAGGACTATGCTACGGTCCTCATAAACCAAGATTTTGTATTTTAATTTTTAGCATATAAAGAGCATAATTTCATTGTTTTTCTGAAGTCCTTTTAATGCTCAATGATAATATATCATGCACATATCAAGTTTTTTTAAATTCTTAGCTTTTAAAGACCATAAATTGAAAGTTTATTTGACGTCCATATAATACCCCAACCTGACTTCTTGTGTATGGAGTGTATGATGTGCTCCCCCTACCCTACTCTGGCGGTATTGAAGGCTCCATTGTGATTGGTTCTTTATGGGGACACGTGCGGGATATGTGTCCGGGCATGTTGAGTGATTTCGGAAGACATCTAATGGTAATGCGAAGAAGAAGGACCAAGAGAAAGTTCACTCCAAAGAAGACAAGAAAATATATTGGTAAGTATCTAGTCCTTGTTAAATATACGTTATCAAGTATTTTCTGAATGGAACTTAGCCCCGGCCTGGAGGATTTATCCCCGGGCTGGATGATATGGGGACCGGGCTATTGGGTTTTGGAGCTGGCTGTGGAACTTAGCCCCAGCCTTGGTGAGTTTTCCCCGGCCTGGATGAGTTGGGGGGTGTAGTCCGAGGAGGGGTGCTTAAGAGTGGGTCCGAGATGTGGGCTGTGTGTCCCCGGAGGTCCAGAGGAGCCAGGGGGGCGAGTGTGTGCACGTAGGCCGGGGTAGGAGTGCCCTGAGCCGGGTAGTGTAAGTGGAGTAGAGGGTGGGTCATTGTGGTGGATGTCGGTGCGGAGCTGGTAGCTTTAGGAGCAGGCTGGTCAGAGGAGGTCCAGAGGAGCCAGGGGGGCGAGTGTGTGCACGTAGGCCGTGGTAGGAGTGCCCTGAGCCGGGTAGTGTAAGTGGAGTAGAGGGTGGGTCATTGTGGTGGATGTCGGTGCGGAGCTGGTAGCTTTAGGAGCAGGCTGGTCAGAGGAGGTCCAGAGGAGCCAGGGGGGCGAGTGTGTGCACGTAGGCCGTGGTAGGAGTGCCCTGAGCCGGGTAGTGTAAGTGGAGTAGAGGGTGGGTCATTGTGGTGGATGTCGGTGCGGAGCTGGTAGCTTTAGGAGCAGGCTGGTCAGAGGAGGTCCAGAGGAGCCAGGGGGGCGAGTGTGTGCACGTAGGCCGGGGTAGGAGTGCCCTGAGCCGGGTAGTGTAAGTGGAGTAGAGGGTGGGTCATTGTGGTGGATGTCGGTGCGGAGCTGGTAGCTTTAGGAGCAGGCTGGTCAGAGGAGGTCCAGAGGAGCCAGGGGGGCGAGTGTGTGCACGTAGGCCGGGGTAGGAGTGCCCTGAGCCGGGTAGTGTAAGTGGAGTAGAGGGTGGGTCATTGTGGTGGATGTCGGTGCGGAGCTGGTAGCTTTAGGAGCAGGCTGGTCAGAGGAGGTCCAGAGGAGCCAGGGGGGCGAGTGTGTGCACGTAGGCCGGGGTAGGAGTGCCCTGAGCCGGGTAGTGTAAGTGGAGTAGAGGGTGGGTCATTGTGGTGGATGTCGGTGCGGAGCTGGTAGCTTTAGGAGCAGGCTGGTCAGAGGAGGTCCAGAGGAGCCAGGGGGGCGAGTGTGTGCACGTAGGCCGTGGTAGGAGTGCCCTGAGCCGGGTAGTGTAAGTGGAGTAGAGGGTGGGTCATTGTGGTGGATGTCGGTGCGGAGCTGGTAGCTTTAGGAGCAGGCTGGTCAGAGGAGGTCCAGAGGAGCCAGGGGGGCGAGTGTGTGCACGTAGGCCGGGGTAGGAGTGCCCTGAGCCGGGTAGTGTAAGTGGAGTAGAGGGTGGGTCATTGTGGTGGATGTCGGTGCGGAGCTGGTAGCTTTAGGAGCAGGCTGGTCAGAGGAGGTCCAGAGGAGCCAGGGGGGCGAGTGTGTGCACGTAGGCCGGGGTAGGAGTGCCCTGAGCCGGGTAGTGTAAGTGGAGTAGAGGGTGGGTCATTGTGGTGGATGTCGGTGCGGAGCTGGTAGCTTTAGGAGCAGGCTGGTCAGAGGAGGTCCAGAGGAGCCAGGGGGGCGAGTGTGTGCACGTAGGCCGGGGTAGGAGTGCCCTGAGCCGGGTAGTGTAAGTGGAGTAGAGGGTGGGTCATTGTGGTGGATGTCGGTGCGGAGCTGGTAGCTTTAGGAGCAGGCTGGTCAGAGGAGGTCCAGAGGAGCCAGGGGGGCGAGTGTGTGCACGTAGGCCGTGGTAGGAGTGCCCTGAGCCGGGTAGTGTAAGTGGAGTAGAGGGTGGGTCATTGTGGTGGATGTCGGTGCGGAGCTGGTAGCTTTAGGAGCAGGCTGGTCAGAGGAGGTCCAGAGGAGCCAGGGGGGCGAGTGTGTGCACGTAGGCCGGGGTAGGAGTGCCCTGAGCCGGGTAGTGTAAGTGGAGTAGAGGGTGGGTCATTGTGGTGGATGTCGGTGCGGAGCTGGTAGCTTTAGGAGCAGGCTGGTCAGAGGAGGTCCAGAGGAGCCAGGGGGGCGAGTGTGTGCACGTAGGCCGTGGTAGGAGTGCCCTGAGCCGGGTAGTGTAAGTGGAGTAGAGGGTGGGTCATTGTGGTGGATGTCGGTGCGGAGCTGGTAGCTTTAGGAGCAGGCTGGTCAGAGGAGGTCCAGAGGAGCCAGGGGGGCGAGTGTGTGCACGTAGGCCGGGGTAGGAGTGCCCTGAGCCGGGTAGTGTAAGTGGAGTAGAGGGTGGGTCATTGTGGTGGATGTCGGTGCGGAGCTGGTAGCTTTAGGAGCAGGCTGGTCAGAGGAGGTCCAGAGGAGCCAGGGGGGCGAGTGTGTGCACGTAGGCCGGGGTAGGAGTGCCCTGAGCCGGGTAGTGTAAGTGGAGTAGAGGGTGGGTCATTGTGGTGGATGTCGGTGCGGAGCTGGTAGCTTTAGGAGCAGGCTGGTCAGAGGAGGTCCAGAGGAGCCAGGGGGGCGAGTGTGTGCACGTAGGCCGGGGTAGGAGTGCCCTGAGCCGGGTAGTGTAAGTGGAGTAGAGGGTGGGTCATTGTGGTGGATGTCGGTGCGGGGCTGGTAGCTTTAGGAGCAGGCTGTGGAACTTAGCCCCAGCCTTGGTGAGTTTTCCCCGGCCCTGATGAGTTGGGGACCGGGGTATTGGGTTTAGGAGCTGGCTGTGGAACTTAGCCCCAGCCTGGGTGGTTCTTTGTAGGTTCAAGTATTGTCTGTTTATCTTTCAGAGTGACACTGGGAAGGACCAAAGGCAGGAGATGGCACAAGAAAAAAACAACCCAGACTCAGACCCAGACTATGTGGGTGATGAAGATTTAGATGAGCTCCCCCATCCAAATATATGGCTGACACAAAAGTCGGATACAAGTCTTGCTCCTGCTTCTAGTGCACCGGGAACCAGCCAGCAAGGTAGTTCTTCATACACCTCAGAGTTGCATTCAGAGAATGGTCCACGAAGAGGAGACCCACAGCGGACAAGTTCCATAAATTACTGCTTTGTCTGCGGTAAGCCCCAGAAGAAAATATCGAGACATCTTAAAACACACAAGACCAATGCAGAGATTGTACAAGTCTTTTCCCTTACTGATGTCAAGGAGCGCAACAAACGGATTGAAAAAATTAGGAATAAAGGGAACTTTTTACATAATCAAGCAGTATTACAAAGTGGGAAAGGGCAATTGAAAGTGAAGCGACGATGCAAAAAAAAAGCTTTGGATGGAAAGTTTATTCACTGCATGTATTGTCAAGGCATGTTTCTCCGCAAAGAACTATGGAGGCATACTCGCAGGTGCCCTCACAAACCCGAAGATGCAAACCAAGAAGAGACGTCTGGAAGGAGAAGGATCCTCGGCTCTGCATCAGCTCAGGATGCCGCCTTATGTGCGCAAATCTCGGGTGGGGTTTGGAAGCTTCTCAGTGTTATGAACGTGGATGAAGTTGGATCAGTTGTGCGAAATGACTTCTGTATTCTCCAGTTTGCCCAGTCACTTTACAACATTCATGGACAGGATACAACAAAGTATGAATACATAAGACAAAAACTGAGAGAAGTGGGACGTCTGCTGCTGTGCTTGCGGACAGATTTCTCTGTGCCGACCCTGGAAGATGCTGTTAGGCCTGCAAACTTTGAGAAAGTGGTACAAGCGGTCAAAAAGGTAGCAGGTTTTAATGATGACAATCTTTCGTACAAAACCCCGAGCCTTGCTCTTAAACTCGGCCACACACTGAATAAGATCTGCGACATCATCCACTGCCGGGGCTTGATGGCAGAAGATGAGAAGCTGGTGAAGTATACTGAAACATTTAAGAAGTTGCTCAGTACCAAGTGGAAAGAATATGTATCTCACAATGCCCTTAACACACTGAGTGATGCCAAGTTTAATAAACCGTTAACCTTACCATTCACTGAAGATGTTGTGAAACTTCACAAGTTTTTGGAAAAGGCAGCAGAAGAGGCCACAAGCAAACTGCAAGAAACAGATGATGCTCAAACTTATGCCCGTCTTGCCATGGTGTTGCTCACACAAATCATTGTGTTCAACCGTCGGCGAGCTGGAGAGGTTTCCAAAATGCCTCTGAAACATTTTCTGGAGAGGGATAATCAACAACTTCATGCGGATGTAAGCCTTGGTTTATCGGACACAGAAAAGAAGCTCTGCCGGTATCTAAGTCGCGTGGAAATTATGGGTAAAAGAGGGAGAAAAGTTGCAGTTCTTCTCCCCCGACCTGTTGTCAATGGTCTTACACTACTCACAAATAAGAGGAAAGAATGTGGTGTGTCTCCCTCAAACCCATTCTTATTTGCACGACCCAAAGCACCAACCCATTATAGAGGAAGTGACTGCCTGAGACGTTTCTCCACACAGTGCGACACAAAGTACCCCGAGCACCTCCGGTCGACGGGTCTCAGGAAACATGTGGCCACGCTATCTCAAGTCTTAAACCTCCAGGAGAATGAGCTGGATCAGGTGGCAGACTTCCTTGGACATGATATCCGCGTACACAGGGAATTCTACAGACTGCCTGTTCCAACAACACAACTTGCAAAGATATCCAAAGTATTGCTTTTAATGGAGAAGGGATCCATTTCCTCGCTAAAAGGAAAGACGCTGGAGGAGATTGAACTTGAAGGTTTGTTAAATGTATCTCTTATCTGGGTGTGCATGTAGGGCCGGGGTAGGAGTGCCCTGAGCCGGGTAGTGTAAGTGGAGTAGAGGGTGGGTCATTGTGGTGGATGTCGGTGCGGAGCTGGTAGCTTTAGGAGCAGGCTGGTCAGAGGAGGTCCAGAGGAGCCAGGGGGGCGAGTGTGTGCACGTAGGCCGGGGTAGGAGTGCCCTGAGCCGGGTAGTGTAAGTGGAGTAGAGGGTGGGTCATTGTGGTGGATGTCGGTGCGGAGCTGGTAGCTTTAGGAGCAGGCTGGTCAGAGGAGGTCCAGAGGAGCCAGGGGGGCGAGTGTGTGCACGTAGGCCGTGGTAGGAGTGCCCTGAGCCGGGTAGTGTAAGTGGAGTAGAGGGTGGGTCATTGTGGTGGATGTCGGTGCGGAGCTGGTAGCTTTAGGAGCAGGCTGGTCAGAGGAGGTCCAGAGGAGCCAGGGGGGCGAGTGTGTGCACGTAGGCCGGGGTAGGAGTGCCCTGAGCCGGGTAGTGTAAGTGGAGTAGAGGGTGGGTCATTGTGGTGGATGTCGGTGCGGAGCTGGTAGCTTTAGGAGCAGGCTGGTCAGAGGAGGTCCAGAGGAGCCAGGGGGGCGAGTGTGTGCACGTAGGCCGGGGTAGGAGTGCCCTGAGCCGGGTAGTGTAAGTGGAGTAGAGGGTGGGTCATTGTGGTGGATGTCGGTGCGGAGCTGGTAGCTTTAGGAGCAGGCTGGTCAGAGGAGGTCCAGAGGAGCCAGGGGGGCGAGTGTGTGCACGTAGGCCGGGGTAGGAGTGCCCTGAGCCGGGTAGTGTAAGTGGAGTAGAGGGTGGGTCATTGTGGTGGATGTCGGTGCGGAGCTGGTAGCTTTAGGAGCAGGCTGGTCAGAGGAGGTCCAGAGGAGCCAGGGGGGCGAGTGTGTGCACGTAGGCCGTGGTAGGAGTGCCCTGAGCCGGGTAGTGTAAGTGGAGTAGAGGGTGGGTCATTGTGGTGGATGTCGGTGCGGAGCTGGTAGCTTTAGGAGCAGGCTGGTCAGAGGAGGTCCAGAGGAGCCAGGGGGGCGAGTGTGTGCACGTAGGCCGGGGTAGGAGTGCCCTGAGCCGGGTAGTGTAAGTGGAGTAGAGGGTGGGTCATTGTGGTGGATGTCGGTGCGGAGCTGGTAGCTTTAGGAGCAGGCTGGTCAGAGGAGGTCCAGAGGAGCCAGGGGGGCGAGTGTGTGCACGTAGGCCGTGGTAGGAGTGCCCTGAGCCGGGTAGTGTAAGTGGAGTAGAGGGTGGGTCATTGTGGTGGATGTCGGTGCGGAGCTGGTAGCTTTAGGAGCAGGCTGGTCAGAGGAGGTCCAGAGGAGCCAGGGGGGCGAGTGTGTGCACGTAGGCCGGGGTAGGAGTGCCCTGAGCCGGGTAGTGTAAGTGGAGTAGAGGGTGGGTCATTGTGGTGGATGTCGGTGCGGAGCTGGTAGCTTTAGGAGCAGGCTGGTCAGAGGAGGTCCAGAGGAGCCAGGGGGGCGAGTGTGTGCACGTAGGCCGGGGTAGGAGTGCCCTGAGCCGGGTAGTGTAAGTGGAGTAGAGGGTGGGTCATTGTGGTGGATGTCGGTGCGGAGCTGGTAGCTTTAGGAGCAGGCTGGTCAGAGGAGGTCCAGAGGAGCCAGGGGGGCGAGTGTGTGCACGTAGGCCGGGGTAGGAGTGCCCTGAGCCGGGTAGTGTAAGTGGAGTAGAGGGTGGGTCATTGTGGTGGATGTCGGTGCGGGGCTGGTAGCTTTAGGAGCAGGCTGTGGAACTTAGCCCCAGCCTTGGTGAGTTTTCCCCGGCCCTGATGAGTTGGGGACCGGGGTATTGGGTTTAGGAGCTGGCTGTGGAACTTAGCCCCAGCCTGGGTGGTTCTTTGTAGGTTCAAGTATTGTCTGTTTATCTTTCAGAGTGACACTGGGAAGGACCAAAGGCAGGAGATGGCACAAGAAAAAAACAACCCAGACTCAGACCCAGACTATGTGGGTGATGAAGATTTAGATGAGCTCCCCCATCCAAATATATGGCTGACACAAAAGTCGGATACAAGTCTTGCTCCTGCTTCTAGTGCACCGGGAACCAGCCAGCAAGGTAGTTCTTCATACACCTCAGAGTTGCATTCAGAGAATGGTCCACGAAGAGGAGACCCACAGCGGACAAGTTCCATAAATTACTGCTTTGTCTGCGGTAAGCCCCAGAAGAAAATATCGAGACATCTTAAAACACACAAGACCAATGCAGAGATTGTACAAGTCTTTTCCCTTACTGATGTCAAGGAGCGCAACAAACGGATTGAAAAAATTAGGAATAAAGGGAACTTTTTACATAATCAAGCAGTATTACAAAGTGGGAAAGGGCAATTGAAAGTGAAGCGACGATGCAAAAAAAAAGCTTTGGATGGAAAGTTTATTCACTGCATGTATTGTCAAGGCATGTTTCTCCGCAAAGAACTATGGAGGCATACTCGCAGGTGCCCTCACAAACCCGAAGATGCAAACCAAGAAGAGACGTCTGGAAGGAGAAGGATCCTCGGCTCTGCATCAGCTCAGGATGCCGCCTTATGTGCGCAAATCTCGGGTGGGGTTTGGAAGCTTCTCAGTGTTATGAACGTGGATGAAGTTGGATCAGTTGTGCGAAATGACTTCTGTATTCTCCAGTTTGCCCAGTCACTTTACAACATTCATGGACAGGATACAACAAAGTATGAATACATAAGACAAAAACTGAGAGAAGTGGGACGTCTGCTGCTGTGCTTGCGGACAGATTTCTCTGTGCCGACCCTGGAAGATGCTGTTAGGCCTGCAAACTTTGAGAAAGTGGTACAAGCGGTCAAAAAGGTAGCAGGTTTTAATGATGACAATCTTTCGTACAAAACCCCGAGCCTTGCTCTTAAACTCGGCCACACACTGAATAAGATCTGCGACATCATCCACTGCCGGGGCTTGATGGCAGAAGATGAGAAGCTGGTGAAGTATACTGAAACATTTAAGAAGTTGCTCAGTACCAAGTGGAAAGAATATGTATCTCACAATGCCCTTAACACACTGAGTGATGCCAAGTTTAATAAACCGTTAACCTTACCATTCACTGAAGATGTTGTGAAACTTCACAAGTTTTTGGAAAAGGCAGCAGAAGAGGCCACAAGCAAACTGCAAGAAACAGATGATGCTCAAACTTATGCCCGTCTTGCCATGGTGTTGCTCACACAAATCATTGTGTTCAACCGTCGGCGAGCTGGAGAGGTTTCCAAAATGCCTCTGAAACATTTTCTGGAGAGGGATAATCAACAACTTCATGCGGATGTAAGCCTTGGTTTATCGGACACAGAAAAGAAGCTCTGCCGGTATCTAAGTCGCGTGGAAATTATGGGTAAAAGAGGGAGAAAAGTTGCAGTTCTTCTCCCCCGACCTGTTGTCAATGGTCTTACACTACTCACAAATAAGAGGAAAGAATGTGGTGTGTCTCCCTCAAACCCATTCTTATTTGCACGACCCAAAGCACCAACCCATTATAGAGGAAGTGACTGCCTGAGACGTTTCTCCACACAGTGCGACACAAAGTACCCCGAGCACCTCCGGTCGACGGGTCTCAGGAAACATGTGGCCACGCTATCTCAAGTCTTAAACCTCCAGGAGAATGAGCTGGATCAGGTGGCAGACTTCCTTGGACATGATATCCGCGTACACAGGGAATTCTACAGACTGCCTGTTCCAACAACACAACTTGCAAAGATATCCAAAGTATTGCTTTTAATGGAGAAGGGATCCATTTCCTCGCTAAAAGGAAAGACGCTGGAGGAGATTGAACTTGAAGGTTTGTTAAATGTATCTCTTATCTGGGTGTGCATGTAGGGCCGGGGTAGGAGTGCCCTGAGCCGGGTAGTGTAAGTGGAGTAGAGGGTGGGTCATTGTGGTGGATGTCGGTGCGGAGCTGGTAGCTTTAGGAGCAGGCTGGTCAGAGGAGGTCCAGAGGAGCCAGGGGGGCGAGTGTGTGCACGTAGGCCGGGGCAGGAGTGCCCTGAGCCGGGTAGTGTAAGTGGAGTAGAGGGTGGGTCATTGTGGTGGATGTCGGTGCGGAGCTGGTAGCTTTAGGAGCAGGCTGGTCAGAGGAGGTCCAGAGGAGCCAGGGGGGCGAGTGTGTGCACGTAGGCCGGGGTAGGAGTGCCCTGAGCCGGGTAGTGTAAGTGGAGTAGAGGGTGGGTCATTGTGGTGGATGTCGGTGCGGAGCTGGTAGCTTTAGGAGCAGGCTGGTCAGAGGAGGTCCAGAGGAGCCAGGGGGGCGAGTGTGTGCACGTAGGCCGGGGTAGGAGTGCCCTGAGCCGGGTAGTGTAAGTGGAGTAGAGGGTGGGTCATTGTGGTGGATGTCGGTGCGGGGCTGGTAGCTTTAGGAGCAGGCTGTGGAACTTAGCCCCAGCCTTGGTGAGTTTTCCCCGGCCCTGATGAGTTGGGGACCGGGGTATTGGGTTTAGGAGCTGGCTGTGGAACTTAGCCCCAGCCTGGGTGGTTCTTTGTAGGTTCAAGTATTGTCTGTTTATCTTTCAGAGTGACACTGGGAAGGACCAAAGGCAGGAGATGGCACAAGAAAAAAACAACCCAGACTCAGACCCAGACTATGTGGGTGATGAAGATTTAGATGAGCTCCCCCATCCAAATATATGGCTGACACAAAAGTCGGATACAAGTCTTGCTCCTGCTTCTAGTGCACCGGGAACCAGCCAGCAAGGTAGTTCTTCATACACCTCAGAGTTGCATTCAGAGAATGGTCCACGAAGAGGAGACCCACAGCGGACAAGTTCCATAAATTACTGCTTTGTCTGCGGTAAGCCCCAGAAGAAAATATCGAGACATCTTAAAACACACAAGACCAATGCAGAGATTGTACAAGTCTTTTCCCTTACTGATGTCAAGGAGCGCAACAAACGGATTGAAAAAATTAGGAATAAAGGGAACTTTTTACATAATCAAGCAGTATTACAAAGTGGGAAAGGGCAATTGAAAGTGAAGCGACGATGCAAAAAAAAAGCTTTGGATGGAAAGTTTATTCACTGCATGTATTGTCAAGGCATGTTTCTCCGCAAAGAACTATGGAGGCATACTCGCAGGTGCCCTCACAAACCCGAAGATGCAAACCAAGAAGAGACGTCTGGAAGGAGAAGGATCCTCGGCTCTGCATCAGCTCAGGATGCCGCCTTATGTGCGCAAATCTCGGGTGGGGTTTGGAAGCTTCTCAGTGTTATGAACGTGGATGAAGTTGGATCAGTTGTGCGAAATGACTTCTGTATTCTCCAGTTTGCCCAGTCACTTTACAACATTCATGGACAGGATACAACAAAGTATGAATACATAAGACAAAAACTGAGAGAAGTGGGACGTCTGCTGCTGTGCTTGCGGACAGATTTCTCTGTGCCGACCCTGGAAGATGCTGTTAGGCCTGCAAACTTTGAGAAAGTGGTACAAGCGGTCAAAAAGGTAGCAGGTTTTAATGATGACAATCTTTCGTACAAAACCCCGAGCCTTGCTCTTAAACTCGGCCACACACTGAATAAGATCTGCGACATCATCCACTGCCGGGGCTTGATGGCAGAAGATGAGAAGCTGGTGAAGTATACTGAAACATTTAAGAAGTTGCTCAGTACCAAGTGGAAAGAATATGTATCTCACAATGCCCTTAACACACTGAGTGATGCCAAGTTTAATAAACCGTTAACCTTACCATTCACTGAAGATGTTGTGAAACTTCACAAGTTTTTGGAAAAGGCAGCAGAAGAGGCCACAAGCAAACTGCAAGAAACAGATGATGCTCAAACTTATGCCCGTCTTGCCATGGTGTTGCTCACACAAATCATTGTGTTCAACCGTCGGCGAGCTGGAGAGGTTTCCAAAATGCCTCTGAAACATTTTCTGGAGAGGGATAATCAACAACTTCATGCGGATGTAAGCCTTGGTTTATCGGACACAGAAAAGAAGCTCTGCCGGTATCTAAGTCGCGTGGAAATTATGGGTAAAAGAGGGAGAAAAGTTGCAGTTCTTCTCCCCCGACCTGTTGTCAATGGTCTTACACTACTCACAAATAAGAGGAAAGAATGTGGTGTGTCTCCCTCAAACCCATTCTTATTTGCACGACCCAAAGCACCAACCCATTATAGAGGAAGTGACTGCCTGAGACGTTTCTCCACACAGTGCGACACAAAGTACCCCGAGCACCTCCGGTCGACGGGTCTCAGGAAACATGTGGCCACGCTATCTCAAGTCTTAAACCTCCAGGAGAATGAGCTGGATCAGGTGGCAGACTTCCTTGGACATGATATCCGCGTACACAGGGAATTCTACAGACTGCCTGTTCCAACAACACAACTTGCAAAGATATCCAAAGTATTGCTTTTAATGGAGAAGGGATCCATTTCCTCGCTAAAAGGAAAGACGCTGGAGGAGATTGAACTTGAAGGTTTGTTAAATGTATCTCTTATCTGGGTGTGCATGTAGGGCCGGGGTAGGAGTGCCCTGAGCCGGGTAGTGTAAGTGGAGTAGAGGGTGGGTCATTGTGGTGGATGTCGGTGCGGAGCTGGTAGCTTTAGGAGCAGGCTGGTCAGAGGAGGTCCAGAGGAGCCAGGGGGGCGAGTGTGTGCACGTAGGCCGGGGTAGGAGTGCCCTGAGCCGGGTAGTGTAAGTGGAGTAGAGGGTGGGTCATTGTGGTGGATGTCGGTGCGGGGCTGGTAGCTTTAGGAGCCGGCTGGGGATCTTAGCCCCAGCCTTGGTGAGTTTTCCCAGGCCTGGTGGCTTTAGGAGCGGGCTGATTGAATTGAATCCCCCTTTTGTTTTTAGATGAAATTCCCATCAGTGCAGATGAGGCCGAAGAGGAGAGTCACAGTGACTCGGGGGACTCTGCTGAGAAACAAGCGGCAACTGTGGTTATAGATGATGACCCGATCGACATAGCTGATGGAGATACCTCTGATTTTGAAGGCAAGTTCTTCTGTTTACTCTTGTAGTAGTCTTGCTCTGACTTATTCACATTGTTTTGTTTAAATTAATTCCTAATTTTCCTTTTCAGAGGCAGCACAGAGGCCTGCAAAGCAACCTGGACCAAAACGCAGAGTGACAAAAAGAGCATGGTCAAAGACTGAAGAAGCAGCTGTAATGCGGCATTTTAAAAAACACATCAAGAGAGGAAAACTGGCCACAAAAAATGAAGTAACTCAGTGTAAGCAAGCAGAAATGGCCTTAAGTCAGAGAACACTGCAGAATATAAGAGACTTTGTGAGAAATCGTGGACTAGCACATAAAAGACAACTAAAGGTAAAAGATGGATAAGCATGGAGTGTATGTATGAAGAACATTAAAACTTTTCCAGCCTCTAATTGTGGTTCATCCATCCATCCATTTTCTCCCACTTGTCCGTTGCCGGGTCGTGGAGGCAGCCGTTGGAGCTGCCCAAATCACATAGCACCAGTCCCCTATGGCTCCTCCTGCAGGTGGTGGGTCCACGGAAGGACGGCCTCATGGTTCCAAACGGGCCTGTTGGTCTCTCATAGGGGAATTGTGGTTCAGTTATGTTTAAAGTCCTCATAATTCATCTTTGGTCCTCATGAACCACCTTCTGGTCGGTGGCTGTGTATAGACAACCGTAGCTGATACAAGGATGTTAAATAGACCTAAATTTTTTTCAGATTTTTTACAGTTAGTCTATCCAGAGCTTATCTCTCTAGGACCTTGGGAAACCATAGTCCTCTTAAACCACACCAGGGTTGGTTTTTCCAAAAGGTCAACATAAACCATAAAACCACGTATGTGTGTGTGTGTGTGCGTGTAGAAGGTAAGGGATAAGTGATGCTATCTGGTTACAGGTGTGAGATATTGACTCAAGCATTAGAACATTGTGTGTCTGTGCCTGTCATATAAGCATGGAGAACAGAACATAGCTGTCAGATGACTTGAGAACCTGAATTGTGGAATAACATCGTCAGCATCAAGGTTATAAGTCTATCTCCAGCGATAGACAGATTTAATGGAGACATTTCAGGGGTGCCAACAGTTTCGTCCATGACTGTAGTTCATACTAACATACATAAATATTTTGGGTCAAACTCAGGACCTTCTTTCTGGCTAGAGAGCTGGCTGCTTAGGAACTTTCACCGCCTAAGATAAAACAAACTTCGATAGCAGTGCTTTAGAAATGCCACATTTTGTCCGCTCTTTTCTTTTCCAGTACGTGTACTATCACAGTGATTTTCAGCTCGAGAGTCAATGACAATTTGTTCAGTCGTTGTCGAGCTTTGAGGACGCGCTGAAAAGCCGGTACGAAAAAAAAAAGAAAAAAAAAGGAGAATCAAATGCTTTTATTGTGTTTGCTGTTTACAAGGACAGCTCATCACAGTCGTAGTATCACTCTTCTCATGTTGTCAAATTGGCTCAAACGCCGCGCTTGTTTAAAATGGCAGCGCATTAGGGGCGCGCTGACGGGATGGCAGGTAACGGCGCAGTTAATTAAAAGAGCCTTGGAAGTTTGCTCCTATAAATAAATGCGCGGTTTGCTTTGGAGATAGTCGCCGTGGACGCAGATGTGCATTTTGTCTGTGTTGTTGAAGCGGGTTTTAAATAGAAAGTCTTTGTTGTCGCCGTGGAGGCTTCGGAGGAGGATATTGCTCGACTTGTGGAAATGGGGCGACGCGTATGACTGACTGACCTCAGGCTGAACCTTCTCTGCCTGTCAGCGCCATTAGACTGTACAGTATGTTCCTTTGTAAGAGCGAGGAGATATCGCCATGGATATGTGCTATAAAGAAAGTCAAGTCACAAAGATCCTACTGCCTTTCTCTTACTCTTTACACAACAGAGATTACTAGAACCATATGAAACTATAGTCTGGCAGTCTCCGCAACTCGAACTGATGGCGCCCATACGAAGGGCCTATCTCACCGGAGAGAGTTTAGGAGGACAGCCAGTCACGAACTGAATGCTCAGCGGCCTAGGGACTAGTTGGAGACTGACTCGAGTCGCCGCTGGTCACCGAGGTGTGTCTGATGCGTCCCCTGGCAATAAGGCCTTCAAAGACTTGAAAAGCTCGCCATGTGGTCTGCGTATGGTCTCTGAGAGGTCTACGTGGTCTCAAGCAGCTGCCAAGTGTTGACTATTTGTGGTCCTCAACCTGTCAGACTTTTCTTTGACGTCCCTGCAACGTCTCCGAGACCTGTCGGATTCCAGAGAGATCTCAAAGAGGCTCCATACGACTCTCCTTGGTATCCGACAGGTCTCGGAGACGTTGCACTGACGTCACAGAAACGTCTCAAAGGTTGATGACAGCAAACAGTATTCGCGACACAACCGCTTGAAACCGCGTAGACCTCTCAGAGACCATACGCAGAGTCTCCATGCAGTCTCCGCTGAAATCAAAGCTGTTTGTTTTCCCCCCGAGACTCGCCTTATGTCCAGGGGACGTCTCGGGGATATCTCTGTGACCAGCGGCAACTCCAACTAGTCTCCAGGCCGGTGAGAAGGGCCTGTTATGATCTGGGGTCGCTGCAGTTGGTCAGGTTTAAGTTCAGCAACACTATGCGCCCAAAGAATGAGATCAGATGGACATCCTGAAAGACCAGGTTGTTCCATCAATGGATTCCTTCTTCCCTGATGGCACGGGCTTCCAAGATGACAATGCCAGGATTCATCTGGCTCACATAAGTAGTTCAGAGAGCCTCATTTCCACACATGGATCGGCCGCCACAGAGTCCAGATCTTAACCCCTTTGAGAATCTTTGGAAAGTCCCGGAGAAGGCTTTGAGTTATCCATCCATCCATCATCCATTTTCTTCCACTTGTCCGTTACCGGGTCGTGGGGGCAGCTGTTGGAGTTGCACCAGCCCCTGTGGCGCCCCCTGCAGGTGGTGGGTCCACAGAAGGACGGCCTCATGGTTCTAACCGGGCCTGTTGGTCTCTCATAAGGGGCTTCTGAACCGCTCTTTCTCTGACCCGTCACCTAGGACCTGTTTGCCATGGGAGACCCTACCAGGGGCTCAAACCCCTCCACCACGTTAAGGTGACGGTTCCAGAAGGGGGCTTTGAGTTATGTCCGCCTAATTTCAACATAACGATCAATTGCTCCTCCACAAAACTGTCCTAAAATGTCCATTATTTCCAGAGACAACCCTCTGCAGAGACGCTGTTTATCATTTCACAGATTTTTTTTTGTTTTGTTTCCAGGGCAGATTGGAGGACCGGCGTGGACAGTGCGGTTTTGTTGTGTTGTTGCCCTGTTTTCGGCTCCTCATTTATTCAAAAGCTGCGCGGCGCCCGTGTGCCGACCCGTCTCGCTCGATCGCGCCGCTCTCTTCTCCGCCTCGCTCTTATTGGCCGTAATGAACGGGGGGTGTCGCTCCGAACACTGATACGTTTCTCCTCCAGACGCCGCTGCCTCCCGCTTCCTGTCGATTGAGCCGCGGGGACCGGGGCGAAAACAGGACGCCCCCGACTCGCTATGACTGGAGCCCATTGTGTCCCATTATGGAGACAGTGTGAGGAACACAAGGGACGTTTGTGCTCATGACCAGACAAGTGCCCGAGGAACATATGACAGATTAACTGCACAGAGACGTATAGTTGCAGCTATAGTTTATCATCTATATATAGGTTGTGCTGTAGATTGTGGCATCCAACATATAATTAAGCACCAATACATCTGAACTAGAGCAGAAGATTAGATAACAAGGACTTCAGGCGAAACACAATAGGTGAAAAAAATGACTTTAGTTTTCTCTCTTAACATCTTAGTTTTAATGTCAAAGTAAAAGATATAGCAAACTCTTTGAATTTTGTCCTGATGTCCCTAAAAGTTCAACATCCAGCCGTCAGCCGTAACATCTCCATTCACAAAAAATGTCTTTCCTTTGTAGAAGATACCAAGCAGCACCTACACACCACATGTTCAGTTATCTAAAGACAAACATTCATGTCTTTAAATGTATTCTTTCCCCTTAAAGCAGCACTAAGTAACGTGTTTACCTTAATAAATCCTTCCCGTAGTCCCTCTGGGGGTAATACAAGTGTTAATGGGATGATTGGGGGGGTCTTTCATCTCCCCCTGGTGTCTCTGGCCAGAAAACCATGCTTGCAACTTGACTGCCACCGGGTCGGAGCCACCAATACACACTAATTAATACAACCACGAAAAAGAAGCTAACAGGCTAACGGGCAAAGCTAACTGCGGGCAAGCGCCACTTTAAACAGTATTTACAGCCAAGTTTGAGTGAAAAAAATGATCTCCATTGTGTAATTGGATGAACAATATCCCTCTGTCCCTTTGTATTTTCTGTCAGCGTAGTATTTACTCTCCAAGACATTTAATGAGTAACATGACCTCTAGGGGCAAGAGTTACTTAGTACTGCTTTAATCTGCGGTGTCTCGCCTTCATCAATATTTAACAGCATGGGAACTGAACAAAACATAAATGTCAGGTACTATGTAATGCTACTAAGGATATAACTAATGTATTCAACACGTGTCATAGTTATTAGGGGTAGGCCGAGATACAAATTCCTCGGCCTACCCCTACATTATTGTCACTGTGTAATGTCATGATTTTGGGGGTATTTTTAAGGCTTTTTTCTTTTTTGTAAGAAGGCTGCATAAAAATATGCGGGGCAAGTGAGGACGGAAAAGGTCAGTCTAACTAAAAAGCGCGTCAGTGTCTGGCACAGACTGTTGCTAAGTTAAGTCAAAAGAGCGTTTGTTAGATCTGTGTGTCTAAATATAAGTCTGTATCTCGTCTTCTGTTCTTTAATCTTTTAAGCTTTAAACCCTGTTTAATAAACACATATTCCAATTGCAATGTTAATGCCTTCAATCATAGGAAGATTATGACAGCCCAATTTATTAGCCGTGTTCAAATATAAAACTACATTATGTGAAAAAATTGTCTTAAAGCAGTACTAAGTAACTCATGTCCCTAGAGGCCATAAGCGCCACTGCAGGTGTCGTAGCATGTTGCAGATGTTTTTTGTATCATTAAATGTGAGAGTAAATACATTGTGCCACAACTCAAAGACACAATGGAGATTATTTTTTTCACTCAAACTTGGCTGTAAACACTGCTAAAGTGGCGCTAGCCCACAGTTAGCTTTGCTTGTTAGCCTGTTAGCTTCTTATTTGTGATTCCATTAGTGTGTATTGTGCCTCCGCCTTGTAGGCAGGGAAATTGCATGTGTGGTTTTCTGGCCAGAGACACCAGAGGGAGATGAAAGACCCCCCCAGTCATCCCATCAACACTTTAATAAATCCCTTTCGTAGTCCCTCTGGGGGTAGTACAAGTTACTTAGTACTGCTTTAAGACTCAGTGAGATAAGTTATAAAGAAAAGAAAAAAGGAATTTTCAAAGACTCTGATATCAGTAAAATCTTAACATTTCCCATCCCTATTAGTCTGTTAATTTTGTTACGAACAATGCAATATAATGGCTTCCTACAATGAAAACATATGAACAAAAAATGTGTCAAAATCTTGTCTCGTTCTCTCGTGTCTCGTGAGATTAATATCTCGGCCCATCCCTAAAGCAGAAAAAAAAAAAAAGTAAAAACATAAAAAATCCACAGTACAAAAATCTTGTGGCACTAGATCTTGGCCCATCCCTAATACGTATAATAACAGTGCTAACATGTGCCTTGAGACCAAGTGGCTTTCGTCTCGGTTGAGAAAACCTGGGAAAGGCCAGACTAATTAAAACGGCACACAGACATGGGGTGAGTCTTTGGCAGCTGCAACTTCTCACTTCAAGACTAGAGCTGCAAACCGGCTCGATTACCAAGATTGAGCCGGTGAACTTGAAGTCCAGCCTGAGATCTTCCACAAATATACATTGCGTCTAAAGAGAAAAACAAATCAGCCTCATTTAAATAACACGATAAATTACCTTCCTCGGCTTTTCTCGTTTGCTCGTGAGACGTCGAGCCTCTTCAGCTCTCATCCCCGCTCTTCTCGTTACAGCCTCGCAGTCGTATAATTACGCTCCCCCTTTTCAGTCGACCGCTGCCCGGAGCCGGCGAATCTCTCCCAGTCTCACCCTCTCCTCTCGTAAACAGCAGACAAATCGGCCGGCGTTGTTTGTCTGCACAAGTCTGAGTGTCTCCTCCCGCGGATCAGATAACTCTGTGAGAAATGGCCTTTTTAGAGCCTTCAAAATCTGTGTAAACCAAGACCCACTTAGAAAGTACATTAGCGCAAGATTCGGATTCCCTCAACGGCAGTTTGGGGTTCAGTCCGGGTTATGTCAGAAAAGGTCACGACACACGAGCCGAGACTGCAATCTGGGCAAATCGCAAACTCTTATGCTAACCCTGTAGTTCCGACGTCTACTTGGTTTTAAACACACCTTGAGCTCTCTCTTGCATTTTGTTAAGTACCGTAATTTCCGGACAATTGAGCACACCTGAATATAAGCTGCACCAAGAAAGTTCACAAAGAAAAAAAAAGGTGCATATATGTATATATATAAGCCGCACTGGTCTATAAGCCTCGCTGTTACAAGCTCACTGGAAGCGCCGTCAGTGCACTGGAAATACTGGACTTTTCTCTTCGTGTGTGGTCAAATATTTCAAGAGAACGGGTGCCTGTTAGAGCTGCAGAACATCCAGAACCAGGAAATATAACTATATTAGTCCAGTGCTCCGGTCCCTGCACTGGCTTCCTGTCACTCAGAGAATAGAATTTAAAGGTCCTATATCATGCAAAATCGACTTTTTGGAGCTTTTAACCATGTTGTTATGCTATTTCCTTATCAAAAACACCCCCAGAGTGGTTTTTGGATTCATTCACGCAGTTCTCAGTAATCCTCCTGAATCCTGCGCTCTGAGCAGCTGCTCCGCCCTCTCCTGGTAAACGACTGGCATGTTCAGTTGTGTCGTCACAGCGGAACGGAAGTGCTCGACGTCTGTAATCTAATGCCTTACGGCATGATTTTTATTTGTAAAACAATTTTTTTCATTATTTCTGTCGTAAGAAAAAATAAATAAAAAAAAAAAAGGAAAAAAAAAAAAAAAAAAAAAGGAAGTGCCTGACGCTGCGCTGCCCCTGTACCGAAAACAAACGCTCCCCCTGAGCGTCCGAACGGTCTGAACAGATGTCATGTCATGTTGCACCGAAAGTTGTGAAGAGGGAGCTTTTTCTAACCTACTCTGGAGTCTGGACACCTGTTCTTTTTTCTTACCCAACGATAATGTCACGGAGAAAACCGCGTTTGGCTGCGAGGACTGGACTTTATTCAACCGTCCTAAAGAAGAGGCCATAGAAGTTGGCATTTCCCTCCGGGATTCAGCGACTATCAGCCAGAATAGTGTTTGTCTGAGCCTGTCGCTGATGGATGCTTGGTGAACCTTGGCCAGAATCAAAGTGGATTAACTTTTATAACCAGCGCAAATCCCATACTGGAAACATCAGAGAGGTGAGTCGATCAAAATGCATGTTAGCGTGTGTGTTAGCCATTTAGCCATGAAGCTGTGTTGCACATGTTAACTCCTTATAACAGCATCATGAAATAACTTCACTTTTTGCTGTGATATATATATTTCTACTACTGCTAAAGTTGTATGAGCGGCGAGAGGGGGCGGAGTTAACTGAATCCAAGCGTTTTGTCTTCCGGGTTGGAAAAATACCTCCAGAAAATACTAATATTTATCACAAAAATGAGTGCTCCGTAGTGGTAGAGGTACAGTATATCATATAAAGGCCTATACTTTACTTTGGAATGGCTTAAAATAGCATGATACAGGTCCTTTAAAACAGCTCTGCTTGTGTACAAGTCGTTTCATGGTTTAGCACCAAAGTCCATCTCTGACATGTTAGAGCCGTATGAACCATCTCGGGCCCTGAGAACTTCAGGGAGGGGTCCCCTGGTGGTTCCCAGAGTCAGGACTAAACACGCTGAGGCTAAAGCTAAAATCTGGAACAGTCTTCATGAGGATGTGAGACAGGCCTCAACTCTGACAATGTTCAAATCCAGGCTGAAAACAGCTCTTTTTACCCGAGCAGATGAAAACTGAAAGTGTTTTATCTGCACTCTTGCCTTTTACTGTAATTGATACATTTTTATGTTGATGTTTTAATGATTGATTTGATCTGTTTTCTTGTAATTTTAGGCAACTGTGGAGCACTTTGAATGTGTATGAATTGTGCTCTACAAATAAACTTGCCTTGCTTTGTTTCCTCCACGCTGCTCTTAAACAAATGTGTCCCCTGGTTTGCTAACCCTAGCTTGTAAACTCCACTATCCTTAAGGTTAGCGCTAAGGTAATGGAATGGTGAGGTGTAACCCTTCGGGAGTGTGGCCGTGTTCAGAGCCACGCCCGGCTCAGGATGTCTGCGCTCACTCTCCTGGTCCCCTGGAGTTCCCCGTTCGAAGCTGCTCTGAGCTCGGGCTCGAGGGGAATCGCTCGAGGCTGACTTTTGATGTACAGCCCTGTGAGGCAACTCCTGTTGTGATATTGGGCTATACGAAACCACTGATTGATGAATTTAACCTGACATTCGCTTAATAATATTTCAGAGGTGAGAGAATTAATCACATTTATTTTCCACCCAAAGCCACAGGCGCGGGAGGGCATCCTGCTGCCCCCAACCCGGTGTGCAGTAAACACCGCAGACAGAGGTAGAGGGAAATTTGCGGAGGATATATTAACAAGTAGTAATAATAGTAAATACTGACCTTTCCTTGAGATTATTGTTGATTTCATTATTTGATACCGTTTGAAATTGTAAGGACAAGTGGACTGATGACTGTTTGAGTTCATCAAAGCTATGACGGGATCGTAGGAAATCCAGCTCCTGTTTTTGTTGAGAGATGTTGAGGACTCGCGACCTTTAGAGTCTTTTGCTTTGGTAAATCTGACCGTTTACTCTTTGCCCGGTGACAGTTCGGGAAAGGTCGCAGGAAACGGATTACACCATTTGACCCTTGAAATGGTTGTTGTTTCATCCAGTTTTTTATACCAGACTTGAAGACAGAAAGTGGTCACGTTTAGAATCATAGTTTGGTTGTTTTTATGCGTTGTTCATGGCATTGTTTAGTCTTTTTGTGAGAAAGGTCAGAGAATTTAACCTGGAACCGCTTTGCTGTGATGCATGAATCCTTTAAAGCAGTACTAAGTAACTTGTTTACCTAAATAAATCCTTCCCGTAGTCCCTCTGGGGGTAATACAAGTGTTAATGGGAGGATTGGAGGGTCTTTCATCTCCCCCTGGTGGCTCTGGCCAGAAAACCATGCTTGCAACTTGACTGCCACCGGGTCCGAGCCACCAATACACACTAATAGAACCACGAAGAAGAAGCTAACAGGCTAACGGGCAAAGCTAACTGCGGGCTAGCGCCACTTTAAACAGTACTTGCAGCCAGGTTTGAGTGAAAAAAATTATTTCCATCGTATAACTGGATGTACAACACCCCTCTCTCCCTTCGCCTTTTCTGTCAGCGTAGTATTTACTCTCCAAGACATTTAATAAGTTAGAAAGTCGTAACTTGCTACGACACCTGCAGTTGCGCTTATGGCCTCTAGGGGCAATAGTTACTTAGTTCTGCTTTAAGGCGTGGACACTGTAGACCAGTTTCACCTTGTGTTCAAGTCTATATTTTGCCATCGCACTCCTCGTGTGGTGGTGTGAGTGTGATTGTGTCACTTTTTGATTTTCACTTGTCTTTAGAAAGAACCAATCAGGATCTTCTCTGCTCAACTCAAATCAAGTTATGAGCTTAAAATGTTCACCATCACTTCATCAGGTTGTGTCTTAAAAGCAGTGATGCCAGTACTGAGTTGTTTAACAACGAGTTACTGTACTTTTTTCAGTAAAGAGTAATCTAAAGCATTACTTTTCCCAAACTAGTAATCAGATTAAAATGACTGTTTCAAGCCACTATTCTACTATACTATACGGTCATTATTCCTTAGGAAAAATATGCTTGTTTTGTATGCGACAAGTCACATTTTCAGCCTAAAGAAAACTCACGACATAAACAACAATAGAGTAGAGAGAAATATGTCACTCTTCTGAAGCTATGGCAGTTTGCAGATGTTTCTGATGTGGCGAGGTGTTGTCAGCAGTTGATTAATGTAACTAATAAAGTAACTTGTAATCTAACTTCATTTCTTTTAAAATCAAGCAATCAATAAAGTAACTAAGGTACTTTTTAAAGGAATAATCAGGAATCTGTAATCAGATTACTTTATTAGTAAGTATAAGTAATCTGTGGCAGCACTGCTCAGAAGTAACCAAAGTGTTTGAAGTGTATAAAGTTGTGTCCAGTTTGTAAGTGCTGTAGAAAACCCCAACCAAAGACCGGAGTGTGAGCCTTCGAACAAATGTGGGATTATTTGTCGTTGCAAAATGTCATTCTGTCTGAGTTTTAAGTTTTAAAATCCTCCAACGTAAGAGCGGTTGGAGAAGCCTATCGTCACAGATTGTTGCATATTATTTTCAAATGTCATCCCCAGGGTGAGGCCAGCTTTAGTCGCTTAAATCATACTCTTAAAATCCATTTAGTTTCAGTCAATACAACTCTTTTCTTTCCGCCATATGCCAATCTTGTTTCAGAGGAATAGAGTCAAAACCAGACTTGGAGACACTCATCCATGCGTTTGTCTCCAGCAGGTTAGACGACTGTAACGGCTGCTCACTGGCCTTTCTAAACGAGCTGTTAGAGCTGCAGAACATCCAGAACGCTGCTGCTCGAGTCCTGACAAGAACCAGGAAATACGACCATATTAGTCCAGTGCTCCGGTCTCTGCACTGGCTTCCTGTCACTCAGAGAATAGAATTTAAAACAGCTCTGCTTGTGTACAAGTCGTTTCATGGTTTAGCACCAAAGTCCATCTCTGACATGTTAGAGCCGTATGAACCATCTCAGGCCCTGAGAACTTCAGGGAGGGGTCTCCTGGTGGTTCCCAGAGTCAGGACTAAACACAGTGAGGCTGCGTTTCAGTTTCATGCAGCTAAAATCTGGAACAGTCTTCATGAGGATGTGAGACAGGCCTCAACTCTGACCATGTTCAAATCCAGGCTGAAAACAGTTCTTTTTACCCGAGCAGATGAAAACTGAAAGTATTTTATCTGCACTCTTGCTTTTACTGTCATTGATTAATTTTTATGTTGATGTTTTAATGATTGATTTGATCTGTTTTCTTGTAATTTTATGCAACTGTGAAGCACTTTGAATTGCCTTGTGTATGAATTGTGCTCTACAAATAAACTTGCCTTGTTTCCTCCACGCTGCTCTGATCAAAAGCTCGGCGTAGTCTGGTTCTCTGCAGGTGGAGAGAGGGGTTCGGCCACTTTCGAGCGTGCAATCCACACATTTTATCTCGACACCATGCGGACACCAGCGAGGGGAACCACTCTAGACGTGGGGGGGAAGAGCAAAGCAAACAAGCTGTAGGCACTCTCTCTGAACTCCGTTGGTTTTTATAAATGTACAAACAGTGTTGTGCGTGCATACAGAATACGGTTTGGAGGCGATTCCAAAGCCGGGGCGGTCCCCCAGACGCCGTTCCCCTGTGATGCCGCGGCGCCTTTCGATGGCCGCCAAACAAAGGGAATACATAACGCGCATCGCGAACAGAAGAGGGACCCGAGAGGGGCCGACGGGAATAGGCGAGGGGGGCGTTCATAATTCATCAGGTCCCGGAGTGTTGATGTGAGGCAGAGGAGCGTTTACAAGGTGCAGTGAAGATGTCGGCGGCGATTGACGGGCGGCTTGTCAAGACACCTCCGCAGAGGAGAAGGAGGGGAGGTGCTAAAAGTTAAAATCAAGTTTGACAGGGGTGTGGATGGAGTTACAGCAGCGCAGTGGATCCAGATGAGGACGGGCAAAAGTAGAGGAACCGTTTTATCGTCGTTGATTAAAGGTGACGGCACAAGCAAGCATGTGGAGAGATGAATTCATTACAAAGCTTGTTATTGTCCATCGGTCCATCCATTTTCTTCCACTTGTCCGTTGCCGGGTCGTGGGGGCAGCTGTTGGAGTTGCCCAGATCATATTGCACCAGCCCCTATGGCGCCCCCTGCAGGTGGTGGGTCCACAGAAGGACGGCCTCATGGTTCTAACCGGGCCTGTTGGTTTCTCATAAGGGGCTTCTGAACCGCTCTTTGTCTGACCCGTCACCTACGACCTGTTTGCCCTGGGAGACCCTACCAGGGGCACGAAGCCCCCGACAACAGAGCTCCAGGATCATTCAGGCTCAAACCCTCCACCACGTTAAGGTGGCGGTTCCAGGAGGGGGTATAAGTTTAATGCATTATTATTATTATCATTATTCATGTTGCTGCGAACAGGTTTCTTAGAAAAATAGTCTTGGGGGAAGAATCTAAGTCTCTTGGCCAGTCGGGACGCCGAACTCAATCCTCGATCAATCCAGTTGTTTTTGTATCGCACAACATCCCAGCCGATGCCTCGCAGGGCTTCCCAAATATTGCCGATGTAAGGCGCACAATATCCACGAGTTAAACTAAACCTCTCCCTTCCTTCCTCTGCTTCCGCCTGTATTCACAAACTGTGGTCGTCCTTTCCCACATTTTTTGCATTTACATATTTTCGCACTATGGGCAACGACGCGACTTAACGCCATCGAATGAAGCCCACGAGCCGAAACCTAAAGCGAGAACCGCCGCCTGAACCCCTGCCACGTTTCAAAGAAAGTCTTTCCTCTTGAGAATACTGTAAGCCCTTTTACTACAAGTGTGAAGAAGAAGAAAAATAAACGCGAAATGCTTCATCTGAAAAAACACTTGATTGCATTTCTTTCTATCGCCGCCATGAGTGAAAACTCTCTCCGTTCATCGCGCCCCAAGGTCACGCGGCGCTGTCAGAAAAACCCTCTTAGAAACGGCGCCCGTGATGCCATTTCTCTCCCTTCGACAGGCTCGGCGACTCATTATTGGCATCATTTTCCCAGCTGTGGAGCGAAATGTCCTGAAAACGAAGGGCGCGGTGATGGAGGGTTTAACAAATGGCCGTTTCGCCGTCTCATCTGCATACGACTGGAGCGGCCGACCAAACACCCCCATAGCTGTTTTTAGTTTAGGTTTTTTTTCAGTAGATAAAGTCCGCGGGAGCCTCATCGGTCTCTCGCCGCGCGTCGGTGACCTCTGCGCCGGGTCGGAGCAGGTGAAAATAAAGGGCGAGAATATGAGCTCCAGGAGGTATGTCTCTGCAAAAAGGAAAAAAAAAACACACTGGGGGAAAAGAGGAACTTGAAAGTCCCACGTCGAGCACAGCCGCTGACTTCTGCCACCGCGGGTCAGCGGCGCTTCTTCAAGGAATCATAATGTCAAGTATTTAGTATGCCGGGCGGGAGGGGGGGAAGGAAATGCCCTCGTAAAACTTTGCAAATGTCAAATATTAGCAAAACTTCTCATCTGCGCTAATTACAGAATACTGAATTGCTCCGGATGACTCCACAGTCCACAAAGTGAAATTGTTGTGAATCTGTTCTTCACTGGAGTAGCATTTTTTCGTTGAGAACTTATTACTTTTCCTCCACTCCATCTGAAAGATAATTATGATATGTTCTACCTATTTTAAGCCGTTTAACCACTTAACTGCCACCCTAGGGTTAGGCTAGGAGAATATCCCGATGACCTCCCTGTTCATTCCATGTGAATGTTAAAGCAGTACTAAGTAACGTGTTTACCTTAATAAATCCTTTCCGTCGTCCCTCTGGGGGTAATACAAGTGTTAATGGGATGATTGGGGGGTCTTTCATCGCCCCCTGGTGTCTCTGGCCAGAAAACCTTGTTTGCAACCACCGGGTCGGAGTCACCAATACACACTAATAGAATCACGAAGAAGAAGCTAACAGGCTAACGGGCAAAGCTAACTGCGGGCTAGCGCCACTTTAAACAGTATTTACAGCCAAGTTTGAGTGAAAAAAAATATTTCCATTGTTGTTCCATTGTCCAATGTTCAGCAAAAGGTTGTAATTGAAATCTCTAAATTATTTTTTTTTTCCCCTATTCACCTGCAGCCTCTCGCCTTCATTTGAGTAATTTGAACTTATCATATCAAGTAAATTTAACTCAAATCCAGAACAAGACCATTTTACTTCCAGGTTTCGCCCTGTTTATGTGTAGGATTTCTCTGTATTCTCCTGCTTCCCTTGCCAACAGAAACATGCACAATAGGGTCCAATCTCAGTGGGATTTCCCTGGTTAAATAAAAAAGGACGTACATGTTAAAGAGAAAAACAGCAGTAGCACATTCTGTCTCCATGACCGTCTGGAACTGTTCCCTGTGTAACCTGCTCGTAAACGTTGTGATGGCGGCGGTTTTGTGACACGTGTTTTTTTTCCGCGCCGGAGGCAGAAGTGTCGGGTCAGAGGTGAGCGCGGCGCCGCCACGTGGGCCGCATGTGTCGATTAGAGCCGCGGCCCTCTGAAGACATAAGTGCGCGGTTACCGACGGTGATGTTTTTTTCAAAGCGCAGATCGAGTGGTATTAACCTTTCCCCGCCCTCGGCTCGGCTGTCGTGGGGGGGGTTTCCATGGCGACGGGAGTCAGGGCCCGGAGCGGGTCGCCGTGTGCTTTTTTTAAATCTCATGTTTTTAACTCGAGTCCAACATCATCGTCATCACAGATCTGCGGGGAAATCAGAGTTAGGAATTACATTTGGAAGTGCACATTTAGATCTTTGTTTCTCTCCTTTGGAGCTCAGTTTTACAAAATACAAATGGCAGAGACTAACTATGGGCCTTAGGTGGACTGCACTGGAAAAAGTGCCATTTTATCTTACATCAAAATGCATTAAGAGTGTGGGAATTATCTGCTGATTTTGAGAAGGTTTAGACCAGGGGTGTCTCTGTGGGCCAACATGAAGAAGCTCATGTGGGTCACGGGCCAAACACGAGTGCAAAGACAGAAGATGAAGATCTGGTCTGGTCTGGTCTGGTCTTTGATTAGATAAAACCTCTTCATGACAATTCAGATTATGTTTGTAACTTTTCAAGTGAAAAAGGTAATTTGTCAAGTGTGATTTCTTCTTGTTCCATTTGCATTAGCATTTTTATCTCATCTTAGATTAGTTCATCATAAAAAATTCAACATAAAGATCCTTTATTCAAGAAATGTTAAGTCATTTATCTCATGTAAGAGGGTTATTTTTCTTGTGCTGGATTTTAATAACTGTTCTGATCTGGGGTCCAGATCTTGAGAATCTTTGGGATGTGCTGGAGAAGGCTTTGCACGGTAAGTAAGTGCTTTATTGTCATTGTACAACGAAATAGTTTTCAGGTGTTAGTCCTGAGCTGCTGCGGCTGAGCCGCGCTGCCACTGTGTCAACCTGACCCGCATGACCTTGGAGGTCGGGGAAACTGTAGCACTCGGAGTGGTCACACTCTCCCATCATCAGAACAAGACCTTGGTGAAGAATTAACACACAGCGCTGGATCTTTCTGTCAGGTATAAGTTCTTCTAACATATATATTAAATAAATAAAACACTGACCTCATGCTGCTCGTGTGACTCTTCACCTTAACTTATTAACTGGGTTCTGGATTAGGTCCAATACCAGTGAAAGTACACATTATGGAAAGCTGGAGTGGTATTTCAGATTGTACTTAATGGCCTACTATTATAAAATTGAGTAAAAATACAGGCTCTTCAATATTTCCTTCTGCAATTGTATTAAAATGTGTCGGTCACTTTTAGCTTGTCCTTTTGCTTCGCTAAGGTCGAGAACAAATCCATAAGTCCGTGAGATCTATGAGAACATTTTTAACAGAGCAGTGGCCTGTTATACCTCAGCGCCGCTTTTATAGACTTTTTTTCTTTTCCTTTCACCCTAATGGTCAGGCAGATGAAGTGTCTCTCTTAACAGATGGGCAGCTTTTTGCTCAGTGTGCGATTAACCCGTGTGAGCGCTCTGACCGAGCCGCTACCTAAATACGGCGGTGTAGTGAGCCTCTTTTTTTTTTCGGACATGGATTTGGTTCGAAGTTCTGCCTCGGGTTACAGAGTCAACGTTCTCATTTTAAGCAAAGACACAACATAGCTCCTTTTCTCTTAGCTGTGAGGCACTTTGAATTGCCGTGTGTATGAATTGTGCTCCACAAATGACCGTGCCTTTTAGAAACTAGAAGGTCTTCACTATAAACACATTTATGACATACAAATAAAGTCAAGTCTAAATCGCTTCCATATGGGTGTTTTTTCACAGCAGATTGTCCAGTAGATGTGAAAAACCGGCAGTCGTAGCTAGCGTTAGCATGTAGCATGATGCTAATATGAATATGTATTTATGGGCTGTTCGTGTCTCCATGTCTTTCTATCTTTATTGGGTCGAAAATTATATTTATTATTCAGCGTTTGTTAAACTCTTATCCCCCGCTTCAACCTTTCTCCAGTTCGGCTTTACACAAATCTAAAAGCTTCCGGGCTGGAGAGCAACAGTGCAATGCCTCATTTGAATGCTAAGTTGTTGCTTTTTTTTGTTACTTTTTCATTGCTTTTCTTGTCGGGTTTTCGCCTTATTTTTGTCGGGGTTTTTTTTTTTTGCTTTTTTGTTGAGTGTTCATCCTCATTTTCGTTGATGTTTTGACCCTTTTTTTTTTTTTTTTTTTCAAGAAGCTTTTAGATTTGGGTAAAATGTGCTCGGTTCAGGTGGGGGTTAAGAGGTTTAAGTAATTCTGGAGTAATGGGAGAAAGTTAAACGTCTTCCCCCTCTGATTGCTTTGAACATGATCATATATGGGCAATTCCAGGAGCTGTCAATACGCTGTGAGATCTTGATTCAATTTCTAACCCGAAAACTGGCAGGTAACGGATTAAAAACTCTTTTCATAACAGCGGGTGCTTGTTTTGGCACTAATTCAAAAAATAAGATTTGAACTTATAAAATATAATTGCCACGTGCGTTGACTCTGAGATCAAACCTCCAAATGTAAGGCAAGTTTATTTGTAGAGCACAATTCATGCACAAGGCAATTCAAAGTGCTTCACAGTCGCATAAAGTTACAAGAAAACAGATCAAATCAATCATTAAAACATCAACATAAAGTTAATCAATGACAGTAAAAGGCAAGAGTGCAGATAAAACACTTTCAGTTTTCATCTGCTCGGGTAAAAAGAGCTGTTTTCAGCCTGGATTTGAACATTGTCAGAGTTGAGGCCTGTCTCACATCCTCATGAAGACTGTTCCAGATTTTAGCTGCATGAAACTGAAACGCAGCCTCACCGTGTTTAGTCCTGACTCTGGGAACCACCAGGAGACCCCTCCCTGAAGTTCTCAGGGCCCGAGATGGTTCATACGGCTCTAACATGTCAGAGATGGACTTTGGTGCTAAGCCATGAAACGACTTGTACACAAGCAGAGCTGTTTTAAATTCTATTCTCTGAGCGACAGGAAGCCAGTGCAGAGACCGGAGCACTGGACTAATATGGTCGTATTTCCTGGTTCTTGTCAACCAGGAAATACGAAGTCTGTATTGAACAGACCTGTCCTTATTTTTTCCCACGTTTAGCCACTTAGCTCACATTGTTGTTCCTTTTTTTTTTTTTTTTTTTAACTTTTCTGTTGCATTTTCATCCTCGTTTTCTTTCTTTCTCTATTTCGACCCCTTTTTTCCAAGAAGCTTTTAAGATTTGGGTAAAGCCAGACCGGGGGGAAAATGTGCTTGGTTCAGGTGGGGGTTAAGAGGTGCAAATGTAAAGCAATGTGTTAACTCATAAACAATTTTTTTTTTTACTCAATACTGAAAAAAGTTCACATGAAGTGAAAGTAGTGTTTCGGTGTCTTCCATTTTCTATAAATTCGACCCATATCTGTAGCTTTGCTTTGTCTATAGCGAACTCCCAGTGTTTATCGCCGATATTATTTTCCGCACAGACGACTTTTCTCAATTTTTCATGGCTTACTTTGGCTTTAAACTAAATAAATTGCATATAGATTTCTTTGTAAGCTCTCAGTGCTGCCAGCTTATCTCTGTAATGGAATATTTATCTGCGGTGACTCGTTTCCCCTAGCAACCCGGGCCGCGTAAAACATTTTGTTATTTCCTGCTCTCTTTTTTTTTCATACAGGTTTAAAGCGATAGCGCAGATAAGGGATATTGCAGGAGGGGGGATTCCTTTCCTTACTCGGCGCGTTTGCGGCGGCCATATTTGGAAGGTGAAACGGAGGGACGCCGGCTGCTTACGCCTGATTCATGTCTCTGTCAGGCTTTCTGCTGAGCCCATCACTATCTCGGCCTGCGTGTTTATGAATACGTCCACGAGATGATATGAAAGCAATAAACACTCCACCGGATCAGGGGTATTTCGCCGCAGAATCGATGGGGTGATACGGTGTGGGTTTCTTTGACTGGGGAGTAGTTTAGTGTCACGTGTGGAGAGAAGACAGCCGGGGTTCTGCATAATATCCTCGTCACAAAAGGCCAAAGGATTTCAGCCTGCTCAGCGCTACTTCTGACCGGGCGATTCAGAAGTTCACTATAACACAAAGAGAATGAGCACTTTATACCCATTTGCCTTAATCTCTCAATAGCTAAGAATATCTTGTAGGCTCCAGGAGTTTTTCCTTGTAGACATGGCAAGGACAGACACGCTTTTGTGACCAGAGCTGCGGGGGAAAAACAAAGGTTAAAAAAACGCTTTCGATTGGCAAACATGCTAATCAGCGCGAGAAAGGAGAGTTTGGATATGGACGTCATGGAAACATCATGGAAATCATGGTATGAGCCGGCGTGTTGAGTGCGAAAAGGGAAGGCCCTTTACAGTGGAGATATCTTTTTTAGGTAACCCAGGATTAAAGCAAACTCTTGCCCTTAGAGGCCATAAGCGCCACTGCAGGTGTAGTAGCATGTTGCGGTTTATTACATATTAATTGTCCGTGAGAGTAAATACTACGCTGACAGAAAAGATAAAGGTACAGAGGGATATTGTTCATCCAATTACACAATGGAGATCATTTGTTTCACTCAAACTTGGCTGTAAATACTGTTTAAGTGGCGCTAGCCCAGAGTTAGCTTTGCCCGTTAGCCTGTTAGCTTCTTCTTTGTGATTCCATTAGTGTGTATTGGTGGCTCTGACCCGGTGGCAGGCCAGTTGCAATTGTGGTTTTCTGGCCAGAGACACCAGGGGGAGATGAAAGACCCCCCCCCAATCATCCCATTAACACTTGTATTACCCCCACAGGGACTACGGAAAGGATTTATTAAGGTAAAGAAGTAACTTAGTACTGCTTTAAAGTCCTGGTAGCAGCGTTACCCAGCCCTACTCTTGATGCAGTTTTAAAATAGTTACACATCAAAAGGAAACATACTTTTACCTGCAAGTTTAATTAGGATTTCTTCTTCTTCTTCATCCATTGGGATCGACTCCGACTCCTGGTGACCAAAGCGACTAGGCATTTCCATCTCATCCTGTCTCTTGCCATACCAGGATAGTTCTTTAGAGTCATTTTCCAGCCCATTGTCCATCCATCTTGTGTTAGGTCTTCCTCTGTCTCTCTTTCCCTCCACGTGCATCATGACTTTCACCAAACTGCCATCTGCTCTGATCACGTCTGTTCCTCTCTATCATGTTCATCAGATACATTTCCACTTGTCTTTCGTAGAAGCCTCTGCCACGCCCACCATTCAAAAGCCTCTATTCTCTTGCTGTCCGCCTTTTTCATGGTCCAGCTCTCGCTTCCGTAGGTTGCCACTGGAAAGACCGTTGTTTGGAATAACCTTGACTGGTTTTCGATACATTTTTATCTTTAAATATGTCGGTAGACTTGCTTAAAGCCATTCCGATTCTTCTGTGTATTTCTCGCATGCCGATAGATCATCATTGGAAATTATAGTCCCGTCATCCGTTGTCATGATCTTTTTTGTTGTCGTTTTCTTTACTTTGAGCTTAATTACAGTATTTACCATTACGAAAACCTAAGAAGCTAACATTTACCTGTGGCACGGAGCTGGCATTAAGTTCCAAGCCTACATAAATTAAAGCACAATTAAAACCTGTCCTCAATGTATCCGCCGGTCTGTATTGGGGGTGGGAACCTCTGGGTAGCTCACGTTTCGATACGCGATACGTGGCTCACGATAACGATTATCTCACGATACGCCGATACTGCGATAATCGATATATTGCACAGAAATAAGCTACGATCACAATAAAAAAAAAAAAACATGCTACTTTTAACATACTCCATATTATTCATCATTTATATTTCTTTTCATGTGCTTTGTACCTTTATAAATGATCCCTGACTTACACACAGGTCTATAGATCTGTCAGTGACTTCATTTACATTTAAATAAACAAGAAACCACAGTCCTGTTTAAAAAGTAATAAATCAACCCCAAATTTCTCTTCTTTATAAATATAAAAACTATCATTAAAAGTAATTTATTTGTGTGACAGTGTTTGGTCCAAGTGCTTATAACTGTAGTGCTGCCCCCTGCTGTCCTGACTGAATTCTTGATCATTGTTGGCCTCCATTGTCTGTGAAAACAGTGGCGCACTGCTGCCTCATTAGTATGCATGACGTTGCTCATTAATATGCATGACGTCATCAAAAGTATCGATATCGGAATAAAAAGTATCGGTATCGTATCGTCCCGCAAAATATCGCGATATATCGGAAAATCGATATATATTGTCACACTCCTAGTCTGTATACACTTCAAGATGGTGCCCTGGGTTCTGACGTTTGTGAAAGATCAGGCGCACAAGAGTCTTCCATAATGATAAAAAGGCTTTCCATCTTCACCAAGTTCTTTTCAAATTGAGGACGTCCCCCCCCCCCCTGAATATTCAGTTTTGCAGTGTGCGGCGAGGATAAAGCTGGCACTCTGAGCCTAACCTTTTGTGTGATGCCCGGACAGCGGTGTGCGGTGCCGGACCTGGCGCGGATAGGCAGCGCTTATCTCCTCTGTGAAAGCCGACCGGACAGAGCCAGAGCGCGGGGCAGGAGCGGTTCTGGCGTCCGGGGAAAGGTCACAGCAGCGGGGGTTAAATCCGGCCGTGTGTGGTCCGGGATGGGGGGCGCAGAGGAGGACTGCTGTCGGGCCCATTGTGGGGAGGGCAAAAGTTTCAATGGGCCTAGTATGTGATGTATTGTGACCTTTGTTGTACATTAGCATTCAAAGTACTCAAGTCATTTGAGACATCTTTATCTTTTCACAGGTGCCCTGAGGTCGGCGGATGAACGCAAGTCTGTGGCATGGAACTAAATTATACAAGAAGACAGGTGATTAAATCCATGTTTTTACAGCCAAGTTTGAGTAAAAAAAAAGTATCTCCATTGTGTAATTGGATGAACAATATCCCTTTGTCCCTTTGTCTTTTCTGTCAGCGTAGTATTTACTCTCACGGACAATTAATACATAAAAAAACGCAACGTGCTACGACACCTGCAGTGGCGCTCATGGCCTCTAGGGGCATGAGTTACTTTGTACTGCTTTAACAATACTTGGTTTAGGATACTGATACTTGAACAGTACTTTTTTTTTCGGTACCTGTACTACAACATTCGTCCTCTACAACCATAAAACATCAAAACGTATATCTAATTTATATCTAAAGAAAGACATTTCGATTGGACAAAAGTGTGGGCGGCACGGTAGCACAGTGGTTAGCGCTCGTGCTTCACAGCTAGAAGGTCCCGGGTTCGACTCCCACCTGGACGGGGCCTTTCTGTGGGAAGTCTGCATGTTCTCCCCGTGTCTGCGTAGGTTTCCTCCGGGTACTCCGGTTTCCCCTACCACTAAAAACATGTACAATAGGCCAGGATGAATGAGAGTGTGTTTGAGAGTGCGCATGGGGGACGACGGACGCAAATTAGCCCAACGCTACTACCCGGTGTGGCTTGTTTACATGCATGAGACCCATGTATGTTCATTAACATGCACTGTCCCGACCAAATAAACCAATAAATAAATAAAAATAAATATTTAATGGTACCAAGCACTAGCCTGGCCGTAAACTCGATTATCATTTCCCTACATGTTACGTCTGGGTCTGATCTCATTGGCCGCGTTACATCGGTTGAATTTCAACAGCGAGCGGGGGAGGCGGGCGTTGTCGGTGACATCAAGCGTTTGCGCCGCATTTGCTGGTTGTAGTTCGGCAATGGCGTCGGATACGAAAGTAAAGGAAGTTCTTCAATCCGTTCTGGCTCGGCTCCCAGATATTGAAATGGAAGCCTAGCGCTCCCCCCAAGAGTTATGATAGCTGCTTCACTCACACTAGCGAAAATCAGATCCAAGCGTTTCAAACTTTAAAAGGAGTTCATCCCTCCCACCTGAAAACGGAGCTCAAGTGTGAAGAGATCCAGACCCTCTGTACGAAATGAGTACGAGGGTCTGGTAAGACTAGGCTAACCCTTGAACTTGCCCTGACGAAGGCCTACAAGGGCCGAAAGGTGTAGGCAATGTTTTCATCAAAGGTCCTATAAACATTTATTTTAATTGAATGGCTCAGTTTTGTATCTTTTTAAAGTTTTTCGCTGAAGAGCACCAAAGAGATTTCTTGCATGATGGGCAGAACACAGTGGTTCGCTACAGAGCTGTGTCTGTTCATTGAGCAAGCGGCATATCAGAAACAATCTGGACATTTTGCCCCAAGGCATTGTGAGCACAGGCAATGATGTTCCTGCGAGCCACCAGATGCAAAACACAGATCAAGACTTTACGACTTCTGTCTTTGCAAACTTTTAATAACAATTTCTCGCACCGATGTGGACTCTTTATTTGTCAGTAATAAGACACATTATGCAGTAAACGACAAAGATTGCAACTCGATCTTTGAAATGATCTGGAATGTCATGAAAATGAAATTGAACAGCCCGATTATTGTCCAGTTATTACAGAGATCAAACTCCTCATAACATCTTCTCAACTCGTGTCATTTGAGTACACTGCTGCTTATTTTTGCAGTGCCTCCAGGCTTGACCGTTTTCTCCGCTTCTTGCCAAACGCTCCTTTTTCCTCTGGCGTTGACCAACAGGATTCAATCAAGGAGGGGACACTCAGGGACACACACTTCTCGCGCATTTCGCCTCAGCTGCCAACCCGAGGACAAAAGAGGGGCTGGCGGAAAAAAAAACACACATACCCAAAACGGCCCGCGGAGCGACTGGACATCTGCCCGGGAATAGCACAGATTTGTGTTATTTTGTTGTTATTTCTTGAATGGCCTTAAAACATCCTTTCCATTTACTGTAAGTGTCAAAACAATGCCCCCCTTCCCCATCAGCGAGGGGGGGGGGGGGGGGGGGGCATTGCCGCACGCCTTGTTACAAATGTTCCCTGAAGGAGAAGGGAAATAAGAGAAATCCTTCACTCCGAGGACATTTTGGCTTCGGCGCAATTCCACTGTGTTTGCCTGGTTTAGCAGCTGTGCTTCTTCCACTCACTGCAGCTGAAAGCACACACAGCAAAGTTAATTTAGTCCGCTGGCTTTCTCTGCTTTCCTACAGCGCTCTCTACAATATGTTACCAAGTGATTTTTCAGTTCTCAAGCCAGACCGGGATGTCTGGGCCTGGATAAAGTACACGGTTTCTTCAGGTGGTATGCGGAGTCATCTCTAATTTAGACTTTATTCACTGTAATTAGAGATACTTTCATTTACTTCTGTAGAAATGCATTGACGGCGAGCTGCTGCAGGTGAATTGGTAAACAAAAAAAATGCTGATATCAACTTGAAACTTCTGCTGTTGACAGACATTTTCCATCCACCGTTGCCGGGTCGAATCCCATTGCACCAGCCCCCTATGGCTCCTCCTGAGGCACATGCTACTGACTCCAATATAAAGTAAACAAAACTGCAGGAAAAAATGCAAATTGCTATCTCTGGTATTCTCTTACTTTGAAATAGCATTCAATAGCAACACGTTTAAACATGAAAAAACATTCTCACGATATTGCAAATTAAAAATTAAAAGTATAATATAATGAACGTGACCGGGACTCGTACCCCGCCCATCCAAAGGACAATCTCGATGGGCCGTGCGGGCGGGACATGGTAGCGTCGACTTTTTCAGCATAAAACTCGTCTGCGGCATTTCATACATAAAATGTCAGTTTAATCAGTTTTCCCGTTTACTTACTCCTTTACGTTTAAATTGAATCGTGCAGAGAAATAAAACTGACTGGTTTTCACTTGTAGTCCACATGTTTTGTAGAAATGTATACCGCTGACACAGCGCCCCCCTCGTGTCGTCAGGGGCAGTGCATTGGAGGCAGGCCTCACATCGGGCCTTTCAAAACGTGGTTTTAAACGCGGTTTTATATTGTGTAAAGAGGGCTCTCCGCCCTCTTTACACAATCGACAACTAATTAAAACATTTGGGCATTTTTAACCACGAGATTGATTAAAATAATAGAAAATCCCAATCATCTTAAGAGAAGGGACTTGTTTTTATAAAGTTTATAGTATTTTTTAGTGTTTGTTTTTTTTCCATGATGACTGGTGAGGCCTGGCCTCCCCTGCCTCACCTGACCGCACGTCACTGCCTGGTGGTCTCTCATAAGGGGCTTCTGAACCGCTCTTTGTCTGACCCGTTACCGAGGACCTGTTTGCCCTGGGAGACCCTACCAGGGGCACGAAGCCCCCGACGACAGAGCCCCCAGGCGCTCAAACTTTTAAACCCTTGAATGCAAGTGTGAACAGGTAGTTGCATAGTGACATGGGAGGGTGATGCCTTTCTGTGAGGAGTTTGCATGTTCCCCCCGTGTGTGTGGTTTTCTTCCTTTTGCCACCAATACAAACATGTACATTAGGGTCTCCCCTCTGGACTCCCCCGAATAAGAGAATCTCACTGGGACTTCTCTCAGTACATAAGAAATGAAGCCACTCTCGACCCGGTACACTCTCATTACCTCGGCTGTCCGTTCTTCTCTCTTATTACTCCCGCTGCCTCCCCTGCCCCCGCGCCCCTCCATCCCTCTCTCCTGTTTTTGTGTTGTCGCTTGTGTTTTCGCGGCTTTAATTGGCGAGACCTGCCACACTTGAACTGAAGCGCAGACACTTTCCGATGCGTTTTTTTCTCTCTGTCTATCTTGTCACTAACTACCTCCTCACAGCTCCTGGTTCAGCCCTAACAGAGGCGTGATCACCCTGCGAGCTCCAGACTGCTCCGCACATTATATATGGACTACGTAAGGACAGTCGCTACATCGCACTTTCAAGAAGTTTGTTTGAAGACTTCGAAAGGCTTTGAACGGTATGGTAAAAGGTTGATCTGAAAGCAAAAAATGGCTGGTAGTCGTTATGTCGAGCACTTCCAAAACGATCACTCTTTGATGATGTAAAAGTCCTTCAAATACTTCAGAAACATGCAGATACGTGTCTAGGTAATACTGCCCCTTGTTTTCCTTTATGGTTTAAAGCTACGTTCAGGCCCGAACCCGATCTGTTTGGCCATATCTAACTTTTGCACCTCTGTCTGAACGCCCCAGGTCACGTTCATTCAAGGCCGTGGGAACCCAGGGTGCTGAGGGCGCTGCAGCACCCCCTGGTGGATCATTTACGCATTACATGCAATATTAAACACATAGGAAATAAGAACAGAAATAGCGTTTCGGGGGTAAATCTTGTCTCGCTGCGCCCTCTAGCCAAAGTCTCTTCCCACGGCCCTGCATTCATTCTACCTGTGCGTCATCGATGAGCTACAAAAGTCATTCATTCTGCAGCGGGAGGGGATAAACGCGAGCTCTCGTTATGAATGAAAGTATGCGCGAGTAAAGCTGCAAACTTTACAAAACGCCCACTGGACGTCTCTGTACAGATATCGCCGCCATGGCTCCATTCTCAACAACTTCATTCTTGAAATGATACGATTGTACTTGGATTCTACTTGGATCTACTTTCAGGGCCAGTGCAAGCGCAGATATTTCTGGAGAACCTAATTGCTGTAAAGTTTAACCACTGCACCACATGACTTTTATCATATGTTTTTTTCTGTATTTTCCGTCCATCCTCTTGCTATTGTACATTTCCATTCTTATGTTTAAAAGTCATGTGCTGGGCTGACTTTAATTCTTGTCTTTTCTTGGTGCCGTATTGACCAGCCACAGTATTAAATTATGAGATGCCCTGGGGTTTAGATTGTGGCCAGTGACAGTGGACTTTGTAAATCCTTTTAGCCCAAAGGAAGCTCCAGGTCCAGCCGAGACAAGGGTTTAGCTCCTCGACCCGTCCAGCTTTGACGGGGACGTAAATCCGGAGAGCTCAGTCATGTATGTCTGTGTGCATTCACTCATACTGTGGACATGGATTTCAATAGTCCCCCAGACAGCCATATGTGATACAAGATTATAGCCCAAGAAATCCATTAAATACAGCTTGGAAAGTAACATATTGATATAACATCATTAGCTGCCACTAGTTTTATATAATATTTATCTTTATTTTGTACTTTAAGACTTTATGAGATGGTGAAAGTGCAAGTCCCGGGTCCCATTCCTACGGAGCCCCTAAAGTTCCCTAACTTGGAGAGTCTCGCCTTCAAGGGCCTATCTCACCGCCCTGGAGACTAGTTGGAGACTAGAGTTGCCGCTGGTCCGAGACGTGGTAATAAGTAAGACTCTCCAGGTAGTCTTGGTTAAAACAAACAGGTTCGATTTCAGCAGGTCATGTACAGAGACTTTTTCAAGTCTCCATGCAGTCTTGGAGAAATTACAGGGACGTCACAGAAACGTCTCACGTGTTGAGGACAACAAAGAGTTGTTCACGACGTTGCCACAACTGCTTGAGACCACGCAGAGACTCCGCTGAAATCGAACCAGTTCGATTTCCCCGAAATTCCCTCGAGGGGACGTCTGGAGACATCTCCGTGACCAGCAGCAACTTGAGTCTCTAACCAGTCTCCAGGCTGGTGAGATAGGCCCTTTGTATGTGCACAAACAATCCGAGTTGCAGAGACGTATCTCTCCACCGGTGAGATGGGACGTTAAGGCTACATACGTATATCAAGACATAACATTTGAACGTTCTGTGACATGCCCAGGAGAAGAGACACTGGTGCAAGGGACGTTCATGCAGCTCAAAACGGAAAACAGCAGAATGAAGATGAATGGTTATTATTTATAAAACCTCTAGCTCATGAAGTGCGGCTGTTGGGCGGATCCTGACGCCATCATGCACCAGGAGATCTGTAAGTTTTAATGAACACATTGTTGATTTGATTCAACCACCTTTTAATTGACTCTAGAGGATGTTAAACGTTAGAGCGGGTCGTCTCATGATCGGAAGGTCGGGGGTTCGAATCCCGCCTCCTGAAGGTGCACATTGTTGTTGTGTCCTTGGGCAAGACACTTCACCCTCCTTGCCTCCAGTGTCTGCGTACACTGGTGTGTGAATGAGAGAGTGAATGGGCCCCCTATGAGAGACCAACAGGCCCGTTTGGAACCATGAGGCCGTCCTTCTGTGGACCCAACACCTGCAGGAGGCGCCATAGGGACTGGTGCAGCTCCAACAGCTGCCCCCACGACCTGGCAACGGACAAGTGGGAGTAAATGGATGGATGGAAGGATGTTAAACGTTCTCTTATAGTGAGCGGGATGCTATTCCAGATGTTACAGCCCCTGACTGAAAGAACAGACTGCCCAAAGATGGTACGTTTGTAGAGCAAACTGTAAGAAAAACCTACGTCTGCCCTTTTATTTGTGATGGATATGGTTTTCCTAATAAGCCTGGCCCGTGGCTTGTATAAACCCAAAGCTTAATAGACCGCTCTCTAACCTGATATTTATTCTGACTCGCTCCTAATTCGGGTTTCACACTGTCACTTGCCCGGCCGTCGGGGTGAGAACTGTGTGGGCACGCTGTTGCAAAGATTTCATCACGCTTGTAAGACTCGCTTTTATTTTTTTTCTCCCCTTTCACTTCTTTTATTTATTTTTTCACAGAGACAGACCGCCTTCACGGACTCGCAGTTCTTACTCACTTCCCATTCCCTTCACCTGGTTGCGTTGCGGACTAGATTTAACTTGACAAAATACCTCCGTAAAAGGATGGAAAGCGCGGCTGGAGCGAGGATGAGGACGTATCGGGCCGAGCGGCGGGGAGAAATCGCACGCTCCGAGCCCCTAATTGTCTTGTCTGGCGCTACACCCACACCTTCAATTAGTTTGAATAAAAATCCTCTCTTTGTGAAATGGAGCTCGGCAGGAACTGCAGTTTTACATGACATAAGGCAAAAGGCCCACATTTAGACTGTGCAACGGCTTTCTGTGTGAAGAGGATGGTGCTAGAATCCGAAAACATCTTCATGGCTTAAAGTTTTCCGGCACCGTGCCGGAAATCCGGCGTGAGGAAAAAAAATAAAATCACTTTTTTTTTTTTTTTTAAATATATAAATAAATTATGATTGCTGTCATTTGAAAAAGGTTCAAGTGTATTCTATCAATTGTATGAAAGGATTGCGTGTGTATAGCGCAACAAAACACAGCAAATCAGGAGTAGACTGGCGCGGGACTTTTGGCCAAGGTTGTGTTGTGAGCGCGCTCGTGAGCGCTGCACGCGCGGTGTTCAGCCAGCGCAACAGCTAGCACGAAAACTACACGAAACAAGTTCTCCAGCGGAATGGAACGCAACCTTTTGAAAACTGGGGAAAATATCGCCGTAGTAGACGAGGGAGTTAAAAATAAATGGCGCTGGTCGTGGCTGGAGGAAAAGGGCCGAGATGATAAACCTTTTGGCAGCTGGTGCAGAAAATTCAGAGAAGCTGGTGCTAGCTTCTGCGTACTGCGCTCCAGGAAGCTAATCTATGCTACAAGTGGCAAGAAAGTTTTTCATCGCCACGAACTAGACAGTCGTCACATTGCAGCTGTCCGTTCTCTGCCTCACACAACTACGCTACCAGGAGCCACTAGTGATGGGGCGGTCGCGAACGAGTCGGTTAAGTGAACGATGAGAGCCACAAGTGAGCCATTTATTTTTTATTTTTAAAGATTGCATGTTTTTCAAGCTCTACATGCACTGCTCTCTGCTAAATTAGAGATGAATAGAGAAGGGCAAAGACTAAAAGACAAAGAGAGTAAGAGAACTAAACTAAACTAAAATGCGTTCGGGGAGAGGGATACTGTAGATAAAACATCTGCAGCTGCAGCCCGTCCACAAGGAACGAACCTGCTGTTTACATAAAATCTAGATCTCTACAAACTTAAACGAATCCATACATGTAGTCGGTACATCTCTAGCTTTTCGCCACTTCTTATTTGAGAAAGATCCGCCTCATATTTTCGGTTTTATGGTTAGATAAAGTTGCGCTGGGTTTGTGGAGTGAAAAATAAACAATGCGATCACGCGCGGAGGGCGATACACGTCGTAATGTCGGCCTTTTCCACATGTGTATGAGCGCATTATTAAAGCCACTAAAGCAGAAGTACAACAGGAGTCCAGGCTAAAGTCTGGACTTCAGTGATGTCTGAAGTCTGTATTCCTCTCTCAGTCTCAGCGTGAGGCTCGAGCAGCTACAGACTGAGCAGGACCACGGGCGGAGCTACAGGCAGAGGGACTGGGGAGACGCTATGGGAGAAACACTAAGGATTTTGACTGCAAATTAAAAAAAAAAGTACATATATGTACCAGCCTTAAAAGTGCGTGTGTTGCTATAATAAACAATGCCTCCACCACCTGGAAAAGTCAACTTTGATTCCTGAAGACAAAACACCACTATAAGCCAATATCACTTCATTATAGCAATGGAAAAGAAATATTATTCTGTTCTTTTTAATTTCTTTCTTAATTATAGTGCAGGGAGTAGTCGAAAAGCTCAGTTTACAAGCCATGAATCAAAACCTCTCCTAAATTTAAGCTGTATTATGTAAAACAAAGAGCCATTTGGGAGCCAAAAGAGCCGAAAATCCCATCACTAGGAGCGACCACTACCAGTGAGACCCCTACTTCAATGACTGACCGTGTCTGATGTCTAGTTTGGATGTTTAATCAGTTTACACATTTATAAAATATTAGTAATAACATTAATAATAATGAAAAAAAGAAAATGGTATATTCACTTACTGTGATGTGGTATGTTTTTTTTTTTTTTTTTACATTATCACACAAATCCAAACTAGGGGTACTTGCAGATGATGTATTTATTGCCAACAAGTGAATAAACATCAGTTGTTGGCATTAAATAGATATAAATAATATGTATGAGCGTATAAAGGCGCTTATAAAAAACACTTATTAGTGATCATTCTATGATTCATAAAAGTTCAGGCTCATGAATTTTTTCAACTTTAACCCATGCATCTTGTCAAAAGCTAACAAAAGATTAGCATGTGTCCATAAAAGTTGTTGGTTAAAACCCCAGCAAAGTCCACTGTGTATAAACACATGGGCACGACACTTTAATATCCCGGGAGTGTGATATCTATCTATCTATCTATCTATCTATCTATCTATCTATCTATAACAGTTTATTGAACAGTTTTTTTTGTGTTAGGATTATATAACATGAAGCCTAGGCGTAAATTCAACCTGGAAGACTCATTTCAGCATCACCTACCTCCAGCTAACGATCGCGGCTGCAAGGGTCACACCTCCACCTCAGCACATCATCGCCCGTGGTCATTTAAACTGCATTTAAACTCCCACGTTTATGGCTCGTCCCACCCATCTCCACCCCATCATCGCCTCTTCTGTCCGTGGCCTCACCCTGCTACATACTTCACTGGTCTGCCATACCACCACCAGTGTCCAGCCTCCAGGGGAAAACATCCCTTACTCTAACCCACCCATCCATACTAACTATAATCTGTATATCGATATCTTCTGTCTAATCGCTGCTTTTGTCTTTGAATATATCAAGGTTGAAATGCCTAAAACAAAGAGTAAATGCAGAACTTATCCGCTCGGCATTTCCAAATCACTGAAAAAGTTCTGATGCAATCATTGCCCTGTACACCGTGGCATCACAATACGAACTAGGTACTCCTGGCCTTGAGCCTCCCGACAGGTTTCCCCGTTGGCATCAAGGGATGGGTCAGATCCAGAGGATACATTTCCTCAGGGAGACAACAAAACCTCAACAAACCCTCAGACCTTATGTTTGTGTAACATTTAACCTGTTACCATCCACCGGCACGAGCTCGTGCCAATTAGCATAAATTGTCTTACACCCGGAATCCACCATTTAAAACTCATAAAAATCCCAGCATGTTGCACATCTACATTTTCAGAACTTTTCCAAGAAACCGAATATAAAGTCTAATTTACCACAAATATCGACCAGAAATTGTCATAAATGTAATATCTGCACAATTGAGTTAGTATATTTTAGTATTTCTTACCTTTGTCGGGTCTACAAGTCCAGAAAAAGGTCCAATCCAGGCATATGTGGGCTTATTTTGTACCTCCACAATCATCCGAAGCAGAATATCAAGTTGTTTTTTCCATAAAGTGTTGTCCTGTAGTGTAGTAGTTCGTCAAAGTTTGCTTATATTCCATGAAAACGAGAATAAAAAGTTGTATTCCGCTTTGCTTTGAACCGATAGTCGCCATTTTGCATTTGGTGTTGGGTACGCTTGGTTTCCCCTTCCTCTTCGCTTCAAAATGACATCTTACGGAGAATTCTCCGTACACGGGGTCGGCTGGTAGAGCCCGGTGAACAGAACAAGCGCTCCCTACGCTGACTGCGCTTCTGCTTTTCATCCAATGACTGAAGGCAAAGTCTGCTGCGCATCAAAACGTGACTCAGATATTACGCTAGCCAATGGGCTAAGCTTTCCACTGATGTATGGGGTTTGTAGTTTTTGTCCAGAAAGAGGCCCTGTATAGCCGTGCGTAACCAATGCGCTTCAGTCAGTGTGCGAACGGAGCGGAGCGAAGTCACTGTTACGCAGCATTTTCTTCGACTTATTTTCAAAAATTGGACAAAAAAAGTGCTAGAAGGCTCGATTGCTTCTATCAAAATATGAAAATGTGGTTTGTATGATGAAAATGTACTAAAATGTAAATAATACATTTTGGCACAGTCTTGTGCCGAATAGCCTATTTTACACAAAAAGAGCCATAGCACCAAAACCCCTTGCTTTAGAGATGAGCTGCTTTACACAGATGTTGTCCACAAGGTGTACACCAAGTGTAGTGAATTTCACATGATTACAGTGAAGTATACCAGAGCATTGGCAGCTAGAAATTGGGAAATGTTTTCCGAGAGAAAAAGAAACACATATTAGACATCTTAGAACTGCTGTAGTTTAAGTTGTGCTTGTTGTGCTGTGTTCATAATTATATAACCAGAAACTAGAAGGCCTCATCTTTCAAATGAAGTATCATATAAGCATATTGACTGTAAGATCATTGTTTAAACGTTGATGGCATTTGGGTATGTACAACTTTTGTGCACAGGCGAATTTAGGTGGAAGGTAACAGGTTAAGTAGTATTGTATTGGGCTCCCAGTACTGTCCCAAACGGCAATCAGATGTTATGTTTTTGTGGTAAAGGTCTCTGTAAAGGTTCCGTGTTTAGTTCCACGTGTAATATCATTCTGGCTTGTGTGTTTTCCCCCTTTAAGGTTGAAAATAGCAGCGAAACATCCTCAACTCAAATCAACCCAGTTCCAGTTGACAATTCTTAAAGTCTCTTCTACTTAAATGCGTATACAGCTTATACTGCTAAGAACTTCATCAACTTCTAATGCAAAGAACGATGCTCAGAGAAAGTACTCAGGTGGACAAAGCCTTGAACCATCCATTTCATTTTTCTATGAAGTTCATTCTGTGTGTGTCTAGAGCTCCCATAAGCGACCTTAAGGTCTGATAATTACAGCTATATCCTCTGCGTTTTGGTCAGCCAATGTTGTTCAAGCCTGGCTGTGGAAGTAACTTTTTGTTAACGGTAATATGACGACGGGTAAAAGATCCCAAGGCTGTCTGCTGAACACAATGAGCGCCATCACACTTAATTAGTCCACTCTATTTTATTGTCATTGGCAGACGGGTGTAAAAACCCACTGACAATCGCTCTAAATGGAAAACTGACAACTTGGACGGGGCCACATCCTCCGGGGTATCTTATCCGTCAAACATGCGCGTCCCCTTTCCATCGCATGTGCCGGCCCACGAGGGTTAGGAGTTTTTGTATCCCGCCAAAATGGCATCTCTGTCACAGGAGTGGACGCACTTCGGGGCTTGAAATCCATTCGGGCCGACAAAGAGGCGCAAAATAGGAAATGCCGCGCCTGTGAGGTGGGTTGAGGTGAGTCCCCCTCGCTCTCTGGTTGTGTGCGTGTTCATAGTTTAATGTCGAAATCTCCAATCGGTGCTCAGGTTTCCACTCTACTGTGCCTGATCCAAATAAACTTGCATTGTATACAGTTGTGAGATTGAGAATAGAGCAGAATTCTGACTTGCATCGAAAATAATTAAACAGTAACCACAACAAATGCTCTTTTTGGGGGCCCGTCAAACAGGGAATAACCGCTAAAACACACCATCATTTACCTAAAACCTGCTAATCCTCCAGCTACTGATCAAACATAGCTCAGGAATTATGTGGAATTATTACTATACATATTTGTCATATTAGGCTTTAGTGATTATACAGTGTGTTGACTGTGCATAAGTTTCATTTGAATTGGGCGGACATTTTAATACTCCATTGTTGTATTTATGGTTGGATCCACTGGGGGGCAGTGTGTTAAAAGGAGGAGTCAGATTGCGCAGAGGAAGCCAAGAGCACTGATTGGTTCGACAAGGAGACGCCTACTTCCTGTTTCTATAAATGACACACGCACAGAAGCACCGACCACTATGCTAAGATGTAGCTCAGATGACTTGTGTGCTTTAGTTTGTAATATAGGGAATAAAACAATGATTTTTGATTTGAATAGACCGAGGCTCCGTCCTTTTGTCCATATGGTAAAGAATACGCCTACAGGATCTACTGGTACATGGTCTCAACTTAAAGAGCCCTTTTCCACCTACATTAGGCAGTAAAAGAACTTTACTCACCCATACACACTTTCGTTCATCCACCGATGTACGTAAACATTGGAGGCAATGTGGGTGAAGTGCCTTGCCCAATGACACCACAACGGCGTGCACCTTCAGGAGGCGGGATTGGAACCTTCCGATCATGAGACAACCCGCTCTACCAACTGCGCCACTGTTTTTTCCTGGTTGAAGCTTGGAAATTCTGCAGCTGCTTCGGTCAAACGAAAAGAACACATTTTCCAACGTAGACAATGAAAATAATCCAGTTTGACATTGGTGATTTTTTTTCACATCAACAAATCGACCAATTTTGACGCCCAGACACCTGCTTTTTTAAACTATAAACCATATGAAATGTGGTATCAAAGGAGCTTCTCCACCGGTGAAGATGATCTCGGTGCGCCGTGCCGCGTCGACATCAACGGGAGAAAGCTTCATCAGTCCGGGTTTACAATGGGAAACCGCCGGAACTAATTGAGCCGTATCTCAAAAGAATTGGGCTCCAGTCATCCGCGGGCCTCGTCTTCAAACGGCGGCAGCGCAATATGACGGACGCGCCGCGGCGGCAGATTGGCAAAACAAAGAGATGTAATTACAGCCGCTGACTAAACACAGCTGGGGTCTGGGAAAAACGGCACCGGAGACGAGGTGCGCTTTGAATACTAAAGGCCATGGTTTGTCTTCACGCGCCGTAGTAACAGATAAACGCATCTGAGGCGCAGAAGAATGCAAATTTACTCCTTCGGTTCACTTTTTGCCGGTGTTTGGCAATAATCTAACGCATATCTATCACTATCTTGCACTTTGTTGGTTGGAAACAAAGTGTGATATGCCTGTGCCATCGGGGAAGAAGAAAACCATCGATGGATTAACCTGGTCATTCAGGATGTTCAGGTCGTCAGAGGATCTCATTCCCAGATCATAACAGATACTGGTCAAAAGTTTTGAAACACTTTTTTTGTGTTGGTTTGCCTTTTTATTTCAAGACTATTTACATTGTAGATTCTCACTGAACACATACAGTGCCTTGAAGGTACTAATACACCTTGACCTTTTGCACATCTTGTCATGTTTACAACCATAAATGTAAAGATTTTATTTTGGATTTTTGACTAAAAGTTCACACACGAGTAACAGACAACTGTGAAGTGAAAGCAAAATGATACATGATTCTGTTATTTTTCAAAAAATATAAAAGTGAAAAGTGGGTCGTGCACAAGTATTCATACAGCATTTTCTGAGTGCATTAAATTGCCTTTATAACATTCAGTGTAATTCCAGCAGTTCTGTGAGGGCTTCAGAGCTATGGTCAGAGTGTATTGGTCACTAAGCAACATCATGAAGGCCAAGGAGCTCACCAGAGAGGTCAGGGATAAAGCTGTGGAGAAGTTTAAAGCAGTGTTAAGTTATACAAAGATTTTCCAAGATTTGAACATCTCACGGAGCACTGTTCAATTCATCATTCGGAAATGGAAAGAGTATAGCACCACTGCGAACGTACCAAGACACGGCCGTCCACCTACACCATTATTAAAAGGAGGCCATAAGAAATCCTGTTTGAAGTTTGCTGGAAGTCATATGGAGGACACAGCTACCATGTGGAAGAAGGTGCTTTGGTCACATGAGACAAACATTGAACTTGGAGCAAACCTAACACTGCTCATCGTCCTGAGTGCACCATCCCCAGTGTCAAATATGGTGGGGGAGCATCATGCTATGGGGCTGCTTTTCCTCAGCGGGGACTGGGAAGATTGTAAGAATAGTTGGGAAGATGGATGAAGCCAAATACAGGGACATTTTGGAGGAAAACCTGCTGGAGTCAGCAAGAGAATTGAGGCTGGGGCGGAGATTCACCTTCCAGCAGGACAAGGACCCTAAACACAAAGCTACATCTACAATGGAATGGTTTCAAAACAAACATATTAATGTGGTAGAATAGCCGTGGGGTATTGTGTCTTTAGATTTCTTTGCATGATTTGCGAGTTTGTCCTTAAATGTTTATCCAAATGTATGATATGGGCTTCTATGTGTGTCAATAATAGTCCAGTAGTTTTATTTACCACTGATTTGAAATGCCGTCAACCCAAAATGGAGTCATTTCACTGATTCTTTCGTGACATTGAACTGCGCGTTTGCTTTTACTCAATGTTTTTGTGTTCATTGTCTTATATCGAGTACAGCTCATCCCGCAGAGCAGAGCTTCCCCCCAAACCCAAGCGGTCCCTGTCCCGTCAGCTCCGTGCATTCGGCCCGATACATCACCGCCGCATTAGCGAGGTGGGACTCCTCGTGTGAGCCGCAATCAGAGGCGGGTAACGTCAACTCCAATCTCAACACCGAGACGCCCCGAATCTCATCAGCGCCCGCTACAGGTCCCGCGCAATAACGTCCCGCCCTCCCGGGACCCCGGCCAGGTCCCTCCACGCGGCGTAACGAGCGCCGCAGCGGCAGGTCGCGAACAGAAGGTGACATTTTGCAGACCGCAGCAGGTCCACGGTTTAAGCTCCAGTGCAGAGAGGAGCTTTTTTTTCAAAGGGCCAACACCTGTCAGACGTCCACAAATAGCAGAGCAGGGTAAATGTGTCGGGAGAGGTTGAACTGGCAAACTTTTCTCATGGCAAACTGTGATTAGAAATGGCATTTGTGGATCTTTTATATCCCCCTTCACTCAATACTTCCAAATACTACTTGAATGTCATATATCATGCTAAGCTGTTGACCACGTAATGATGATTCGAAAAAGGCACAGTTACATCCATGATCCATACAATGTTTGATCACCATCTGGAAAAAGGCAAGGCAAGTGTATTTGTAGAGCACAATTCATACACAAGGCAATTCAAAGTGCTTCACAGCTGCATAAAATTACAAGAAAACAGATTAAATCAATCATTAAAACATCAACATAAAGTTAATCAATGACAGTAAAAGGCGAGAGTGCAGATAAAATGCTTTCAGTTTTCATCTGCTCGGGTAAAAAGAGCTGTTTTCAGCCTGGATTTGAACATTGTCAGAGTTGAGGCCTGTCTCACATCCTCATGAAGACTGTTCCAGATTTTAGCTTTAGCCTCAGCGTGTTTAGTCCTGACTCTGGGAACCACCAGGAGACCCCTCCCTGAAGTTCTCAGGGCCCGAGATGGTTCATACGGCTCTAACATGTCAGAGATGGACTTTGGTGCTAAACCATGAAACGACTTGTACACAAGCAGAGCTGTTTTAAATTCTATTCTCTGAGTGACAGGAAGCCAGTGCAGAGACCGGAGCACTGGACTAATATGGTCCTATTTCCTGGTTCTTGTCAGGACTCGAGCAGCAGCGTTCTGGATGTTCTGCAGCTCTAACAGCTCGTTTAGAAAGGCCAGTGAGCAGCCGTTACAGTCGTCTAACCTGCTGGAGACAAATGCATGGATGAGTGTCTCCAAGTCTGGTTTTGACACTATTCCTCTGATCTTAATGTTTTTCAGATGATAAAAAGCTGATGCTGTTATTGCTTTGATGTGGCTGTTTGAGTTCAGGTCCATGATTACTCCGAGATTTCTCACCTGATTTTTTGGTTTTAGAGAGAGAGACTCGAGCTTTTACCACAAATCATCTTCACTGAACAGATTAGCATGTTTGCCAAACTCCGGCCCTTCCACATCGAGGAGTGGACAGTGCGCCCTCTGGTGACACACCGTGCAACTACATTTTAGAACACGATCACTTATAGGGGTATTTGGGAGACATAATTATGCATTTTTTTTAGATTATACAAGAACATAACAGGCGTATTAACCAGTCAGAAAAGGTTTCAGCCAATAGGCCAGAGTAGCGCCTCATTTGAAAGCTGAGACCTACAAAATGCCCTTGCGTTGTTTTCCATCAAATTTTTTCCACTTTTTTAAAACGTTTTTGTCACTTTTCTGTCACTTATTGAAGCTTTTCGATTTGGTTAATGCCAAACTGGAGAAAATGTGCTCGGGTCAGGCGGGGGTTAACCACTTACCTGCCACCCTAGGGTTAGGGTTAAGGATTAGGATTAGGATTAACAAGTATTTACATCCAAGTCTCAAAGCGTATTGTCTGGAGAGCTTACAGTCTATATGCCAGTGTGATACCTCATTTGAAAGCCAAGACCTTCTAGTTTCTAAAAATATGTGTGAGATCCGTGTGAGTGAAACACAACTTACGTTACATTTGCCGTTCTTAACCCTAATTATATCCTGATTAGGGTTAACTAACTCTAGCCCCCTGATCAGGGGAGACGGCAGTTAAGGGGTTCAAAGGTTAAGATAATGTTTTACTCGTGGTTCATTCGGTTTCCTGTTTGTGATCGAGATGTGATCGGCTGTGAGCGAAGTCCCAGACGCTCCTGCTTTTGAACAGGACACAAAAGGCCGGAGTGGACTGATTAAAATTGTTACTTTTACTTCTTTTTTTGCTGCTGTTTTCTGATCGGGACACACGCGTACATGTAAACAAGCAATGCCAGTTTGTCGTCCTTCACATGTTTTCAGTCACACACACGCGTGTCTACTTTAGAGGCGAGGCATGTGAAGGGTCCTTCTCGACAAAACAGCCGAAGCCCCGGCGCCACTCCCAGCAGTGAAGACCCAAATGTAAGACCCAAATAACAGCGAGGAAAAAACAAGTCCATCACAGTCATTTTCATTAACCAAAAATAAGTCCCGTCCACATCTGTTCATAAAAGCCTCCCCGTTAATCCTTTGTTATTCTTAATCTGCCTAGAATGGAATCTGTAAGTGCCATATTTGGAGAAATCTCTTAATTAAATTGAAAATGAATTTCCTGAACAGACATTTCAGCCCGAGCGGCTAAAACATCCCTGCGCCGTCCCGTCCCGACCGTGTTTACATCAGCGCTCCCCGCGTTACCCAGCAGTCCAATCCGCCGCCCTTTCTGCCGATGCCAGTAAACCGTGTTGGACGCGCTCTCCCTTTTGAGCTCGCGGAGACAAAAGGGAGCGGGACTCGGAGCCAGCCATGAGCCCCCGGGGACGGTGCCAGGGCTGGGGTGCGGAGCCGCAGACGGGAGCGCGGCCAAGGGGAAGCAAATCTCCGCCGGGTCCGGGCCAACTGGGCAGCCGTCCCTGTAAGGCGACACGAGGGGCGCAGGTAGCTACAGCGGATCCCGTGTAACTACGGGAGGGACATAATGTGCAGACAAGGGAGCGTGATGTGGGCTCCAAGGAGAAACATAAACAGAGCTTCGACATAGAGATGAATATTTTGTAATGGATTCCTCTGGTTTTGTTGTGCAGCGATGATTTAGATGCTTTGTGGACTCCTTTCTTTAAAACCCTCCTGTGATCCTTCCCTTTAAAGTCCCTAATGTCAGAAAATGTACACTTCAAAAAAGAGCCTGAAAATTACCACACATTCATATTTTTTTCTCCTGACTTTAGGGCCATTTGGATGGGCTGCGGCTCCAGTGGGACCACACGAGGGTTAAGATGCCCGAAGTTGAGAAAGTTCACGATTCTGAGGCAGAACAACTGGCAACATCTGTTAGAATGTGGGCATTTTGTGTGTATTTGACCTCGACTGAGTGGTCCGCATGGCGCCTTCACCCTCTCACCGGAAAACATACAAAACCATTGATCCTGGAGCGTTGTTAAAGTTGTATAATGCACATTTATGGCTGTTTAGTGTAGAAGATGGAAGCCAGCTCGTACAGTCGACATCATGCAAGGACTCAGATCATGCAGTGGTTCTCAACTTAAAAAAGAAAAGGGTTTATTTGGGCAATGAACAAATTCCATCTGTCGTCCCCGATGCACACTCTCAAACACACTCTCATGCATTGTGGCCTATTGTACATGTTTTTAGTGGTAGGGGAAACCGGAGTACCAGGAGGAATCCTACGCAGACACGGGGAGAACGTGCAAACTCCACTCAGAAAGGCCCCGTCCAGGTGGGAGTCGAACCCGGGACCTTCTAGCTGTGAGACACGAGCACAAACTGCAGAACCACCAGGGTCGGGACCTAAAAGTGGGTCACAAGCCTTTTCTTTTGATATTTATGTACAGAAAAAGTATAAAATCACTACTGCAGTCTGTTCAAATGACTTAAACATTTTTGTACTAGTCGTGTTCGGGTCACGGCGCCATAACTCTTGAGAACCACAGCTTTAACAGAGCAGTAAGAACTCAGTCCCATGACAAGGGACAGGAGGAGACTAAACAAGGGCCAACTCTGTCCTGTCCTGTGCACTGGACTCTGTGGAGGAGGAGCCCTTGCACGGGACTGTAGAGGTGCTGAGCAGCTCCTTCAGCGGCAGACTGGGGCACCCTCAGTGTAAGAAGGAGCGCTACTGCAGGTCCTTCACCTGCACCGCACTCAGACTCTACAACTCTACTGTAGTACATGTGCAATAACCTTTAGGAAAAAACACACCCGCAATCAGTATCACTTTACATGACAACCCGGTAACTACTAGGTAATTACCTAGTAGTTACCGTGGTAATAACTAGTAATAAATATCAATAAAAGTGGTAGTTATTGTGTAATTAAAGTAGTACTTAATAGTAACTCTGCTCAATAACTGCTCGGTAATTGCCTAGTAATTACTAGTAATATCAATAAAAGTGGTCGTTCTTGGGTAATTAAAGCAGTTGTTAATAGTAACTCAGCCCAATAACACTAAGGAATAATCTAGTAATTACTAGTAATAAATATAAATTCAAGGTTGTAGTTCTATGGTAGTTGAAATAACTCTGCCCAATAACTGCCCAGTAATTGCTTAATAATTACAGTACTAATAACTATTGGGTTATTAATGTGGTATATGTTTGGTATCCATAGGGGTGAGCTACACATGCTCATCAGTAAGTCTTACATTGTCAGTGTTATTGAGTTACTAATAACAACTACTGTAATTACACAAGAACTACCACATTAATTGATATTGATTACTAGTTATTACCACTGTAATTACTACCGTTATTACCTAGTAGTTACCGGGTTGTCATGTAAAGTGTTACCCTTTATTATTATGTTTTATAATCTGTTCCCCCCACAGGTCACGGTTCCCAACATGATGATTCTCAAACTGCCGTTGCCGTCTCTCCTGTTTGCTCAAAGGCTGTCCTTAATTATCAAAATGGACCTTTAGCTCGCGCTGTCAATTGTTCCAGAACTGACACCGACAACGCACACCCAATTTTAATTACTTTTTTAATAACGAGACAATTAAACATCTCCCCCCCCAAACACAGACTCTTCCTCCGATAAATCCCCGGTGAAAAACAAAATTATAAAAACAGTATTGTGCCGCCCGTTGTCGAAGCCGCACGGACACAAATTCTCTGCGGCTGTTTTGGCCGAGTGTTTTCTCGCTCGTGGCTCGGGGGCGGCTCAGTCGACAAAAACAAGTGGCATCAATCAAAACCGACGCAATTGGTCATAATGTCGAATACTTGTATTTAAAAACAGAAACGTGCGGCTTGTCGTCAACATTTGAATTACAGAGGGAGAATTACCACGCACACACAAAAAAAATCCGATAAAGATGGTATAATCTGTGCAGCAGGCTGGTGTTTTGACAAAAATGGCCCCCAGCATTTTTCGGTGAGACTGTGTGTCCATCTGTCCAAATCTCCAAAACAAGAAAAACCCCACAACCAGATTTCTCTTTTATTTTATTATTTCAGATTCTGGTCGATCTGCTTACTGCAACCGCTGAGTGGATTCTGCGCTGAAAGGTCAAGGATATTCTCCACCAAAACATGTTTACCAGCCTTTTTTATGCAATATTACCAGGATTGTGTTCGTGAAAAAATACTAGTGTAGCTGGATTGAAGTGATTTAAGCCCTTCATTTGGAAGTAACAATGTTTTGACACTTCAAATTATTATTATTTTTTTATATTTATCTATGAGAGACCAACAGGCCCGTTAGGAACCATGAGGCCGTCCTTCCGTGGACCCACCACCTGCAGGAGGAGCCATAGGGGCTGGTGCTATGTGATTTGGGAAACTCCAATAGCTGCCCCCACGACCCGGCAACGGACAAGTGGAAGAAAATGGATGGATGGATGGATATAACAAAAACATCACAGAGCGACTTATGCTTCAAAGACACTTGCGATTTGTGAGTTCACTCAAGACAATTAATAGCAAGGATGAAAATGTATCTCACAAAACAAATACATTTTTAATCTAGGATTTGGCCTGTCATCCACACCAAACCGCAGACGTCTGTCCCTAAAACTGAAGGTTAAACATCTACACTGATATATACACTTTGGTTCAAAAGAAGGAAAAAGAACGAAACGTGATCACTATCACTAATATTAAAAATTTCGACATCGGCTCATGAGTGTGCGATGTTGTTTTTTGATTGTATGAAGATTTTCCCCTACATCTGCACCTCGAAGACTATTTTTGGTGTTCGTTGCTTCCCCTTTTTCTCATAAACATCTACACTGAACACGGTTCGACTCGAACTGTCGCGTATCGACCCCGTCCACTACACGACACAACCAATGGAGGGGTAATGGAATCATTCACAGGTGCCAAGGCAAATACTACAGGAATTAAGCAGCTAAAAGACAAAGTATGAAGGTAAGCAAGATGCTAATGTGATGCTAACACTAGCTAAACTTGCGTTAACAGCAGCTAAATCACCTTTTAGAACAGCGGTATGATGTTGTGGAATATTAAGTATATGAATATTAGTGAGGGTTTAGCGCGCTTTAGCCAATGGCCGCTGACTGCTCTGCTTTGTGACTACGACACTGGAGGCCGCCATTGCTCCACCTTTGCTGTAGTACCTCCATATGGCCGCTATTTCCCCATTGGAATGCATTGGACTTTAGACACGTTAAAAACAACTTTAATGCCCGGTGCCTAATGGTTTAGAAGTGGCTAGAGCTAGATATTCCTCCTGTGATTACGCTGGGTTAAAAACAATCTGGGGCACCGGGCTGGTTATCGTAGAATACATTTTAGAAATCTTGCATAATCAATGAGGGCCTGACTTTGATTGACAGGCCGTTTACGTCGCTGCCTGGCCATGGGCGTGATTACAACAGAAATACACGCCCATTACACGCCCCGCGAGGGCCAAGCAGGGCCGGGTCTACAGTCAAGATCCCGCCCTTATGCCCTTTTTAGGAACATAAGAGGAGGAGCCTGTAAATCCGCCATGATTTCCTCCACGAATGTGGTCATTTTGGTAAACGGGGAGGAGTGAGGAGGAGGAGTCTATTCTTTATACAGTCTATGGCTCTAGCCACAGTCCGAGGCCTGTCAAAACTTGTGCCTGGTCAGACCGGTTTGGCCCTGGCCTCAGCAGTCGAAAAGCTCGCCCCAACCAGGTTGACCGGGCGCTGGGCTGTGTAGTGTCTGCCAGTGGAAAAGTGGCTTAAGAGTCTTATTTAGTGCAGTGTTTTCTTTGGTGGTCTGCTTTATTGGGCGGCCACTCAGAAAAGAATATCCTCATAACCCCAGATGCAAAGGGGCTTCGTGATGACCTTTTTAGCACATGGTTTAAACACAAGGTCACAGTGCGTTACGCAGTCTCTGAATTATGAGACACGACGGGAAAGTTCAGGTTTGTTTCGAAATGTTAAGAATTTGAGTAGTTTAATAGAACAACTAATCTGAGGAAATTACGGACACAACCTGAAAAGTTCTACCTAGTCCTCGCCATTGTCGCAATGGTTTCATCTGCTCTTAAGGACTTGTCCCAAGGTGAAAAGGGACACATAGGATGTTCAAGTGATGTGACGTTCAAGACCAAGTGGCTCTTTAAAGGAATAAGCCACTTTTTTTCCACACTGAGATGTTCCTACCTGAGCTTAGATGAGTGGATGCGAACCTGTCTGGTCTTTGTGCGTGTGCTCAGTCACGCAAAAACACCAAACTCTATGGGGTCAAAAGGAGGTGAAGTTAGAAGAAGACAAAGCTCTTCCACGTTTTCCCTATTGAAATAGTTACTTGAGTAGTTACACGATCCAAGTATAGTTACACAAAATTAGACATGTTCATTTTCTAAGCGTCGAAGTGATTAGGCCTTATAGTAGCCCTTTTTATCCGGTTAGAAAACGCAAACACGCAATCATATCCTTTTCCAACAAACCCAAACAGTACTCACGGGTTTCTGTCTCCCCTGGGCCAAGAATCCAGATCTCTGAATACCACCTTTATCTCGTATTCCCTTTGCGATCTCGCCTTATTGATATGGCAAAGTATTCTGGTTAGCTTAGTTCACCCTGTCCCTCTTTATTTCCCTTCTACATTAGATCTATGGCGTCTGATTTCTTTTACCCACCAGAGCCACAGAGTCTTTAGTCTTTTTCCCCGTTGAATCGCACATCGCTGACCTTGTAGTCCCGTCTGCCCCGTTTGATTCCGCATTGTTCCCGTGGCTACTACACTCGAGTCGGCGTCCTTAAATATATATTTTTTTGTTCTTGATGTCCTGATGTATTTATGTGTGGAGCACCGCAGGACGCGACCTCTGCATCAGACGCCGAGTTGAAGGCTTCAGATAAAGCGTCCAAATCGCCCGGAGGGAAACGAGCCGTCTGGAGATGACACCGAAACAAATGCTGCCGTTCAAAGTCAGACGTATAGGTTTCTAAATATATAGAAGGCGAGGGCCGGGGGAGGTAAACAAAGAGCAGAAGGAGTCATGTAGGTCTGTGTGGTCAGACCCTGAATCTATGTCATTACATTAACCTCTTAACTGCAAGCACATTTTCTCTGGTTTGGCTTTACCTAAATCGAAAAGCTTCTGCAGAAAAAAAAGCATCAAAATAGATGAAAACGAGACGTAAATGACGATGAAAACGCAAAACAAAAACGTGATGAAAACGCTTTTGTCAAAAATGTGACAAAAATGTGACCAAATAAAAGACAAAAACGGAAAAAAAAGTGACAAAAAATTACGAAAACAAGACAAAAAAGAGACAAAAAAGTGACAAAAGCCTGACAAAAAAGTGACAAAAACACGACAAAAAAGTGACAAAAACACAACAAAAAAGTGACAAAAGCCTGACAAAAAAGTGACAAAAACACGACAAAAAAGTGACAAAAACACAACAAAAAAGTGACAAAAAAGTGACAAAAAGTGACAAAAAAGTGACAAAAATGCGACAAAAAAGTGACAAAAAAGTGACAAAAAGTGACAAAAATGCGACAAAAAAGTGACAAAAACGCGACAAAAAAGTTACAAAAAAGTGACAAAAACACAACAAAAAAGTGACAAAAACACAACAAAAAAGTGACAAAAAAGTGACTAAAAGTGACAAAAATGCGACAAAAAAGTGACCAAAAAGTGACAAAAACGCGACCAAAAAGTTACAAAAAAGTGACAAAAACACAACAAAAAAGTGACAAAAACATGACAAAAAAGTGACAAAAACACAACAAAAAAGTGACAAAAACGCGACAAAAAAGTGACAAAAAAGTGACAAAAAGTGACAAAAACGCGACAAAAAAGTGACAGAAACTTGAAAAAAAGTGACAAAAAAGTGACAAAAACACAACAAAAAAGTGACAGAAAAGCGACAAAAAAGTGACAAAAACCTGACAAAAAAGTGACAAACACGACAAAAAAGTGACGAAAAAATGACGACATAAAAGTCCTTTATTTTTTTTTTACCCAAAAAAAATGACAAAAACGCAGGGTCGGCCCATTAGTCCGACATCTCTTTCTTTCAGAAAAAAGGCCCCATTGGTACAAAGTCCCGTTGGTCAAACCATAAACAGCGGAGATGTGCTTAAAGTTTAGTACAGCAATAATTAACTGTTTAAATGTCTTCATAATTATCATAAATATATAAGGATTATTTTAACGTTAAATAAGTTAATATTATTATTAAACTTTTAACTTTAAATACATTGTGTCTCTTCAGCGGATTTGGAGCGTGTGCATAAACTCCGAGCACATCTCCGTTTATGGTCGGACCAACGGGACTTCGGACCAACGGGCCTGTTTTTTTTCCTGAATTGGGTGAATTTGGAGAAAAATGCGCTCGGTTGAGGCGGCGGCTAAAAGGTTAACGATGCCCAAACTCGAGGCTGTCCCGAGCGCTTCCCGGTTCCACACAATTACAAGACAGCTCGTAAAACCGTCTCTGTTCTCCGTCTTTGTGCCGATTCTCTTCATGAGCGATAAGATACTGATTACTTTCTCGGCCATTATTATGGGGCGACAGTGGCGCAGATGGTAGAGCGGGTCGTCTCGTGATCGGAAGGCCGGGGGTTCGAATCCCGCCTCCTGAAGGTGCACATTGTCGTTGTGTCCTTGGGCAAGACACTTCACCCTCCTTGCCTCCAGTGTCTGCGTACCCTGGTGTATGAGTGAGTGGCAGGTGGTGGGCCGATGGCGCAGACTGGCTGCCCCAGGGCAGCTGTGGCTGCAACAGCAGCTCACCACCAAGTATGGAGTGAATGAATAATGACGACAGTGTAGCGCTTTGAGAAACTTGGTAATACAGGCTTGTAAAGCGCAATATAAGTGTAAGGCATTATTATTATTATTATTATTTGGACGACAGGCCGCAGTATGTCATACATCATATTGACATTCATTGATGTTCAAGGACACAACTGGAAAAGAGAAGTTTGGACAGAGGAGGCAACTTCATTCAAATAAGTCACTTGTGGTTGTTTCAGCTCAAATACATGGAACACATTTAAAAGAAATATATGGTTTTCTGGTTCTAGACGACAACTATCTTAGTATAGGTATCAAAACAGTGTAACAATACCCCGCCCTGGTATAAATGAGCTCTGCAAATACTCTTGAGGAACCCTTTCTTTGAGATGTTTACAGTTTGTAGTGACACTAGAGACAGTTGTTAAATCTGCTCAGGACATTAGCAGTAGCTTGTAGCATTGATCCCCCCCCCCCAGGAAACACCAGCGGCTCACGTCTATGAACCCTCTTCTAGGAAAATACAGTAAAGACCAGATGTTTGGAGTGTAGTTCGAGGCATTCTCTCGAACAGACGTCTACACCCTGAAGCTCAGCAGCCGTAATGTCCTCAAACGTCACCAATAACGGGCTGCTTTCTCTCTGCTGCTTTTAAGTGGTATCTCATCCTTATCTACATACTTAAAATATTTCTCCTAGTATTAGTTGTTCTATGTAAAGCGCTTTGCTTATTTCGGGGATTCCCAACCTTCTTCGTCTCACGTACCCCTCGGACGCGTCGTTTGTCCTTCAGGTGCCCCCTTATTGAGGAAACGATCGGGTCAAGCTCAGATTTTCAGTAAAAAAGACAAAGGAGGTCATTTATCAAGCATTTATTGCGTTTTTTTTTTTAGTCACGGAGCATTCTGTCATTTACATATCTGATTCGGGGCCTTGATACTGGGATACAGGCAATATCAACTGGTAAATTAGGTGCAACATGCTCTAAAAAATGTAATATTTAAAGTTGCTATTGTTGCACATTGTCAACATTAAGGAGGAGGTTCCTAAGCTTATATATTTACACTTTTTAGAACCAGGAAATACGACCATATTAGTCCAGTGCTTCGGTCTCTGCACTGGCTTCCTGTCACTCAGAGAATAGAATTTAAAACAGCTCTGGTTGTGTAAAAGTCTTTTCATGGTTTAGCACCAAAGTCCATCTCTGACATGTTAGAGCCGTGTGAACCATATGAGGGAGGGGTCTCCTGGTGGTTCCCCGAGTCGGGACTAAACACGGTGAGGCTGCGTTTCAGTTTCATGCAGCTAAAATCTGGAACAGTCTTCATGAGGATGTGAGACAGGCCTCAACTCTGACAATGTTCAAATCCAGGCTGAAAACAGCTCTTTTTACCCGAGCAGATGAAAACTGAAAGTATTTTATGTTTTAATGATTGATTTGATCTGTTTTCTTGTAATTTTATGCAACTGTGAAGCACTTTGAATTGCCTTGTGTATGAATTGTGCTCTACAAATAAACTTGCCTTGATCCAGCCAGAGCGATCCGTCCAGTTTCTCTAACAAAGAAGTTGAATAAGTGGAAAGATGAGGCTAAGATCGAAGCATTACACTGAAATCACACTGAAACAGGATCAGAATGGACTGAATCATCAACATTTCTTTTCTCTCTGCCTCAAATTCACGTTTGTTGTCGTTGAAAACGTTCATTATTTTGCACCAGTCAAAGCAGGTGGCAGTTTGGTCTCGATTTTTACCACAGATTTAGTCGTCAATCGCCTCCTGCCGGTCCTTTTTTTTTGAACGTGATAAAAACTGAGAGACGCTCCCTCGCGGCTAAAGCAGACAAACAGGAGCGTGATTACCCCTCTCTCCAAACCGGCAGACGGGGGAATTTCAAATGATTAACGATTCAGCCCAGCACACGGTTTTGGTCCGTAAAAACAAACAAAAAACAAAAAAAAAACGGCAAAATGGCCTAATAATCCCGCTGAAAGCATTTTTCATCACAGAGGATACAATCAAGCGCACGAATCTGAAGCACGCCGCGGCGAATGGGCCTTTTTAAACGCTGCAAAACATTTTTTTTTTTTTTTTTTTTTAAACGACCGTGTAATGGAGCCGCTACTGTCTCTCTCGCGGCGCGTTTCATCAAGACTGGAGGAAAACGCTACATGCAAAGTGACATATTATTACCAGGGGCGAGAGAAAACAATCAAAGAAAAGGGAGAGGAGGGGGAGGGGGGGGGGGGGGGGGGGGGCATTCGACAATTTGGACGAGTGCCTGTTGGTATTAGAAAAGATTTAATTTTCGAAGCGGGGACAATCAAGTAGCGCTCCGAGGCTTCGATGGCCACCTTCTCGACGGGGTTTGTGTGATTGGAGTAAAAAAATAAAATAAAATCATGTCTGAGGTGTGCTCGGTGTTCAAACAAACAAACCAAAAAAAATCAAAAAGGACAATTCCATTAGAGGGTAAAGCGGCCATTGTTGGACTCGCAATCAATAAAGGCACTATGCGGTCCGAGCTTCTAAGATTAGATCGAGCAGAGCAGCAGGATGAATGCTTAAGTGTCCCGCTGTAACAAGGTTACGCGAGCCGGACCAGAGAACAGTCCAAATATAGAGGATGCAGCATGTCTGGAGAGTCTTCTGAGTGGGGTTAATTGATAGGCTTTGTTTGGACATGGTAAAAGAATAAAATAAAATAATAAACTTGAGAAGCCCATTCTGCCAGAAAAAATACTTATTTTCAAGAAAGAGCCTCTACAGATTTGAATGAGTCTGTTTACCGATGACCGTGAGGACTAAACTGGGCCTTAAGCTCGGTGGACACAGACGTAGGTTGTACAGTGAGACGGGGACAAAGACCACAGTGTCTAATATGCTGACGATACAAATTGAACAAAAAAAGGTGATTTTTATGAAATACATAAAAGATAACACGGTAACAAAAAAATATTTTTTGAAAATAGTCCAGGGTTTTCCAGCTGAATTAGACTAATGTTGATGCTCTGCGTCCGAAAATGACCTTGGTTTTCAGGTCAGGTCAGGATTTTTTGCTACAGAAATGCTTTAAAAATCGATTTTGCGTCAAAAACAAATTTCTGCGAATCATCAGCTGAGAAACCCTTGACGTTTTTTCCGTTTTCCTCAAGAAATAAAAGTCAACGTATCCAAAGTCATTCAGTTTTTATTTACTCCATCAAATTTGATAAGCAGAATTCATAATAACGTAGTCGTACGTAATCCGTAAAACTATGGCTGTATCTCAAAAAGTTGACCTGATAGAGCAAAATGCATGTGATATTCGGACTCAGAACACCAACATTATCAAAAATCAGTTGAGAAACCCCTGACCATTTTTTGGCTGTCAACTTGTGTAATGTTATGAAGCCTAGACACAAATTTCAGCATCACCTACCTCCAGCCCGTGAGCTCCGTAGCAGCCATCATCTCCCTCCGTCCCGCCTTCAAGCCTCCAGCAATCATGGTTTGTCCGCTTCCCGGCTGTGCTGCGACCCACCTCCTCCCCGTCATCGCCTCTTCTGTCCACGGCTTCTCCCTGCTGCGTCCTCCACGGGTCTCCTATGCCACCATCAGTGTCCAGGTGGTCCCCAACTCCAACCTGCTCATCCGTACTGACTTTAATTCATATATCGACGTCTCCTGCCGGGGTTAGCATCCGCATAGCATCATTAAGCGCTACAGTTAGCTGCTGCTACTGCTCTTTTTGTAGCGCCTCCACAGGTGGGCAGTGTACATGGGAGTGCAACGCGCCTTAACCGGTGTTGAGCACATACCAAACCGGCGGACCGGCATGTTTGCCCGTCCATAAAGCATGTGACACCGTCTGTAAATGTCCCCAAATATTTACATTCATCAGTGACCTCAAGTCTATTGCCTGACAAAAAGAAATCAGGGAATGTCAGTTTGGAGTCCTCTCTGCTCCATCACGATACTGCTCTTCTTTGGGTTGTCTTTTATATCGAAGTCCATACTGAGAGCACACATACAACAGGTCTACATGGACAAAACATAACAAGGCCATCGGGGTACATTTATGTCATCATGTATTTCATATCGTTCATTCAATCTTCCGCCTGGGTCTGAGCCCCAATTATGATTCACGTCCAATGAGGCAAGGCAAGTTTATTTGTAGAGCACAATTCATACACAAGGCAATTCAAAGGGCTTCACAGTTGCATAAAATTACAAGAAAACAGATCAGATCAATCATTAAAACATCAACATAAAGTTAATCAATTACAGTAAAAGGCAAGAGTGCAGATAAAACACTTTCAGTTCTGTTTATGTGAGTCTTTTTTAGGTTGAGTTGATCTTCGTCTAAGTCTGGTTGTACTTGGAAGCTCATAAAATATTATTTTATGAGTTGGTAATTTGTGAATTAACTTTGAGAACCTCCACCCCTCCACCTTAACGTTGAACCAGAATGATCCTGGAGCTCTGTTGTCGGGGGCTTCGTGCCCCTGGTAGGGTCTCCCAGGGCAAACAGGTCAGAAGCCCCTTATGAGAGACCAACAGGCCCGGTTAGAACCAGGAGGCCGTCCTTCTGTGGACCCACCACCTGCAGGGGGCGCTATAGGGGCTGGTGCAATGTGATTTGGGCAGCTCCAACAGCCCCCACGATCCGGCAACGGACAAGTGGAGGAAGATGGATGGAACTTTGAGAACCACAGACTTACACTTACAGCAAGTATATTACCTTACTGGTATATTACCAGTATTTACATGAATGTTTTTATTCTATTCTAAGTAAAATACAAAAATAAAAACTCTCCTATGAGGTAAAAATATATTAATAATATATCATATAAAATTAATAATAATATATACCAACCCTAGACATTGTGCTTTTCATTCCCGATTCCTTACTTTTCATTCTCCACGGCTTGTATTTTTCCGCCGCTCTTGCCCCGCGCCGAGAGAAGGATCCTTGAACCGGAGCCTGTGTTTTTAATGGTCTCCTTCACTGCTCCTGTGAAGTCGGCTGGAAGCGCCGCACCCCCCCCTAAAAAGGCCCGCCCCATCTGCCGAGCGGAGGCGACTCCATCTCCGGGAAAAAAACGAAAAAGAAAAAAAACGCATCGTAATGTAATTCTCTCCCCTTCCTTTATCTACTGTTTCAGGTTTGATGTGTAACTACAAGGCGAGCCCCCGTGAACGGTGTCATTACGGGCGTCATTTCAAGAGGAATATTGTTTTTCAAGGACCTCGCGCCGCGTAACGGGAACTGGCAACTCGTAGATGAGACGGAACACCGGGCAAAAGGCGGACAAACGTGAGGAGAAGCTTCTGGGCGTCTGGTGCAAATTATCTTTCCGCCGCGTTCATCTTTCTTTCCGGCTCCCGAGTGGAACGCGTTACGGGTTTTTCGTGCGGGATCGGGCGCCTTCCAGTGACACAAAAGCCGCATAAGCTTTTAATTATTTTCAGAGCGGCCAAGAGGAGGCATTGTTTGTCTTCGGGAGAGCGACTGCAATCCCGACAGAACTTTGGAGAAAAAAAGCACACACAAAAAATAAATAAAAGGCACGAACATTCAAACTAATAAAAGCGACGATTTGTCCCGACCCGCCTCCGAACTCTGATGGTTTCTCGGGATTTGACTCGCCACGAGGTAAATACGAGCCGGCATGTTTATTTTATGAGTGGGGGTTTGAAAGGCAATTTGAATAAAAACAGGAATGGTTGAAAGAAGAAACGGTCTCAACTTATATAGCGCGTTTCCACCTAGCTTAAAGCCCAGAAGTGTCTGGCCCAAGGACACAACAACAGTGTGCACGTGCAGGAGGAGATCCCAAGCCCCGACCGTCCGATCATGAGACCGCCCTCTGTGCCACTGTCACATAAAGTGAAATGCACATGTGAGAAATGTGTCCCAAAAGAATGTTGTTATGCCTTAAAGGTGCTTTTTATGTGAACAAAGTTGATGAATATTTTGACTTAAACCCAGCGGCTGTATGAGTGGACAGCGTGGAGCCTTACATTTCCATCACAGTGGTCTCTAGGATGCTCCAAGATCAAATAAATAGTAGCATAATGCACCTTTAAAGGGACTATACGGAGTTTAAAAAGTTTAAAACTAAGAACTTTCCCCCCCCTACATGTTCCAATGTCCTAATGTGTAGAACGAGCCCAGACCTGTTCACCACAACCGCCTCTAAAATCCTGTCACTCAAAAAGCTGTTAATTCGGTCCGAAGGGCCGTCATGCACGAGCTTAATATAAAACCTGCAGTTTTGCATAAGACCTGAGGTGGCAGTAGTGAGTATAAAAAGACCAACCTGCATCTAGTCCCTTTAAGGTGAGATCTTCAGGTAAACAGGGAACACAATGTAAGTTTACACAGAGAAAATGTAATTTTAACCTTGCTACAGATTACTGATATACATGTTACACAATCAAGGAGGAGAGAAATATCATTTCAAATTATTCACATGGTTTGACAAATAAAAAATCTTGAATCTTACAAAAAAAAATGGTATTGCTGAAATGTTATGTTTTGATTTCATGTTGTCTTCGATCCCGAGTGTGTTCTCCCCGTATCTGCGTAGGTTTTCTCCAGGTACTCCGGTTTCCCCTACCGCTAAAACATGTACAATAAATTCCCCTGTGGGGCCAGGACTACCCTGGAAGCAAGATTCCTAATCTCAGTGGAACTTCCCTGATCAAACAAAGGCCATCCATCCATCCATCCATTTTCTTCCACTTGTCCGTTGCCGGGTCGTGGGGGCAGCTGTTGGAGCTGCACCTGCCCCTATGGCGCCCCCTGCAGGTGGTGGGTCCACAGAAGGCAAACAAAGGTCAAATAAAACAATTAAATTTTTTTTTTTTTTCATGCATTAAATGGCCATAAATTGCTTATATTTTCAACGACCAAATCGAAAGTGTGTTGACGTATTAGTTACAAAGATTGTTTCCTCATTTTGTATCAGCAAAACCTCTAATTCCGCCTTATTTTTTGGAGTTGAAAGCCTGAATGAATCAGGCTTGGAATTAGATATTGAAAAATGTCCAAGACTGGAGAGCGTGGAGTCTGCAGGAGCTTCTGCAGTGGAGATGTTGTCCTCTGCTGTCCCAGAGAGGAAATGACCGTATTTGGATTACAGCCTTTCGCCTGACGCGTCCACACAGATGTAAAACTCTCGCCCTCCATCCCGCTCTTTCCGGCGACTGCTATGAAATGAAAGTGTTGTTATTTTTGAACGGTGCACCTCTGGACTTTGATGCGAGTCCCGGCAGAAGCCGCGTCCGTCCGCCCGTCTCCGGCCTTTCCTGACGCCGCCGCGCGGTAACTTCACACCCGAGCCGCTAAACAACTTTGTTTTATGTCTCGGCTCGGAAAGAAGAAACCTCAAAGCGCCGGAAAGCCTTGATTTCTGCGCAGGTTTTTTTTTTTTTTTCGTTGCACTTTGGAGTTGAACCGCGGCTGGAGCCCAACTAGGTCAGGGGCTGTGCAGCGTTTTCCGGGTAGACGCCGCCTGACCCTCCTGCTTCCTGATGGCTTCACACCACTGCGTTTTACCGGGGCACTTTTGTTTTGTGCCGTTTTTAAGAGCACATGTTTTTTTGCTTTTAGCTCTGGCCGCAGAAATCACACCTTGACTTCTTTCACAGCGCTGCTCCTCAAACAGGTGGTGTCAAAAGTAGTATTTTTATTACAGAATTTGAATCTTGTAATGAAATGATATTCTAGTTCAGACATGGTTGAGAGCATGGTTGAAAAGTTAAAGGTGCACTATATTTCAGGATTTTTGACATTAATTCATGCAGTTCTTATATTTGAAGAGCTTAGTGGCGCTAGGCTAATGCTAGGCTAACACATTTAGCCTGCATTAAAAAACAGTCTGGCCCGCTCCACAGTGCACCTGATGCAAATCACGTATAACACCAGACTAACGATATAAATGTCTGTGTTGATAGAATATTTTTTTAAGTAGAACTGACCTTGTATCACATGAATTACCGCATTTTGAGGGACTATTCTCTCGCAGATCACTCCGCCGCTGCATTAGCTTACAGCCACGAAGCTGATGCTGCTCAAATATGAGTTATTTTAAATACAAAATGGTTAAAATTATTCTATCGTTAGTCTGGCGTTATAAGTGATTTGCCTCAGGTGCACTGTGGAGCGGGTCAGACTGTTTTTAACGCAGGCTAACTGATACCATAGAAATGCCCTAGCCTAGCATTAGCCTAGCGCCACTAAGCTCTTCAAATATAAGAACTGCATGAATTGAAGAAAAAAATATCTCCAAACATCAACAACACTCTGGATAACTAGGAAATGAGGCCCTATGTCAAAAACCCTGAAATATCGCTGAAATAAAATGACCCTCAAGGATCATCAGAGCCACCGGGATGGAAAGTAAAGGTGCTAAGCTAATCACCCATACAGCCGCTGGGAAAGCTCCAATATTCTTTTTTTCTTCCTTTTTTCTTTTTGTGGTTTTACTTCTGAGGCCATGGTTCTCCACCGGAAAAAGGTGGTTCTCCCGCTTCAGGTCGGTGGGGAGTCCTTGCCCCAAGTGGAGGAGTTCAAGTATCTCGGGGTCATGTTCACGAGTGAGGAACGGATGGAGCGTGAGATCGGTAGACGGATCGGTGCGGCGTCAGCAGTGATGCGGTCGCTGTATCGGACCGTTGTGGTGAAGAGGGAGCTGAGTCAGGGGGCGAAGCTCTCGATTTACCGATCGATCTACGTTCCCACCCTCACCTATGGTCATGAGATCTGGGTAATGACCGAAAGGACAAGATCGCGAATACAAGCGGCCGAAATGAGTTTCCTCCGCAGGGTGGCTGGGCGCACCCTCCGAGATCGGGTGAGGAGCTCAGTTACCCGGGAGGAGCTCGGACTCGAGCCGCTACTCCTCCACGTCGAAAGGAGCCAGCTGAGGTGGCTAGGGCATCTGTTCCGGATGCCTCCTGGTCGCCTCCCTCGGGAGGTGTTCCAGGCATGTCCCACTGGGAAGAGGCCTCGTGGAAGGCCCAGGACACGCTGGTGGGACTATGTCTCCGAGCTGGCCTGGTGTCGTCTCGGGGTCCCCCCAGAACAGCTGGAGGAGGTGTGCGTGGATCGGGAAGTCTGGGCATCTCTGCTGAGCCTGCTGCCCCCGCGACCCGGCCCCGGATAAAGCGGAAGAAAATGGATGGATGGATGGATGGATGGTTTTACTTCCGACACCCAAAACCAGAGAAATCCAGTCCATTGAAATGCGGTGCTCTGAAACCAAACGAGGCCACGGTGTTTTCAGGGGAAAATATTTACTTTTTCAAGTGAAATTATGTCTGAAATGCTGCTGTTTTTTTAAAGAAACATCTCTCATTCGGCCTTCAGGGCTTGAGTGGGCTTCCTTAACTACCCTCATACGGAAGCCTTGAGGGTCAAACCAATTTCCAAATGTTTTGCCGTATTTCTGTAGCCGCAAAATAAATTGGTAGGAAATCCATCCAAAACCAACTTCGCTACAGTCTGTGCGATTATTTGGCAATTAAGATAAAATTTATTTTTGAGAAGCTCGGCGTTGATATTTTTACATTTAAAATTGTGGATGTTGATGTAAAGAATTATAAATGTAAAACAGTGAAAACAAGCTTCCACTTCCAGCTAACGGCATGAGGATCCGTCATGCGTCAAAACGGCGGAGGGCCATTTGGTAAGAAAATCCAAGAGACACGTCGGAGTGATTCAGCTGTAGAAGAAGAAACAACCACTTATAATCAGCTTATTCAAAACCTAAACAAGATATCTAAAATACGCTCGGAAAAAAAAGTCTAAATGTTACTAACGTATCAACTGAATACAACCATACATTTAAACCTGGGTCTGTCCATTCTTCAGATTTCGTCAATTTTGGCAATTTTTATGAATGAAATGTATTATTTCTATATGAAAACATGAAATGGCAGAAAACTTCTATTACAAATTTCCCTCATATTTATATCAGTAATGTTCAGCAAAAGTTTCAAATTGATATCTTTAAAGGGGGGGTATTATGTAAAAATGTTCAAGCTTTACATCATGTTATTATGTCATTCCCTCATTAAACACATGCCTGGAGTGTTGCCTTGGCTCATTCACATATTTTTGAGTAATCAGTAAAAACTTAGACGGCGGCCATTTTAGGTGTAGCTATGCCTCAGTCCTCCTAGGAACGCCCCCACCTCCTGGAGACGCCTCTGGACCTTTCGTCACCAGCCGAGCCACCAACCACTGCTCCTCAGCTCAGCAGAGCCCCCTCCCCGCACAGTGTTGTTGTTTCAATGCCACAGTAGTGTGCTGAAGGGGGCGTGTCGGAAAGCTTCTTAAAGAGACAGAGGCCTATTTCAAGACGTTCAGTGCAGCCATTTTGAGAGAGCAATTTTATTCAAGGCAGTTATTTTAATTTACTGCATATACAGACCAACAGAAGGTGACGTCATCATTGTAGTGCTATAGACTGGGGCTATGTGATTGAAAAAAGCATAATACCCCCTCTATAAATATCCCCCCCCCCCCCCCCCCCATTCACTTGCAGCTTCTCGCCTTTAATTATATATTCAGCATTAAATTGGCTTGAAAAAACCCCGTAGCCTTTTCAATCGTTTACGAGGTTTGTGAAAGAGAAGGGAAAACCGAACATGCAACCAAGTGAATATTTTTCCGTCCATCTCTTCAGCGTTTATTTTCCCGTTTATCCCGTTATCAACGCTTTCATAACAGAAAATGACTCCTCGTCGCCGCCGGCCTGGAGAAAAGTGCGCGGGGGAAAAACATCTCGCTCCTTTCAAAACCCGGTCACGCGCCGGCGTCCCGGATCACCGAGGTGTGCCGAGCGACCGTTTGAGGAATTTAAAGAGCACTAATTGGACTTTTTTGTTGTTGTGTTTTTTTCATTACGCGGCGATGAATGCGAGTCCAAATGAGACTCCGCCAGCTGTCTTTGTCGGCGCGAGTGCTGAGAGATTTGAGACTTAAACGGCGCACGGAGGTTTTCGCAAATGCCAAATCATTTCAGAAATCCTGCCCCTTTATATCGGTAATAGAACAGAATCACCGTGTGTTTAGGGCCTCGGGTTATCGCCGTCGGTTGCTGTGTTTTTTTCCAACGCCATCGACACAAACTGAAAGCTCTCCTCGCGCGTCCAATTGTGAAGTTTCCCTCAGAGAACCCGTTGCAGTGACTTTACGTATCTGTGATGAACGTACTTTGAGCAGCAGTTCGGCTCAGCCTCAGAGCTTTTCCGATGTGTTTCCCTCTCGCTCGTTTTATTCCAGTAGAAAATGGAGCGCTTCGACAATAGAACTGGTCTCTCACGAAGGAAACCACCAAATTTGCCTGCACTGTATATGAAATACTCCATGGACCATGAAAGGTGTTCATCAAACTGAGATCTTCTTCTGGCAGAGCCTACAGTAAGAGGAGACTGTGAGGTGGCCTACAGACGAACCCTGATCTTTCAGTCAGTTTTGGTCAATGGTCGTCAACAGCTGACGAAACGCTGCTTTATAGAATGACTGACCTGCTACAGCCAAAGGACGAGGAACACGCTTCTCTTTGGTCCTCATGGCATGGAGCTGACATTGGCTGGGACTGAAAAACGGCCCTGGACACAGCCAGCCTGGCCCATCCATCTTCTTCCACTTGTCCGTTGCCGGGTCGTGGGGGCAGCTGTTGGAGCTGCACCAGCCCCTATAGCGCCCCCTGCAGGTGGTGGGTCCACAGAAGGACGGCCTCATGGTTCTAACCGGGCCTGTTGGTCTCTCATAAGGGGCTTCTGAACCGCTCTTTGTCTGACCCGTCACCTAGGAGACCCTACCAGGGGAACGAAGCCCCCGACAACAGAGCTCCAGGATCATTCAGGCTCAGACCCCTCCACCACGTTAAGGTGGCGGCTCCAGGAAGGGGCCAATTAGCATAAATGCGACACTTCCACAAAGACCTATGTTAACCTCTTACCCCTCGCCTTAACTGAGTGCAATTTCTCCTGTTCGGCTTTACCCAAATCTAAAAGCTTCTCGACTGGAGAGCAACAGTGTAACGCCTCATTTGAAAGCTAAGGCCTACAAAGGGGATTGTAACTTTTTATCACGTTGCCGCCGCATTTTAGTCACATTTTAGTCATGTTTCTGTAGTTTTTTGTTGCTTTGTGATTACTTTTTTTGTGGCTTTTTTGTCATGCTTTCGTTTTAATCCTCGTTTTAAGCTTTTAGATTTGGGTAAAGCTCGGTTAAGGCGGGGGGTAAGAGGTTAAGGGGAACATTGAGAGGCCAGACCGGCGGCCCTAGAGTCAGTGGCCCTTCTGTGCTCTTCCAGAACGGACATATGCTAAAGACACTTGGTTGACAGGATTCTAACGGGACTTCAGACCTCTCTAGAACCGCTTAAAAGCCTGGCTCCAAAAATGTGACAACGCCGGAGTAGGTGAAATATTTTTAACCACGCTGGTTTTTGTATATCAGCCCGAAATAGTAGAAGCATTTTCAGTGCATTGACAATCCAGCTCTGGAGCTCTGTGGAGGCTCCGCCCAGGGCTTCCCGCCTTTTCGCCCTTTAAGGAACAGGCTGCATAGGAGGAGACTACTTGCCTATTGTAGAACTACTATTACTTATTAAAAACACAAAATTGCCCACCACAGCCCCTGGACATGTCGACATTGCGTTCGCTCATATTTACTTGTTGTATTGTCTCGGCTGATGGACAATTTAAAACACTGATACAATATCGATACTTATGGGGACATTTTTGACGACACTAGTCATTTCATATGGGTGAATGCATTTCAATTGATACACATTTCTAAATGGTTGTTTCATATGTTATTAAAATGTGAATGAAATGTCGTGACTTTAATTGGATACTTTAATGGTAAACAAAGCCTATACTAGAATTATATACTAGACGGTCCAGCTCAATGATCCGCTGCTGTGGAGCACTTTGGCGCAGAACAGTGAAGTAAACTGTCCTTTTGTGTTTATAATTGCTTCTTTTTCACATATGCAAACTAGCATTGATACTTTAAGGCTAACATTTATGCTTAAAAAGTAGCCATTTGTTATCGCTACATCGATATGTCCCTATGGCCAGCAAAACTACTGCTTTTTATCACAAACATTGTACACTGGTTTAGAGTTATATGATGCATGAGGCTAGAATCCAACCCAAACACAGGCAGCTACCCCCCCCCCCCCCCCCCCCCCCCCCCCCCCAGCAGCCCCATTAATACATTTCATTATCAAACATGTAACGTGTGCGGAAATGTGCCCTCCAGCTCAATGCCAGTGTTTGTTTCAGCTGCAGCCGACTTCATTAGGACCTTGTTGCTTATGGTGGCGAGCGGGTGAAAGCACTTCTCCATAATAGACCTTTGCACTGGGCCTTAGACAAACACATTCTCCCGTCCCGGGGCTATTAGCATTAGCAGAGCGACGAAAGCGACAGCCAATCAATGAGAAACTAACTGCTTCAATTTGGACGCTCCATGTCGTGAACGAGCCCAATCCGCGCGGGTGGAAGAAGCAATTGGTTTAAGTCCCGTTGTCATTTAGCTCCGTTGAGGTAAACAGGTCTGCGGGTAATTATTATGTTGGTCGGTGGTACATGAATGGCTATATCAGAGAAGAGCAATGATTGTGAAGCAGAGAGGTTACTGCGCAAATGAGGAAATTCTACACACATTAAAGCCACTCGAGCAACCTGTTACGAGCAGTGTTGACACATGGGAATCTTTAGGACAGGGGTCGGCAAGTTGGCTTGGCTTCGGGACAATATTGTTTTACGCCGATAGATGGCGGGCCAGCCGGTCAATTGATAAAAAATAGATTTATTCATGCATGGATATTCAATACTAGATAACCCCAAAGTTATTTTTGTTTAAAAAATACGTTTTTAAAATTGGGACACCCCTTCATCTCTCGTGAACGCGCAAAAAAGAGGGGAAGGGCTAAGCGGAGGGCTAAGAATTGAGATTGGGCCTTTGGTGCTTGGTTAGCAGTCAGCATAATCCGGGAAAACCCACCAGAAACAAAACCACCGGGAGAAAATTCATATTCCTCCAAGAAAAGAGATTAGAGGAAGAATCAAAAGTCTTGACCTTCCCTTTCCTCTCTGCATTCTCTTCTCTCACACCATCTAACTCCACATCCTCTTGTGCTGCATCCATTTGTTTCCTCTCCAGACAAAAAAAGTATTGTGGCTTAACCCAACATCTGATCTACGTTATCTCGCTGTACAACTGTATAATGACAAATAAAGCACTTACTGACTTTCTTACTCATTCCCAGCATCCTGATTCTTCTCAGGAGTAAGGTTATGAGCATGTTTCGTATCTTCCATGGTGCGAGGGTAACTGTTTTTAGCATCGGTGCCACTTCCGAATTCACGATCCCTCAAAATACACTCTTTTTTCATTTTATTTACTTAATTAAATCAGGACAACAGCTGGGGTAGACGGTAAAACAGTAGCTAAATTACAGCCGTTCAACGAGACAACAGACATAACCCACAAACACACCGACAACGTTACAATAAACAAGTGTCATACATGAGATTAAAAGGCCCCAAGAAACATCGTAGGAAGATAATCTACCTATGGCTGCAGGTCTGGTCAGTTTTTAACCAATGTTTCAGAGCGTATTTAAAGGTTAGCTATACAGTAGGTGCCGGAGTTCTTATCATGTGCCTTGTAACCATTGTACGTTACTGTCGCCTCAGTCTGGTCAATGCTCTGGTGCCTCTGAAATCCATAAAGGGATGAGGATCAAGCCAGTTTGAAACGTCAATAAATAAAGCAAGCATCCGTAAATGTCTGAAAGCTATCATAGCCCATGCTTACTTTAGATCAGGGGTAGGCAAGTTAGCTTGTGGAGGGCCGATTTTCTTCCTCATCCAAAGTCCAGAGGCCGACCCTCACATCGTGGCCCAAAGTAAAACCCCAACGTCTCCAAATCCCAGCGTTGTTCATGATATCTGTCCTAATGTGGGGATTGGGGGCATCCTCCAAGAGATTTGAGGAACCCTACGGAGATTTAGCCCATGAACCTGATGTCACCTCTGCTGTAAAGGTTTGTTGTCGTGTTTTCAGTGTTTTCCTTAAGACAAACATCAGGGGTTTCATAATGGCCACTGGAGTATCAGACTTGTACTGCCAGTTTTGATTTGGCTGAATATCATAACTTTGCCGAGTCTGTAGTCAAAGAGGGTCTTACGAGTGTGTACAAGTATACAAATGCACAACATGAGCTGCCCCCAACAGTTAAGTGTGACAAAGTTCTACAAAGTCATTGCCTTTTTAAAATCATTAGACAATAAAGCAGATGGACGCTCCGACGATGCATATAAAAATCAATGCTAACGAACCTTTAGCATTGCACTAATTGCCCTTCATAGCCGTTATGTCAACATCTCATTATCCGTGTCGACATATGGGATCTCCACTCGGCTAACCCGCCAATGCTCGCGACTTTTTCTCCTCTCTGTCATTTTTATCAATCCTTTTTCCTCTTCCGATCATTCTAATTTGGTGCCCGAGTCTGTTCAGACTTTACAGACAGCCGTGGTTGGAGCCGGTGACTTTTGCCGGGAGTTTAGTCGCCGCTGTGTCACATATGGCGGGTGCAGATGGAGAGGCTGTCTAGAGCTTCAAAGTTGGAAGGCTAGGAGGCTAAGGTCATTACCGCGGCGCCCGCTATTAGAATATTATTTCATCATCCACCAATTACAAAACGAGGCATTTGAGAAAGTTCGTCTGGCCGCGCCTGACAGTCAAAAAATAAACTTCTAACGGAGATTGCATCAGCCACAATAAAGAGGCTTTGAGGGAAATCTTCTTAAACACTTCAACTCCATGTTGCAACTGCAGATTTCCATCGACGAGAACGCGTGAAACAATGTGCTGTAAGTTGAACACGCAAACGAATAGTGAGGAGAACAAAGCATGAGTTTCAACCACATGACTTTCCTGCTTTAGAAGTAAATGTTTGAAATTGGTTATAGCCAGGACAATCTACTGTAGTTTTAATCAGAGGCTGGCGTGAGATCCCGATGTGGGAAAACCGTCTAAAGCCTGATTGAAGGTGTAAACACTTTGTGCCAAATCAACTTTTTATTTTATTTTTTTAGCTTTAATGTTGTGTCGTGTTGTGTGCAGTGCATCACCCGTCATCATGGGGGAAAAAATAAAAAAAATAATTAATAAATACAATACACTTTATAAGACAAGTTGTTTTAATGATTAGGATAGGGATTTCCTTTTATTTAAATCAGTTTAGTGATTTAACACTTTTTCTATCGTTTGGATAAAGAATCTGGCACAAGACTTTCAAGGGACTACATTTATTTTTTTTACTCGCCACTACCACCTCAGGTCATACATGTGTCTGTTATCCAAATGTGGAAAAAACAATTTTGGCACGACAGCAGTCCCTCTGTTAAGCTCGTGCATGATGATGGAGATAAAGTGACTGATTTTAGAGGTAGTTGTGGTGAGTGCTTTTTAACCTGTATATGCTCCCTCTTGGTGTCAACTTTCATAGTTACGCTGATGATACACAGTTGTACATCTCCATGTCTCCTGAGGACACCAGGCCATTGGATGCACTTTTTAACTGCATTTTAGATATTAAATCCTGGATGGCAGAAAACATTCTCCAGCTTAACCAGGACAAAACTGAAGTTTTAGTCATCGGTCCTGAGGCCCAGAGAGAGAAACTTTTACCCAAACTACAGTCATTGTCTTTTAATCCTTCCTCACAGGTGAAGAACCTGGGTATGATGTTTGACTCTGAGCTGACTTTAATTCCACACATTAAGAATATCACAAAGATAGGTTTTTACCATCTAAAGAACATAGCCCCGCCCCATTCTCTCTCGGGCCAACACTCGGGCCAACACCAGTCGTATTGACTACTGTCATGCCCTGCTCTCTGGTCTCAAAAAGAGTATCTCAGGTTTACAACTTTTACTAAATTCAGCAGCTCGTGTCCTGAAGACCAGGAGGCGGGACCACATTACACCGGTTTTAGAGTCGCTGCATTGGCTCCCCGTGTGTTTCAGGATCCATTTTAAAGTTCTTTTAATGGTTTTTAAATGTCTTAATGGTCTTGGTCCTTCTTATCTCTCAGAGCTGCTTTTACCTTATGAACCTTCACGGCCCCTTCGCTCCTCCGGCAGGGGTCTCCTAGTTATTCCTAAAGTCAACAGAAAGACTCACGGCGAGGCGTCTTTCCAATATTATGGCCCTCGCCTCTGGAACGACCTGAGGAGGAGCTCAGGACCACAGAGAACGTTCATGTTTTTAAGAGCAGGCTCAAGACCCACCTTTTTAGCTTAGCTTAGTCCTAATTATTTATATTTGTATGTGTGTATGTATATATATAAAGCACTTTGTGATACCCTTCGGTATGAAAAGCGCTTTATAAAAAAGTTTGATTGATTGAATAGGTCTGCAGGAGCAAGTAAGGGTATAAAATATATAATTTTAAATTTTTTAAAATGTCCATGCCCTTTAGCTCTTTCAATGGCAGACACCCTCAGTGCAGGAAAGAGCGCCGCGTCAGGGCCTTCACCCCCCCTGCTGTTAGACTGTCAACACTAGTGTGAAGTAACTCATGTGCAATAACCACTATGTAAAAAGTACATGCAATAATCTCTGTATCAATGTCACTCACTCTGCACTAAGACTGAAAGAATTTGCACTGCTGACATTTTTTTTATTGTCTGCTCTAACTTTATTTTATTTTGTATTTCATGTTTTTGCATTCATTGTACTGCCTTTATTTACTATTTAATTGATTGCACACTTCCTGTCTATCCTGCGTGTTTCTTGAGAGCTGATTTAACAAGTGAATTCCTCCATTGTGAGATCAATAAAGGGTTATCTTATCTTAAAGACTTTAAAGCAGTACTAAGTAACTCGTGCCCCTAAAGGCCATAAGCGCCACTGCAGGTGTCGTAGCATGTTGCGTTTTTTTTTACTAATTAATTGTCCGTGAGAGTAAATACTACACTGACAGAAAAGACAAAGGGACAGAGGGATATTGTTCATCCAATTACACAATATTTTTTTTTCACTCAAACTTGGCTGTAAATACTGTTTAAATGATGCTAACCCACAGTTAGCTTTGCCCGTTAGCCTGTTAGCTTCTTCTTCGTGATTCCATTACTGTGTATTGGTGACACTGGCTCGGTGGCAGCGAAATTGCTATTGTGGTTTTCCGGCCAGAGCCACCAGGGGGAGATGAAAGACCCCCCAATCCTCCCATTAACACTTGTATTACCCCCAGAGTTGCATAATGCACCTTTAAAGTGGATATATTATTCATAATTGAGGCTTATAGACATTATTTTACAAAGAGGATTTTGAATTGGCCCAAAGCGCCCTCTGCAGGCAGCAGCGAGAATAACGCTTTGTTTAGCATGAAAACGAGCTTTCGCTTCAACACTGGATTATGAGCTCTTAAACTGGGGAGTTTTTTTTGCAATAAAATCCAAGAAATACAATTTGGAAGGAAAACAATTATAGAATAACAGTAAAAGAAAGTTCCACGTGTAAAACCTCATGGCCGCCCGTGGTTAATCACTTCACATCATGTCTCCACAACGCGCTTCTTTCCCACCAAAACCTTTCAATCTCATTTCCCCGTCTGCCTCGCGACACAAATTGACTGTATAAGATTACGCCCTGTACCCCCCCCCACCCACCCACACCCCCCCCCACGCTCCGCCCGTCCTCTGATCTAACTCAAGAGCTCTGTTTCCCGGGGTTTTTTTTGTCCCCCCCGTGACGCCGTGAAGCAGAGGATACGAGTCCCCCGCGTGCGCCCCGTCTCTGGGGCTGCATTAGTGCGAAGGTCATTGGGATAAAAAACAGCGAGGGGGGCGGGGAGGGGGGGGGGGGGCGGATAGAGCTGTGCAGCGGTCAGACCCACCGCTGCTGTGGCGAACGCTTCTCACATCTTGGGACAGGGAGAGACTTTTTTCCCTTCGTGATATAAAGTAAAGTGGGACGCAGTGGCACTATTACAAAGTCTGCCAACGTTCAAAACAAGCAGCTCGGTTTTATTGCATTAAACTGAAACGTCGTGTTAATCGTCCTGACTCTGGGACCGGCAGGAGACCCTGAGACGTTCACATCAATGTATTGTATTAGCAAATTACTACAACCTTTATTTGTCAGGTCTGAGCCTTTATTTTGAAATCCATACCAAAATATAACCATTTATGGATATTACTCTTCAATAGCTTCAACAGTTTTCAAAGTAGTGACACTAAATTTACTCCAGTTACCAATTATTATACTAGCAACTTACTACAACCTTTACTTTTAAGGTGTGGACCTTTATTTTGAAATGTATGCAGAAATATGACCGTTCATGGATAATCTTCAATACCTTCTACATTTATTACTATAGTGGCACCAAATTTACACCGGTTACCAATTATAATACTAGCAACTTACTACAACCTTTATTTACTGGATCTGGACATTTATTTTGAAATGTATGTCAAAATATGACAATTTATGGATATTACTCTTTAATAGCTTCTCCATCATTATACCAGTATCTTACTACAACCTTTATTTTTTCAGGTGTGAGCCTTTATTTTGAAATCCATACCAAAATATAACCATTTATGGATATTACTCTTCAATAGCTTCAACAGTTTTCAAAGTAGTGACACTACATTTACTCCAGTTACCAATTATTATACAAGCAACTTACTACAACCTTTACTTTTCAGGTATGGACCTTTATTTTGAAATGTATGCAGAAATATGACCGTTCATGGATAATCTTCAATACCTTCTACATTTATTACTATAGTGGCACCAAATTTACACCGGTTACCAATTATCATACTAGCAACTTACTACAACCTTTATTTACTGAAATGTACGTCAAAATATGACAATTTATGGATATTACTCTTTAATAGCTTCTACAATATTATACCAGTATCTTACTACAACCTTTATTTTTCAGGTCTGAACCTTTATTTTGAAATCCATACCAAAATATAACCATTTGTGGACATTACTCTTTTTCAACGAAGTCACACTAAATTGAAAAACACGGCATGGCATTTATGAAATATTATTATATCAATGAATGTATAGTTGCCACCGTGACATCAGCAGGTGTGAAGCAAGCATTTTGAGCTCTTGAGCTGGAGACAGACTGAATTGGCTGGATCACTCAAACAAATTCAGGAACATTTTCAACAAGAAGCCTAAGACATTGTTATGGTGAAGAGCTCCATATAAAGTCAGTTAGCGTATCGTCCTTCTGACTCGTCTCTCCTCTAAACTGAGTGCATGGCGTGGACGGGCACCAGGCGCTGGTATGTATGTCCCCCCCCCCCTCCCCGCCGGCAGCGGTGATCTCTTTGTTTTGTCCTAGTTCTAGCTGGGCTCAGTTCAGCCCCAGCTCTGTCTGATTTTTGCTCCATGAATGTGGATGAAATGGTGACGGATTTCTCTACGGAGGTAATACTAAATAATAAACGACACATTAATGATTGGTCTTCTTCGGTTGTGGTTCATGCCTGGGTTATTTCGGTTCAAAGCAGTACTAAGTAACGTGTTTACCTTAATAAATCCTTCCCGTCGTCCCTCTGGGGGTAATACAAGTATTAATGGGATGATTGGGGGGTCTTTCATCGCCCTTGTGTCTCTGGCTAGAAAACCATGCTTGCAACTCGACTGCCACCGGGTCGGAGCAACCAATACACACTAATGGAATCACGAAGAAGAAGCTAACAGGCTAACGGACGAAGCTAACTGCGGGCTAGCTCCACTTTAAACAGTATTTACAGCCAGGTTTGAGTGAAAAAGAGTATTTCCATTGTATAACTGGATGTACAACACCCCTCTCTCCCTTCGGCTTTTCTGTCAGCGTAGTATTTACTCTCATTTAATCGTAATTAAATTGCTACAACACCTGCAGTTCCGCTATAGGGGCAAAAGTTACTTAGTACTGCTTTAAAGCCAAATGGCGACACAACGAATTCATAAAATAGAATAAAATCAGCCTGGTTTTGTAGGTGAAAAATACACTGCCCGACCAAAATAAAAAGTTAACCACGTTGATTCAACAAACTCTTATGATCTGTTGCTGCTGTTGGTCAGGGCTAGGTTTAGAAACTCTATGCGCTAAACAGAATGACCAGGTTATTCCATCGATGGATTTCTCCTTCCTGATGGCGCAGGTTTAGTCCAAGGTGACAGGATTTATCGGGTTCACGTTTTGAAAGCGTGGTCCATGGAGCACGAAGCATAACTTTCGCACATACTTCGGCCGCCACAGAGTCCAGGTAGTAACGACCATTGCCAATCTTTGGGACGTGCTGGAGAAGGCTTTGCGCTGTGGTCACACTCTCCCATCAACAATGCAATATCGTGGTGAATGAACATATCTGTGGATAATGCAGAACCTTTGTCTCTTTTCTTTACCTCTGATTTTCAGGGAGTATGCATAGAGGCAAGTACACTTTAATTCCATTTCCAAATATATTTTAATGCCTCAAACCCCCCAAACTCAATGCATATATAATTTCACAACTTTTTTCTTGACTTCTATCTTTAAGGTGAGGGGTGGATGCAAGCCCGAGAGCTCATTGTCTTCTCCACAAAGACCAGACAGGTGCGCATCAACTCGTCTAAGCCCAGGTAAGAGCAGATCTCAGTGTGGAAAAACGGTGGCCTGTTCCTTTAAAGTCTATTTTGCTCTAATATTTGAGGTTGTGGTCTTTTGTAAGTGAAATTAACCCTCGTGTGATCCTTCAATGTTGCACCCTTTAAAGACCCTAGTGTGAAAAAATGTACACTTCAAAAAAGAGCCTGAAAATTACCACACATTCATATTTTTTTTCTGCTTCTTTTTACAAAAATCCTTCAGTGGCTTTTGGGCCATTTGGACCCAAGAACCACACGAGGGTTAATGAGGGGACATTTGAACAGGCACCGTTTGTCTTTTGGACGAGATTTTTTGTATTTTTGTATTTCTGAGTTGATCAATGTCATTATTTCCCAATGAATTTAGTTTGAATCCAATGTAAAAAAAAATGTTTTAAGACATTTAAGGTCATTGCCAAAATGTATTTATTTTTACGCCGAGCCATTCGCCTCTCTTCAGATCTGACCCCTGACTTTTCCTGGGAGCGAGGCATCACCTGCTGGTCCCCATTGAGCTGTTGCTGCTTTGTTTTGACTGCTAGGTGTTTGGAGTTGTACGTTTTATGCCTAAAGGAGATGTAGCTGCTTTCTTCTAGTCTCGACTGGTTGAAGAGTTCCTCCTGCCCTATACTTGGACATGTTTTATCCTGGTTTCGATTCGTATTTTCCTCCTCTGTCTTCATGCTCTCTGCTGGTTCCTGGATCTTTCAAGGTCGCCCCCCCCCCCCACTCTCGCCCCCGTGGCTACTGTCCCCGTCATCACTGCCTTTCAAAACCGCCTGACACGCCCACTTTTCTTTCTCCTTAAAAGCGTCGAATCCGACCCACCAATTATTCGCTGATGATGCCTCTCTCTCCGCCATCTTCCCCGGCGCCGCGTCTCAAAGCTCTCGCCGCGGCGGCAATTTGATCGTGCGCGAGACAGACGCTCGCGATGTGGAAGTGAGAGAAAAGCAACTGGATTTGCTTTGAGGCCGAAGACGAGGCTGGAAACTTCACACGGGAGTTCTTCGTCTCTGTCAAAGCAGCAGAATCGGGGGCCTCTCCGTCTCCTCCTCTGCGCCACGAACGTCTTAATTTACAATTTCATTTAAAACAAAACGCTACCCATTTATTTTTTTATTTTTTTTGGGATCAAAAGAATACCGGTTGTGAAACAAAGCTGTGAGGGGATTTATATCACGATTGTCTTTCACCGCAGATTTTCTATGACTCATCCGTCACATTTGTATTCAAAGGAAGGCTATGTTTACGTGAGGAAAAGGAGGAATATGGGCTCGATGTTGTGTTTCTAAAGGCAGGATGTACTTTACTTACGGGCTGACGGGGGGGGGGGGGGGGTCTTTCGGATTCTAATGAAAAGAGGAACTGTCTGACAAATCATTTAAAGCAGTACTAAGTAACTCTTGCCCCTAGAGGCCATAAGCGTAACAGCAGGTGTCGTAGCAAGTTAAGATTTTCTAACTTATTAAATGTCTTAAAGTAAATACTACGCTGACAGAAAAGGCGAAGGGTGAGAAGGACATCCAGTTACACAATGGAAATCATTTTTTTCACTCAAACTTGGCTGTAAGTACTGTTTAAAGTGGCGCTAGCCCACAGTTAGCCCGTTAGCCTGTTAGCTTCTTCGTCGTGGTTCTATTAGTGTGTATTGGTTGCTCCGACCCGGTGGCAAGCATGGTTTTCTGGCCAGAGACACCAGGGGGCGATGAAAGACCCTCCAATCATCCCATTAACACTTGTGTTACCCCCAGAGGGACTACGGAAAGGATTTATTTAGGTAAACACTGCTTTAAGTGCATATAGCTTAGGCCCTTAGTGCAACAAGCTTTGACTTGTGTCGCCTGCTCCATTGTTGGGCTGATTCTTGTGTTCATTTGGGGAGTTCTGGCCAACATTGACTGAAAAAAACGATCTTGCTCTTTTGAGATCGATGAGCCGTCGGTCACGATACTGGACTGACTCCCAGGGCAATGTTATGTTACAGCAGTCGTCCCTCCCCAAGCTTTACCTCCTGCAGACAGGGACGTATCAACTCGTCGAAGCTCAGGTAAGAACAGATCTCAGCATGGAAAAGCCTGTTCCTTTAAAGGCCATAAACCTGATTTTGTATTTACATTGTTTGCGTTCCTTGTCTATAATGTTGATCAAAAGAGAATTTCATTTCACTGCCTGGAAAAAAAATCATGTACAGAGCCTTTAAGTTCAGAGAGTATGAGTCATCTCGATCCCTAAATCAATAAATGATTAAGTCAACAGTGATAACCTATTTCTTTGCATTGGGGGGGCTGGAGCGTGGCCGCGGTCGTCATGGAGACGGCCACAGCCGAGTTTGCATTGGCCGACGGCCGCACACAGCTCTATAGCGCGGACTCAGTCACAGAGCGGAGAAACAAACAGGACTTCACGCTGATAAAAACCGCGGGCAAAAAAAACGGAAAAAATAAAAATAAACTCTCTCCGCTGTCGGCCAGGAAATACAGAAACACCGACGCCTCGGATTCCAGAGAAAAGGCTGAGGACGGTGATGCTAACTGGTGGTAAAACTATTCTGATTCTGAATATAAGCGCACGTACGAATAAAACCCCACCGCTCACGTACGCGCCGCTCAAGGCGAAGCGACGGGGTGGACCTCGTCGGTAAAACCTGAAGAAATCCACGCGTAGAACTTAAGAGGAGCCTCATTCAGACGTCTGATTGGGATTATTCGCCGTGAGGCTTCTGGCCTTCTGAAAACTAGAACGAACACTGGGGGCTCAGATAGGATTTCTATGAATGAGGAGAGGCCGGTGTGAGTGAGAGGTCAGTGGAGTAATTACACAGCGTCTCTGAACGGACCAAGCCTCAGCGCGGCCTGAGTGGGAGTTGGTCAGACTATGGTTAAATGTGATTGAGCGGCATTGTTTCTTCTTCTCAGTCGGAGCCAGCAGGGGAGCAACAAGTGCAACAACTGACATGAAAGACATCCATTTTCTTCCACTTGTCCGTTGTCGGGTCGTGGGGGCAGCTGTTGGAGCTGCACCAGCCCCTATAGCGCCCCCTGCAGGTGGTGGGTCCACAGAAGGACGGCCTCATGGTTCCAAACGGGCCTGTTGGTCTCTCATAAGGGGCTTCACCCATTCACACTCTCATTCATACACCAGTGTGCGCAGACACTGGAGGCAAGGAGGGTGAAGTGTCTTGCCCAAGGACACAACGACAATGTGCACCTTCAGGAGGCGGGATTCGAACCCCCGACCTTCCGATCACCATCGCCCCCTTGGAGACATTGAATGTTCTGTCGTATTGAATTATGTTTTCATTTGAATCTTTCTAAGGAAAATGAATCTTCTCCCCGCTGCTTTTCCTGACCTCTCCTCGAGTCTGAAAGTGCGTACTGTGTCTGGCGGTACAGACCTGAAGTTTCATGTTCAGTTTGACTTCGACAAATTCCACCTTTGACACAGAAAAGTTCGTCCATAAGGTTTTAGCCTCATTTTGTTCATACACATAGACATAAGAAATAGTCGTTCAGCTAGTGAGCTCCCTGTCTTTTGTTCGTGACACTCGTTCGAGGTTTGACGGGGGGCAAAAGACTCTGGTGCCGCGCCGTTAGCTCTAATGCTAACGGCCTGTCAAACAATGTCAGGCCCTCATTAATATACAAGAACGAAAACGCGCCTGCTTTCTTCTTCAATTGAACCTCCCACCGTCATCACAGGAGCAATATGTAGCTGTAATTTAAAACGTTTAACATGATTGGAAACCAGGCGTTACAGTTGTTTAAAGCGTGTGTGAAACTAGATGGAGGTACTGCAGCAATCGTGGCCAATGGTGGTCAAGAAATGATGCTATGCTATGATGCTATGATGGTCATTGTTCCGCTCTCTTGGTAAAGCTGTGTTTTTTGCGGTGTCTGTGTTCCACACGGTTCTGCTGGATGCTTATGTTCATCTTTGCCGTTATTTTGTGAAGGTTCGGCCAATTTTTTTACTGCAGAAAGTCCATAATGGGAAGAAAGCAGCTTTTTTTTAAAGTAAACAAACAGCTAGCTTATGAGCTGAACACGTTTGAGACCGACACATTTCCTCTTCTGAGACACTGTAGAGGCACCAAGAGCCAAGAGGCGCTACAGGAAACAAAAAAAAGGGACAAACGAGCATAAGCTGGTCAAAGACTGTTGTGGAGCAGAAGGGGGTGGAGCTGATCAGTGCAGGACACCACGCTCTGAAACGGGGACAAACACAGGCGGCGGTGCACCGTTACAAAGGAGCACTGACTGAGGGCAGACAGCCAGGTTTAAAGCACTTACTTACTCACTGACTTAAACGTAACCCCACAGAGATTCTTTGGGTTGTGCTGGAGAAGGATTTGCGCAGGGGTCACACTCTCCCATCATCAACACAAGATATTAGTGAAAAAATGAATGCAAACATTGAAACACCGCCACAGTGGTGGGTTCCAGTATTGAGTCATCCAACTTTTGATCCAGCACATTTACCCCTGAGACACTGTGAGAAGAGAAAGTATGGATGGGTGGATAGAAAGACCAGACGAGTTATGGAAAGTCATTTGTTTTGACGGTGTAGAAAGCAGTGTTAATTTCGTCGACTAAAATATTTAGTCTAGTTTTTTTGACGACTAAAATTGGACTAAAACTAAACTAAAACTTTTTCATGCGACTAAAACTATGACTAAAATGTCCAGATATTTTAGTCGACTAAAATAAGACTAAATTAAAATGGAAAGGAGAGACTAAAATCATCCAAACTTCTATTGACCGTCTGAAAGAGCCTCATATCATGTAAATTCACTGCCAAAGGAACAGCTCTGAGCTTTGTTCATGAGGGAGCAGCTCCATGAAGCAGAGGACCTCGATTAAATATGATTATAATGAATATTATAAATACAAAGTCGACTAAATTTGTCTTAAATTTAGTTGACTAAATTGACTTGCAATTTTAGTCGACTAAATCTTGACTAAAATTGAAGATATTTTTTTGACTAAAAAAAGACTAAAACTAAATTAAAATATGTTGTCAAAATTAACACTGGTAGAAAGAAAATGATGTGCTTCAACGTCAACACTGGGCTCTGTTTCGATAAGACCCATGAAGCACCTCTTCAGATCTCAAACGCCGACATCGTTTGTGCCGGTATTGCGGGCGTTGTTCGCTCACTGACGAACAATGACTCACCCTGATTCTCCGTGTGTTACTGCGGACTCGGTGCAGATCTACGAGTCGCGGCAGTCATTAAACGCGTCTCTGATTGCCTCCGAGTGCCAAGAAGACGGTGTTCTTTGGCACCGTACACCGGAGCAGACATTAACCACGAGCCGTTATGTAACCGCTCGGCGTCTTGGGGCACGCGCTCATTGTGCTCAGTTCATCGGTGTGAGGCGCGGTGCTTACTGTGTCTCGAGCTCAATTTACATCTAATCACGTAGTTTCAGAGAGTCGGCGCCCGGAATTAAACCCTCGCCCACTCAGTACATCTTTGCCTCGCGATGACTGCAGTCGCTCAGTACGCAGACGTTCACCCTTTCTCAAGTGGCCAATTGAACTCGGCTCACAGCGCTGCCTTTTTGGTTTATGTGCGAGACTCTGGTGCTTGTTGGCCTGGTGTTTCCTCAGGATTACCTCCGGTGTTAAAGCTGGGGTACCCGCATTTGTCCTGCACACATTGTGATTTTTTTTTTAAATTTGTCCCGAACTCGTTTCTAGCTCTCACAATCCCTCCTGCATGTCCGAATTGTTCAAGCCAATTGTTTCATATGCACATTTCAAAACCAGTGTACGGCTTTGAGCGGTGGCAAAATGAAGAACTGTAATTTTAGCTGTAAAACAATAAGAAAATTCCAATGAATAGGATAAATTATTTTCTATTGGGGGGCCCTGAGAGAATTTCGGATCGACAAGGGGGCCGCGATGTTCCGGACTTTGGGAATGGCTGATCTAAGGCATTTTAGGAGAAACAAAACATAGTTTCTATGTCTCAATCTCTGATCTCATCTGAGAATCACATTTTTGTCTCCAGAGGTTTAACACATGTTTGAGAAGTAAAATGTTCCTCTGGGACAGTGGCAGAAGACATTTATTCATGAAGAATACTCATGTCTATGTGAATGAAGTGAAACACAAAGGTTAAAAGCCTAATATGGCGCGGTGTCTCCTTTTGGAAATGACTCGAGCTTCATCTTTAGTCACACGGTTGCACAGACTCGTTACATAGACATGGACTCACCCTTTAATTCACGGCTTTTCCCTCGTCTATGATCATCTGCGACGTCCCACTTCGGCGTTCTCCCCCGGATCTCCTCCTCCGCCCCTCTCTTCACTCTTCGCTCTTGGCTCTTGGCTGGAGTCAGTACTTACCGAGTTCACGGGGGCCGTCAAATCTGCGAGCAGAAACCGCCCCCCCACCCGTGCCGGGGGCGAGCTCCGACACTCGAGCGGGGCTCTGAAAGCACCACTCAAATCAAAACATCTGTCCCGCCATTTCACTCGCGTTCGCCTCCCGCGCCCCGGGTTTTGGCGAAGCACCAGCCCGGCCACCTGTTTACCGCCGCGTTATTGACGTCACCCTTTCCACTCAAGGCTTCGGCAAAAGGGGGGATCTCGAGTGTCAGCAGGGCTCGTCACGCGGAGCAGAAGCCGGAGTCTCCAGTGGTGACCAAGAGACGTATACGATACCATAGGTCAAATATTACTCCAGTAAACGCGACTTTGCTCAGTCAAGTGAAAGTACTGAAGTATTTGCTGTAGACAAAGTAAAACACTCAAATTGCGGATTTACAGACTCCTCCTCCCCACCTCTGACCCATGTTCCTAAAAAGGGCATAAGGGCGGGATCTTCACAGGTCATAGCTGCTCCAATGCTAACAGTCCGGCCCTCATTTAAATTAAAAAAGAACATTAATCTAATTCAGGTAGATACAAACATTGAAAGTTACAAAAATTTCAACTGGACATTTTTATACTCGCTACTGCCACCTCAGGTCTTACGCGCAACTGCAGTCTCTATATTAAGCTTGTGCATGACTTCGGACCCGAAGTAACACCTTTCTGAGCGACAGTGCAGGATTTTAGAGGCAGTTGTGGTGAACAGGTCTGGCTGGAACATTTTAATGTTTAAACTCTGTATAGTCCCTTTAAGACCGGTTGAAAAATGCCCCCCCCCAAAAAACTTACATTTTGCATGGTTGGATCTTAACAAGGTTCTAAGTAGAACTTAAAGATGCAACAAGAAGAAATGGGAGTAAAGCTTTTATTGAAAACAACAATTAAACTGAAAACGTCTCTCTTTTTATCGCTGCTTAAATCGACATTGTGCTCAAAATACAAAGTTACAGGTGACGCTGCTGCGGAGCTTCTGTTGTGCAGTTTCAGGACTTTTCCCTGAAAGATACTTTTTATACACGTTATTTTTATTGAATTAGAATAACATATATATTGAAAAAAGTACAGTTAAGGCACCGGCACCGAAAAGCAGGTATCGTTAAAGTAGTGGTGTTGAAAAAAACGTACCCACCCCTAGTGCCGACTGCAGCCCAATAACCAGGGCTTTACACAGACCAGGGTCCTCAGTCAGGAGGGGGGCTCTCTGCATTTCTTTCTCTGTTACTCTTTATTGCACTTCCATGAAAAGACAGCTCATTGACCGATGTCTGAGAAGTTCTATACAAATGAATTACTATTCGTTGTTGTGGAAAGTTTTCAGTCCCCTCTCCTGCAAACGCTGTAATGGCTAAACGCTTGTAACGCGTTTGTGCCGCGGTTTAAACTAATTCCACGCCGTGTCCGGGTCCTGACACAGCGAGGGGGGGCGGGGGGGCGGCTCGTGTTACGCACTGACTCGTTCATCATCCCCGAGATCGGATTATGTAGCAATTAGACAATACACAAAGCGGAGGCAGCGACACAGCCGAGTCTGAGATGGACTTTGCATCAGTGGCGTCGGGAACTTTTTTACACAAAGCATCAGAGAAAACGCCGACGTGAATGTGATAAAGTATCGGTAACGGGTTCAAAAACCCTCTTTGTACTTTGTCGTTAACTCACTTTAGGATCTCGGCTCCGATGAGTGGCTGGAGGAGGTGTGGTACGTGCAGATCGGCAGACACTTGGGATTATTCAGATCACTCTTTTTAGTTTACAAATGTGTCTGTACATCAAGTGCTGCTACTTTTTTTTTTTATGTTTTGGCCAGATCAGTTCATCTGGAAACAAAACTCATCTTTTGTAAATTCTTCCTCCGTAGATTTGTTGTCGAGCGTTTAAAGGAATAGGTTTTTCCACACTGAGATCTGTTCTTACCTTAGACGAGTTCATCTGTACCTGTCTGGTCTCCACGTGAGCCTTCCGTAACGTAAACACAGCACAGACGGCGTTAGCATTTAGCCTCTCTCTTCTAGCTAGCTCCAAACGAGGTGAAGATAGAAGCTACCGAACTCTTTCCCCTATTTAAATATGGCTACGTGAAGTGTTACACCATAAAGTATAATTACACAAAATTAAACATTTTCTAAGCGGATAAAAAGGGGAACTATATTGTAAGGCGTAATAATACCAGGAGTAATTCGACATCCGCGCAGTGATATCTCCACTTTACTGCGCGGATGCCGAATTACTCCTGGTATTATTACGCCTTACAATATAGTTCCCCTTTTTATCCGCTAAATGCTAACGTCTGTGCTGTGTTTACGTGACTGAAGGCTCACGTGGAGACCAGACAGGGACAGATGAACTCGTCTAAGGTAAGAACAGATCTCAGTGTGTAAAAACGGTGGCCTGTTCCTTTAAAAGTTGTAATGTTTTATTCAGTAATGACTGTATTTTCAAAGAATAAATGAGATAAACGAAGCCATAAACAGGGCTGGGTCCCGTTAAACAATATCGGTATCGGGAAAAAAAGTCAATGTACTGCTGGTATAGGGCTCTTCTACCATCCGGGTATTTTCAGAGCGATATTAAACACGGTGTTTTGCCTGTGAGTGACAGATTGTGTTCGATAAATGTAGTTTTTCTCAGTAAATCCGGCCTAAAAGCTGTTGTTTGGTCGAATGTTCCATTTTGTCGGAACTACAGCTTCAATCTTGTAAACTGAGTAAGTTTTATGATTCGAATCTAAACACATTGTGTGGATTATGTTTTAAAGTTTAACGTAACAGGCTCTAAATTCTACCATTGACTTTGCTTTAAACATAAAATAAATTGTTAATCAAATGTTTAATGTCATAACATGTGTTAGCCAAGTCATGCTTTAGCTAAATCTAATCCGAATAAACTAGAACGTCCCCTAAAAGCTTCTGAAACATTTTCTCGTCAGCATCACGTTTAACTTAGATCATGATTATTTCCAGAAAGGCGAAACATAAATGAGTGAAATTATTTTTCTTTTTTTTAACTTTATTGCAAGAAGTGCAGTATTTACAAAGGTGTAGAAGGAGCATAAGACATAAAAAAGAAAAGAAAAGGAAAGATATAACAATACAACACACATATAACATAGGACAACAAAAATAAAAATAAATAAATACAAATAAAATAATAATAAAAAAATAAAAAAGGTATATTAAACAGTTAAAATAAATACTTGAATACAAAAAATACAAAAAAAGAGGGGGAAAACAAGAACAAAACAAACCACTACTCGTACCATTAGCACCACCACCACTATAACCACCATCAAATTCTACACATTTGCCTCAATAGTCAGGTTACCATGGTAATCAAATCACATTTCATCACAATCCGACAATTATTCACCTTCAAACAACCACCCAATATCAGCGTCTCCCACTGTTGTCAATGCTCACCCGCCGCTACGTCGTAATTACCCGTATCCGCCGTCGCTGAGACCCGTTTGCCGTCGCCGCTGATTGAGTTGTAGCGCGTCGGGACTATCGGCGCGCGGCATCTGCGCTCGCCGCTGATTGAGATTTATTGTAACGCGTGATTAAAGCGACGGCGCGGTCGATACGAGTCGGACGCTTCCCCCTCGCCGTCGACGGCGCGGCTGAATCACTCAGGGCTTCGCCGGGGCTTTGTGCCTGGAAGACGGATGCCTGTTTCCGTCGCGTCGGGGATGGGGTGACTCCGGATATCGATACGGCTCACGCTGGATCACACGTGACACTTATTTATCTGGAGATACACTCGTGCAAACACATCATCATCATCATCACTATATCGACTTTGTGTTCAGTCAACGACACGCGATCCATGTCTATTTAGGTGCGTTTACTTTCCAGTGTTGTTGGTTAGCACGATGCGATATTGATCCGAAACAGCTAAAACAGAATATGATTATTCGAGAACTCTCACTCTGAGCTCCTCCTCTCGCAGCCGTTTCAATTTGTCGAGTGTTTTTACTCCGCGATGAAAGGATTGAGCTGCGTAAGATCGAGAGGTAAGGAAAGCTTCACCGATCTCCCATACCACCCTCCACCAGTGTCCGGGCTCCTGGTGAAGACCTCCCTAACTTTAACCTACCCATCCAGTCCAACTATAATGTATCCATCCATCCATTTTCTTCCACTTGTCCGTTGCCGGGTCGTGGGGGCAGTCGTTGGAGCTGCCCAAATCACATTGCACCAACCCCTATAGCGCCCCCTGCAGGTGGTGGGTCCACAGAAGGATGACCTTAATGGTTCTACCCGGGCCTGTTGGTCTCTCATAAGGGGCTTCTGAACTGCTCTTTGTCTGACCCGTCACCCAGGACCTGTTTGCCCTGGGAGACCCTACCAGGGGCACGAAGCCCCGACAACAGAGCTCCCAGGATCATTCGGGCGCTCAAACCCTCCACTACGTTAAGGTGGCGGTTCCAGGAGGGGTCCATGTATCCAATCCATGTAATGTATGTATGTAATATCTACTGCATTATAGACCTATACTGCCCATCTATTAACGATCCGGTGTAGCATCATTAAAGTGTGACACTCGGGAAATTTGAATATCGTTAAAAAGTGCATTCGTTTCTGTTATTCAACTTAAACTGTCTGTGTAGGTCGCCCCGAGACCGCCCGAGTTCCAACCGCATTTACTCCAGAGTTAGTTCAGTATGTGCTCGCGCCAAACGTCAGCCATGACAACGGGCAGATTCAGATTCAGAAAACTTTATTGATCCCTCAAGGGCAATTGATTTGCTGCAACCTCCGACAGATGTTTGTACAAACACATCACAACACTCACTGTGTGTCACTTCCAACAGTACAGACAATGCAGATAATTAAAAGAAAAGGACACATTTCAAAAAGGTCGATGTCACTTGGTAAACACACTCCCTTCAGAATTCAACAGTTCAGTGACAGAGGGAACGAAAGAGTTGGAGAAATGATTTGTTTTCCGAAAGGGTACATAAAAACTCAGAGGACAGAGCATGGAGAGGCCGACCCGAGATACATTTAGCTTCTTTAGCGCCTGCTCCTCCCAAAGAGACTGATTTTGATAATGTTTTGCAGTTTGTTTTTATCTTTCACAGACAAACCCTTGAACCAGCAAACAAATGAAAAAGTTAATAGGCTCTCTATGACACAGCAGTAAAAGTTGCAGAGAATCCTTTTATTTACATTGAAAGAGTTCAACTTCCTTAGAAGATAGATTCTCTGCTGACCTGAGTCTGTATTTGCGTCAAACCGGAACTTGTTGTCCATCCAAGAACCAAGATATTTGTACTTCTCCACCACTTCCACACTGCAAAAAGTAAATATCAAGCATTTGGCTTAAATGGCTTGAATTGAGGAAATGTATCTAGTTTTGAGCGGTTTTCACTCTTTTAGACTTTGTTCCTGGTCTGACCAAGTTCACTTTGCTAGTTTGAGGACATTTCAGACTGGTTCTAAGTTAAATCTCGCTCTAAATAAGAAAGTAAAATTGCCAATGAGATAAGACCGGTTTTCTCGCCCCATTGGCAAAGAAAATTACTTGAAATAGAGACAAAATGTATTGAAACGAGTCAGAAACATCTCAAAACAAGTGAAATAATCCAGGTCAAATGGCCAAATACATCTTACCTAGTCAAAAGAACAATTTTGATTATTATGCTCAAATTGAAACATTTATACTAATCTAGTTAATTTACTTTTTGCAGTGCACCCCTTCACCATGGATGACACTGCTGCCCAGAGAGGGCGCTGTGGAGCGTCTAAAGTCAATAACCATGTCCTTGGTTTTTGAGACGTTTAAATCCAGGTAGTTGCTGTCGCACCATTGGACAGTACGTGCACACTTCCCCCGATGTCACTCCTCTCCCTCGTGGTTAAACACAGTGAGGCTGACGCGCGAAGCGAGGACAGAAGGACTTTAAAGCGGCTCATGGAGAGGGAAGTGTCACTGCAGCTGGAAGGGAAACAGAGGCGTACCTTGATGATTTAAAGTTGATCCATTTTGCCTCGAGCAGTAATCCAAACGTCCTCATGCGGCGCATATTCATTCTGTCTTCGCGCAAAAAAGAGACGTCGAAGCGAGAGTCGACCGATGGATTCACACTGACCCTAAAGTGTCCGGCTCTACTTAGGTTGACCCCTAAGGTCAAGCCAGGAGCCTGTGTGAAAACGCCCTAATATATATGAGAGACTCATTACATGCAAAGTTAGATATGTCAAACCTTTATTTGTTGTAATTTTGATTATTATGGCTCACCGCTTGTAAAAACCCCAAATAATAAAATCTAATAAAATTTGAATATTTTGAAAATGGACTGTAAGCCATAATCATCAAAATGATAACAAACAAAGGCTATGCAGCTGTGAAAGCACTTTGAATTGCCTTGTGTATGAATGGTGCTCTACAAATAAACTTAACTTGCCTTGGCATGATTCACTTTGCGTGTAATGAGTCTATATCATATATTAATTTCACACTTTAAGCGGAATTACAGAAATAAATTAACTTTTGCACGATATTTTTCATTTCACCTGTAATTGTGTCCTACTTGCTTACAGGACATTTGTCAGCGTTTGTATCGTATGGATTGGATTATTAACTGTGAACTAGAGGGGGCAGCACTGAGTGGTTTTAATGTATTTTAATATGACTGTAAAAGGGGAACGGTGATTGGACTGATGCAGAATGAAATGTATTGATTTGGCGAAGTGTTGCGTGATTGACTGTGAGATCAATGCATGGTCATACCGTATATTGTTATTTATTTCTCTGTAACCGGGGACTACGGATGGAAACAGGCTTTTAGCTACAATCTGGTGCAGTACATCGGTGTTGTACGGGAATGGCCTAAAGTTTTGTAATGCTTGCCATCATCTGTCTCAATTTGCCGTTAAATTTACAGTTGTTTGCTGAACGTATCTAAACTAAACTTACAAACTCACAGGAAGAAGGTGCAGGGTTAGAATTTAAAACAGCTCTGCTTGTGTACAAGTCTTTTCATGGTTTAGCACCAAAGTCCATCTCTGACATGTTAGAGCCGTATGAACCATCTCGGGCCCTGAGAACTTCAGGGAGGGGTCTCCTGGTGGTTCCCAGAGTCAGGACTAAACACGCTGAGGCTGCGTTTCAGTTTCATGCAGCTAAAATCTGGAACAGTCTTCATGAGGATGTGAGACAGGCCTCAACTCTGACAATGTTCAAATCCAGGCTGAAAACAGCTCTTTTTACCCGAGCAGATGAAAACTGAAAGTGTTTTATCTGCACTCTTGCCTTTTACTGTCATTGATTAATTTTTATGTTGATGTTTTAATGATTGATTTGATCTGTTTTCTGCAACTGTGAAGCACTTTGAATTGCCTTGTGCATGAATTGTGCTCTACAAATAAACTTGCCTTGCCTTAGTTTCAAACGTCCTCTCCGGGACAACAAAGCATCTAAACCAAAATGACATTATGAATGAAACCTCCCCTTCTCTTCATCGCACACATTATGTTCTCGCTTTGGGGCAAACCGCACGAAAGTCCGCCGGCGCGATAAGGAGGTCACCGCGCGCGCAACCTCTAAGCGAAGGCGGCCACCTGAGCCGACCCAGATTTAAAAAACTCGTCTGAAAACTGGCCCCCGGAGGACACCGTAGCAGATGGGCGTCATACACCGAGGGCTACAGATAACGGTCATTTATCACGGCATTAGCGGCGCTGCCACAGAATAGGGCCACCGGACATGCTTCACCCGGACGCACTCCCGCGCCGCTCTCTCCAGAATGTCGCTCATAAATAATTCACGGGGCTTTATGGACACTGGCGCCCGCGGCAACGGCGGCGAGAGGGAGAGGGCGGGGGAAATGAAAAAGATGTGCGCTGACCTGACGCTACAGAGGAGGGGGAGGAATGCGATATGTTTACTCTGGCACATCCGCGAGTAACTTTCCCTGCAGACTCGAATCCACTCACATGACCGGTTTGTTTTATGGCCGTGATGAAACATATTTAGTTATGAAGTCGCGTGTCTGAATTACGGGTACTATGCCCAGTAGATATGGCAGGTGAAAACATTGATTTGTTCGACATCTTAGTTTTAATGTTAATGAGTAAAAAAATAGACCAAACTTACTAGGCAAGGCAAGTTTATTTGTAGAGCACGATTCATACACAAGGCAATTCAAAGTGCTTCACAGTTGCATAAAATTACAAGAAAACAGATCAAATCAATCATTAAAACATCAACATAAAAATGAATCAATGACAGTAAAAGGCAAGAGTGCAGATAAAATACTTTCAGTTTTCATATGCTCGGGTAAAAAGAGCTGTTTTCAGCCTGGATTTGAACATTGTCAGAGTTGAGGCCTGTCTCACATCCTCATGAAGACTGTTCCAGATTTTAGCTGCATGAAACTGAAACGCAGCCTCACCGTGTTTAGTCCTGACTCTGGGAACCACCAGGAGACCCCTCCCTGAAGTTCTCAGGGCCCGAGATGGTTCATACGGCTCTAACATGTCAGAGATGGACTTTGGTGCTAAACCATGAAGAGACTTGTACACAAGCAGAGCTGTTTTAAATTCTATTCTCTGAGCGACAGGAAGCCAGTGCGGAGACCGGAGCACTGGACTAATAGTGGTATTTCCTGGTTCTTGTCGGGACTTGAGCAGCAGCGTTCTGGATGTTCTGCAGCTCTAACAGCTCGTTTAGAAAGGCCAGTGAGCAGCCGTTACAGTCGTCTAACCTGCTGGAGACAAACGCATCATAAGTCTGGTTTTGACACTATTCCTCTGATCTTAGCCATGTTTAGGTTTCCTTTACACTCTTGCAACGACATCTCCACTTTTGTAGACCAAACAAACGGGTTTAGCTTATATAAGCGCAAAATATACTTGTTTACACTAAAATTGCAAAAGATTTAGTGGGAACAGCAGATACTGTTACTCTAAAATCATCAGAGCTACATTTTATCGGCAGAAAAAAGTTGGTTTGGCCTTTAGTTGCGCTTTAATCATAATTGGAAGTTTCTTTCAGATGGATATTTAATTCCTAGCCTGATTTAACAAATTTGGCACCCCAAAAAAGTCAACTTTTTACTGATGTTTTATGGCTTCATTTAAAATCATATCCAGAATCCTCTCAGGACAAAAAAAATTAAAATAAATACATTTACTCTTGGCTCAATCCATTGTTAAGATTTAGTCGCTGACAATTTAACATTAAAACATTACATTTTCACACTGTTGAACTCTGACCTTTGGATTCTCATCTGTCTCAATGTTGATCTACAAACTGTTCCTCTGTTTGGAAAGCCCAGTGAGGCGACTTCTTTGTGCAAAAACAAATGTAATTCAATATGATGAGTGATCAATGGTGACTTAAAGTGACACATGCTTTAGCACTTTAGCAACATTAGTCAGAAGTGGCAGATAATGACGTGGATTTCTCCATCTAATTATACCCTTTACTTACTCTATAGTATTAACTTCAAAACACGTAATACTCTAATCCCTCTTGTATTTGACTCCCCTGATCTTCCCCATCTGTGCCAGCACGTCCCGCTGATCGCACTCTTCTCGCCGTTCTTTAAACCCACTCGACGCTCGACCTTTCCCCGCTCTCTAAATGAGGCCGATGTGTTCCAGATCGAGGCGTCCGTAAATAAAACTCTTTAGAGCAATTTCATGGTGTCGCCGCAGAAGAGAAGATGACACACCTCCCCCCCAACCTTTATCCACGGCCACACCAGATCATTTACTGTGTGATATTAGAGCATTGTGGAGGCGAAAGTGGCCACCGATCAACAAAGGCTTTCTGCCGAGGTCCCCGGGCAGCACCAACAAAATGCTCTGGGATCTATCAGAAGATAAACCTGTATATGATGTATCTTTGCACAATCACAACATCTAAAAAGTCTTCGTTCACTTTGTATGAGACGAAGACATTTTTAAATAGATGGGACTCCGAAGATGAAATCCACAAGATCTGTCTCATGGGACTAAACCGAGTTAAGCACAAATCCATATGTTCAATGTGAAAGACCAGGTAAAGCAGGGGTGCCCAAATTTGGCCCGCCAAAACAATTCTGTCGGCCCGCCAGAGAGTGCGCTGTATGGTTATTACCAACTCTCCCATTCATTCTTAATTGTAAATATGGATGCAGTACACCTTTTGGCCACCAGCGTCAAATTGGGGGCGCTGTTTCACTCCTTTTGCAAAGTTAAGGAAACACTGTTGTGGTGTTTTGGTGTATCACAGGGCGTTGTAGCGTCAACTTTCTCAGTTTTCCAACTTCTATCGCAAAGTTTGTTGACATCAACACAGGTCATGTTACAAATTGACTTATAAAAGAATTGATTCTGAAATGACACTTTCAAAACGATCTAATATGGCATTTTCTTTGAGTTAACAAATGAATGAGGTAAAGTCACTGTAGGTGCTGTAGATGCTGGTGTTGTTTTATTATTTTTTACATTTCGCACTATATTGCTACAACTGTTGATTTTGTTCGACTAAAACTAGGCTTTTTGCCATAGTTATTTGTTTTAATATAGCATGTTATTTGCATAGATAGAATCAAATGCAAATGTACCGAAAAATAAAATAAAGTAACTATTATTATTTGCAGTTATGTGCGTTTCACGCTTGACATTGCCATGTTTGGCCCTTACTTTTTCACAAAGATCTTGTATTGATGATGGGTGAGTGTGACCATTGCGCAAAGCCTTCTCCAGCACATCCCAAAGAATCTCAATGGAGGTCAGATCTAGACTCTGCGGCGGTCAATGTGGCAATCCCTGAACCCCTCTTTCACGATGTGAGGCAGATGAATCCTGGTATCGTCGTCTCGGAATATTCCTGTGCCATTAGGGAAGAAGAAATCCATTGATGGTCATTCAGGATGTTCACATAGTCAGCTGATTTCATGCTTTGGGCTCATAGTGTTGCTGAACCTAGACCTGACCAACTGCAGCAGCACCAGATCAGAAGAGTACCTTTGAACCATCATTTAAAAGCTTGTTCATGAAAGTGTATACAGAGCTTGGTCGTGTCTACGTCTAAGAGATGAATACATCCAGTTTGAGGCCTTTGTTCACAAGTCCTCCAGCCTGAACGTCAAGTCGAGTCTTGAGTCACGGCCGGTTAAACTCACATGTTTAAGTCAAGTTCCATGTCCTCAGTTTGAGGTTCGAGTAAAGTAACGAAACCTGGAAATGATCAACCACGTTCATCTTATAGTCCGACAACTATCGACCAACAGACTGAATATTCACATTTAGACACGATTGACCAAGCATACATTAACTTTAGTTCATTTGTGATGATAAAGAAGATGTTGAACTTTGTGCCAGCTTTTGTTTCAGATCAGTGACTCTGGAGTAATTGAGATAAGCTAGGGCATAACACCTGCATTATGACGGTTAAGAGGCAAATTCTGCCTTAGACTTGTATTTCACTTAACCATGGGTGCCCACGCCAAGGTACCCAAGGTATCTGAACAATGAATGAGTAAATCTAGCTTTTTACCCTACTTTATAAATGCAGAACTCCCTAAATGTTGGGAGGATGGTTAGCAAGAAGGTTGAAACTGATACTTGATGTGAGTTTAACAGTAAAACTTGTTAAGTTGTACGGCAGTCTTGGGGTGCGTGCGTATTTGTTATAGCTAAAAGTTTTAAATCAGTTCCAAAGCCTTTTCTTTGAATCAGAATCAGAACAACGACGTAATGAAAGATTCTGAACAGATTGGGCTTTGTGACGCGTTACAAAAATTGCAGTTTTTATGGCAGCATTGGCATTGACTTCGACCCTCGGACGAAATGTCGAACATTTAGGCAGTCCCTTTATAAACGCACCTGACCAGAAGTGTGTCAGGCCCCCCCGGCTCTCTGCGCTCCTGAAGCCTCCCACAGCTGCCCTCGAGTGTATCCAGTATCCACTCTGCCAATACCAGCGTGATTAATGACTGCGCTGGCCTCATCTCTGCTCGCTTTCGAGAGGAGAGACTTCCAGACCTCGGGAGATTTAACAAACCTACTTAACCGTTTAGTGCCTCCGGTGTGCTCTCCATCCACCCACCTGCATCAGAGCTGGCAGCTGCGCTCACTGGGGAGCGTCTCACAACATGCGCCGCTGTTTAGCATCTACGGAGAGGTTACCCAGACTCAGACACGGACTCACAGCTTCCAACTATCGCCTTATGATTCCATCGAGCGTCAGTGCGGTTACTTCCAAGCAAATGGATCTGAAATTCAAAGCTCCTGGACTGTGGTTCCCAAAACGGGGTCTGGGGCACCCTGGTGGGATTCAAACGGACTACAAGGAAGGAGCAGGTGGGGCAAACAGCTCGGCTAACTATTCTGACTGTTTTGGTTTATTCCTATGGAGAGTTAGCCATGTCATAGTAAAAGTATGTGGCAGAAAACTGGCAGCTGTTGGATTATTACTAAGAACATGTTCAATACTTTACTTAGGATGTAAATACTTCACTTAACGATACTTCTGTGTTTATATGTTAGTGCTTTATTTATCATTGTACAACAAAGTCGCGTTCAGGTGTTGGGTTAGTCATGAGCTGTTGTGACTGAGCGCCGCCATTGTGGGCCAACCTGACCAGCATGTTTCTGGAGGTCGGGGAAAGCAGAATACCTCTGAAACGGTGCCGCGTCTCCGGAGACTTTCCCTGTTTCAGAGCATGGTGTCCTGCACTGGTCAGCTCCTCCACCTCCTCCTTTCTCTTCCTCCTGCGCAACTCCCTCCGCTCCACAACAGTCTTTCACCATGTCCTGGGAAGAGTTTAGCAGATGAATATAATCAGTTTTATTCTCCAGTGAACGAACATTAGTCAGAAGAATCGTAGGGATGGAAGATTTGTGCGGATTAGCTGTGAGTCTTGCCCGGATGCCTCCTCGTTTGTCCCTTCCTTGTTTCCTGTAGCACCACTGACGCCTCTAATGTGCTGCAAGTGCCTCATAGGTGTTTCAGAAGAAGAAATGTGTAGATCTCAAATGTCTTTAGCTCATAAGCTAGCAGTTTGTTTCCTTTAAAAAAAAACAAGCTGGGTCCTTCATGGACATGTGGAGATGTACAAAAGTATCCAGTAAGACAATGTGGTACACAGAAACTACATTTGCAGTTTGCAGAAAGTTAGCCTTGAAGCTAAATCTAAAATAAAAAAAATATTAAAATAGCACCACCATCTTAGCCTGGTTTTACCAGACCCTCGTACTTGTTTCGTACAGAGGGTCTGGACTTTCTCAATTGAGCTCCGTTTACAAGTGGGAGGGGTGAACTCTGTTTAAAGTTTGAAACGATTGGGTCTGATTTGACCCAATCGCTAGCGTTTGGTTGTGAAGTAATGCGCCCGGCCGAGTCAAGCTATGCTTGACGTCACCTACAACACCCGCCTCCCCCGCTCGCTGAATGGTAGGATGAAATTCAACCGATTGAATCGCAGCCATTGAGATCAAACCCAGACGTACATGCAGGGAAAAATATTTGACCGGAGTTTACGGATGGCAAAGGCCAGGCTACCACCATCTGAACTTATTTTTTTTTTTATAAAACACACTCGGCTTAACATTTATTTAAGAGTTCTTCTGTTTTTTCAATCTTTTTTTTAATTTTTTATGTATTTAAAAATGTGAACAGGAAGTAGTCTGCGCCCTAACAGGAAGTTAGCCAAAAACATTCCGTGCACAGAGCCTACTATAGAAATCACAGAAATCCCTTTTGCTACAGTATCTGAGCCTGCTAACATTTTGGTAGCTGTCGAATCCCGGACCTGATTTATGTTTTGTCCTTTTCATGGCATTTATATAATTTCTGTGGTCTCTCCATCATTAACATCTTATAAGGTGATATTTAGTGACCATTGGATGTGTATCCGACCCCACAAAAAGCAGAAACTTAACTGAATTTGAGTTAGCATTTAGCATTTAGCTCCGTGGTCACTTTTAGATGCTAATTTGTATCTAAAGTAAAATAACAAAAGGTCTGTACATTCATTAATGATTTCTAACTAGGCTTTGCCCTGACCTAAATGTGATCGATGGGTTGGTAACATCTGCCGAAAACATCTGGATTGTTCATTATTTGCAACGTTCGGTGGCTAATGCTAACGGCTATAGAAAAATTACACTGAGCAGGCTAACGGACTGTGTAAAGTCTACTTGCTAACTGTTTTGTATTCTTTTTGTTTCTTTGTAAGACTTATTTAATGTGTTGCTACTCCAAACAAGCTACATTTTCAAAATTAATTTATCAGTAATATTCCCTTCCCACAGTGCAGGGGCTGGAGTACGTGTCGACCTCCTTATCTCGGCGACGGCTCTTTATGAAGTCTGCAGTTTTCAGGGCCTGCCTCCGTGGGATAAACGGCCGCGGATCAGGGATATATTTAGACATTTTCTGCACACTCATGTCTGCACCGTCGCTGGAAAAAAAAAAAAGCCAAAAAAGTTTCATATGGGGAGCGTGAACCCGGAGTTATTGCCGAGAGGAGAACGGTGCGTCAGCTGCTTATGCATTCATATTGGAGATGTTCACCGGCCGCGGGTTATAAAGTGGACACGGACCAAAGTTCAGTGGCGCTTCCGGTTCTCCCCAGGCAAACTCATCTGCTCAGGAGCTCAAAACAATATGAGGGGAACTTTCTGTTGGAACTTATCAAAAACACTTGTCTCTGAAGGGCCCTCGTCTCAGACAAGAAAGAATATTTCTCATAGTCTGGCGGATGAGAAGGTAACGTGATTGTGAAGGGGCTTGTGTGATGCTTTTCAGGGTTTTTAAACTACTTTTAGACACTGTAACGTTGCCATTTTACGTTATATAATTGAACTCTTTGGACTACAAAGTGAACATACACGGGTCTCATGCATGTAAACAAGCCACACCAGATTGGCTTGTTTACCCAGAGGAAACCTACGCAGACACGGGGAGAACATGTAAAAACTCCACACAGAAAGGCCCCGTCCAGGCGGGAATCAAACCTGGGAACTTCTAGCTGTGAAGCACGAGCGCTAACCACTGCGCCACCGTGCCGCCGCTGCTTGAAAACTAACCACGGTGAGTTGATAAAAGTCACAGTTTATTGGTGAATAATTGTGCTAAGTGATGATATGTGTTGGTTTTGGAAGACGTAGTGAAATGAGTGAAATTACAGCATGGAAAAGGCAGGGGCCATATTCGATCATACCCGTTGCATTTATTATTCATATTTACAGTATTTTCTTGACAAAAGAACCAAAAAACCCTAGGACTATGTTTTTATGTTGCAAAAGGCTATTTTTTTTTTGTAAAATCTTTCAGCCAGCAATATTGGAGATGACTGACCCCGCCCACTGCACCTCAAGCTCAATCACATTACAAAAACTCTTGCCTATGACGGGTGTGATCATTCAAACATCAATATCACAAAACACAACCAGCACCCAGTTTTTTTACCACTTAAAGGGCAATGAACCAAATACGGTAACTCACATTGATTCTCTGAATGATATCGAAAAATGTTGAAATTGTTAAAACAGAACTTAACTTGTGTTGTGTCCCCCAATAACACTCTTAATTTTAAATGATTTATTTCACAGTATTTCAGTGAGTGCCATATAATAAAGGGTTAAATAAAATATACCTGCACCAGCAAACGGGTGCGTACCTATGTTCCCCGGGTCCTATGTTTTTTTTCCGTAGGTGAGTTCGTACTTCACCCAATCACAAGTCCATCCATCCATTTTCTCTCACTTGTCCGTTGCCGGGTCGTGGGGGCCGCTGTTGGAGCTGTCACATAGCACCAGTCCCCTATGGCTCCTCCTACAGGTGATGGGTCCACAGAAGGACGGCCTCATGGTTCCAAACGGGCCTGTTGGTCTCTCATAAGGGCTTCACCCATTCACACTCTCATTCATACACCAGTGTACGCAGACACTGGAGGCAAGGTGGGTGAAGTGTCTTGCCCAAGGACACGACAATGTGCACCTTCAGGAGGCGGGATTCGAACCCCCGACCTTCCGATCATGAGATGAACCGCTCTACCATCTGCGCCACCGTTGCCCCCCAATCACAAGTTATGAGAGTGAAATGTCATACATATATCAATCAGCTTAACCCTGACCCTGCCCGAGCCACTAACCTTAAGGATAGCGGGCTGGTGCCTAATCTTAATCAATAGAAGTGGGGGAACATAGGTACTGGGGAACATAGGGCTGACCCCCAGCAAACAGCATCATAGACTGCATTGGCCACGCTCACTTCAATATTTGGCCCACGACGCCCCTGCTCTTCCTGGTCAAACCCACTGCCCCGGCTAATACGATGTGTTGTGCGACTCTTCGGCTCACTTTCATGCGCTCCCTTCCGTAGATTCTGCTCGTTGAAATGTGTCTACAACCGACTGCGCTCCGATATTCAAAGGTTGCACTGGAATAACTCTGCCATCCATCATCAGCAGCAGATCTCATAACCGGGGCCTATCATTGGTTTAGCGCGCTTGTGTCTAACGCACGGATGCTCTTACCACGCCGGTTTCTACGGGCGCTAACTCGATTGTTGGCGTGAAGCGTTTCGGAGAGACCGCGTTCCTCTGATGAAACTCTAAACCGGGCGTCTCCCAGGAAATAGATCCAAGAGAAGAAGTGTGCGTACATGCCACACGTTGTTGGGCTTAGAAATGCAACTCACGCCACTTGAGTTTGAAATAATGTTTATATGATGAGTTCAAAGCTGTGGGTAGACTGGGAAAAAATACTACTCCAGGTCTGTGTCTGATGAGGCAACAGTGAAAAGCTCCAAAATTGTCCATTCTGCATCGAAGTGCATTTAAATCCCCTCCGTCTGTTTTACTTCCTCATGTTTTCCGTTGATAGAATTATGACCCCGTTTCTAAGAAAATGGAAGAGAGCGATGCACGGACATAAAAATTCCACTGTCAATCAGTTGTCTTTCATTTCCATTCTGAGTTGAGATATTGTTACATGTTGTAGTACTGCATAATTCTTTGGTGTTCAAAATGGCCGCCGGAACTATGCGTGATGTCATTGGAAATGCCCTATCTTATGGCCTGTCAACATAACTATCCAACATATCAATTCTGTTGCAGTGTTTATGTATTCTCCCCTACACTATGCAACTTTTTATATAAAAAAAAAGTTCATATTAGTGCATATTTAACCTTCCAGTGACCCAGCGGCATGCGCACTCGTTACAAAATACAGCTACTTCTTTAAGCACGACAATATAGTAAAAGTAAAGGTGCTTTATTTGTCCTTATACATCCACTGTACAACAAAATGTGTCCTCTGCATTTGACCCATCCCTCGACGCCACTGGACGACCCATAGAGAGCAGTGGGCGGCGGGGACCCATCTCCTGGTGTGGAGCCAGGCTGGTGGTCCGAAACACCTGGCTGGAGGATTCATCTATTGCACATGTTTTTAGTGGTAGGGGAAACCGGAGTACCCGGAGGAAACCTACGCAGACACGAGGAGAACAGGCAAACTCCACACAGAATGGGCCCCGTCCAGGTGGGAATCGAACCCGGGTTTAGATTACAGGGTTTCCGCGGGGCATTAAATATTATTAAAAAGCATTAAAACTGGCATTAAATCTAAATTTATTGTAAAATTATGACTTTGCTCAATATTTTCTACTGTGTAGTAAATCGAAAATACCAACATTATGGTCTAAAACACAATAAGTTGCTGTTTCGGCCGAAATGTCCCACATGTTTTTGCTCAAAATGTTCCCGGTTCTTTTTCCATAACTGTTCCAGCGATAAGTTTTCACCGTGATAATACAAACCCATCAGGTTCTGCAGGCGGGGGTTTGAGGAGACAGTGTTTTGTGTCCCGTCCATCACTCTGTGCGCGGAGCTGCAGGTTAGACCCTACAGGGGGGATATGGCCTCATCTGTCGCTGGATTATTCTGAGATGTTGATCGTAAACATTGACTGCCGGCTGTTGTCCCTCCTCCGCTCCACCCGATTTACAACCCGAGGGGGTAGAAGACCTCAGTGACATTCACAATGAAAGACAGAAGGATCGCGTCACTGCAGCTCGCATGTAAAGGATGAGAAGTCATTTCCACCCGTGCGTCGCAATGACCCGTTTCACCACAACAGTTTTTCCAGCCTTCACTTCAGTACCTTTACTTTTGTATTAGAAATGGGCACAACATTTGAGCAACATGTCGAATCAAGCTTATAAAACGCAATCTAAATATAAGCTTTCATCATAAAACAGGCTCACAGCCCTCCTCAGTGTCATGGATTTGAGCCCAGGCCGGACAGTAAGCGAAATGTCTCCTCTCCCCGTTCACCCCCTTTATCACTATACGTTCCCCAGAATCACAATCTCCCTTTATATCAGTCTTATTTAGCTGTAACTTCAACGTTTCTTGACCCATGTTTGGGGGGTTAGGGTTAGGGTTGGGTTAGTGTCTTCTGGAGTCTTCCCTTGTCCCCAGGAAATATCAGCTCTCAGTCATGAGGACCAAAGAGATGTCCGTTCCTCGCCCATTGGGGGGAAGCCATCGTGAATTAGTCCATTGCACCTTATTCTGGAAGCTCCCGTGGACACCGCCATGAACTGTGCCCGCCCCTTCACTCGTATTAGTTTACATACGACTGAAGAAGTCAAGATAAAATCCGCTCCTACACAGACACTAAGACGGTTTCAGGCCGTGCAGAGAAACGGTGCAGTGTTGACTTGTTGCTGCAAAGGAACATCAGACATTTTCCACAAATCCACCTACTAAACATCAGATTTACTGACTTAATGAACTCTACCGGAAGTGTCTAGCCAAAGGAAACGCCGATGGTGGCAAAACAAGGCAAAAGGGTTTAAGGTGAATTCTACAGTCTATGGTCAAGCCAGACTAACGGGCACTACTGCACAATAAAAGCAACATTTCCCACTTTGCTTGGGACAGATACTTTAGTTCCTCTCCCAAATGCTTTACTTTGATGACCCACTTTAGGAAGAGCATGGTCAGATGTCTACCTGACCATCAGAATCACCGTTTGATGGCACTGCTCTTGTGACGCATAGCAACACATATGTCACGGTCCATCCCCTCCTTGTTTGGAGTTCCTGGGCGTGGCCTCTGCTCCTGGGCTGATTGGCCTCTGTACCTAATCTCCTGCTGCAGTATTTAAGCATGGCTCCTTCACCACCTCTCTGCCAGATCGTCGGTCGTCTTCAGTGGTGAATTCATGCTCCAGTCATTATGGTTTCCGTTGTTCCTCCAGTCCTCGTGCCGTCTTCTGCTCCAACTCACCTGCAATCCACGGTCTTGCATCGTCTCCAACGTCAAGACTGAAATTCTCTAATAAATCTTCTAAAACACTGTTGGTCTAAGTCTGCTTTTGGATCCTCCTGATCAGTGTGACAACATACAGATGGAGTTCGGCTTCATCAAATCTCTCCTTGTTTGTCTGTCTCTTGGTTTCCTTCCTCTCGAGCTGATCTTTTCCACAGCCCTGAATATTAAAATGCCCCATCGTCGCCTCTCTCTCCTAATATTGAAGTCATAATGACTCCCCCCCCCCCGTTCATTTTAACCTTGCCGCGCCTACAGCTTGATTAGCCGCTCGCTTCCCACCACCACGTCTGATTATAATTTCCACCCTGGGCTGTTTGGGTGACTCGGCGGGGTCCCCTTTGGCCCGCGAGACCCTCCATTGGAAGTAATCAACAACGTGGCGTGAGCGCGTGTGATTACCGGGAAGCCCCCGCTCCCCCCCCCCCTCGCCCCGGCCTTCTTGTCCAAGTCCGGCGCGTGATGGAGGGCGATCTCGGCCGCGTTTGATTGGATATTTGTCATGTGGTAATTCCTAAATAGGAGGCATTAGTGAAGTAGGTCAGGAAGCAGTTGGTACAGGCTGCGCCGCCATTGACCACAGTTCGTTTGGACATATTTCTCAATTAGCCTCCCTGTCTGCTCTACTCACGGTAATTAACTTGATCAGAAAAGACCTTGCCTGAAGTTGGAGCGAAGAGGAGGAGGTTCGGGGGGGAAGCAATGACTAACCGCATTTAAAAGTCCGAAATGGAGTTTATCCGCGGCGCAGTGGCATTAGCATGCACGGGGAGCGCGTGGGTTTGTGAATCTGCGCAGATTTCTCTCGGGGACGGGGTCTGGGAATGGGCTATCATCATTTATTTGGCTCAGACGGCCGTTTCCCCCCCCCCCCCCCGTGCACGCACAATATTGCACTGTCCACAGCGATCACTTCAGATTGAACGTGGCCCCAAAAGGGTACGTTTCTGTACATAGAGGAAATGGGACATGGACGTTTTTAATATTACGCTCATTATTTGTGTCTATAATAGAAAGTGCTTCACAAGGGACTTTTTCTTTTTTTTTCGTTCACTCCCTGCCTGGGGGTGGTAAGTCACGGGAACCGCCGGGGTCCGTCTGACCACTTATCCAGGCCCGTGTTATTCCCTCCAGGTCTCCCGTCCGGACTCTGCTTTAGGTCTGACCGGATCAGGGATTCACTGAGAGTTCTGGCCACAGTGCAGACCTCCACAAAAGGATTTGTTCTGTCTGAAAACCAGGAATAAATGACCGTCTGTAACTACAAAGAATTGACAAGTTCAACTGACCACATGTCTATTAGTTATACCGTATTTGCCCTAACTTTGCCAATACTACAGGCACTATACCAGTGTCCTTTTGTATATTGTAAACTCAGACATTTAAGGTTAAAACATTTGCATTTAACAATTGCATTCATATAATGGGATCAGAGCTTTGTCTGGTCAGAGGGTCCGATCATAAATTTCAGGGTTCAAAATCCTCAAATAGGCCTGACAAAGGTTTACAGATGCATAAAACAGTATAAACAAATGCTTATTGGCCATTGTTTTACTACTACTACTACAAAATGTATTTTCTGCTAAGCTACTTAATTGTATTGTACTTAATCTTATATTAATGGTGCATTATGCAACTTTTTATGCAAAAAAAAAAAAAGTTTATTTATTTTTACCTTGCGACACAGTGGCTGTACGAGTGGTCAGCATGGCGCCTTTACTTTCCATCGCAGTGGTCTCTACAACGCTCCAGGATCAATTGTTTTGCAGGTTTTCTGGTGAGAGGCTCCGTCAGCAGATGAAAAGTAAAGGTGCCATGCGGACCACTGGGTCACTGCAAAGTCAAGCACGCACAAATCGAATTTTTTTCTCATATAAAAAGTTGCATAACGCACCTTTTTTAATACTTTGGGTAATACTTTATTTTACTTTACCTTGATACATTGTACACATTACATTGTACTTAATGTGGCAAGTACAATGTATCAAGGGAAGTGTAATAATACTTGTATTGGCTTTTTGTCTTAGTCTGTGCTGTGTCAAATGTTTCCGTTCTTTCCAGGTGCACGGCAGGGGGAGGCGCTGTGGGTGAAGTGTCCGGCCCGGGGACACATTGGCGGCATGTGAGGGTGAAGCACCGAGGTCCTGGGTTCGATTTCTAAACCCGCTGTTTCTATACAGGTTCTGGGGCGCAATAAATGGACTGACGCTAAGTTGTGTCCAAGACGAAGGAAATCAATATGTGGTTTTAGGATATGACTTACAGCGCTGTATCCCGTACCTCCCCAGGCTCACTGTCCCGTCTCCCGCTCCGGCCTCCTTCCTTCGCCCATCCCTCTTAATCTCCCGGATAGATCTAGGGAGAGGGGGGGGGGGGGGGGGGGCTAAGAGTCCATCTTTTCCAATTGGCTAATGATCTATTTTTGAGCAGTTGGAAAATATCCGTCTCCGTTAGTCGCGCCGCTGAAAAGTTTGAGGGATGGCGCTGAGGGCAGAGCGAAATCAATAAAGCTATCAGACTATGGCGACATGATCTATGTGCGCGGGCCGGCCACTCTGGGAGGGGGGGGGGGGGGTTGCACCGACCGTGAAAAAGGCGGCGCGAACGCTGCTTAAAAACAGCATGAACCGTGCGCGGCGAAAACAAAACTTTATCGGCGGTCGCCCCGGCCCGTCGTCCATCAGGGACAGTACGATGTAGTGACAGGGAGGACCTTGGATTTTGGAGAAACAGGTTTTCAGACGTTTGAGTAAAGAAGGTGAATGGGCCGGGAAGGAAAGGATCGAGTTGATGAAAAAAATACTGATAAATGTAAGGAATGTTTTAGTCGTATTTAAGTTCGAGTTGTATTCAAACGTATTTAATCGTAATCAGTTTCATGGAGCTTCTCCCACATGGACAAAGTACAGATTTGTTCCTTTAGCAGTGAATAAATACGGGTCTCTTTCAAACTGTCAGTGGACGTTCAGATGTTTTTAGTCCCTTTATATTATTATTTAATATTTTTATGATATTTGTAAACAAACAAACAAAACACAAAAATGACCACAATAAAACCAAATATGGTTGGTGCAGTGGTTAGCGCTCGTGCTTCACAGCTAGAAGGTCCCGGGTTTGATTCCCACCTGGACGGGGCCTTTCTGTGTGGAGTTTGCATGTTCTCCCCGTGTCTGCATAGGTTTCCTCCGGGTACTCTGGTTTCCCCTACCATTAAAATATGTACAATAGGTTCTGGGGCAAGGACTCCCCTGAAAAACTTTAGAATATATATATATATATATAATCTTTATTGAAATCGCAGTCTCTGCTTTGGTCAACCTCAATAATCTCATGGGACGGCAGAAACAGCGGGGTCGGCCCATTAGTCCGACCGTCACATTATTCCGAAAATGTCCCATTGAGTAGGGGTTGGAGATATTTTTTTCTTAAATTCATGCAGTTCTTATGTTTGAAGAGCTTAGTGGCGCTAGGCTAATGCTAGGCTAACGCATTTCTATGGTGTCAGTTAGCCTGCATTAAAAACAGTCTGACCCGCTCCACAGTGCACCTGAGAATAATTTTAACCATTTTGCATTTAAAATAACTTATATTTGAGCAGCATCAGCTTTGTGGCTGTAAGCTAACGCAGCGGTGATCTGCGAGAAAATAGTCCCTCAAAATGCGGTAATTCATGTGATACAAGGTCAGTTATATTAAAAAAATTATTCTATTAACACAGACATTTATATCGTTAGTCTAGTGTTATAAGTGATTTACCTCAGGTGCACTGTGGGTCAGACTGTTTTTAATGCAGGCTAACTGATACCATAGAAATGCTTTAGCCTTGCCCTAGCCTAGCGCCACTAGACTCTTCAAATATAAGAACTGCATGAATTTAAAAAAATATCTCCAGACATCAACAACACTCTGGATAACGAGGAAATGAGGCCCTATGTCAAAAATCCTGAACTATCCCTTTAAGGTTAGGGCCAGTGGTTGTATATGGCTCTCTAACCCACAACACAACTGGGTTAGGGATGTCGGACTAATGGCACCTCTGCTCAAAGGTAAATTTTCTGAGTAATGAGACGTCGGCAATGGCATGGCACCGAAACAGCACCCATTTTTGTAGTTTGGATGAGACATTTGAAGATTTGTGTGCGTTAAATATACATCTGTTAGAGCTGAGGATCGCACCAAAGACATGGCTGAGTTCATGAATTCGATATTTATCGGGAGCGACAGTGGCACAGTTGGTAGTGTGGATCGTCTCATTATCAGAAGGTCGGGGTTTCGAATCCCACCTCCTGTAGGTGCACACTCTCGTCGTGTCCTTGGGCAAGACACCTCACACTCCTTGCCTCTGGGGTCTTTATAAGCAGTCCACTTATAAATCAAATCCAACAATATGTTAACTTTTTTTTACATTTAGAAATATGTAATTTAAATGTGCAGGCAGCGCTTCAGTCGTGTAGCCACTGCAGCAGCAGCAACCAAAAACATCTGTACATCATCTGCATATTGCCTTTGTGTCCTTGGGCAAACCACTTCCTCTTGCTTCCAGAGCCCAAATGCGGCCATACCGCCAAAAACAGAAGGAAGCTGACAAAAGGACTCCAGGTGCTGTTCAATTCCTCACGAGGGCTTCGCCAGAACGCGTGGACGAGCTGCATCTCCAGAGTTCAAAGTCCAGGCCGTCGTCACCGCCTCGATCCATCTCCAGACCCGCGCCGTACTCCAATTACGCTCGCGGCCTGGGCGCGATTCATCAAACATGCAAACGCGGGCCCATAACTTCTCGGCGTGGCAGCGCGTTTATGTGTTTAGCACCAGGACTTCTCACGGCTCCAGATGTGAGGAAACCATGCGATGATGATGATAGATGCTAATGGGGGGAGTGTCAAGGCCGAGAGGAACGGGGAGGGTAGAGCGCAGATGGAACGGGTTAAACTGGTCTGGACTCCTCTCCTGCACAACTGGGGTTTAACTCCATATACCAGGATTTACGTCAGGGATCATGTATAGAACGCCCGTCATTATCGGGAAAGTACGTACCTTCAGGGCGAAACAAGACCCCCGCTTATTACACGGCTATTTGCCAACTGAACACACACAAATAAACTTCATACACTTTTATGAAGGCCGAAAGGTTTATTTAATGACGTTTGTTGATCCCAGGCAGTGTGGCTAGGCTAGTAGCAGCACGGCTAGCTACCTATTGCTAGCCTAGCTACTTAGTTGAAGGTGCAGTTAGAGAGGAGGAATGGTGGTGAATCTCTGGACTCCCGTTAACTTCACGAGCGATTCCCCCGACTTCTCTCGCTGGGACAGAGATAGTTTCTTCTACTACTGCGGAGTGATATGAAAGACCTGACAAGCACAAACTCATTATTTTTTTCAGAGGTCCTCTATCAGAAAATAATGGCCGGTAGAACGTTGGAAAATCACATTCAAGTCAACGGCGCGTTCTACTTGCATTGTGAAGGGCCGTATAATACAAATAAATAAATACAAATACAGTACATGTAGGAGTAATAGTGAGGAGATACCATCCATCCTTTGCACTTGCTAGAATGGTATTGCTCAGAAAACTGTTGTCTTGAAGTTATTTGTACTTTGCCTGTGTATGAATGTGATGTACTGCAGTATGTGAGTAAGTGGGAGATGTACAATATTACAATACTTAATCAAAGTAAGTATTTGATGCTAAATGGTTGTGCAGAACTGGTTGCTCCATGGATCAGTGACACTCCATATTAAACCTACACTGTTTGTGTTGATGCACTTTTCAATCGTAACAGTAAACGTCAGGTGCGTTTGGTTAATAACCTTTGGACACACGGCAGTTTTCTTTCCCAAAACATATAAAGTTACCTGATAGCGATAGAGCTCAACAGTCGAGGCTCCGCCCACTGCTGGAAGTAGAAATCCTGTTAAAACATTCATAAAAATATCTGTTTAAAAGAGACTAATGATTTAGCTCAAATACTGAGAACGTGGATCATTTACATTGAACAAAATACAGCAAATTACTTTTATAACTTTATGTTTTTTTTAAAGTTTTGGATAAATCTTCTATTTAAAATCGTGCGGTTATACTTATAATTATTTTGCGAAAAGTCTCTGGAGATACTGAATACGATTTAGTAAGAGCAGACCAGCTGTCTGATGGTTCTAGAGCCACATGCAGCTCTTTAGCCTTGCTCTTTGTGTACGTGAAACGTGTTCTGGACTTATTTCGGGTTAAGCCCTGATCTGATTCTACTTTACTCCACGGTGACACCACTCCGAAGCGACGAATAATTCAACCTGGATAGACTCAAACAGACAAAAGCGATGATCAGAAAGACTTATTGACATGATACGTTTTTGGCGATCAGACATCAGATGTATGAGTTGCGTTTAGAATGGATGGGCAGGTTAGAGTCGGAGATGTCTTCCACGGAGCCTGGACACTGGTGGTGGTATTGGAGGCCTGAGAGGATGCAGCAGCGAGAGCGAAGAGGCGGAGACGGGGTGGAGCCGGGTCGCAGCACAGTTGGGAAGCGAACGGACCATGAATTCCAGGGGCTTAAAAGCAGGACTAAGGGCAATGATTGGCTGGTGATCATTGGCTGGAGATAGCTGATGCTACGTTGGTCCTCCAGGTGGAATAGGCTTCATAACTTGATTTTGCACCTGATTTAGGAGGAGCCTGTATGATGACCCTAAGGTGTTTAAATGCACAAACAAAATTGCCAAAATTGTTCTAAAATTGGCAAATTAGGAGGTAACAGCGGAGGTCAACAGTCAAGGCCTACCATTGCTTTTTAAACTCTCTTGAATGAATGGCTGTGACCAAATGCACATAAACCAGTCAAACGCTTCATGAACGCGGCGGAGCTCAATTCATCTCACAAAAAGCCATTTAGGAGGGCTGTTTTCAGGAAAGAAGAGATAGCGAGGGGATAAAAAATGATCCGAAAGGACAATGCTAAACAAAAATAAACCTCATTTGAGCTGAAATGGGCAATTAGCGCTAATAGAGTCGGCAATGAGGCTCCGAGGTTAAACGGGTCAAACGGTTCAGAGCTATTTTATTCGGGTAATTAGTCTGGTCAAAAGGCCCAAGAAGAGCTGAACATTCTGGCGGGGAGGCCTGTGCTTTTAGTAAGTGTAATATGAAGTAGTGAAACAAATATTCCACGCAGCGCTACTGAAGTGCTACTTTAATTTACATTTTGGATTTTATGTTGGAAGAACCAGTGAATACACAATAAGCCAGCACTAGAGGCAAATAGTCCAAGATAGAAAACATCATTTTGATTATTTTGATTGCATATAATAGAGGTCATTCTTGGGTTACCGGACTGTGCAGGCCTTGCATGTTTGAATCCAGTTTCCACTATTACTCCCACTTCGATACAGGGGCCACATTGGGTTTTTGAACTCGCCAGGGGGGCAGGCCGTACACGCTTAAAAGGTTCTTCTATAAGACATTGGGTTATAACAAAACCTGATCAGGCACATGCAGTGGGGGCTGGAGACACTGCCCCTTTTGCTCCATGCCCTTTTCTCTTTATACCTTTTATTTATTTTATGTTTCGTGTATCTGACGCTGTCCCATGTCTAATGTGTGTGTTTTCACTGCCACGCCCATCAACCTAGCAGAAACAGGAAGCAGAGCAGAGGGCTTCAGATCACTCTTTATTTTGTATCAATCGTCCTCATAATCTCGGACCAATGAGGCAGGGGCGGACTGGGACAATAATTCAGCCCGGGCATTTTTTGGTTTGGACCAGCCCACCCATAGCGACGCAACTCACAACCCAAGTTTTTAGAGCCGCGATGAAAACAAATGTGGACAAATGCTGCCCTCTGGTGGGAGTTATGGAATCATTCAGAGGAGCCAAGCTGTATTAAAACAGACAAGGAACCGCTAAATACAACTATGACGGTAAGCTACGTGCAAATGTTATGCTAACACCAGCTAAAGCTGCGCTAACAGCGGCTAAATGCTAATATCGGCAAAATCCCCCTGTAGCACAGCGGTATGATGTTGTGAATTATTAAATCCATGTGACCTGCGTGTCAATAGTGAGGGCTGTCCACTCTCTCGTTGCCGATCAGAGGCCAGAGTCTGTTCACGTCACATCAGACACGGGTCAGCGCTTTGGCCACAGCCAGAGGTCGGTCCCAAAACCTGGTTGAGCTTTTTGAAAATAATGGAAAAGCTCGACAAAGCGGCTGCATGTGGAAAGACACCTTTAGTCAGACAACCCATCCATCCATCCATTTTCTCCCACTTGTCCGTTGCCGGGTCGTGGGGGCACCTGTTGGAGTTGCCCAAATCACATAGCACCAGCCCCTATGGCTCCTCCTGCAGGTGGTGGGTCCACAGAAGGACGGCCTCATGGTTCCAAACGGGGGCCTGTTGGTCTCTCATAAGGGGCTTCACCCATTCACACTCTCATTCACACACCAGTGTACGCAGACACTGGAGGCAAAGGAGGGTGAAGTGTCTTGCCCAAGGACACGACGACAATGCGCACCTTCAGGAGACGGGATTCGAACCCCCCATCTTCCGATCATGAGACGACCCATTGTTCCGAAGTCCCGTTGGTCCGACCGTAAACAGCGGAGATGAGCTCGGAGTTTACGCCTGCTCCAAGTCCGCTTTGTGATGCCAATTCAAATTAGGGTCAGGCTGTTTATGGTCGGACCGACGGCATGGCCCCCAGGAGCACGGCTGCACACCACCGCCATTCATTACACGGACACACACGCTTCACCCATGTTTTTAGCGGTAGGGGAAATCGGAGAACACGCGGACACGGGGAGTCCACACAGAAAGGCCCTTCTTGCAGAGGCAGCTACACATCGGAGTCACACTGAACACTTGGTTTAAAACACTCCAGTATAAAAGTAGCATTTCCTATTTTCCTGTCAGCAGCACGTCCTAGCAGCCATGTGTTCTAAGTAAAGTATTACAACAGGCTAAACAAACTTTCTGGAGCGTGGACTCCACACACGTGCGTTTGATGTGGCTCGGCCGAGTCTGTGCATTTTTGGAGGCGCACGTCGCGGCGCCCCCTCCACTGTTGACGCAGCGGCGCATTCGAGCCGACTCCGCGTCACACATGTGTTTGTTGTCAGCGGCGGGTCGTGATTAAAAGGTTCTGGGGAAACCGAGGAGTGTGGGACCACAGCGCGAGACGAGAGTTTAATAAAGGACACACGTGCTTCTGTGGGGGAGGAAGATAACCAGGGAAAGAACGGAAAAAGCTCATATACGTACAATAGACAAGATAAAAAATGCAGAGTTTCAGATGAGTTTTAGTGCTGCTTTAAAGCCACTTTGTTAAACATTTTACCCAATATAATAAAATAGCTATTATTTATTATTTATTTATCTATTTGAACAGGGACAGTGTACAATCTACATTAGCCTCAGAAAGGAGAGATGCATTGTACCAGGTTATAGCACTTGTGCTAATTTCCACCTGCAGTCCCTGGGCCTATTGTACATGTTTTTGGTGGTAGGGGAAACCGGAGTACCCGGAGGAAACCTACGCAGACACGGGGAGAACATGCAAACTCCACACAGAAAGGCCCCGTCCAGGTGGGAATCGAACCCGGACCTTCTAGCCGTGAAGCACGAGCGCTAACCGCTGTGCTACCGTGCCGTGCTACGTCTCCTTGTAACTTGTAAGGACATCCCCCGATGATGGTTCAGTGCCTATGACTGAAGGCAATCAATCAATCTATCAATCTTTATCTGTGTAGCGCTTTCCAGAAGTGCAATGTAATAAAAACAATTTTAACACAAATAGAAAAAACAGAGTCCAAACTGTATTCATAGCTTGTTTGCATGTATACAAAGGGCCGACCATTAGAGCCCAAAGTAAAGAACCATTTTCTCCAGTGTTTTACGTTATACTGTATGTGACCAAGTTGGATGTTCTGCCAGGGAAGAACAAAAGTACTTTCCTGCATGTTTAGAGTACTTGAATAGGTATTTGATCTTTTATGAATCATCTTGGGGCCAGAGGTTCTGTGCTGGAGGGCCCGCTGTAGAGTCACACCAATGTGCGGTGTGCAAATTCTACAATACAAAGTGAAAAATATGTAATAAACAACAGTCTACGGCCTACAGTCAGCCCTCAAATAAAGTTAAAGGAGAAAACGAACAAAAAAAGGTTTTCAGGATGGGTTTAAAGCAGAACTAAGTAACGTGTTTACCTTAATAAATCCTTTCCGTAGTCCCTCTGGGGGTAATACAAGTGTTAACGGGATGATTGGAGGGTCTTTCATCTCCCCCTGCCTGGTGTCTCTGGCCAGAAAACCATGCTTGCAACTTGACTGCCACCGGGTCGGAAGAAGAAGCTAACAGGCTAACGGGCAAAGCTAATTGCGAGCTAGCGCCACTTTAAACAGTATTTACAGCCAAGTTTGAGTGAAAAAAATATCTCCATTATGTAACTGGATGTACGATACCCCTCTCTCCCTTTGTCTTTTCTGTCAGCGTAGTATTTACTCTCACGGACAATTAATGAGTAAAAAAACGCAACATGCTACGACACCTGCAGTGGTGCTTACGGCCTCTAGGGGCACGAGTTACTTAGCTTTAACCTCTCAAACCCTTTGAATAAATGCACTCTTTCTTCCGTTCTCCTGTTGTAAGCATTTGTAGATATTTCAATAAGGTTTTCGTATTCGTGTCTTCACCCACAGCAGCAGAAGCACCAGCCTCCCAAGCCTCTCCATCTCCGCTTCACCACCAACTCAAACGGGGGCAACATTTTCCATAACATCATCCTCCTCCTTCATTTTTTGCCGAGGCTCCGAAATGTCTCTATTCGGCAAAACATCTCGTCATTCGTCTGAGCGTGGCTGACGTTAATGACTTGCAGATCGACTTTGGGCAGTTTGTCAAAGCAATATTTGTTCTTGTGACACGAAAATACTCAGATCTTCAGAAAACGCACCCCCGTTTGTTGCCATTTATTCTCGCTCCTTTTCAACTTTTTGAATTATGAACCGCATTCGTCATTATCTTTGGCTCGACTTGCTCAATTGCCACATAATCAGAGCCGATGATGCTTATCGTCACCCGCGAATTAAAGGAGTCGCGCCTTTTTGTTTTTCCAAAATGATATTTAATCACTTACTTGAATGGCTTTTTAAATGTCTACACTTGAAATGAGAACTTGATTGATCTCTCCGGTGGCGCACGTATTTGACAAATTATTACCATTCAGAAAATTAAACAAAGAAAATAACACGTCGAACGAATCAAAAATGTAATAAAATAAATAAATAAATCCCCTTTAACGAGTGAGAATTCTCGTTTTCAGAAATGGTCAGAATAAGTGCAGCCCGGGCTGAGCTCTCCGTTGACTCGGCGGCGGGAGGAAAATGAAATGCAATTTGTCCTCTCCCAAATGGCCATTGTCTTGCGCGAGGCGGCTCTATTGGAACGGTAACATTGGGACGACATTGGCGGGACAAGGACACCGCGGAACGACTCGGCCTGAATGGAACTTTTCATTTGGGTGATTAGGTTAAAAAAAAAAAAAAAAAAAAAAGCACTGGAGCCGCATCGCACAATGAGCGGGAAATTGAAAAAAAATAAAATAAAAATACAATACAAATGTCCCCGAAAGAAAAGCACTTACTGAGCTTTCAGATAAAACAATGCGCATCATGCTCTATTTCAGTGACACGTATTTATTAGCAATAGACATGAGAGCTATTCATAAGCTGGGAGGATTAAACCACTGCCCTTTGCCAGAATATGCACTAAATAATTACTATATTTTCTAAGTAATACGTTGGGGAAAGTGCTTCGCTTACACTTTAGCATTTCAACCTCCACATCGGGCTCTATAAATAAAAGTCGACTGACGCGTCATATTTGGCAGGACTGCTCTGTGGGCTCCACTCTTTCAGAAAACATACGGTATCATTTGTGACAGGGTTACTCAGATTTGGTGCAAAATATTCTGAGATGATGTGTTTTGACTGACTGTGTGTGAACCTGCTGTCACTCTGCCTCTGCCCCGGGACAGCGTCTCTCTTCTCTCTGCACAACAAATGGACTGACCAATGGGTTTAGTCCTCATGGTGGGCAGCTGGCATTACTGCAATACCACCCCCTGGTGGCCGGGGGCGACTCCAAAGGAGACTTTGTAAAACTGGTTCCAATGGAGACTTGGCACCTCCCAAAAAACTGCTTCAAAGCCTGGCTCCAAAGAGTTCTCTTTTTTCTTAAAATTGCAGTGGTTCACGGGACAGCGCTGGGAAAGATATCATATTTTTAACACTGTTTTTTAAAGTTTAAGCCTGAGGCCCTGGAGCACTGTGGAGGCTTGTAGCCGGTCCGCCCGCCCTGCCAGGGCTTCCTGACGTTTTGTCCTTTTTGGGAACATGCTCTATAGGAGGAGACTGAGAGGCCACCATGGATATTCTCTCGAATGGAGTTATTATTGTAAATGGGGTGAAGTGAGTAATGACAGTCTATGTATTTTAGTTTCTTTACCTTTGCCACATGGAGGCTCATAAGGCTATGGTTAAGGTGTACTTTACTGTCCCCATAGTGAAATCTGTCCTCTGCATTTGGGGCTGGTGAGGCAATCCGTAAGTTGCAGTGGGCAATGGTAGTACCGCGCCCGGAGACCCATCACCATGATGTGGAGCCAGGCTGATGGTCCGAATCACATGGCTGGAGGATTCACCCATTGTACATGTTTTTAGTGGTAGGGGAAACCAGAGAACCCGGGGGAAACCTACACAGACACGGGGAGAACATGCAAACTCCACAGAGAAAGGCCCCGTCCCGGTGGGTGAACTTGAGGTTAAAACGGACTAAAATTAACAAAAAATGGAAACGAAAATGTTCCCAACGTGGGGTCCGGGGCCCCCTGGTGGGCCTCAGAGACACTACAGGTTCTTTGGAGAAACGTATCAGTTTGAACCAGTATTTAGCTTTACCATCATTGCTACATGTTGCTTTTTATGTCATTTTAACTGTAAAATAATAGAAAATTCCTTAAAATATGATTTGGGGGGCCCAGAGAGATTTTCGGATCGATAAGGGGGCCGTGATGTCCCGGGCTTTGGGAATGTCTGCCTTACAGTATTAGGATCGCCTGAAAACCTCCTTGAAAATGGCGCCTGTATTGAATGTTTTGGGGCCACCGTTGTCCCATACTGAGACATGTTCTTACCTGAGCTTGGACCGGTCTGGTCTTTGTGCCCGTGGAAGAGCCTGGTCGCTTCTACCTTCACCCCGTTTGGAGCCATCGGAATACGCTGGGAGAGGCCAAATGCTAACAACATCTTTGGTCGTTCACGCCCAAACCCAGACAGGTACGCATCGACTCGTCTAAGCTCGGGTAAGAACATTATCTCAGTGTGGAAAAAACTGTGGCCTGTTCCTTTAACTCAAGGCCTAGGCTACGTTTGATGACAAAATGAACGATTTTACCAAAGAATGAGCTAAGTAACAGTGAAGCTGAACGTGTTAAGCTCTGAATGGGGAACTGGGGGTGGGATTAAATAAGTCATCTTCTTCCCACTCCCTTTCAGGTAGAAATGGGTCATCTGTTTTCATACTGTACTGTATATATTCTTTCTTTGTTGCCCATTGCCTGCCTGTCTGAAATAAAATCATCAATCATCTGCTCCACTAACAGTCCGACCTCGGAGTAGAGTTCCTCTTTGAGCTCCAGCCTCTGCACCCTCAGCGCATCAAACAATTTTTACCCTAATATCTGCATGTGTCCGATCATTGATATATTGTGTTGGGGCGGGGGGCCAGCTCCAACTGCTTCTGTTCCCGTCTCTTTCTCCCTCGCTCCCCTTGTTGCCCATGTGCACAAATTCATAAATTGGAAAAACCAGACAAAAATGACCTTAATCCGCTCTCCGTCATTCAGCAGAAAACGTTGCGGGTGCTCTGCCGGGACGACGCTTTTACAGCCGCCATCTGTTGCGTTTTTTTTCATTAACAAAATCTTTCCCCCCTCCCGCCCCCCGTTTAAACCGAGCGCGCTCAGACAATGCGAGGACTCCCATAACGCTCCTAAATCCTGGATAGAGAAAAAAAAAAATGGAGGGGAAGGGGGGGGTGTCGGGCCTGCCAGGGAGAAATGTGTTTTTAGATAAGCCTTGTAATTGCGAGGATAATGTGGGGGGAATTTTCATCACGGATTATGGTTATGGCGATGTGCGCAGGTGACGGGGGACGGCGAATTTGTCTAATAGGGCCGAGTCAGAATGGGGGCCCGGGAACGGCGTTACGCGATTGCTATTTTTCGCGTGAACCCCGTGTGGCCCGGGAAGGCTGATAATGCCGGATGTCTATGGGGGACGGCGTGTGGCGGCGACGGCGGAATAAAAGGGCAAGTACACGGCGGGATGAGAGGCAATATGTAGGGAACACAAAGTCATGCCTATGCAAATGAGGAAGTCCTTTGGAGTCCGGGTTCTTCTGCTGTTCCAATGCCGTTTTTTCGATGTTGAAGGAGTTGAGAAAGGCCGGCGTGGACGGACTGCTGACTTTTGTGGGCGGTAACCGTCTCTGGACTCAATGTGTAGAGTTAAAATAAAGCACGCAAGAATAAAAGCACCACATGAACACAGGTTGTTTCATTGATTAGTTCAGCAGGCACTTGCTACTTTACATGAAGATCCATCCATCCATTTTCGTTCACTTGTCCGTTGCCGGGTCGTGGGGGCAGCCGTCCAAGCTTCCCAAATCACATTGCACATTGCCTCCTGCAGGTGGTGGGTCCACAGAAGGACGGCCTCATGGTTCTAACCGGGCCTGTTGGTCTCTCATAAGGGGCTTCTGAACCACTCTTTGTCTGACCCGTCACCTAGGACCTGTTTGCCCTGGGAGACCCTACCAGGGGCACGAAGCCCCCGACAACAGAGCCCCCAGGATCATTCGGGCGCTTTACATGAAGAATATGCTTCAATTAAGAACAGAATTTTTACAATAATGACAAGTTTTTTCAGAGCCAGACGAACTGTTTGCTTATGGTTTCCATTTGTTGCAGCGATAATAAACAGTGGAGTTTATTGAATAAATCACCCAAAAGAAACACAAATAAATCCCTAGCATCATAGCTAAAGTTAGCATTTGATCTGTTGTACAAAAACAACATACCTTCGAAAAGTTGTGTGCTGTCATTGCTCCATTTGGCAAGGGGGCAAAAATGTCCACGAACATCCCAAGACTTCGTCGCAATGACTCCACCCCGGGCTTTACGGCGTCTACCCCTTATCCCGATAACCCTCCCTAGCGACGTCCCACCAATCCGACAATAGTTTCGAGCATAGCCTGTTCAGTTTGTAAACTCCACAATCCTTAAGGTTGGGGCTAAGGGTTAGTTCTAGTAGGCCCACGTATTTTTAATAATGATCTTGTGTGTCGGAATGGCGGGACGTTGCACAAAAGGTAAAATGTCACCCCTCCGACAAAGGGAAGAAAAATGTCAGAGTGCCGGGACGTTTGACTATTACACCTCGATGTCGGAGTGGGGGGGTTTGTCGAAATGGCAACGTGTAACCCGGGCTTTACTTTAGAGACGAGGCGCGTCTTAGGAGTGCGACAGTGGGGCGTGAAAGTGCGGGCCATACCTGTCAAGTGTTGGATTTGAAAATACTGGACATTTTCTGGCACCTGCTGCGAGAGCCGTCCCACCAGCCCACCCAACCTCCAAGACGGGTCAAAATAAGAGACTCGACAGCTATGGGCGCAGGTTGTAGACGACTGCAGGCCGAGGATGGGCCATATCAGCCTTTTTATTTCTGTTGAAAGATGCAATATGTGTTTTGTCTGTTAACAGTTGGACATGAAGAGAGTTGAACTTGTGCTGAACTATGGAATGGGAAGAGCAGTGTCCACTTGGTGCTTTTATCCTCGCCTGCTGGACCGGAAGACACCGCCTGACGTCTGTCGCGGCTCGTCTTGGGTCGTGCAACGGTTCTACTTTCAATCTGCCCCGGGACCTGCGATTTTCAGCTACGACAAGTGATCGTTCGTCTACACCCATAAAGTTTGTTCTGACTCATGCAGTGTGTGAGAGTCCTCCATCTTTGAGCGGCGTGCTACATATTCCGCATTTGTGACTCAGCATCGGCGCAGACCAAGGTTAACGCCAGCTGCCCCCGAGGCCGTTGGCGTCACGTTTTTATCTCGCTTTGGAAACTATCCATTTCTTTGAAGGTGAAGACGCCATTACCATTTTCTAAAGACAAAAAGGTTCCAAGTCGTATTTCCTTGGTCCGGTTGATGAGATTTTCAACCTTCAGTGCCTCTGTTTTCCTCTTCGCTGTATGTCTTATGTCTCGCTGAGGTTCATTTGCAGAGGACCTATCCGGGGCCGGCCGCACAACTGTATAATGGCACCATTTTTACTGAGGACAGGAGAGGGGGGGGGGGGGGGGGGGCGCTTTAATAGAAACCATAAAAGAGATTAGAAGAAGGTGTTGTGCCGACTGAAATGGAGGAAGATGCGGGAATTCAGGACGGAGCGAAGGCCCTGAAAGTGGAACAATGAGCAGCCTTTTATTAGCGCCACAATGTGTAGAACTTTTAAGACTGCCATATTTTTAGAAGCCCATCAACCTGGACTTTATATAGAGCGATAAAATAGGCCCCGTGCCTTTCGCTGAAGATTGAGGAGGAGTAACAAGGCAAAAAGAAGTCATGATTTGTTACAGCTTGAGTGCAGATGTGCTGTCGTCGTATACTATGAATGTGAGGTTTAAAACAAGGATTAATCACCGCACAAACTGGGGCTAAACCAGGACAAAATCATCTTGGTCAAAGTAATCTAGTACTATAGTTTAGGTCATCTCCCTCTACGTCTTAACATTTCCTGCTCTCAGTGCGGCCCCAGAGCCAAGACGAGAAGACGGTGTTCAACTTTACAGCATCGGAGATTTACGTCGTAAAAGTTGCTATTCATTCATGTATTCTGCCTGTCCATTGTCAAGCTCATGGTTCTTCTTTATAGGAGCTACTCACCGTGTTTGCTGCACAACCCTCAGCGACTAACCTTCGGCTCTTCACGTTGATGCTTCTACTGTGGCTGTAGTTTGTCAGTAACGATACCTTTATCACTGAGATAAGCTGATTTATCACGCTATCATTATACTTTTACTGATACCAAAATATTGTTGGCATACTTTAGGTAGGTGTATGTTCTGGGGAACTGCGAGCCCGGGGAACATCAGACCCTCTGACGTTTAGAAGGTCCAGTGGACTCAGGGATCTCCAGTCCCAGGGAACTAGTGACGGGATTTCAGTGAGAGGCTGCTCTCGCTCTACTGCTCAAAGGAAGGGCTCAGGAAATCTTTCTTGCCCAGAGCGATCAGGCTATATAACAAATCCTTGGGTGGGAGGGGCTAAATGGGAATTGATGGTTTTACAGTACTTTTATATTTATTCTCTGCACTGTCCTATTTATTGAATTTTTTCTAGTTTCTTTTTAATCCAATGTTTTTATGTGTGACTTGTTTGTGCAGCTGATGAACTGAATTTCCTTCGGGATTAATAAAGTATATCGTATCGTATCGTATTTACGGCTCTTCACTGGGAGCCGAGTCTTTAGGATCCTTTCAATAGGAGGCACACTGTTTTTTATAAAATTAGATTCTAAATTAGAATGGGGCTCCCGTGAGCTGAAACACCTCTCGAGGGGAGGACAGAGATGCAGGGAAATGCATGCGAACATCAGCCCGGTCTGATTTAGATTGATAGAAGCATCTCTCACTCCGAGGAGCACAGCGGCACGCTCATTCTTCTGTCTGAGAGGAGGGTCGTCTCAAGAACCGTAAAAACAAACATTAAAGGGCCATGGTGCGCGGGGGTATGATGCAAAATGTGCTTTTTACCAGGTTACAATGTTGTCCTCTCATCACAAACATAGCTGGAGTTGTATTTGAAGCCACTTGCGTGTGTTTGTGTAATGTTTGAATGTCACTCAATGACTATTCTTAGCACCAGGCCATTAACTCCTGTTTCCCCAAGCTTCTCCCATGGCTCAGCATAGCCAGGATCTCTTTCAAAGCTTAGCCCTCCATCGCAGAACATCCGCTGAAGCTTCACTACAGTAGACAGCAACATGCAGAAACAGACCCTATTTTTTGTTATTTTTTTATTGGCAGTAGCTACAAGTGGAGCTAGGGGAGGTATGAGGGAAGGGTGAAGGAGAGTTTGCTTGTTAGACGAGGAAGTGAGGCTAAGGGAGAATTTGTGTGAGCCATTTTAGACCAACATAGCATTTTCCAGCTGACAGAGTGTAAGACAGTGATCAATATGTGTGAGATTGTTGCCGAGTACCTGCAAAAAGCAGAGAATCGTATTTGTTTGGCGTCACGGTGGTGAAGCGGTTAGCGGTCGTTCCTCACTGAAGAAGGTCCCAGATTGATTCCATCGCCTTCACATGCAGAGTTGGCATGTTCTCCCCGATTGAATAAAGGTTATTTATGTTGAATTTGAGCCGGTTCTAAGATAAGGGGCTGTTGGAGCTGCACCAGCCCCTATGGCGCCCCCTGCAGGTGGTGGGTCCACAGAAGGACGGCCTCATGGTTCTAACCGGGCCTGTCGGTCTCTCATAAGGGGCTTCTGAATCAACCTGTACGTTAAATGTTACTGAGTTTACATTTTATACTATCATTATTTAACACTATTAGCCTTTAGCTCGCAAGAGAAAAGCTTCTACCTTATGACCACTGGCGTTCCCTTTGGGGCACGTAGCAGTGACCGTCCATCAGTAACTCATTCTTCTCTCAATCCTGAGCTATCTCTTTGTTTGTTCGGGACCCTGCTGATTTTGAATTGTAAAAGATACGGGACAGGAAGTACAGCACCGATCTTATTGACCAGGAAGAGATCCCGTGGGGACCTCGTGCATTAAAGCCCATTCCTGGTGCATGATGTTTCCGCCTTGGTTTCGAGATGAATTAAAAAGCAAATCCAACTTCCCATCTGTACTTCATCTGCACCCAAAACGCGTCGTGACTCTGAGTGACATCCAGCTACACCTTCCTTTTCAAGTGTCAGCAGCAGTCGCTCTCCAAGGCGGCGGCGCTCCGTGGGTTGTTCCTGTTTGGAGGTGGCGGATCCGGGGGCCCCACCGCTGTGCTCCCCGTCACACTGAAGAAAGGGGCTCGTCGCCGGGCCGTGTTTCGCTCAGCGCTGCCTGGAGCTGACGGGGCATCCTGGAGCTCGCTGACACGGGGAAGGGGAAAGATGCAAGCAGAGGGTTGGCTCTTTTTCGACAGGCGCTCCAGGGCGGCGAGAACGGCGCCGCGGCATCACAGCACATCTGGGCTCACGAGACGCTCAGACGTGAGGTATAGTGTGTGCTGAAGTCCCGCGAAAAGGACTCTCATCTCACTCTGCTGAACTGACTTTTACTCACTATTGATCATATTGTAATGTTCCCTCATGGGTTTTGTTCCAGTCATGCAGGTTTGAGTAATCCTGCATTCAGCTTGTCACCTTTTGGAAAGCTCAAAGCACCGTCTGGCGCCTCCTCTTTGTTTTTAGAATTTTAGACAGCTTTACTGGACTCATCCGGCTCAAATGGCCTTCAGGGGAAAAGAATCTCCACAAAAAGTCCGCACATATTGAATCTTTTATTTGTTTCACCCTTTCAAATTGGGGCCACGAATTTCCTGTATTAATCTTGTGACAATTGCATATTTTGTGTTCCACAATAGTTAATTTTTTATGCTGTGTGGGTGTGGACTGACAAATATCTAGCACTAATCACTAAATCATGTACTTTTGATGTTGTATTTTGTATGGGATAGTTAATTCTTCTTGACCCATCTGACAGTAAAGAGTTTTCAGTCACATGACCTTTTCCTGATGAGTGCTATTATGATTGTAGATAGTGTGATCGCGAGGGACGCTCTGCTGTGTTTTGGGATAGATCAATGATCTAGTTTGTCTGAAAATATACATGACCCTAATCCTTATCCTAAACTATATCCCTAATTTGTGTTACCAATCTCAATTCTTTTGATGAAGATTGACAGTCTCAACCATAGGAATCACAGAAATACCTTTATGTGAGCATGGCGGGTCGTCTCATGATCGGAAGGTCAGGGGTTCGAATCCCATCTCCTGAAGGTGCACACTGTCGTTGTGTCCTTGGCCAAGACACTACTTGCCTCCAGTGTCTGCGTACATTGGTGTGTGAACAGGTGACTGGTTCCTTACTGTAAAGTGCTTTGGGCCTAAAGAAGGTAGAAAAGCACTATGTCAGTTGAGTCCATTTACCATTTTACGAGGCATCTGTGTGTAGTTTAGGAGTGTGACAATATATATCGATTTTCCGATATATCGCGATATTTTGCAGGACGATACGATACCGATACTTTTTATTCCGATATCGATACATTTGATGACGTCATGCATATTAATGAGCAACGTCATGCATATTAATGAGGCAGCAGTGCAATAGAGGCCAATAATGATCAAGAATTCAGTCAGGACAGCAGGGGGCAGCACTACAGTTTTAAGCACTTGGACCAAACACTGTCACACAAATACATTACTTTTAATGATAGTTTTTATAATTACAAAGAAGATACATTTGGGGTTGATTTATTACTTTTTAAATAGGACTGTGATTTCTTGTTTATTTAAATGTAAATAAGTCGCTGACAGATCTATAGACTCATTTTCAGTGAGTAAGTCAGGGATCATTTATAAAAGTGATACAAAGCACAGGAAAAGAAATGTAAATGATGAATAATATGTAGTATGTTAAAATAAAGGTTAAAAGTAGCATGTTTTTTTTTAAATCGTGATGTATCGTAGCTTATTTTTGTGCAATATATCGATTATCGCAGTATCGGCGTATCGCGAGATAATCGTTATTGTGAGCCGCGTATCGTATCGAATCGTGAGGTGCCCAGAGGTTCCCACCCCTAGTGTAGTTTGCATGTTCTCCCCTAAAAAAAAAAACTATAGAATGCCTTCCTTTAACTTTGCAGAAAAACATAACGATTTATTTCTATTAATCAAATCAACAGAGTAAATGACCTACATCATTACTGTACGCCAGCGAGCCGTGCCATTTCCTATCACCGACTCATAATGGTGATGTGCAGGTCGTGTCATCAAATCTGCATTACAGTGATGAGCCTGTTCCAAATGAAGCCAGTCTTCGTCGGTATTCCGCTGCTATAGGTGCTTTTAATGGGGGGGTATTTTTAACCTGCCCCTGCGCTGATGGGACCTGTGATGGTAATTAGTCTGAACGAGGCGGCATCACGCACAACATCGGAGTTAACCTAATCTACCAATCCGCTAAATGGTCAATAAATAAGGCCTCCGTGCCAATTAGAGGGCGGCATGTAGCTTCTCTGTGGCACGGCCATCTGTTAAACCAGAGGCGACTGACCTTTCGGGCGCCGAGGTCAGGCGGCGGCAGACTCCAGGGCCTATTACCAGGAGAGTTGACAAAACAAGGTAGTTCATCAACGGCTGTGTTTACTCCAGGAACTTTGCGCAGAAGAAATGGTTGGTTTTATCACATTTAACTTGAATTGCTTTACTTGTTTTTCTAACTTGGCACGACAGGAATCTAAAAAACTTCCTGCCGAGAAGTTTTTAGATCTGGGTAAAACTGAACTGGAGTTAATGTGCTTGGGGTAAGAGGTTAATAAATGATACTTTAATGCGATTATTGTGATTAATTAAATACCAAGGCCATAATAGTCCCATTACTACCGTATTTTCCGGACTATAAGTCACACTTGTTTTCGTAAGTTTGGCAGTTTTATACTCCGGAGCGACTAATATGTGTTTTTTCCCCCCTTTATTAAATCCAAATATATAATTTCACATGCCACTAGAGAGCACTGCAGGCTAATCGAGCAGCAGAAAGAAAGTTTGGAGTGAGTGAGAAGCGGAGGTTACTGCAATGAAGTAAACAAAAAAAAGCTAACCACGGGCTAAAAGTGAGAGCCACAGCTAGAGGAACGAGTTTACAAAAGGGAGCTTAAACAACGTGCTGCCGGGAGAGGCTTGTCAACGCTGCAGTTACGCCTCCGTGTCAAGGCGATAGTTCAGAAGTGACAGAGAGGACGAACATTTCAATGGATTTAGTGATTTGGAGTGAGATGGAGAGTTTGGCATGTTCTTTATGGTATAGTTATCTGATCTGTTTATGTGACGTTGACAAACCAGACACGCATTTGTTGTTGTTTATCCTTCATGTAGTTAACCATCCATGTGCTACGTTAGCATACCGTACGCCTATTCAGACGGTTGATTTTTTTCATTACGCATTTTTTGGCTGGTGCACTCTTATACGTATACTACTGTCATAGGAAAACCACAAAACTAAAAGATATTGTTAAGCACGGGTGACATGTGTGATCTCCAGAGGTCGCGGTCCGTCTTCTCGCGCTATTTTCCCAATAAGGATAGGCGATGTCTTGCACAAATCAACGAATAGTTCAAGAAAACATCACAGACAGTGAGAAGTGGGAAGTCACTGGCTACGGGTTAAAAACATGACTTTGGATGTAAATACATGGCTGCAGGAAACGTCTGAAGTGTTTTATCTCAGAGCTAACGGCTAGTGTCAAAAAACAACAGCACAAAAATGAAAACACTACAAAGTATTTATACTAAAAGCCTTTGGAGACAATAGTCACTTGAGCACGATTTAGCCGATGTTAGTGTAAAGACAGTCACCCTATTTCTTTGCTTTAGTTCATACCAATCGATCTCTAACTCGTAATTGCTAAACTCGTGTCTTTCAACCTTGTTACCCACCTTGGTTCATATTTCCCCTCATATTCCTTCATCTGCATTAGCCTGCGTTGCCTGATTAATTATGTGCAAATGCGTGATGTTCCCGTTGTTTCTGCTAATTGTCTGAGCCGACGCGCCGCGGATGACATTGTGATGAGATGGTTTGGAAATGCAAATGGTCCGAAAATCAACTTGGGATGTTAGGATTCGGATACAGCGCCTCATAATATTAAATTGTGCAGGCACATTTAGAGCATTACTAAAGAGACTAGATGCAAGTTGGTCATTTTAGGCTCACTACTGCCACCTCAGGTCTTATGCGTAACTGCAGTCTCTATATTAAGCTTTCTGATTGACTGAGGATTTTAGAGGCCGTTGTGGTGAACAGGTCTGGGCTCATTCTACACATTAGGACATGGCTGGAACATGTACGGGGAGGAAAATACTAAATTTTCCCCAGTTCACTAAGACCTAGCTATAAAAGTGAATCTTTACACCAATTACCTCGAAGCCTGAAAACAATTACGTGTTTGTGAGGACACCGCCCTGATGAACCCCCCCCCACCCCCCCCCAAAATTACCGTTAGCCGGGAGCTTTGTCGGAGCAGAGACGCGGCGGAGACGGCAGATCCCCCGTGAGCCCCTCAGCGCAGACAGACCGAGTTTGGACAGAATTATGGCTTTATTTACTCTGCCTGAGCCGGAGATGAACTGTTCTCCACATTCCCCACTGCCGCCTCCGCTCCGACAAACAAACGCAGCCAATCACTGATTTACACAGAGAGCGTTATTATCACTTTGTCTTTTTTCTTCTCACAAATCACGTCAAGTTGTTAACGGCGATGACGCTCTGCTTGTTTGAAGACGATGTCACTCGCCAAATACCTCAACTCATCACCCGTAGGAAGGGAATGACGGTGGATACATATTATAACCAAATGTAATCCCAGGTAATTAGGTTTCATTTATTCAAGGGGATACACGGGGAGAAAATGTAGCACCTCAGTTGTTGAAGCCACATTTTGAATCAATATTAAGGAAAAATCATTTCACATCTAGTCTTTTAGAAAACTCCCGTATGACTGAGAGTCGGAGCATCCAACAGATATGTGTTTATTTATACAGTATTTATGTCTTTTGGAGTTTCTAATTGTCAGTAGTGAACTCTCCTCCTCCACACGCTGCACTGATGATGGATTCAATGATAAACAGGAATCTTATTAATCTTGAAAAAAATGTAGAGTAAACCTTTTGATACTTATATTTATTTGCTAAACGGCAACTTTCATGTAAGTCCGTGTTTTGTGGCATTTAGAAAAGTATACTTCCATTTACGACTAAGTTTACAGCGCAGAGGTTTTATTTGCTGCAACCCCTGAACGCCTCGCACTCTTCCCGGCGCCTGTAACCATGAAGAGGAAAATGATTTGACGGCTCCCTGTAGATCTTGGATTATTAAACTCACGGATATGTCACAGGTCGGTCAGATGTTTCTTTTGTTAACTCTTAACCGTGTTAGCCGCTAACTGTTGCGGCTGCTGCTGCTTTAAACATTTGCGAGCTCTGCATGTGTTTGTGTTATGACCTTGTGCAGGGGCAGGAGTGTGTTATGAATGTTTGTTATGGGGTGTGTTATGGGGTGTGTTATGGGGGGCACTGTGAGAGGCGGGGCAGGTGTGGAGCTTGTCTCTGCCTCTGTGGGACAAAGTTCGCTCGCTGTTTCAAAGGTGGCGCATCTAGCGATGCAATGTGGGAATGCAACCATTCCGGGCCGGCACAAAGGGATGGCTGAGGGTGGCTTTAAAGTAATAATCTGTAAGTCTAAATGTATTACAACTTTAATAGAATGTGTATAACCTTCTGTGGACCCAACACCTGCAGGAGGAGCCAACAGCGGCCCCCACGACCCGGCAACGGACAAGTGGAAGAAATGGATGGATGGATAGAATGTGTATAAAAGACTTCCTGTATTTTGATGTAAAGCAAGTACGTATATTAATTATAATATTATTATGAAAACTATAATATTAATGGTTTACAAGCCTGTGTTACCAAGTTTCTCAAAGTGCCACACTGTAGTCATTATTCACTAGCGCCACCCTCAGAGGTGGTAAGCTACCATTGTAGCCACATGTGCCCCTCGGGCAGACTGATGGAAGCGAGGCTGCCAATCAGGCAAACGCATGTCTTTATTGGTAGAGGAAACTAGAGTACCCGGAGGAAACCTACACCGACACAGGGAGAACATGCCTTTGCAACAAATCAGAGTCTGGCAGGATTACGTGTGGACCAATAAGATGAGCTTTCCTGGGAACTAGGACGGGCCAATCGGTAAGAGGACGGAGTTTTCAAGATTTAAAATGATGGATTTATACTTTACGCTATTCAAGTTTATGTTACAAAGCTTGGCAAGTTTATTTGTAGAGTGTGATTCGTCAACACAAGGTCAACAAAATCACACTTAAAATGCATACAAAGAAAATAAATAAAACATACATTTTCAATCATTACTCTAAACTTACAGCAGTTGAAAATCTTTCGGTGTTGCAAGAAAACTTAAATAGAACTGTTTTCAGTCAACTAATAAATTGTTCATGATGAATTAAGTGTTGAATCATGATATAAGGCAAAATAAGGTGTAGTTATTATAAGTCTTGTTGTGAAAGCTCCATAAAACTGAATGGCAGCCTCACCATATTTAGTCCGGACACTGGGGAAAAATCTTCCCTAAATACGGAAATGAGAAGCAAAACGATGCGTACGATCAACAAAGCCCAAAAAAACAACCTCCATCATTTGACACTTGAAGTCATTTTAGTTAATTTATTTCGCTCCCGTCCTATCCCGCGGCGGTAACCCTCGCTCAAACGCCGCGGTTTGAACATAAAAGCGCCGCGTAATCAAAACTCCCCAAATTACGCCCACACGCCGAGTGCGCCTCTGTTTTTTAATTAATGGCGTCAAACGGAACTCCATCTGTCTGTAGTTTGGGCGCTTTGTTTTTCCCCGTGTTCCGCGCCCGACCTCGCCGCTCCCCTTTGGTTCAGCCGCACCTCACGCGTCCCCGCGCGCCTTTGTGATGCTAATTCGGAGATATTAAAACTGACAACGGCGAGGAGCGTCTAACTCTTTGAGCTGATTTCTGTGGGGAATCCCTCCTCTGGGCACCTGCGGAGGCAACAATAGTTTTACCGAGGCGCCGGCGGATAATAGCACAAAACAGCACTCGCACTCTCCTACAAGTGTGGGATCCCGGGGGTTGGGGGGGGAGGGGGGTTTGTTGAATTAATTTTTAAACGCTCCACAAATATGACCTATCTGTGTCGACGGGTATGACGTTAGCCCGTCCAAAACAAACGCTCCGAAGAGTGAAGTGCAATGAAAACCCAGGCGCCCACCAGGCCCCGGGGTGTTTGAGACACTGCCTCCCCGTGCCCCTTAATGTTCGGGTTACGGGTTTCTGGAACATTCGGGTAGACTCAAACAGACAAAAGCGGCGATGAAGAGGATATATTGACATGTATATTCGTTTTTGGCGAGCCTGGACACTGGTGGTGGCGTAGGAGACCCGTGAAGATGCAGCGGGGAGAAGAGGTGGAGACGGGGGCGGAGGTGGGTCGCAGCACAGCTGGGAAGCGAACGATCCATGATTGCTGGAGGCTTAATAGCGGGACCGAGGGCGATGATTGCCCATCTCATCAATACGCTGATGGGCTGAGGTGGAGGCGTGGCCCTCACGGAAGCGACCGTTGGCTGGAGGAACGTGATGCTGAAATTAGTCTCCCAGGTTAGGCTTCATTTACATGCGTGAGCAGACAGAGTAGTAAGTAAGTGCTTTAGTTTGACATGCACAATTGCATTCAGGCGTTGGGTTAGTCCTGAGCCGTGTTTTTAGGGCTTGGGGAAACCGGAGCCCTGCCTTAAAGGGACTATACAGAGTTTAAAAAGTTTAAAACTAAGTATTTTCCTCCCCCTACATGTTCCAATGTCCTAATGTGTAGAACGAGCCCAGACCTGTTCACCACAACTGCCTCTGAAATCCTGTCACTCAAAAAGTTGTTACTTCGGGTCCGAATTGCCGTCATGCACGAGCTTAATATAGAGACTGCAGTTACGCTTAAGACCTGATGTGGCAGTAGTGAGCATAAAATGACCAACTTCTCTTTAAGTCTCCTCTGAAATGGTGGGTCCGACGCCCCATTAGTCCGAGGTCTCATTATCCCGAAAATAGGGGTTGAAAAATTAAATTAGGTTCAGGCAAGAGTCCACTGACCTCAAGGTTCGGGCCAGTGGTTGTTTATGGCTCTCTGATCCACAACAGAACGGGGTTAGAGATGTCGGACTAATGGCTCCTCTGCTCAATGGGACATTTTCGGACTAATGGCGAAGCACCGTGAAATATCTTTAAATTAAAACCGCTTCAGAAAGTTGAGTCCAAGTCTGACCATTTTATTTCTTGTATCAGTCCACTCTGTCGTAAAACGGAGGGCTCTCTGGATGAACCGGCTTTAAAACAATCCGGCCGCAATTTTCTCCACAAGCAATTTATCATTGATTTTGTATTTTCTTTTTCGCTCCAACCCGCTCATTTCCAGTCCGCGCTCCATCTTTTTTTTTTTTTTTTTTATGCACTCCCGGCTACCTCTGTGTGTGTAACCTAATGCACGGCGTGGCGCGGGATTATTTTTTATTGCTAATCACAGACAAAGGCAGCAAACATAAACCCCCCCGGCCCCCCCTCTTTGTTTTAACTTGATTTCCGAAGCTATCTGGGTAGAAAGCGCGCGGGGGCCCCTCGCGGTAATAACTCCAGGTTAGCCGTGATCGGTGGCGCGGCTGACGCGGGCCGACGTCCCCGTGCCAGGTAGCATCGCGGGGAACCCGGGAGGAGGTCCGGGCCGGCCGTACCCGCGGGTCGGCCCGTCCGGACGCCTGACAGGAGCGCTTGATCAAAAGCGAGGGGCGCGCGGGGGATTCAAATGCGGGCGCCGCGGGGCGGACAGACGGATGCGTGAGCTGATGGGGACGGACAGGGGGACGGGAGACGGGAGGGGGGGGGTTGGAGGTTGTGTTGGAATTAAAAAGCTGCGGGGGAACATTACGTTTGGAGATACTGTATCGATTTGAAACTTGCTGGGGTAAATATGAGATGTAGATGTTTCCTGTTGTTTTCTGTTTTCATATCAGCATAATCTAAATAACGGGTCCAGACAGGTTTCCATGTATGGTTTTAATTTGTTGATATTTTAGTTTCAAATATTTTTTTCAGAGAGGATTTTGAATATCTTTTGAATATGAAAAGTTCAAAAAATCTAATTTGACCTTGTTTTTTTGCAGATCAAAGCGTAATTCAATTTGATAATAAAAAATATCCCTCTGAAACCTCCAAATATGTAAACCGCCACCCACCGGAACCGAGTCCATTTTCTCCCGTTCGGCGTGACCCAAATCTAAAAAAGCTTGAACCACAAGCATCGAAACATGCCGGAAAAGCAACAAAAAAGTGGCGGAAACCTGATAAAAAAAAAAAAATCTATGAAAAAGAGCAACGAGAAAGTGACACAAAACGACAAAAACATGACAAAAAAGAGACGATCTGTTTTTTTTTAATAAATCTTAGCTTTCAAATGAGGCATCACACTGTTACTCTCCAGCCAAGAAGCTTTTAGATTTGGGTAAAGCCGAACTGGAGAAACTGCGCTCGGGTTCAGGCGGTTAAGAGGTTAACCCCTTAACCCCCACCTTAAAGGAATCCGCGCAGTAAAGTGAAGATATCACTGCGCGAATGCCGGATTACTCCTGGTATTGTTACGCCTTACAATATAGTTCCCCTTTTTATCCGCGTAGAAAATCCACACGGTTTAATTGTGTGTAATTATACTTTATGGCGTAACACTTCACGTTTATATTTAAATAGGGAAAACGTGGAAGAGTTTGGCAGCTTCTATCTTCACCTCGTTTGGTGGCTTATCCCTTTAACCGGACAGATTTTCGCCAGTTTTACCCAAACCTAAAAGCTTCTCGCCTGCAGCAAAACTCTTTTAAGCTTTTACCTGGTTTTTGTTCACACATTTTAGGTGTTTTTGTTTCGTTTTTGCTTTTTGGAGACATTTTCTTGTCCCTTTTGTCGGGTTTGGGGCCATATTTAACCCACAACAATGTGACAATTATAACAAGGAAGAAGCTCAGATGAGTTTTGCAGGTCTTAGCTTTCAAATGAGGCATTACCTATAGCTCCAGCCGGGAAATATGTCTATATTTGTGAACGGATGGATAAAACGTCATCAATTAAGCATCGCAAAAAGGTCTGTGAGAGCTAGAAACTTTATTCAGCTCATTGCGAGTGTTTGAAGGGCTGGTGTGTTGGTTTAAACGAAGGGAAAAAGGCTTTTATTACCAACTCACACTTTCATTGCCACTTCTCTTCATTTTCAGCAGAGTATAGAATCTCGACACGGACATGTTTGAAGTGTTTTGCCCAAGGACACAACGGCTCCCGCTCGCCCCATATCCACTCAACATTAATAAAACCAATAAAATACAAATCTCTGGATATGCACGTGGGAGTTGCTCGTAGTTTTGCGGAGGTGAGTTGGAAAAAGTCGATGTTTTCTCGCCGGTGCTCAGCTGCAGTTCCGTCTCCGTTATTATCGGCCTCTCCTCGGGTTCAGATCAGTCAGACAGAAGTGACTCAGGGCAACGGCGACGCGAGCCGCCGTTTGTCCAATGTGTGAAATGTAGTGCACACGGACAGATAGTCCACGATAATGAACAGTGGTACTCGAGACACACTCCAGTCATTTGTAAGAACAGTTTGTTTGAGGAAAAGTGTTATTTTTTATCTCGGTACTGAGAGCAATGTGGAGCCAATTATCCAAATCACTTTAAAGGTCTTAAAACATCTGTCCTTCATGTAATATCTTTGAATGGACATAGGGGCATTTTAACAGTACACATGAGAAGGGGCCGTTAAACAACACCCGTCAAAAAAGTGTAGTATCGTAAAAACAAAAATCGAAAGCAGGTACCAAAAAAAATACAAAAATAATCTTTAAAAACTTTAGAACTGGAAAAAAATCAGGTTTGCTTTACACGCTTGCAACAACTGTGTGGAGTTTGCATGTTTCTCTCCTCGTGTCTGGATGGGTTTTCCTCCGGCTGCTCCGGTTTCCCCCCCCCCCCATCAACCAGAAACATGCGCAATAGGTTAATCCTCCAGCCAGATGATTCTGACCATTAGCCTGGCTCCACATCTGGAGATGGGTTCCAGTTTCCAAAACGCAGAGGACGCGTTTTCCTGTGTGGACATTAAAGTACACTATAACCTTAAAGGGACTAGACGGAGTTTAAAAATGTTAAAATTATGTATTGTCCTCCCCCTACACTTTCCAGCCATGTCCTCATGTGTAGAACCAGCCCAGACCTGTTCACCACAACTGCCTCTAAAATCCTGTCGCTCAGAAAGGTGTTCATTCGGGTCCGAAGAGCCGCCATATAGAGACTGCAGTTACGCTTAAGACCTGAGGTGGCAGTAGCGAGTATAAAACGACCAACTTGCATCTAGTCCCTTTTAAAGATGTATTCTGCAACTTTTCAAGTTAAAAAAAAAAGGTACCTTTACTTTCGATCACGATGGTAAATTGTTTGGGGAGATTTTCTCTGCTGAAAACTTACAAAACAATTGATCCTGGAGCCGCCGGGTCACTACAAGGTCAAAGGTCAAATGCCTTTTTTTCACATAAAAAGTTGCCAATTGCACCTTTAACATCTCCACTTTAGAAACTCCTACAGACGCCACACTTTTTAATCTTGTACTTAAAAGCATTAAAAGTCATTAAATGAATTATGCCAAAATGAAGGCCTTAAAAGTCATTGAATTTGGTTAAAAATGGCTTTAAATAAAAAAAAGAATTGACATCGCTCAACTATTTGTCATAAATACAAAAGCTATGGTCTAAAACGAATTGAGCTGCAGTTTTCGTTGATTCTTTTCTTTTGCTCCTCCGCTCATTCCTCCTCAAATCATACAAAATAAAAATATGCCAAGATGTTTTTGCATTTGTGGCATTAAATATACACTATTTAGGCGTTAAAATGGCTGCCTCCAGTAGAAACCCTGTGATCGCCACCACAGACTCCAAAATTGGTTAAATCTGTTATTCCGCGACCGGTTATCTCTGCTCTTTGTACTTTTAACTCGTCTCACGTCTCAGGAGCCGCTCCTTTTAACGTCCACAAATACGTGGACCGGTTCAGCGTTCGCAGGAGGACACTCGAGAATAGGAAATGGCGGATGTAATGGGGGGGAGTTTGGGTAAAGCGCAGCTGCTCTTTGCTTTTGGAAATCTCCAAAATCCCCCGTATGCGCCGCAGGTCATTCTGCAGCCGGCGTATGGTTCCTATAAGCCCGCGGTGCGCTTTGGGAAGGGGGGGGGGGCGCGTCTGAAAACGATTTAGGAGAAGTTGAATTGTCGGACTACTGTGCTGAAGCAAACCGCCGGCAGATGTTCTGAGGTCGATCGGAGAACGGTCGCCGAGTTTAGCCCGGAGAAAGTGAAGCGAGTTTGTGGGAAAAATATCGAGGTTCAACTGCAGACCTTTCAATTTGGAAACGCCAGATGTGTCGCATGGAATTAAAGATAAATAAATAAATAGATGAAGGAAATACGGATTTATATTTTGGATAGGCAAAGGGGCTGTAACTTTTTTTTATGTTTGTCCAAAGAAATGTGTGGGGATTGAACCTGTTCTCTGCCATTTTAGGCTTAGGGTTAGAGTTCAGCAATTATTCATGTCCAAATCTCAAAGCGTATGTACAGAAGAGTTTACATATGCCAGTGTGATGCCTCATTTGAAAGTCAACACCTTCTAGTTTCTAAAACTATGCAGCTGAAATCTGGAACAGTCTTCATGAGGATGTGAGACAGGCCTCGACTCTGACAATGTTCAAAACAGCTCTTTTTACCTGAGCATATGAAAACTGAAAGCATTTTATCTGCACTCTTGCCGTTTAAATATCACAAGTTATATTTAGTCTGCACTTTGAATGGCCGTGTGTTTGAATTGTGCTCTACAAATAAACTTGCCTATGTGAAAGATCTGTGTGAGTGAAACACAATCTACATCACATTTCTTCGTTCCAAACCCTCTGGCAAGTAACAGGTTAAAGCTTCACATTGATGAAGACCTCCTGAACGAGCGAGAGCCTTACAAACAACCTGGAAGTAGTGCCGGTAACTGTGAAACGGAGCTCCTAAACTAATTTGTGTGAAGATGTTGGGAATGAGTTTTGATCTCAGTTAATTCAAAACAGACAAGCGCCATTTTTTTTATTTTTATTTATTTATTTATCTTCTTTTTTTTTTTCATTTATTTAAAAAAAAACAGAAGAAACTGTGATGTAATCGACCTTTAGCCCATGTTTGTTAGCTGTGGAGTTTATAGCACATCATAACGGGTAGAGGTGTGTGTTAGAGATTGTTTTGTTTTTTGGCACAGTACCAGCGCGGTATCCTCCAGATCGAGGGAAAATGGGTTGCAGAGGATATGCAACGGGCGGGACACTCCAACTATTTGGGCTGAAGCTCCAGTGTGTCCTTTAGGGAAATCGGAAAATATCCCTGGAGCTGCTTTAAATGGAACCAGCCCTGTCACGGGGACTAGATATTCTCTTGTACCACTGAGTCCTCTTCTTATGTTAGTCCGATACTGATTTAAATATGTCCAGTTTGAGGTCTGCCCCGCCCGTGCTGTGGAGGACAGAGAGGCTGCAGTGGCTTTGTCTCCCCCGCCTGACCGTGATCCAGCAGAGTAATAAAGAGTAATTATTCTCCTGCATAGACGTAATATATTTAAGCCGCGATATCCCGTGTGCTATACGAACGCTGTGTATTTTATGTTCACCTGAGCTCACTTTAACCTCTTAACCCCCGCTTTAACCGAGCACATTTTCTCCAGATTGGCTTTACCCAAATCTAAAATAGGCCAGTAACACCCTATTTGAAAGCTAAGGCCGACAAAACTGATTATGACTTTTTGTTGCATTGTCGCCGCGTTTTTAATCACATTTTTGTCGTGTTTTTGTCTCTTTCTTGTCTGTTTTTTGTCTTGGTTTTTGTAGTTTTATTGTCTTGGTTTTCGTAGTTTTATTGTCTTGGTTTTTGTAGTTTTTTTGTCTTGGTTTTTGTAGTTTTTTTGTAGTTTATATTGATATATATATATTTGTTATTTGGCGCTTTTATGTCGTGTTTTCGTAGCTTTTTTATTATTATGTTATTGTCGCTTTTCCGGCACGATTTTATCGCTCTTTTGTCGCTTTTTTTCACCACTTTTTTGTCGTATTTTCATCCTCGTTTTCATGCTCGGTTCAGGTGAGGGTTAACAGATTAAAGACGTTTCCGGCCACTTTAACTTGTGCATTATTAAATCACGAACAGATGTTAAAGTGTGTCCAGTAAAATGCGCTCTTACAGGATGGACAGCTGTCGGCCATTACTGTGATCGAAGCGTAGTCCGCGTTATTTTAGATTCACCAACATTACTCATACGTTGTGGCGTGTCGCTGCCCGACGTCCGGGGTTTTCTGGGGCGTGTTGCTAACTCTGACAAACGCCACAGCGGCTTCTTTGGCTCCATTTTATTTACAGCTGCAAACGTTTGGACGCCAAAGTCAAAACAGATGAGGACGAAGCCGCGGGGGGAAATCCACACGGCGCGTCGCGATCTGGTCTGAGTTTATCACCGCGGCGCGAAACCTGCTACACATACGACAGTCATTTACGCGCAATCTTTCATATGGAGCATGAAGTGTTGTCATACTGTGGGAAAGAACTGAGCCATGTTTTTACCGAGAAAAATTCCATGACACTTTCACTTTATGAGATATATCATCAACTTTTTTTGCTGTCATGTTTTTTTTAGTCAAAATCAGAATCAGAATAGGTTTTATTTGCCATTGTTTGAGAACAGGTTCACAAGCTAGGAAGTTTTCTTGATGCGGACGTGCAACATAAAACATATAACACAGAATTTTGATAAAATTAAGCTATACAACTTTAAACTATAAGGCTTTAGGGGGCATGCATAAGGAATATTAATAAATAAGATACAAAATAAAAAGTAAAATATGATAAGATGACAGCAATAGACAGTGGCAACAGTGGGATTATATTTACAGATGAGTATGAGTAAAAAGTAAAGTGATAAGTGACAGCAGCGGGTCTAAGTGTGAAAACACCGCACAGTGCAAAAGAGCAGATACATCCATGAGTCTGTGACTAAGCTATTGGGCGGAGGGGAAAAAACTGTAGTCACGTACAAATACCCTTTTTGTACTTTTATCTGGTTATTTTATCTGTTCTGTCGAGTCGTATTTTCATCAATGGCTCATTGACTCTTGGCGGTTCAAACCCCGGCCCCTGCAGGTGAAGACTGTCGTTGTGTCCTTGGGCAAGACACTTCACCAGATGCCTACGTGTGAGTGGTTGGTGGTGGTCGGCGGGACCGTTGGCGCAGATGTAAGCAGCCTCACTTCTGTCAGTCTGCCCCAGGGGAAACTGTGGCTACAAATGAAGCTTATCAGCATGGAGTGAATGAACCCCCCTCCCTGAAGCGCTTTGGGTGTGACTTGTGTCATATGAAAAGCGCTACACAAAAAAGATTCCCTTCCTTCCCTAGTATCAAGCAAAAGCACGTTGAAATCTGGTCAGACAATGTGTACTTACATTGTTTACTTTGCTATGCTATTATTCACAAATCTAGGCTATTATCCATATGTTCTCCCCATGTCTGTGTAGGTTTCCTCCAGGAACTCTGGTTTCCCCACCACTAAAATAGGCCAGAATGAATGTAGTGTGTAAGGCTGTTGGCACAAAATGGTTGCCTCGCTTCCGTCAGTCCTCCAGGTCTGTGAATTGAGGGGCAGCTGTGGCTACAATAGTTGCTTAGCACCACCGAGTATCGCGTGGAGGAATAATGACTACAGTGTTTCGCTTTGAGAAACTTGGTAACACAGGCTTGTAACCTAACCCAACATCTGATCTACGCAATTTCGTTGTACAATTGTACTTGAAAATGGTATTTAGAAGTTTTTGATGAGGATAACGCATAACCCAGTCTTTATGTCTACTTCTACTGTATAGTTTGATGACTAAGAGCTCACAGAAACACTGTAGAAATATGACTCATTGGATGATGTCATAGCTTGTATGTGGGACAATATGAATACTGCATGAAGTCCTGTGGTGTTTGCCAGCCTTTACAAGTTCTATCCATAACGTATGCCGTCTGTAAAGATACATCCATTCTTCTAAGCCTCCTGAACCTCCCTCCTGTGTTTACATATGGCTCTGGCGCTTTGCTCGTGGATAAATCGTCGACTCGCGCAGTATTTTCAAAGGCGATGAGTTTCTGTGATGATTGCAACATTTGGCGGGGAATGACAGACATCTGGGCCCGAGCAGCGGGACACCTCCACCTAAAACAAACGCAGGGCGATCATTACGCATTCAGTCGCTCCTCACTGCTGAAACATATTGTCATTACGGATAGAACTCTCCCATTTCAAGGGCTGAAAAGCGTCAGACAGGAGGCGGAAAAAACAAAAACAATTCACCGCATTTTGCCCATATTGTCTTTAAAAGTGTCTGGTCCAAAGAAAAAAAGAGAGAAATTCACCACCTGGAAAGTTTACTTGCGGTGTTACTTACATGTGTTGGAAATGGCACGTTGAGAAATATATTGACTAAATATAATAACGACAAACCTGAAGAGGGCGCCACGTTTTCGCCTTTGCTTCAGATTTGAATATGAGCTTCACACTCATCTGCAAAACCGCTCCACTGCAGGTGAAGGTCCACCAGAACAACATCTGCATTCAGTAGAGATGAGATCCTGTGGTTCTCAAACCGAGCACCCACGAGAGACATTTTGTCCATAAAAGTGATGAACAGAACCGGTGACAAAGGGCAGCCCTGGGGGACACCAACATGCACCGGGAACAAAGGTCTGACTTACTGCCGGCAACGAACCAAGCTCCTGCTGTGGTCATACAGACTTTCGGAGGTCTTAGCTTTCAAATGAGGCGTCGTACTGGCCTATAGGCTGGAGCTTTCACATCTAAAATGCACTCGGTTAAAGCGGGGGTAAGAGGTGATAATTGCATTGAAAGTTATTCAATTAATTTTGCCTAAAATACGGCCTAAACATTCATTAAAAAGCATAAAATCAGATGCAAACTGCCATTAAATATGATCTCGATATTATATAATTTAATATGACATAATCCACCATAGAAACAGAACCCACAACAATGACGTTGCTCAACTAATACCGCGTCTATGTCAAAAACACAAACCATATGGTCTAAAACAAATTCTGCTGCCGCTCTGACTGAATCTTTACACAATCTCTCGCCGCGTGATTTAATGTGAAATAAATCACATGAAATGAACTATGCACAGTTTTTTGTGGCATTAATTATATAGTATAGACGTTGACATGGTATTGAAAAGCATTAGATTTGCCACCTGTAGAAGCCCCGTCCCTGCTGAGCATCTCCCACTGCTGCCTCTGTGTTACCCGATCATGCAGAAGAAACTGGATGATGACAACGCCAGTAAAAGTTGTTAAAAGTAAAAGTTTTTACCCATCTAGAAAGCATCCCTATTGTTATTATGGAACTTTTGCGAGTTTGTTCAATTGGACCATGTCTGACTAAAAAATTCTGTAACAATAACATGCTTTTATATTATGTGTTCAGTCACTCAGTCACACAGTCATTATTGTGAACTTTCCTTTTTCCTTGTTTGGACAAATGTCGCCAGACCGGTTTGAGTTGAGTCAGTGGCTCGGCTCGCTGCAGGAGGGTGGATGGAACAGGGACACGTTTTAATTGGTCGGAGCAGGAGCTGAGGTGGTCCCCTGAGGATAAAACTTCACAGACGGAGGCGAGAGAAGACGGTGGAGGAGAAACTCTGGGATTAGAGACTGTTAAAGCTGAAAGGTGCTAACAAGAGCCAACGCAAGTGACCGGAAAGCACCGCTCGACTGTGGACTTTATTCTTTTGGAGAGTTTTCATATTAAGACATTGTTGAAATATCTTGGGCGGGTGAAATGAGCACAGTAGTGTTTCAAGCAGTCATTTAATGTTCGGTGATAAGTAATTCTCTACTACTGCAGCTGGAATGCTAAAACGGAGAAGAAACCAGAAAGCATGGTTCGATTCTTTTACATAAGGTCTCTTTAGCGAGTTGATTATGCTAATTTAGTCATAATTAGGATTGTGGTAACAGGGAAGTCACTAGTCATTTTCACATCTCTTTGACTAAAGTTGGTTCATTTTCATTCAAATGTTTTCAAACCGCATGTTAAAATGGTGTTTTCAGTTCCCTCGAAGATGTGATAACTGGAGAATGATAGGAGGAAACCTACGCAGACCCGAGGTGAAAATGCATCAAAAGGCCTCACCGGGCTGGGGAACGGATCCAGGACCTCTATGTTTGCCGGGCCAGCCGTCCAGGACTGGAAGTTTGCTCACAGTCGATCAAAACTCGAAAATCAATACAATCAGGCCACGTTGTCACGACAGGAACCGAATGAACCACTAGTAAAATATTTGCTCACGTGTACCTGCGTAAATGTTGATGCTTCGTCTTCTCTAAATGGATTTTCTTCTTGTAACCATCGAATTCTTTTCATCCCGTTCCAAACATTGACTGAAGCAGCCGGTTGTGCATTCGTGTTGATTTCTCCTACGTTTACAATCTGACCCGAGCTGCTAATGACTCCTTAAAGGCACTGTACCTGATTTATTTTTCACGTAATGGAACAGACTTTGAGTTTACAATATACTAAAGGAGGAAAAAAACAGACGTTTGTGGGAAAAACACAGCACATCTAATTATAAAGCATTTGAGTCCATTTTATGAACTTTTCTTGCATTTCCGTGACAGTGACCCTGAAAAGTGACCCTGCAAGTTGTGATAAACTCGTCCCTGTGCAGAATTGGGATGCAACAAATATGTTAGGAAAGTTAGGAAGGAATTTGGACCACAACTAACATTTTAATTTAGTGCCTTCCTTCTCTCATTGTTTGTAATAAAAAAATCAGGTATAGATCCTTTTCAGTCCTGTGACTTTTGTTGTTTTGAACACCGAAGTAGCTGTAACGATGTAACAATATTTCTACTCAGGATGAAAATGAAAGACAACTGATTGACAGCGGCATTTTTATGTACTCGTAATCATTGCTCAAGAAGATAAGAGTGAAAACACGGCCCCAGAGATGCACGTTTATGGGAAGAAACCAGTAAGTCAGTGTTTAAGCTGCTCAAGACATTAGCATGCTACTGGTTAGCATTTAGCTTCAACAGCTCAGCTCTGACCTCTCCAAGAGAAAGCCCTGAACCACAAACATCTAGCCTTGTATACATCATGTGACAGAGGTCAGAGCTGAGCTGTTACTGTAGTATTTCCTCAGTGTTCATAGATGTGAGACACATGTGTTTATCAGGTTGAAGCCATTGACAGTTGCTAACTGGTTGAATGCTAAAGTCGTTGAGCAGCTTAAACACTGACTCAGACTGAAACTGTCGACATGACAAACTGTAAAAATCCCAGAGAAAGGTTTTCTGTTTCCTCTTTGATGTGTTAGTTTAGTCTGAGGAGTGAAGCAGATCTTTAGTAAATCCTGATGTAGCTCCACAGACAGCGCTGCGACGTCTGAGCCACATTTGCCGGTTATATCACATAAACGTGCGTCTCTGGGGCCGTGTTTGAACTGTTACGTGTTACATAAAAATTCCACTGTCAATCAGTTGTCTTTCATTTTCATCCCGAGTAGAGATATGGTCACATGTTGAAGTACTGCATAATACTACTCGGGTCCTCAAAATGGCCGCCGGAACTATGCGCGATGTCATTGGAAACGCATGTATAGGGCCTTTAGGTTTTTGTGCCTCGTAAAACCAACTTCCTGCTTGCGCCATATCTGGCTTTTCTCTGATCGGTCAATCACGCCCATCCGGAATTCGAAGAAATCCCCCCTGATCCCAGATACACCTCTTTGTAAAGAAAAGGCAAAGCGTGTATTCTGGCCATCTACATAAAGCTATGACCTTTAGACCATAGACCATCAACACTTCATGATACAAAGACTTGCTTAGAGTGCTCACATTTTACAAACTTATAGTTGTGCCCCAGCAGCAGCGTCAGCACCGCGTCCCATCTGAACGGTCCCAGATGTTGATTTACGGCGCACATATTAGTTTAGTTACTGTCTGTGGTAAACCTCCTCCTCCGAGTCCATTCATCATGTTTCTGCTGTGACTGACGTGAATTACAGCCTCGCGTTGGCCCCGCTCCAAACCAGGGAACACACCCTTGAACGAGGGAGACATTTGGTGGTAATGTCCCAAGAGCTACTGACCATCAAGTTAAAGAATAGGCTACTTTATTACATGGGGACATTATGCTTCTGAAAAGTAAATGACCTTGAGGAAATGTAAGATCAACACATAGCATTCTTTAAACTAATCATATAACAGTGATCAATATGTGTTTAAAAAGCACAACAATTTAATTTATTTAGAAACATTCTCCCTGCGTACGCTGTATTTACTCTGTTTGAAAGTTAACCCCTGCCTCCCTCGACCGCGACACCCCCAGAAAGCTGCTCTGTGGTGGATTAGCATTGGCGCACGGGGGTGGTTCACTGACAGCTGACATGTCCCCGGCTCAAGGTGCTCGCTCCCCCCCCCTTGTTCCCCTTCTCCCTCTTCGGTCCCGGCTCAGCGCTCCCGCGGGTGCCACGCTTCGCCCACACATGTAGACCCGAGTGACCTCTCTGCACCCCTCGCTCTTAAACATGAGAATGGGATCAAGGGAGGCCAAAGGGAAACGTTGGATGGGCGAAGATTGGCAGGAGGCCTGTTTCTGCCATTGTGTTCAGGTCATTCTAGGGCGTCATGTCATCATTGTACTTAGACCGGGGGCCAATACCACTCGATGGGACAGGCACGGTTTCAGAAAGAAGTCTCCAAACTGTTTCCCTGGGCATTATTTGGGTGTGATTGGATTCACAAACAGACACATTCATCTTACGGCTGAAAGTCCTTCCCCCTGACCAACGTCCAGCGCAGCATTTTGAATATTGTCTCCACTTTTGGAAACCTTTATGAGACAAGTCATGTGACCTTAGTTGATACGTGCTGAGAGGGAAGACGCTGAAGTTTGTGACACTTTATGTTTCACGTGGATAGGTCCAGCCGTTAGAAATATTAATCTGTTCACAATAGATAGATAGATAGATACTTTATTGATCCTTTACAGGAAATTAACCTGTTGCAGCAGCTCATACAACATCACATTCAATAGTTAATGAATCTACAACAGTGGACATCATTATCACTATCCATTGAAGAGTCGATTCGCCGCAGGAATAACGGTCTTTCTGAACCGCTCAGAATGGCACTTTGGTGCCTTCAGTCTCTAATGGTGCAGTTGTATATCACCTCCAGCATGAATGAGGAGCTACTCATGAAGGCCTTGACTTTTGAGAGCATCATTCCCTCAGACACTTGTTGGACAGTTGGGAGTTCTTATCCATCCACCTTCTTGATGAGTTTATTCACCCTCCCCCCAGCAAACTACACTCACTGCCACTAAGTTGTTTTTAAACTGTCTCCACATGAGTGTTGTGTTTTTGGCTGTACTTTCTTCAGTGTAATGCAGCCACTGCCACGCCACTTTCAGGTCTGTTAGATGCATAGACTGTCTGTGCTGTAGTCTATGTATCAGTGTTGTATTGTATGTCTAATTCAGCAAGCAGCTCCGAGCCCTGATCTACAGCAAAGAACCGGCACTGGCCACGAGCGTGTGCTACACAGTCCAAAGCAATGTTGTGACGTCACGTGATTGAACCGCACTACCCCTACGAGAGGTCGACCCCTATGTGTGTTTCTACGGCCGATGCCGATGTGCACCCCCCAAATGTTTGTTTGATGCTTCTAAACTGTAAAATGTGTCAGTGTTGAACTGTAACAGCGGGGCGCACTTTGTCGGGAGTTGATTTATTCGGGACACTCATGTTTAGTAGGTACTTCAGAGGGAGCTCGTTCGAAAGACAGACATCGGCAGATTTCAAAACAAAAACACAGTTAATCTCCATCTCTTATGGTTTCGAAAGTTATAAGCAAAAGTCTGCAACATAAAAATATATAAAATAGGATCCGAGGTGTACAGTGTTTCTTTGCTCCCCTGAGGCCTAGGAACTAATTCGAAGGCTCTGACTGAGCTCTTTCATATGCAAACAAACAGGAAGTCTCGATCACTTTTGGCCATATATATATTGTTGCTTTAGCACAGTGGGCTTTGGGAATTTGAACATAAATCTCAGCCACAAACTGCCTACTTTGTTGAGCTTAACCATGGACTTTAATAACCTGTTGTTTGGGCAAACTTTATACAAAAAGCTTTTTCTCTTTTATTTCTTTGTACTTTGGCACTTCATTGTTGGCGCTTTAATGGAACAACACAAAAACAAACCTTTTATCTACTTTGGCGCAAACTTTATTTATTTCCCCGAGCCGTTTCCCCGGCCCGCCGGTGCAGGAGGTCACTATAACTCCCACCAAAACTCAATTGGAACAAATCTGCGGAGGATCGCGAGGTTAGACGGGACACTTTCTTGATATGGACAGATAAGACGCTTCCTAATCCCATTTAGACAAGAACCGGAGTGACATTCAAGCAACTCTTACCTCGAACTCACTTCTGAACACACCCTTAAAGCTCATTTTTCACTTTCACAAAGATATCACGTATTTATCCATTAAAACCTTCAGACCAATTCTTTACAAGATAATCGCCAAAAAACACAGACGACTCGCAAAAGCTTGGAGTGCCACGGTTCATTACGGCATCGAAACGAGAAATGTTTACAAGAGTCTCTTCCAACTGCTCACTCAACTTTAATCTGACAACAACACGGTTCGCCTTTTCATGCGGGCGGCAGCGTCATTAATCATAAAGCAATTACTGAGCTCCAGAGATGGATTAAATGATTTTGACAATTCCTGCCGCACATTCTCGGCTGCTCGCGCGGGCCCACTCTGCGAAAGCGACATTTGGAGCGTTGTGGATTTTATTTCCTAGGAAACGTAGATTGTTTTACCTTTTTCGAGATGTACGTGTTCCTGTTGAACTCTCCTAGATGGCCCACACTGAAGGACGACTGTCAACTAATACGAGTTATTTTGAAATGAACCCAACAGAAGGATCTGGGCACCATCTCATATTAGTCTGGAGTGTGGAGTCTGGAGTGCTTAGATAAGTATCTGTTATACATAATCGTGTTTGTTAAAATCATTTTGGTTTTGAAGAAGTGTATATGGGAGATTGTTGTTTTAACTAGACATTTAAAGCCCATGTGACGTTGTAGTTTGTGAAGCTTGTACTGAAACTTTCACATTTTTCAAGGGAATAACCTGTATCAGCAATAACAGTAATGATGACATTGCCAAACCCTGCTGTGTTGAATGTGTCAGGTTAATGCCTACTTTGTTGTTCCCATAGGGAAAAGTGTCCTCTGCGTTTGACCCATCCTTTGGTGCTGCTGGGGCGACCGCAGCGCCTGGGGATCCATATCCAAATACAGAACTCATCACTGTTCAATACATGACAAGGTTTAGCTGCTCAACCGTGTGAAATGAACAACACTGAATTGTATAAACTTATATGGAGCTTGTTGGGAAGCCTCCTGAGTATCTTACATGTGAACTCAACTAGACTTTCACGATTGAACTCTTTAGTGCCGCTCACATCTGAAACCCTTAATATTCCATTTGCAATTGACAAAATTGTACTTGTTTTAACGGAAAATGTCAAAGCCGTTATAAATGTTGTCATGCGCTGCTATTAAACAGGGCGTTCATGAAAATATTTCCTCCTATCACTGGTCAGAATCACCTGCGCACTGAAAGGCCCGACCAGTTCTGTCGAAACCAAGACTTTTAGTCAATAGAATGAATGAATGAAGAAGAACTTTATTGTCATTATACAAAGAAAGAAGTTGTGTAGATCAGATGTTGGGATGTTGGGTTAGTCCTGAGCCGCTGCGACTCTGCATGGGGCCATTGTGGGCCAACCTGACCAGCAAACTGGAGTACCCGGAGGAAACCTACGCAGACACGGAGAGAACATGCAAACTCCGAGTTCTTCACATCCTTAATGCTGTAACTTGATGAAAAAAATTGACTGGGGTCCTTCCCACCGCACGCTTATGTGGCTTAACTCCAAGTCTTGCCTGGATACCTCCTTGTTTGCCCCTTTTTTGTATTCTGTAGCGCCTCTTGTGATGCCTAGACTGTGCTGCAGGTGTAGCGGGCTTTTGATGCCTCTTCAATGTTTCAGAAGAAGAAATATGTGGATTTGTAGGTCTCAAATGCCGCTCAAAGAACTTTAGATCATGAGCTAGCTGTTGCTGTGGTTTGTTAAAACAAAAACAAAAAACGTCCGGAGATAACAGCGGGTTTGAGTGTAGTTCAGCTGTAAGTCCAGTTGGTCAGTGTGGATCAAATGCAGCCAGTGAAGGTGCTGTCTGGGGATCGAGTCTGGGGATCGAGTCTGGGGATCGAGTCTGGGGATCGAGTCTGGGGATCGAGTCTGGGGATCGAGTCTAAGGATCGAGTCTGGGGATCGAGTCTGGGGATCGAGTCTAAGGATCGAGTCTGGGGATCGAGTCTGGGGATCGAGTCTGAGGATCGAGTCTGGGGATCGAGTCTGGGGATCGAGTCTGAGGATCGAGACTGGGGATCGAGTCTGGGGATCGAGTCTGGGGATCGAGTCTGAGGATCGAGTCTGGGGATCGAGTCTGGGGATCGAGTCTGGGGATCGAGTCTGGGGATCGAGTCTGGGGATCGAGTCTGAGGGTCGAGTCTGGGGATCGAGTCTGGGGATCGAGTCTGGGGATCGAGTCGGAGTATCCAGTCTGGGGATCGAGTCTGAGGATCGAGTCTGGGGATCGAGTCTGAGGATCAAGTCTAAGGATCGAGTCTGAGGATCCAGTCTGGGGATCCAGTCTGGGGATCCAGTCTCGGGACCCGCGAGATTTGTGTCGGGTCCTGCAAGGATTTCCCATCCCGTGCAGGTCTCTACCATGAAGCACTGACCATCGCCCCGTTGTGTGGTAACTGTTGTTATTAGACTACTTTTTCTGACTGTCTAACTGTCCTCCTTTAATTTGTTTTAGCGCAAACTAGTATTTTTGTTGTAGTGTCAAAATCCTTTTTATTTCATAGACCCAGACCGTGTAAGTAAAGTTCAGTCGACTCAAACTACCGATCTTTTAATTTCAAGCGTGTCCCGCTGTCAGAGCGAACACGTGGACAGATAATGAGGCAGAGGAGGCGCTGGTTCGTCTGAAGACACAGCGGATTAAGGCTCACGTCTGTCGGCTGCACGATTTATTAGAGCAGAAATGTGTTGAAAGAGGAGCCAGACACTAATTACACACGACTCCAAGGGTTTCTATCAACGTTTTATTTCATTTTTCTCACAGTTATAATCCTAGCAACAAGTTTATCTCGAGAAAAAAATATGCTTCATTATGACAAGCTTCCCAATACAGATCATGAAACTGAAAGATAAGGTTAACCTTGTTTGTATAAAAATGTGCTTACTCCTTGTTTATAACTACAGTCAGAACAACATTTAGCCTGAATAGAGTCAGTGAGGTGAATTTTGGATTAACCCTAATTGTGTAGATAAGTCACATAAATGTGAGTTACGTATCTATTGTATAGTGAAGAAATGTAGAAACCCTTTGGGGAGCTACATAGAAAGGGCTGGAGAGCTACTGTTAGCTCCCGAGCTAACGGATGTGGTTCATGACGGAGCAACGTCATGATGGCGCCATATTAGACTTTGCGAAAGTAGGCCAGAGCAATACAATCTGAGGCTTAGTAGTTTTCACATTTAATGCATTATACAACTAAAAATAAGAATGACAAATGGCGTACATCCTCGGGATAGAGTTAACAAGCCAGGTACTCTGTTAAACTTGTGAGAATGCTACAGTTTGGTCAGTTTGTACTTTTCCTATAACCGTCAGCATTTAGCCGTCAAACACAGCACATTACAACAATCCAGACGTTCTTGGCCTCATTTAGGTGATATCAAAGCCTAGTTAGAAATCATTTATTAAATAATTAATAAAGATGAGCGTGTAAAAGTGGCCCGATTTTCTGCCTGGCGCAACAACAGCGTTGCTCAAGATGAAGTTGATATCTTGGGTACAAACAACGGTGCTCCAGTGCTTTCGCCGGTCGCCCGAGGGCGTCGCTTAGAGAAAACGGGTTGGCTGAGGCGTAAAGTGCTACAAACAGCACTGACTACAATGACCTCGCTGCTTCCTTATTAAGCGCTCGCAGGACAAACTAGAAATGATTTCTCCCACTGTAAATTAAACACTGTCCATCTCCCTAATATCGATGGTCCGGCGTCATTAAAGAGTGCGGGGGCCAACTTCACACTGCAGAAATGTGATCAAATCACCACCGCATATTTTTGCCACTAAACAGAGCAATTTGGTTCTAAAAGGCATTCAATCTTAATTTATTTGGAAATTGTGATATTGCTCGAAAGTTCGTCAAAAATACAAAAAAAAAAAAAAAACAACAGAGTATAAAACTCCTTCAATTGAAATATTCATATTTCTCTTCATTTGTCTGTTTACTAGAATGGATGCAAATCTTCAGAAATGATACCTTTTTATTTATTTATTTGTTTTATTTGTTTATTTGACAGGGACATTGCAAATCAACATAGTATAAAACAAGCTGATGTTATGTAAAAGGAGTGTATAGCTAGTGTTAATTTTCCACTCCAGTCCCTGGTTGGGCCTTTCTACACTACCTTAAAAAGTTCAAGCTCACCCTAAAAATGTCCTATGTCCACCGTATCATTCATATACACACACTCAGTGCTATTTACAAATGGGTACATTTCTGTTTCGATTTCAGCCAAGACTTAACTCGAAGTGAACATTTTAAACTCATTCACATGAGTATTCATGTGCCTCTTTTTTTTTTTGCGTGCGTGGCATTTAAACAGCTTAAAAAAAAGCTATAATTTTGATTTACTGCTACCTGGGTAAACCCTTCACTTAGGCCTTTCTCTGCACATCCCTCTCCGCTCGAGCCCACCCGCCGCGCGCTGCCTAAAAACGGCTGAGGCAGGCTTGAACCAGCTGTGAGGAGATTTGCCTTCGGTGCAGTCCCCCGTTCGCCTGGTGGCTTTCGGGGCGAGGTCTCCTCAAACACCTCCGGGACTCAGCAGCGGATCCTGCAGTGACGGAGAGAGAGTGTGCTCGACTGTGTCCTAATTAGGCACCAACCCCGAGTCTGTAAAAATGTGTATCTTTGTCCAAGGCCTCCTGATGGGTGCTTTTAATTAGACATATCGAAGTTAGTGCAGTATGGCTTCAAATGTGTATATTATTGGCTTTAAATATGTATATTAGTAAGTTAAAGTGTTTTGTAGTGTCCCATTATCATTATTAAACCAATTCCAAGAAGAATCTAGTTTATATGGTTTTCTGTAGAGTATTACATTGGTTAGTGAAGTTAAAAGGATTGGAAGACCATGCGATTCTGTTCTCTAATGTTGATTTATGAGTCTGACAGATGCGGGCACAAAAGAGGATGAGGCCCGTTTGGTTTTCAGGACCAGGGAAGAAAACCTCCTCCAGACGGAAGCAGCTGACACTGGTCATGGAGGTTATGAGTGGAGCTGGCCCTTTTTTAATGCCATACCAAGGAATATTGTTTTAAGAGGTACCTGTGGGGTTCCAACGATCTTCTCACTCATCCTTATCACGGTTGCTCACTTCACTCAAGAAGCCAAACCATCCCGGATAAAACTGTTGAAGAATTGACTTGTTGACCTGTAAGTCAAGTTTGCTTCGTGGCTGTAAGCTAACACAGCGGCGGAGTGATCTGCGAGAAAATAGTCCCTCAAAATGCGGTAATTCATGTGATTCAAGGTCAATTATACATACAAAATTATTCTATCGAAACAAACATTTATATCGTTAGTCTGGCGTTATAAGTGATTTACCTCAGGTGCACTGTGGAGACTGTGTAATGCAGGCTAACTGATGCCATAGAAATGCTTTAGCCTTGCCCTAGCCTAGTGCCACTAGACTCTTCAAATATAAGAACTGCATGAATTTAAGAAAAAAAAAATATCTCCAGACATCAACAACACTCTGGATAACTAGGAAATGAGGCCCTATGTCAAAAATCCTGAAATCTCCCTTTAAGATTTGGATATGCCTAATTGCTACCCCTGAAGCTAACCCTAACCCTAAGATGGCAGATAACAGGTTAAAGCATACTGACAGGAGACCTCACAGCCTATATGAATAAGTGGATTGAAATTAGTCTCATTCATTTTATTTGCAATTATTATATCTATTATTAATACTAAGCCGACACAAAATGCGCTGATTTGAAGCATTTGCTCACATTTCATAAACAAACTAATGACTATTTCATTGAACTATGCGAAAAAGCCCAACTGCTCACGATGTGTAATTTGTTACGCCAGCGCTCCGCTCGAGATACGGGAGTGACTCATTAGTTAATTATCCGTTGATTATTCGCGAGCGTTACCTTTGACAGCCCTTTACAAAACATAAACTTCAGCAGACAACCCGTAATAAAACTCTCAACACACAACGGCGTCTATCAAAAACGTCGAAAAGAAGTGGAACAAGCGTCAGAAACCCGAGCGTCGGAGCGTCTGCCAGGCCCAGCCTTTCTGAGTGAGCCAAAGCAGAGCACATGGCTGCACTGGCTAATGGCTTCAGCTGTGGAGGATAATAGGTATAGACGGGGGCCGCCGACTGAGCCCGGGTCCCTTTGGTCGAATCAGGCTGAAGGACGACGCTCGAGACCCTGGGAAACCTGCCACAGCCACCGACACCCTCCATTTATTTACATAAGAGCAGGGTTCAGCGCGGAGGTGAGCAATTAGCATTTAGCAATTACCGCCGAGCATGTGCAGACGCCTCCGACAGGAAGGTGTAGCGCCTAGAGGGGGGGGATAGACACGGAGGGAAGGAGAATCTGGATCTGGAATCTGGCCAACAAAGAGCAGGTATTATGCTTTGTGTCCGTATTCGGAAATAATGTCAAACACATCTTTAACACTGTCTTGGTTAGAAAATGCAACATTGATCTGAAACAGCAGAAACAATAGTAGTTTAACTTCCTGATCCTCCAAGTGAGCTGCCATTAGCCCCTCCTCCCGCCAAAACACGCAATCTGTGGTTTGCGTGGCGGTCCCAAAACGGTACTCTCTCTTTGACTGAGCATTGAGCGCATTTTTGCTCCTTTGAACGTGTGGTCATTTTTGTTTAACCCCTTAACTGCCGTCTCCCCTGATCAGGGGGTTAGGGTTAGTGATTTGCCTCAGGTGCACTGTGGAGACTGTGTAATGCAGGCTAACTGATGCCATAGAAATGCTTTAGCCTTGCCCTAGCCTAGCGCCACTAGACTCTTCAAATATAAGAACTGCATGCATTTAAGAAAAAAAAAATATCTCCAGACATCAACAACACTGTGGATAACTAGGAAATGAGGCCCAATGTCAAAAATCCTGAAATCTCCCTTTAAGATTTGGATATGCCTAATTGCTACCCCTGAAGCTAATTTTTGTTAACTGCCGTCTCCCCTGATCAGGGGGTTAGGGTTAGGGTTAGTTACCCCTAATCAGGATATACTTAGGGTTAAGAACGGCCAATGTAACGTAAGTTGTGTTTCACTCACACAGATCTCACACATATTTTTAGAAACTAGAAGGTCTTGGCTTTCAAATTAGTTATCACACTGGCATATAGACTGTAAGCTCTCCAGTCAATACGCTTTGAGATTTGGATGTAAATAATTGATAACCCTAACCCTTAACCCTAACCCTAAGGTGGCAGTTAAGTGGTTAATGAGTGTTTTTGTTTACTTTGTGGCATATCTGCTCTCTGGATGCACTTTGACGAGTTCATGTTCCACAAGAGTGCGCTTTTGACCTAAACGTGTCATGCTTTGTGCCAGAGACAGTGTGCTAAGTCTATGTTAGATGAGCATGCAGTGGGAGAGCATTGACAGACTCCTATTGTCCATATGGGTGAACCTGTGACTCCTTGGCTGAATTAGGTCCATGCCTCCCACGGACCTCGACCGACAGGCTTTCGCTCGAAGCAACCGGCCATTGTCCTGTGCAGATTTCAGAATGACCCCCGACCGTCACCCAGTGCTCCTCCGGTCATGTTGGCTTTATGGGCGGTGAAATTGGTCGACCCCGAAGTCACTGGGTTTGCCCATCGTTGAGAAATCTATCAACAAGCCGGAGTTGATAAATGGAGGTAATCAAAGTCATATGACAAAACACGGTCACTTTTGTCTGGATGAGCGCAGGCCATCAGAATTGTCCGCTCTTCACGGACGCAAAAAGGTCAGTCATGTCAACAGCAACACTTGGAAAAAGATTATACATTTGAGTCTTGAGAAATTGAAAGAAAAATGAACGCCATCCTCCAATGTATTATTTATTTGTCACCAACAGAATCTAACCAACTGTTCGTGTCTGGCGTTGCTGCAGTTGGTCAGTTCTAGATTCAGCAACACGGTGTGCCCAAAGAGTGAGATCTGCTGATGACCTGAACATCCTGAATGACCAGGTTCTTCCATCGATGGATTTCTTCTTCCCTGATGGCACAGACATTTTCCAAGACGACAATGCCCGGATTGTGAAAGAGTGGATCAAGGAGTATGAAACATCGCTTTCCCACAAAGATTGGCCGCCACAGAGTCCAGATCTTAACCCCATTGAGATTCTTTGGGATGTGCTGGAGAATGCTTTGCGCAGTTGTTACACTCTCCCATCGTCAATACACAGTGGTGTGCCGTCAGGGCCAAATGAAGAAATAAAAGTGTAAAATATCTTAATAGTATATTTAATTTCTAATGTATTTATATAATGTACAGTTGAGTTGCTTGATGTGTAACTGTAATTTCTTACTCAAAAAGTGCCTTAAACACCTCTGGCGAGCTGCTCCTCCTCAGGCCCTGTGTTGTCAGGCCGCACACATGATTGACAGCCAGCGTGACTGACAGAATTATCAGCCAATCAGAATTCGATGTATATTGACAGTACGCCCCCCAGGGCCTGCAGTAGCTCAGCAGCGCCCCCTACGTTTTGCTCACCTGGGAAAACCGCTAATGTTCATTACATGTAGTCGTGTGGACGTATCAGACTGGCTGATCCACTTCCTGTTTTAAAATCTCTCTTACTCGGATCCCTGTCAAAGTAGTCGACTGTATACGTTTTTAAAGTGCTTTACGAATAAAGTCGAATTGGATTGGCTGAGCTTTTGACTCCTGTGCAAGATCAAAGTTACATCATTCAATGAACTGTCGATATAGCAACATAAAGTGGACCATCTTAAAACTCTGGTCACATGTTTAGTATTCATCATTCAAAAAGTTCAACACCTCATCACTCTGACTCCTGTCTACTTCACACCTTGCCCTTATTTTATTCTTGCCCTTTTTAACCACTGTCGGGGACCACCACTGCCATTATCACGTCGAGGAGATAACAACTGCCGTTTTAACCCGAGGAGGGCTGCCTCCTTCCCAAAGCCCCCGAAATAAACTCACCGAAAAGATAGCGAGCAGAGCGGAGAATTACAAGCAGTGGGAATAATAGCTTTTGCCAAGTGAAAGCATCATCCCCTGGGTCTGCAACACCAAATAGGGGCTAATTGAGCAGATAGGGCCCACATTAGCAGCGGGTTAGCGGGTACAGGCGCAGTTAGCTGGGGCAAAAAGGAGGCTCTTAGAAACCGACTGGGCGCTTTTGAATGTGTTAGCTCAAGGTGGGCAGGGGAGAGCGCTCCATGCTGCGATACAACATGACTTTGAGGGGCATTTTTGGATCTAGTCCTCTGCGTTTGCCCCATGGATGGTCGTTGAGTTCGGAGTTGCTGGATGTGGGGGAACGGCTGATTATAGAAGCAGTGTGGGTGATTTTGAGGAGCTCGCATGGTGGGAACAGCAGAATGGACTGAATGATGCTCTCGTACCACAGCAGCATAAGATAAGGGGCGACATGGAGAGCGTACGGAGAACATGTCGTCTTTGTCGAGGTCTCTGATGTGGTCCCCTGTTCATGAGCGGAAATGGAGTTTAATATAATTTCCTTAGTTTTATCGGAGTTCATGGATAATTGAGGCTTAAAAAACTTTACTTCAGGTGCCATAGCGTTGCAATTTGATGTTTTAAAGTATAAAATTATGTATTTGTGAAGAAAAAGGAATGGGGAAGGAGTTTGAATTGACCTGACCTGCTATAAAACAGTTGTTTAAACATCTAAAGGAATGATGGATGGAAGGTGAGGAGCAAGTATCAGTATAGAAGTGTATCTTTGAAATACAATAACGGGGGAATCATCGTTATTCAGACAATAACGGAGGTTGTGGCTTCAAATCTTTGGCAAAATGGGACGATTCTGTGTGGAGTTTGCATATTTGCGGGAGTACTCTAGGCATGCTCACATTTGTAAGTATATAAGACTCAAAATATATTATGGCTTCCTTATCAAATATGTCTGAACAGTAACAATGGCACTGTGGCACTATTTAGTAAACATGGACACAAGTCTTTCACACAAATGTGTTGTATATGGTAATATAGTAAATGAACTTATGTCACACTTTTTCTCCTACATTAGGCACTCGAAGCGCTTTACAGCAAGGAACCACGCACCCATTCACGTTCTCATTCATCCACCACTGGAGGCAAGGTCCAACAGGGACAGAAACAAGATCTGAAGCTCCAACAAGGCCTGTTTATGATTATATGTGCACCATTGTATGAAGCGGGTGCCTGAGCTCTGATGATTGTTGAGGAGAACCAGAATTTGAGTGTCGTCGCAGTCTTTGTAGTACGTGGTGATGTCTGTGGGGGTTATACAGTCATTAGTGTAGAGTGTGTAGAGGAAGGGACTGAGGACACAGCCCTGAGGGACTCTGGTGTTGGTGAATCATGGATAATTGAGGCTTAAAAACATGACTTTGGATGCCTCAGTATTGAAATCTGATGTTTTAAAATGTGAAATTATGTATTTGTGAGAGTCAGGATGTCAATTCATTTACCTGACCTGTCATAAAACTGTGAAAACAAGCTTTCACTTTCTGCTACCGGCATGTTCACAAATCAGTGACATCATAACAGGTCAAGTATTTCTATTGTATTGTTTTTTTTTTTTGGTATGTGGTGCCGCCTGTCACTAGCCTATAGGCCTGTGAGAGTCGGTTATTAATCAATAATCTTTTCTTTTTTTTCCTGGGAGCTCAAAAGTCCCAACTTGCCCAATACACCACAGTCTGAACTTCCCTTTTTTCCTCGTGGGTTTTGATGCTGCAGAGGAGAGGTTACTTTTTACGCCTCCGCCTGTGCGCCATGTTCTCGCGGTCAGATAACACCATCGGGCTGTAATTACCTGCGGCCCGGGCTAATCGCCGGTGCTAAAAGGTGATGGATATCAAGCGAACGTGCTGCAATAAAAGCAAAATGCCACGTCGTTAGAAAGGCCGTTTGTGAATCTGCGAAAGACCAAATCGCCGCAATTATCGGCTCCGCACACCGTTCTCTCATTGTAAAGCCTAAAGTCGCAAACTGTGGGGGTGAAACACTGGTTGACGTTGCAATTAGCTGAAAAGTGCCGTCTTTGAGCATAAAATGTTTGCAGAAGCCTGTGTTCAAACGTAAATAATAGACTCTAAAAATAACATGACTGCCTGGTACGTTTGTGCTGATTTGAGTGAGGAATGGCCCCGTATTTGCATCAGAGGGATTTAGCTGACGCGGGGAACGGAGGGGTGGGGGGGAGGTTGGTGTCCCATTCAAGGACACCGCGACTGAGACACAGCAGATTGTAAGTGCCGCAATGAAAAACCTCCGCGACCCCTCCGTCTGAGGACGCGAGCCGAGCACCATTTTTCACGAAAGCGGGTGAAGCGCGATGCCGTGATAACGCTTTATTTAAACATCTAAAGGAATGATGGATGGAAGGCGAGCAGCCGGTATCGGTGTGCCCTAGAAGTGTACCTTTTGAAATGCAATGACAGGAGCATCATGGTTATCCGGACAATGGTGGCGGCTGCGGGTTAAAATCTTGGGCTAAATGGGACGATTCTGGGTAGGGTTTGCATATTCTAGGTTGAGCCATGAGCAAATCAAATACGTCTGATCAATGATCTTTGGTACTATCAGCATCTGTTGCGTTTTTACATGAACATGAACACAACCTCTTCTGAACGTCTGTCATTGATCCATGATTTGTTAAATTTTTGTTGCCTCAGTGAGAACATCCAGCATTCACCTTACCACGCCTCGTAATTACCCATGAGCCATATACTCCAAGCCAAGCCTCATCATCTCAGCTTGTTTGAAATTGCCTTCTTTCTGTTCTGTTCTGTTTTATTTTATTTTTCAGCGCTGATTTTCTGCTTTTTTGGGGGGGGGGGGGGGGGTCCCAAAGAGCTGATCCAAAGAGCTCATCTGAGACGGAGCCCCCACCCATGGTCTCGCCCAGCTTCACTCCCACACTATAACCTTGTGAATAAATCGTAATTGCACTTTGTTGTGGCGTGGTCTTTGCTTGTGAACGGGTCAACAAGAACTGAAGCTCCAACAAGTACTGGATGTTCTTCCACGGTCTTGGCCCGTCTGCAGAGCCCTGGGTCCCTTCAGCCCTGGGTCTCGATAGCCTGTCCGTCCATGGGAGTGGATCTCTCCTTCTGTGGTTCTCGCTCCCACTAGGTGTTTGAGTTAATCCTTGTCACATTGCTGCTGAATGCTTATTTAGACATGACATCTGTTTGGACATTATATCTGCATGGACACCACATTTGCTTGGACATATTATATTATATTGTATCACTATTTCAATAATTGTTGCAGCCCTGTGAGGAAAGTTGTGTTGCTATACAAACAACTAGATTGAACTTGATTGATGCTTTTTGGCTACACTCTTTGATATTGAGTCCGGTTTTACTTTATTTTTGACCCGAATACACGCACAGTCATGTTATTATGTGAAGGAAAAGCCAGTCTTTATATAAATATTGGAATATTCATTACAATGTTTCTCAGTCCCCTCCTGGAGTCGCCACCTTAACGTAGTGGAGGGTTTGAGCCCGAATGATCCTGGAGCTCTGTTGTCGGGGGCTTCGTTGCCCCTGGTAGGGTCTCCCATGGCAAACAGGTCCTATAGGTGACGGGTCAGACAAAGAGCGGTTCAGAAGCCCCTTATGAAAGACCAACAGGCCCGGTTAGAACCATGAGGCCGTCCTTCTGTGGACCCACCACCTGCAGGGGGCGCCATAGGGGCTGCTGCAATGTGATTTGGGCAGATCCAACAGCTGCCCCCACGACCCGGCAACGGACAAGTGGAAGAAAATGGATGGATGTTTCTCAGTCTTTTGAAGGTGTAGGACAGGGGAGGTCATATTTGAAAGCCTTAAAAAAAATCTACTTTGGAATGGAAAGTGATAGTGTGAAACTCATGTCGATGTGCGAATCTCAAAGGGTTTTAAGGGTTCAAAATCCAATGCATTAGCTTCCTATTCCCAGGATTCATCCACGATTGGTCTGTATCTGCAGAAAATGAGCTAAGCCTGATGGGAAAAAGAAAGGAAGTCATTTCAACATTTCTCAAACATTCACCCATAGCACGACTCCACGTAGGTTTTACATAAGGGAACACAATTGTAACATGGGGGAGAAAAAAGTGCAACAGCGCCTCCAAAGACCTGACGAGACCTGAAGAAAATACGTCTTGATCTCAAAGTGTCAACTCCTCCAACGTCTTAACTCCACCTGACACACTCCCCCTTTTAATGGTGAAGTGCCGACTCAACACTGGCACAGTTCGGGGGAGTTTTTCCTGTTAATTTTTAAAACTTTTTTTTTTTCTTTTTCCAGATGAAGTGAATCTGCGTGCGGCGCCTTCCCTGAGTCAGACCTAACTGCCCTTGACTGAGAAACCGCGGCCGACGTTAATAATTCAATCAGCGCGTTTAAATATGCAAGTCAAATGAATGCTAATAAGCGCGAGGTGAACTTTGTTTTAGACTCTCAGACAACTTTCTAACGGGGAGAAGCAGCGGTTCACGACATCAAAGTCTTCCGCTGTCGGTGAGCTCGGGGACCGCGCCGCGGGGACGAGCCGCCGCTTCAAGAAGCCGTTGATTTAGACAAAATGTTCAGTGGATCGGGGGAAACTGGAGGAGCGTTTCGTCAAAATGGAGGAAGATCGACAATCCATTATTCAAAAAGCTTCGGATGGAAACAAAAGCTTTTACTCCATGTCGTTCGCAGTGAACTTTATAATAGGGAGAGGTGAAAAAGGGCTTTTGAAAGCTGAAATAGTACTGCAATGTAATGAATTCTGTGCATATCTGATCTGATTCCATCAAACCGAGGAATGAGGGAAAATGTTGATTCTAAAAGATTGTGGACAATTACAAACTGCAGCTGAATGAGTTGAACTTTTGGATTTTTTGGTTTGTTTGTGGCCAGACCGCCTTTGCTCTGCCCGATCCCCTCAGACCTTGGAAGCTAAGCAGGGAAGGGCCTGGTCGGTACTTGGATGGGAGACCGTTTGGGAACACCAGGAAGCCTGGGGCGAATGTAGTGAGTGAGTGGTCGGAGGGGCTGATGGCGCAGACTGGTTGCCTCGCTTCCGTCAGTCTACTCCAGGGCAGCTGTGGCTACAATAGTAGCTTACCACCACCAAGTAGGGAGTGAATGAATAGTGCAATGTAAAGCGTCTTTGAGTGTCCAGAAAAGTGCTATATAAAACCGATGCATTATTATTATTTCCCACCAAAAATGTATTTAATGCCAGTTTGAGTTGAATCTAATGACTTTTAATGCCTTAATTTAAAGCAGTAACTTGTTTACCTTAATAAATCCTTTCCCTAGTCCCTCTGGGGGTAATACAAGTGTTAATGTCATCTCCCCCTGGTGTCTCTGGCCAGAAAACCACAATTGCAACTTGCCTGCACCGGGTCGGAGTCACCAATACACACTAATGGAATCACAAAGAAGAAGCTAACAGGCTAACGAGCAAAGCTAACTGCGGGCTAGCTCCACTTAATCAGTATCTACAGCAAAGTTTGAGTGAAAACAAATTTTGATGTACAATATCCCGCTCTCGCTCTGTCTTTTCTGTCAGTATTCACTCTCACGGACAATTAATGAGTAAAGAAACGCAACATGCTACGACACCTGCAGTGACACTTAGTACTGCATCTAAGCACAATTCATTGCATGACGTTTAATGCCGCGCAGAAACCCTGCAAACAACACTTGGGCTAAAATTTTGAACTTGATCCAGTTAGGCATTGCCCAAATCTAACTAAAAAGCACACAAAAAAGTGACAAAAATGCAAAAACGATAAAAAATGGCTGTAAGCTCCAATTAAGAGCTTAAAATGGGAGTTTAAACCTGACAAACGTCACAAACTTTGACACTGGCCATAACTGCCCTCACGTATATGATAAAGAATCAATGATAATACAGTAAATAGCTGCTGCTCTCATGGTGTTTTCTGTCGGTAATTACAGTCATGTTTTGCGATTGACTTCTCTGTTGTAGCAGGTTTTTAATTTGTCCTGCATTTCCCTGAAAAAAACAAAAAACAAAAGTCTAATCCAAGGCAAACACCGAACAGTATCCAGTCTTCCACGACCGCACTGGGCCACACTCGCAACATGTTCAGCTGAGCTTCTGCCAACTGGAAAATGTCACAAATCACCACGGGACAAATTTCATTACTCGGCGCTCATCTGCGGTTCAGGTTTACCGCTTTGAAAATTCATTTGTGAATCATTGTCAGAGTCGAATAAAATGAAACGGGATGAATTCATGCAAAGACTCGAAGGGCTCAGAGTTAGACTGTACGACTCGAGGACCATTACGACTTTTCTTCATGAAACTGTCCCTTGTTTTACTACCGTTTGTGTAAAGTAATGGCAGCGCTTTTCTGCAGCAGACCTCGAATGTTAAATTGTTACAAGTTACAACTATATAAGTAAAGTGGATTCAGTAAACTAATGGTAATGGCTCACACTTGGAATTGTGTTTTTCCAGCCTGTGTTAAGTTTCTCAAAGCGGCTCGTTCTACCCACCTCGGTGTTGGTAAACTACTATTCTATCGCCAATCTGCACCATTTTTTATTTCATTTTATTTTACTGAGGTTATAGCAGTACTAAGTAACTCTTGCCCCTAGAGGCCATACGCGCAACTGCAGGTGTCATAGCAAGTTACTTATTAAATGTCTTGGAGAGTAAATACTACGCTGACAGAAAATGGGGATATTGTTCATCCAGTTTTACAATGGAAATCATTTTTTTTCACTCAAACTGGGCTGTAAATACTGTTTAAAGTGGCGCTAGCCCGCAGTTAGCTTTGCCCGTTAGCCTGTTAGCTTCTTCTTCGTGATTCTATTAGTGTGTATTAGTGGCTCGGACCCGGTGGCAGTCGAGTTGCAAGCATGGCTTTCTGGCCAGAGACACCAGGGGGAGATGAAAGACCCCCCAATCCTCCCATTAACACTTGTATTACCCCCAGAGGGACTACGGGAAGGATTTATTAAGGTAAACAAGTTACTTAGTACTGCTTTAACCAGTTACCTGCCAATTTAGGGTTAGAGTAGGGGATAGAAATTATGCATATCCAAATCTCAAAGCGTGCAGAGAGGAGAGCTCACAGTTTATATGCCAGAGTGATCCCTCATTTTAAAGCTAAGACAGTTTGCGTCTGTAACACCAGGCTTTACACTGTTCCTGTAGTTAATTATGTTTAAATGCGAAATCTTAAATCTTAGTCCTGGGTCTTAACCTGGTTTGGTAAAAGTTTTAGTCTTTTTTTTTTTTTTGTGTGGGACTTTTCGTCGGCTTAGTTTCAACATGTCTATCACCCATTTTGCCCCTGGACAATTTGCCATTAGAGTCACGTTGACGAGGGCCATGTGTTGAAATGTTTATTCAAAATGTTTCACTCCCCGCTGTTTCCAGCAGACGGCATCACACGATCTGAAATGAATCATGTTTGTGCGAGCTCTCAGTGTTGGAGTTTTTCATAACAGGAAATAAGCTACAAAAGACCTTGACATTTCGACTCTGGAATATGTGAATATGTGAAAAAGAAAACAAATTACACTGAACAAAGCTATTGGTGTGTTTGTGTGCCTTATTTCAATTTAGGGATTGGCTTAAACCTAACCTCTGTTATGTGCAATCATTTAAATTTGAGAGCAGCTCTTTGGAAGAAGTAAATAAGTATCATAGTAACAGTTTCCAAAAGTTCTCGTCTATACTGGGTTGTTTCGACATGAAGAGATTCATTCTACGATTTAAAGGATCTGTATCGTGCTATTTTAGCCATTCCAAAGTAAAGTATAGGCATGTATATGATATATATCTAGCACTATGGAGTACTCATTTTTGAGAGAAATATAAGTATTTTCCTGGGGGTCTTTTCCAAACCCAGAAGACAAGACGCCCCCTCTCTCCGCTCATTCCACATTTACAGTATTATAATATAAAGTTACTTCACATAATGCAGTTATAAGGTGTTGACATGTGCAACACAGTTTCCTAAATGGCTAACACACACATGCTAACACACACACGCTAACACACACACATGCTAACACACACACACGCTAACACGTGTTTGGATCGTGTTGGTTATAAAAGTTAATCCACTTTGATTTTGGCCAAGGCTCACCGAGCATCCGTCAGGTTGGTTGATATAGTCGTTGAATCCCGGAAAGAAATTCCAACTTCTGGCGAGTGCGCTCTTCTGTAGAAAGGTTGAATGTTGTTCCTCTCGTAGCCAAACACGCATCCGAGACATTATCGTCGGGTAAGAAAAAAGAACAGGCGTGTCCGGAGCAGGTTAGAAAGAGCTCCGTCTTCACAAACATGACTTCTGTTCGGATCCTCCGGGGGTGCGTTTGTTTACTCTCCCGGGACAGCACTTTCCCTTTTTTCTTTTTTTCTTTCTTTTTTCTTTCTCTCTTACAACAAAAATAATAAAAAAGCTGTTTTATAAATTAAAATCAGGCCGTAAGGCATTACATTACAGAGGTCTGGCCCTTCCTGAGTGTCACAACTCAGTGGTTTTCCAGGAGAGGGCGGAGCAGCTGCTCAGAGAGCAGGATTCAGGAGGATTACTTAGAACTGTGTGAATAAAGCCAAAAACCATTCTGGGGGTGTTTTTGAGAAGGAAATAGCATAACAACCTCGTTAAAAGTCGATTTTGCGTGATTTAGGACTTTAAGAGCTACATAATGATCTTAGTTTTAAGTTACAAAACAAAGAAAAAGCCAGCGTAAAGCCCACTACCGTTCGCAGTCTCTCTTTCTTCAACAAAATGTGAAAATGACGATCGTCGCACCAAATGACGGCAGAAAGACCTGAAGCGAAAGCTAAAGCTGCTGATTGTGGCGTTCTGTCGCTGAAGCAGGTACTTAAATATTAATCCCGTACAGTACTGGGGTAAAAGCGCTGAGGGGAGGGGTCCAGAAGGCTCCCGGAGGGGGCGGTTTCTGCTGCTAAAGTTAATTGTTAATTCAGTGAGTCTCAGTGGAGCAGCGTGTATTCTTAGGCATCACTATTCACCCGGGTCTTCGAGGAATGCACTACTTTAGAGTTTTTCAGCTTTTAAACCGGGGTGTGCTTCCAAGAGGTCACACACAGGGCGGTGCCGTTGCCAAATCTTCATAAGCCAATACTGTATAATGATTTCAGTATGTTGGTATTTGTGTGAGATATTTCTAAGCTGTAGCCTGTATCCCGATCGCTCTCCTCTCGCTTCTCCGTTTCAGTCATCAGCCCTCGTCACCGCGACACAATGACTGTGGGCGTCTGAATGGCACACACACGCCAACTGCGCTGCCAACTGCGCTGCCATCGCATCGTCATGTGACCTGTGGAGCGCTTCCAGCTTCACAGAGGTGCGGCGTGATCAGCGACAGTAACTCAGAACATTAACCTTTGGAAATGATACTTTAAAAGTGGCCATATCGAGCTTTAAGTCATGTTATACATTCAATACATCCACGCAGTTTTGTGTGATCCTCGGTTAATCCTGGTTAACTAATCCTGTTTCTTCTTCTACGCCATTTTGTTCTCTACTTCCTGGTTACAACTGTGTCTTTGTTAAAACCCAAAACTGTCCTCCACATTTTTTAAAACCCATAATCCAACATTATATAAATTCTGAGTCGTTCTGTGTGTTTATCAGGCCAAGCTGAAGCCGTAAACCACACCGTAAATAGAAACTGAATTCGTTTTTTAAAAAGTTATTCCTTCAGCGGCCAGCAGGAGGAGCCCCAGGCAAAGTCTTCTCCAGCAACAAAAGCCTGAATGGTATGTCCACTTTAAGAGTAGTTTGGATTAAGTATGGTAATGGTTTACTCTTCTAAGGGTGAGTAAACCAGTAGGTGGAAAAATCCTGACTAGTATTAATGTATTTATTAACTTTTTTATTCAGGGTTTTGCTCTATTTATCTAGATTATTTAATTGTTGATTGTTCCCATGTTTTTATTTTTGCAACCAGTGCTTATTTTTTCTCTCTGTGCAGCACTTGGCAGACTTTGTGTTGGGATAACGTGGTATACAAATAAAAGGATTAAAACATACCAGTACAGACGACGGCTTGAGTCACTTCTGCTCAGCTACAGCACTCAAGTATAGTACAAAGTATCACTATTTAAGATTACGGTGTTAATTGTCCCCGCAGGGAAATTTTGTCCTGACCCATCCCCCTGTGCCGCTGGGGCATATCTCCAGATTTGGAGCCAGGCTGATGGTCAGAAACTCCTGATTTTAGTGTTAGGGGAAACCAGAGTAACCGGAGGAGACCTACGCAGACACGGGGAGAACACGCAAACTCCTCACAGAAAGGCCAGGAGGGAAACGAACCTGGGACCTTCTTGCTGTGAAGCACAAGTGCCGCCCACTACACTACTACCCACTACTTTACACTCACTACAATTTCAATCCAATCCACATGATGGTATATGAACATCTTATACTCTGTCTTAACCGAGCGCATTTTCTCCAGTTCGGCTTTACCCAAATCTAAAAGCTTCTCGACTGGGGACTCACAACGCCTCATTTGAAAGCTAAGACCTACAAAACGGACTGTGACTTTTTAGTTTCGTTGGTGCCACGTTTTTATCGTGCTTTTGTCATTTTTGTTGCTTTCTTCACCACTTTTTGACTTTTTGACCCTATTTTGTTGTTTTTGTTGGTCACTGCGTAGTTGTGTTTTTGTTGGATTTTCATCCTCGGTTCCGTCGCTATTTTGACGCTTTGTTCAAGAAGCTTGCAGTCAGTTTAGGTGGGGGTTAAGAGGTTAAAAAGAGAGCATGTTGACCACTCTAAGCCAAACGTATCAGGCCGTGACCCCCCAAAAATGCCTCAACAAACAGCAAAGTGCAAAACATTTCAAATCTGGTTAAAGTATGTTGGTTTGAACACTATATTCTGTTATTTGAGTGAATTCCACAAAAACATGCAGTTTTTCGATGGAAAATACATCACACTCAATGTCAGAGATGCACAGACTACGATCACTGAGCAAATCGAAGTGGGCGCTTTTCAAAAAACGGTTGACGAAAGAGATTTTTTTTTTTGGACGAGGCCTCGGCGCAGATGGGTCTTGAACGCCGCAATAAACGTACATACGCACCGCCACAAAAGCCTTTTCAAAGCGGCCGGCAAAACAAACACCGGCTGACAGATGCGAGCTCACCCCGGGCTAATGCCGCACTCCGCGCCATACGATAACGCTATCGATCGCCTCGGCCCCACGCGCTTAATGTTTGGATGGGAAACACACCTCGGCACACACACACACACTTTGAAACTGTGTGTGTGTGTGTGTGTGTAAAGGTAGCTCGGCGGGGTCGGGAAAGTCAAACTGTGGACGCGCCGCTGGGTCAACAAACGCTGCGAAGTTTACCATAACGCTTTCATGCCGATCGTACAGAGAAGACAGGCTGTGCTTTATTGTGCGTCGCCCGGGAACCTGTCTTCTGGATATTGAGTTTGGCCAGGGCTATACAGCGGCGAGCCTATATTGTATATGTTTGGGTCGAATGGGGAAACTGGAGCAACAGAAATCCTCACAGAAAGAGCCCCCCTGCAGGTATACGGGTGGCCTCTCTCATACTTGAATTTGCTCCGAGGCTGTATGAGCGAGGGCCCAGTGTAGAGGGATAAAAGGACCTCCTCCTGGGCCCACACTGCTCACACGTCCTCCCTCCTCAAGCTAGCCGCCACATTATTGTTTTTGCAATTGTAACATCCATCCATCCATTTTCTTACACTTGTCCGTTGCCGGGTCGTGGGGGCAGCCATTGGAGCTGCACCAGCCCCTATGGCGCCCCCTGCAGGTGGTGGGTCCACAGAAGGACGGCCTCATGGTTCTAACCGGGCCTGTTGGTCTCTCATAAGGGGCTTCTGAACCGCTCTTTGTCTGTCCCGTCACCTAGGACCTGTTTGCCATGGGAGACCCTACCAGGGGCACGAAGCCCCCGACAACAGAGCTCCAGGATCATTCAGGTTCTCAAACCCCTTCACCATGTTAAGGGGGCGTTTGCTGGTTCCTACAAGGACTCTAAAGAGGGAAATGGAATTCAAACCACAAAAGGACACAGAATATGGTGCAGCAGATGTGAGACGTGTGTTGGGGTTATTTACAATATGTACAGGAAAAGAAATAAGAGAATGTCCGTTATTATTTCCAGTGCAGTTCATAAATGGAGTATTTGGTTGTATTGTCCACAAAGCGGGTATTTTAGTTCAGAGTTCATGGGGTGAGAGAAATCCCTAAGGACCGAGCATGGAAAGGACGACCCCAGATACATTTAGCCTTCTTTAGTGCCTGCTCATTCCATAGAGAGTTTAAAGGTGCATTATGCAACTTTTCATGGGGAAAAGGGTGATATGTGTGGGTATTTTGACCCGTTTTCTGGTAAGAGGATCCATCAACAGTGAAAATCTTCCAAACAATTGATCCCGGAGCGTCCTAGAGACCCCTGTGATGGAAAGTAAACGCGCCATGCTGACCACTCGTACAGCCACTGGGTACACGCAGATATCAACATAAACCTCCTTTAAACCCTCTGTGGGAGGAGCAGGCACTTAAGAAGGCGAAATGTATCTCGGGTCGGCCTCTCCATGACGCTCTGTCTTCTGGATGTCCCTTTTATGCACCTTCTCGGAAAAAACGAATCGTTTCTCCAACTCTTTTGTTCCCTCTGTCACTGACCTGTTGAATTCTGAAGAGAGTGTGTTCATTAAGTAACGTAGACAATTTAAACTGTTATTAACTCTTATAGTTATGGACCGTTGTTGCTCTTGATTATTTACTCGTGTCTGAATTGTTGGGAGTGACCGCCTGTGATGTGTTTGTTAAATGTTCGGAGGTTTGCCACAAATGAATTGCTCCCTGGGATCAATGAAGTGTTCTGAATCTCAAAGCCTGTTCTCGATCGCTTTGTGACTCTTCCCAACTCACTGTTTCCCATCTGAAAACTTCTCCCCCATCCCTAATACTGACACAAGCCCTTTTGTCTGTTTAAACAGGAGCGGCGGCGGAGCCAGGGCCGCTGCCATTGACTTCTTGTACATTTTCCCATCGCGGGCGGCGGGAGACGGAGTAAAGTGTCCGCCGAGTGCCAACAGTTCACTTAGGGCCAGCTCTTGTCATTAAACAGGCCGAGCGCAGTCTCCCAGAGGGGCTCTACAGGACACTATTGTTCAAAGCACTGCTCTCCAGCGGCCGCCATTAGAGCTAATGGCACGGCAGCGTTAGGCGTTATCGATGGGCTGGCGGGGAGCGCGGGAGGCATAAAGATGTAGGGGCGCTATAGGTCGTCGGTGAACTCCGGTTAACTGAACTGATGTCACTCTTGGTGCTTTGCATTACAGCAAGACACTGCTGGGAAAGGGGGGGGAGGGAAAAAATGACATTTAGAAATATCAATTTGAAACTTTTGCTGTAGATAATTGAAATAATGATGAGAAAAATATGCATTGCAAGTTTGTTTCTAATGTTAGTTAACCCTAATCAGGATATGCTTAGGGTTAAGAACGGCAAATGTAACATAAGTTGTGTTTCACTCACACAGATCTCACACATATTTTTAGAAACTAGAAGGTCTTGGCTTTCAAATGAGGTATCACACTGGCATATAGACTGTAAGCTCTCCAGTCAATACGCTTTGAGACTTGGATGTAAATAATTGTTAAAGCTAACCCTTAACCCTAACCCTAGGGTGGCAGTTAAGTGGTTAAAATGGCTATATTTTTGGCGACATGATCTAAATCAGGGTCGCGAGCTTTTCCCAGAAAACATGTTTTTCAATATTTATCGATTATTATTGTCTTTTATGTCCATTGTCCAGGGGATAATGCAGCTTGACTGATGAGGAAAAACATAATAGTAGCATCAGTGGCGATGGTGAGGGTGATGTCATTGAGGTTAATAAAGTGGTGTTTATATACTACGACTACTGCTATTGTTGTCTGTTGAAACCTATTTTTATTTATATATTTCCTATTACTGTGATATGCTGGGCCCATAAAAAAATGAAAAGGAGTAGCGGCGTTAGCATTAGCCATCATCAAACATGGCCAATTGTGAACGATCCAGATGTTTGTCGACCCATCGACCACATTTAGGCTAAAGCCTGGTTAGAAAACTTTAATGAATGTGCAGCCCATTTGAGATTTTACTTTACATACAAATTAGTATGAAAGTGGCCTCTGTGCTAAATGCTAACTCAAATTCAGTTCAGTAGCCATTGAACATGGTCTTATAAAATGTTAATAATAAAGAAACCACAGAACTGATATAAGTTTTCAAGTTATGTAAAGAAATGTACCACGAGTTTAGCCAGACTTGGGTCTTTTTCAGACTTCAGAGAAAACAGGAAGTTGAGCGCGCGACCGGTCTCTGCTGATTGGTCAAATGGGGGTGGGATCTGTGATGTAGGGTGATCTCTTCTGATTGGCTGAGGGAGGACCACATGCTTCTTTACTTTATACTGATGTGCAGCTGGGAGGCCATGTGTAAAGTGTGCGGAGATGACCAAAGGTAGTCACTTGTCCTATAAAGGGTTAAGGTATATTGTACAGGAAACAAAAAAATACTGCAGTGAAACCCGTCAGCCTCTCCGTCCTTGGCCACAGCCATATTTCCCGGTATCGTTCACCGAATCCCATCCGCAGACTAGTTTCCTCAATCTCTGAAATAGCAGCGAGTCGAAGCGCTACCTCCGAGCCCTCTCATTAGCCGCCGCTGCTGAATAAAACATCACCCACTAATTTGGGACGGATTTCAAATTGTATCTGCTTTATCTCCATCTGAAAAAAAAGACTGCAGCCATTTCATAATTTATTTGCGGGAGCCCTGTAGTTACACCTCCGCTCGCTCAGATCCCGGGGAAAGCGACGCGGAATTAGCCTCATTTGGAGAGCGGCGACCCGCGTGTATTTTTATGCGCCTTATCAGCAGCCGAATCTTTTTAAAAAAATGGGCTCTTTTGGGAGGAATCCTTTTGCGAGACGGAAATCTGAAAGTCAAATAATAACACCTCTCTATTATTGAATATGATTTCAACCCGGAACAGGCTCGGATCACGCGGCGACGGAGACGGATTTGTAACATGGGGATAAAATTATACCGAGATAATTGTGCATGTTTCAAAAGGGGGCGGCGGGAAACGGTCTGATTTCCTTTTGTATTGGACGGCTGCAAATTTAAAGTAAGACATGACAGGTTAATGTTGGTCAGTGATGAGATTTTTATTTATTATTATTTTTTTTTTCTTAAAGCAGAACTAAGTAACGTGTTTACCTTAATAAATCCTTTCCGTAGTCCCTCTGGGGGTGATACAAGTGTTAATAGGATGATTGGAGGGTCTTTCATCGCCCCCTGGTGTTACTAATGGAAGCATGAAGAAGAAGCTAACAGGCTAACGGGCAAAGCTAACTGCGGGCTAGCGCCACATAAACAGTATTTACAGCCAAGTTTGAGTGAAAAAAATCTTTTCTATGGTGTAACTGGATGTACAATATCCCTCTCTCCCTTCGCCTTTTCTGTCAGCGTAGTATTTACTCTCACGGACAATTAATACGTTAAAAAATCGCAACATGCTACGACACCTGCAGATGCGCCTTTGGCCTCTAGGGGCATGAGTTACTTAGTTCTGCTTTAACATCTTAGTTTTAAATGTCAGTGTCGCTCACCCTTTGCTTATTTAACTACAACATGGCAGCGCTCCCTCATCTTTCCCACACGTATTTATTCCCAAATACTGACATGTTTGGTATCCACGTGTAGCACGAAAGGCGACAAGGATAATCCAAATAGGGTCATTTCCTTTCTGGGAAACAGCAGAGCGTAAAGAGACGAGAAATACACAGAGGCATGTGCACATGTTACAAGGCTTAGGACCTGTTTTCTCAAAACAAGGCAAGGCAAGTTTATTTGTAGAGCACAATTCATACACAAGGCAATTAAAAGTGCTTCACAGTTGCATAAAGTTACAAGAAAACAGATCAAATCAATAAAACATCAACATAAAAATGTATCAATTACAGTAAAAGGCAAGAGTGCAGATAGAATACTTTCAGTTTTTAAGGTTTTCTTCACACTCTTGCAACAACATTACCACTAGCTACCACCAGTAGCTCCTGCAGACGCCGAACTTTCCAGTCTGAGACTTAAAGGAATGGGGTCGGCTCATTAGTCCGACAACCCCATTAATCCGACGTCTCATTATTCCAAAAATGTATATGTAAAACTGAGATTGTCCTTCTGAAAATTAGGTTGGCATGGCATCAAAGTTATTAGCATTTAGCCTCTTCCAGCATATTCATAGCTCCATACGGGGGTCAAGTTAGAAGCGACTCAAGCTGTTCCACGTTTTCCCTATTTAAATAAAGTTACTAAGTCTAGTTACACAAAATCAAACACGTCGATTTTCTAAGCGGATGAAAAAAGGGCACTATATTGTGAGGCGTAACAATACAGGAGCACTTCGACGTCCGTGCAGTAAAGTCGAAGTGCTTCTAAGGTGTTATTACGCCTCACAATATAGTGCCCCCTGTAAAAATGGTGGCCTATTCCTTTAAGTACAGGCAGAGAAGTGAGGTTGTGTAAGTGTCAAAACTTACACAACCTGCTTGAATTAAGACAATGAATGCTGATTTCCAAAAGAACAAGTATTACATTGAAAAAGAAAGAAAGTTACTTAAACACTTAACAAACAAAAACCTTTGAAATGCCACAAAAAATATATATTCCGATAATTCAAGCTCTTTTAAGTCAATTTTGTCTTGATGGGAGAGTTCAGCTTCCTGACTGCCTGCTGGATGAAGTTGTCCTTCAGACAGTTGGGCCTGGCATGGATGGAGACTCCCCTAGCCACAATGTCTTCGACTTGTTTGTTTGTTTTGACACTTATTCCTCCAGAGGAAGGTTGGACAACAGTTGGATCGATGTCGAAACCCCCCGATACGGCCTCCGCTTCAGTCAGGGTGCAACATCGTTTTTGTCGAGTTTTTGAAACGTTCCAATGCGAGGATGCAGTGGCGGTAACGCTCCGAATCTTCTGCCTCAATTATGAGCCGAACACAACCGCACGTTTAATGTTTTTGTGGAAGAAAGCTGCCAAAAGAAGTGTGTGTGTGTGTGTGTGTTTGTGTGTGTGTGGGGGGGGGGGCAAGGGTTTTGTTTGGCACTTCGGGATTCTGACAGTGCATTTCCATAGCGTGAAGAGCTGCTCGGGGATGTTTTGCTGACGGAAGTATCGACAGTGGCGCGGAGTAATTAAGGCGCTTGTGAAGATTTTGAGAAGGAATAAAGCGTGGAGGAGCCGCCGCCTGTTAACGCCGGTTTACACACGTCGGCTCCAGACTAGACGCTGGTGCTGGAAATGGTCTTACTTTTGCAACTGCAGCTCGACTTGTTGGCCGCGCTTTAGGAAGGACAGTCTTATAAACTGGTAGCTTCATCGGGAGTCGATTATTATTTTTTCACCATGTAACATCATGAAGGATATCAAGCCGTGCGCCCGATTGTTTGGAACTGTTTGCATGTTCTCCCCGTGTCTCCGAAGGTTTCCTTGGGGAACTCCGGTTTCCAAAAAACATGCCGGTCAGGTCGGCCCACAGTGTACAATAAGTAAGTAAGTAAGTGCACAAGTGCACAACGAAATAGTGTTCAGGTGTTAGTCCTGAGCCGCTGCGGCTGAGCCGCGCTGCCACTGTGTCAACCTGACCTGCATGACCTTGGAGGTCGGGGAAACTGTAGCACTCGGAAGAAACCTGGCTGGCTGCCCTCTGTCTCCTCTGATCCTCTGAGATGGTGGCGCGCCTCCTGGGTTTGTCCCTGTTTCAGAGCATGGTCTCCTGCACTGGTCAGCTTTACCCCCTCCTTCCTCTTCCTCCCTCCGCTTCACAACAGTCTTTCACCATCTCTCGTTTGTCCTTTTTTGTTTCCTGTAGCTCCTCTTGTGACGCCTCCTCTGTGCTGCAGCTGTGGGGGCTCTCGGTGCCTCTTCAGTGTCTCAGAAGAAGACATGTGTGGGTCTCAAATGGGTTTAGCGGATAAGCTAGCATGTTGTTTACCTTTAAAAAGCTGCTTTCTTCAGGACCATTTTAGACTCTCAAAGTAAACAAATCCACCAAACCTCCACAAAAACACGGCAAAGACGTACAAAAGTATCCAGAAAAACAATGTGGAACAGAAACCACAAATGCAGTTCGCAGAGAAAGGCAAAAAACTCAGCTGCACAAGGAGAGAGCGAGGTCGCAATGACAATAAAGCCCCAGATCAGAACAGTTAATAAGTCTTTAAAACAATGTGATAAAAATGCATTATTAGAAAATGGCCATTGATATAAAATTTTCCATTTAAATCTATGGAGAAATGTTATATTAGCGAAATCATCAAACTCGACCCAGTAACTGCTAGGTAGTTTCCTAGTAATTACAGTAGTAACTACTAGTAATAAATATCAATAAAAGTGGTGGTTCTTGGGTAGTTAAAGTAGTAGTTAAAAGTAACTCAGCCCAATAACTGTTAGGTAATTGCCTAGTAATTACTAGTAATAAATATCAATTAAAGTGTAGGGTTAGGGTTACGCAATTACCTAGCAGTTATTGTAATGAATTACTATTAACTGCTACTTTAATTACCCAAGAACTACCACTTTTATTGATATTTATTAATAGTAGGTAATTACCTAGCAGTTACCGGGTCGTCATGTAAAGTGTTACCACTGTTTTTTTTAGCGAATGTTAGGTCAATTATTTGTATCCGTGTAAAAATTAAGAGTTTGCTTGCCGTTTATCCCATTAATAACCAATACAAAAGCTACTATCCTTTGCTGTTAATTGACCAACCCGTTAATTACCTCATAATAAACCCTGGCACCAGCGCTCGGCACATGCCACGGCACTCTCCCTCCGCTCGGTGTTGACTTTGGCAGGGCAGCTCTGACTCGGTCGTGTTTGTTTTGTCCAATTACAGGCGAACGGCGCGTCCAAACAAAAGGCCCGGTTAGCTTGTTAGCGCGTTAGCTGGCGGCCGCTCTGGTAAACTGTCATGCTGCCAGGTAGTGATTGGAACTGATCCCACCCCGCATCCACACTAGGCTCCGTATCTGCTGGAGATTTCGGCGCTAATTTACCTCCGCGGAGAGCCGGGCGGAGGACGTGCCACGGCCCGATAGCTCTGCGCTGTGGGCGATGTCAGGGATACGGAGTCCATGCTGCTTTTCTGCACATCCTTCCCTCATGTTAATTACTGTATGTGCACGCGAGTCGTGGCCACGTCCTAGGTTCGTTTTGCACGTCACTCGTCTGCAGTGTTAGGACAGATGCTTGGTGCTAGGTTATGGCATGGGCACTAATTCACACCTGTAGTCCCGGGGCAGGTTGATGACGGAAAATTATATCAATATTAACAAAGACAAATGAACCGAGGCAAGGCAAGTTTATTTATAGAGCACGATTCACACACAAGGCCATTCAAAGTGCTTCACAGTTACAAAAAAATCAAATCAGTCCATAAAACATCAATATAAAAATGTATGAATTACAGTAAAGGAAAGAGTGCAGATAAAATACTTTCAGTTGTCATATGCAGAAAAATAAAATAAAAAAAAGAACAGCCTGGATTTGAACATTGTCAGAGTTGAGGCCTGTCTCACATCCTCGTGAAGACTGTTCCAGATTTTCGCTTTAGCCTCACCGTGTTTAGTCCTGACTCTGGGAACCACCAGGAGACCCCTCCCTGAAGTTCTCAGGGCCCGAGATGGTTCATACGGCTCTAACATGTCAGAGATGGACTTTGGTGCTAAACCATGAAACGACTTGTACACAAGCAGAGCTGTTTTAAATTCTATTCTCTGAGTGACAGGAAGCCAGTGCAGAGACCGGAGCACTGGACTAATATGGTCATATTTGCTGGTTCTGGTCAGGACTCGATGCAGCAGTGTTCTGAATGTTCTGCAGCTCTAACTGTGAGCAGCCGTTACTGTAGTGTAACCTGCTGGAGACAAACGCATGGATGAGTGTCTCTAAAGCTTAGCACAGACGACACTATTTTTCAGTATTACAATTTTGTATAAAGAATGGGGGGTCCACACTAGTGATGGGTCGGTCACGAACGAGACGGTACAAAAAGCCGATGAGAGCCGAGTCTCACCAGTGAGCCGTTTTAATTTTAATTTTTTTTAAGTTTGCATGTTTATCAAGCTCTACATACACCGCTCTCTGCTACATCATAGACAAGTAGAGAAGGGCCAAGACTGAAAGAGAATGGGTTCGGGGAGAGAGGGAGATGTAAAACATCTGCAGCCCGTCCGAGGGGAACAAACCGGCTGTTTACACAAATCTAGATCTCTACAAACTTAAACTAATCCATAAATGTAGTCCGTGCAAAAACTGACCCCAGATCAGCAAAGATAGATCAGTGTCGTGTGTTCGCTGCCACAGCAACACAGTTCAACGCTACGAGCCTTCGACTTGTCTATAGTTCCGTCAAATGGAAATATAAGTCGGCGACACAAAGAAGCGGGACGTATTTCCAGTGGATTTTAACACGAAAAGGAGATGGACATCAGCCCCGGGACAGAGGGAACGGAGGAAACAGCGGGAAAAGCAGAGCGAGGCTAGCGGAGGGAAGTTGCCGAACAGTCCGCCTCCAAACTCGGTAAGTGCAGCTACGCGCTGTTCGCGGTTGAAATGTAGCTGGAAAAGGTGGTTCTCGTGAACTTTTGGTGATATAATGTAGTTGTTTGTATCGCTGTTATGACAGAGAAATGAAAAGGGAGGAGCTACGGTGTTTTTCTGTGTGTATTACACTCTGTCATCACTTTGAGGACGGTAAAATTTAATTTAGTCTAAAAAAGAAGAGATGTCATGTGCCAGGTTATAGCAAAAATGCTAATTTCCACCTGCAGTCCCTGGACAGGTTGATGTTATACTTGCAAAAGTTCATAAAATATATACAGAATAATACATAGAAGCTTACATCATAAAAGCACTTTCTATAATACACTCACTCACAGTTGACAGCGTTCATATCACAGTCATTCAGTGCGTACAGGTTTGCTTCGATAGTAACCACTGTTTGGTCAGGCGTATAAATGTACTATAGTTTGTGCATGAAATAGTTTCGTTTGGAAGAGTGTTCCAAAGGCTCGCTGCTTTATAAGAGTGAGCAGTTTTGCGTATGGTATCACCCACGTTTCTCCTGTGCGTCCAAAATCGGGCGTTTTTCTGTATTGGTGGCTCCCACCCGGTGGCAGGCAAGTTGCAATTGGAGTTTGCTGGCCAGAGACACCAGGGGGAGATGAAAGATAAATACTGTTTATGTGGTGCTAGCCCGCACCACATAGCTTTGCCCGTTAGCCTGTTAGCTTCTTCTTCATGCTTCCATTAGTAACCCCAATCCTCCCATTAACACTTGTATTACCCCCAGAAGGACTACGGGAAGGATTTATTAAGGTAAACAAGTTACTTAGTACTGCTTTAAAGTTCAGGTCTGAGTCCGTGATTACTTCTGGACTTCTAACCCAGTTTAAATCCAGGTGGCGATGCTACACCTCCGGGTTGCCGGTCTTTCTGTGCGGTATTTTACACAAAACTCTTCAAACCGTGCACACACACAGTCTGTTGTGATAAATGCAGCTCGTTCATCCTGGCCGTCCACTTCAAACTCATTTCCTCTTGATCCTCTTCCAAAGTCCTGATTGATATCGATTAAATATATATTTTTTTATCACTGTAACATCATCAGCCCATTTTGGCCCCCGCGTGCGCTACACAATCTCCGAAAAGCAAACTAAAAATACAGGCGGGTGATATTTCACGGCGGAGGCGGCACGTGCGCTTTACCGGGAGGGGCTTACACATTAAATATGCACGACTTACCGAGATCCGCTGCTCACGCGCATCAATCATGGCTCACATAAGAAACAACAGTGCCCTCGCCTCAGAAGAACCCTCCGTGTACCAGTCAGAAGGTTGATTAGCAATTACAGCTGCAGCGGTAATTGGCAAATGTCATAATAAGCATCTGTACGCGTGAAGGGGAAAGGCACGGTTTGGTTCTTGAAAGTCTCTCTTTACCCATTTTAATTTTGAAGTCTTGTTTTTTTGCGGCTCGAAGCTCATTAAGTCGTGCTAGGAATTAGATATAAACCACTTTATAACAACTACGCCTTATTTTTTAGTTTAGTTTAATTGTTTATGTGAGCAAAAGAAGTGGGCTGAAGCAAGAAGCTTAGGAGCGCCCATCCCCAAACTCAAATTTTTTATTTCACAATACTAAAAAAGGACATAGTACAAAAGGAACAAAACAACAAATGTAATAACTACTTAACTACTACAGCTAATGCCTATCTCATAATGAATAGTTCTTAAAGGTATTATGCTTTTTTCAATCCCATAGCACCAGTCTATAGCACTACAATGATGACGTAACCTTCTGTTGGTCTGTATATGCAGTAAATTAAAATAACTGCCTTGAATAAAATTGCTCTCTCAAAATGGCCGTACTGAACGTCTTGAAATAGGCCTCTGTCTCTTTAAGAAGCTTTCCGACACGCCCCCTTCAGCACACTACTGTGGCATTTAAACAACAACACTGTGCGGGGGGGGGGCTCTGCTGAGCTGAGGAGCAGTGGTTGGGGGCTTGGCTGGTGACGAAAGGTCCAGAGGCGTCTCCAGGAGGTGGGGGCGTTCCTAGGAGGACTGAGGCATAGCTACACCTAAAATGGCCGCCGTCTAAGTTTTTACTGATTACTCAAAAATATGTGAATGAGCCGAGGCAACACTCCAGGCACGTGTTTAATGAGGGAATGATATAACATACTTTACTTCATTGTTAAGTAGTTATTAAGTGTTAGTCACACTTAACTAATGACTTGTTTATGATGAATCATTTATAGGCCACGGTTTGTGCATACTGAGATATGTTCTTACCTGAGCTTAGACGAGTTGATGCGGACCTGCTCCTGTGCATAATAACACCATAGGAGCATTTTGACATCTGTGCAGTAAAGTGAAGATATTACTGCGCAGACGTAGAAGCGCTCCTAAGGTGTTATTACGCCTCACAATATAGTTCCTCTTTTTATCCGCTTAGAAAATCGACATGTTTAGTTTTGTGTGACTCTACTTGGATCGTGTAACTACTCATGTAAACGTATTTAAATCGGGGAAACGTGGAGGAGCTCGGTCGCTTCAAACTTCACCCCCGTTTGGCCCCATAGAGGAGACGAGGAGAGGCTAAATCTTCATCTCAGTGTGGAAAAAACGGTGGCCTGTTCCTTTAAAGCTAAATAAAGTGACAGGAAACAAAAAAAGGGAAAAAAAGAAGATGAAGAGAAAGGAGGAGGTGGGGGAGCCGACCAGTGCAGGACACCACGCTCTGGGACAACAGGGACAAATTCAGCAGGCAGTACTCTGGTTCAATGTAGTGTTTAGGGAAATGTGGCGCTAAACCACTTGCAGATAACTTGTCTGTTTTGTCCATTTTCTGCGATGTTAAAACACATTTGCATTTTCCCACTTCTTTTTAAACCGTGCGTCCGGTGCCTTGGGCTTTCTCGAAAACGCGAATCCCGAGATTGTTTTGAACCCGAAGAACACCGCGGCAGATTGAGAACCGCCGCATCCGCTAACAAAAGGCTCCCGCGATGCTCTTCCCCTGCTTAATTATAATTTCCTCATAACTTTCCGAAAACAGCTGAGCCCCCCCCCCCCGTTTGAAAGGCCCGTAGACAATATTCCCCGTGATTACAAAAAAAAAGAAAAAAAAAAAAAAAAACATCCCGCGAAATTGATGAAAGACAGGATCCCTCGATTTCGGTCTCGGCGCTTGTTTTTTCTCCACATTACGGCTTTTTTAATTGTTTACTTTTTTGAAGCGATCTTCGGCCCGTGAGCTTCATCCGGAGAGACCGTGACACAGAGCGGACAAAAGAAACACATATTACAGAAACTATTATTTTTCTTAATTCGATGAGTGCATATTTATATAGTTTCAGACGCGTATGAAGCTCTGACCTTTGCAGCTGGAGCCGGGATCTTGGTCACAAACCCGTAACTGGAGAATTTCCTGTTGTGCCGAGAGCAAAGCCATTGTGATTGTCAATATTTTCTTTAAATGACTTAAAGGAGATGACTTTTTTGAAGCTTTAAACCAGGGGTTAGGCTGTATGTTGTATGTACATGATTAGGGCTGGGTACAGTTAAACGATACCAGTCTGGTATAGGAAAAAAAAAAAAACATTTATCTTTCTTTTCTATTTTTCCCGCAATGATTGCCCCATTTTCTACACATTTTGTTCTTGTTTTCCCAATTTAAAAAAAAACTAATTTTCTCCAAATTATTCCCTATTTTTGCCCAAAATTGTTCCCCCCCCCCCCCAATATTTGAGTATCGATCAGGTATCGAAAAAAAAAAGAACCGTACACAGCCCTACTTGTCTGTCTGGAACGAATTGACAGTATTTTGCACAGTTTTAGAGCCCAATAACAGGCATTTGTGCTCAGATTTGTGTAAAAATAACATCATAACATCCTGAGGACCAGAGGTTCTGCGCTGGAGGGCCGGACTTGGCCCTCGGGCCTGACGTTGCCGACCCCTGCTTTAAACCAGGTCATAACGTTGTTCCCTAGTCAAAGATGATGAACATATTTCACTACATTCGTGGAGCTTTTTATTCCTCTACGGTTGACGCACTGATTTGTACTTCCTGATTATGATCTCCGTCATGGGGAGAAGAGATTTTTAAAGCGCTGGATCAGTTCAAGAGTGTTCAACATGGCTTCATGAAGCTGCTAACCACACTGTTCGGTGAGTCTGAACACCGAATAATGTTTTTCATAAATTCAAATGATAAAACGTAAAATATCAACGCTAGAGTACCCAAGGAATGTTCTTAAAGCTGCTCCTGTGTGGGAGGTGTGGAGTCTTTGCTTCTGCAGGGAAAGGTTAGCTCGCTGTTTCGAAGGTGGCACATCTAGCGACGCAATGTGGGATTTCCGAATCAATCAGTTGAGGTCAGCTTTAAGCCTCAATTCTGCACGATACGTCCACTGAAAGTCCCATGCATCCATTACTCCAACCTTTTTAAGCTACTTTTACGCAACCAGAGCTTCTCATTCTCCAAAGAAATCGTGTAACTATTCGTCTTCGGTGGAGTTCAACCTGCAGCGAAGACGATATTTCAACATAACTGAAGTCATTTTCTTCTTTAAGCTTTACTCTATTGCCTAAATGTTTGGTCAATGTGTTCAACGTGTTCAAAACAAACATCTGTGGTCCACTCCAGATCCTCAAAGATACTTTTTTTATTCAATTTGCACCAAGGGTTTGAGCAACGCGAGTTCTTTTTCTCAGTGAATTGACGATAAAAAACATCTTCATCTTTCTTTTCTTTTAAAGTTTTAACTCGAAATTCCGTTTCATACTGTTCCTGTCTATACTGTGCGGAGCTACGTGGGAATAAATCATCGTCCTTTTTTTCCTTTTGCGATTCAGACAGAACTCTGAGCCTCTCTGCTCTTTTTACGAACCCCCCACTTCAAAAAGAACGGAGGCGATGCAAGCTGTGTTGGTGAATTTCTACTGCAGTGTTGAATTATGGGTAACTCTGTGAACAATGAGGAGGGGGGAAAAAAAATAAAAAATACATACTTCGAAATACTCCACTGTACGAGAGCACCTGAGCTCTCCGGGCCCGGTGAAAGGAATTTGATTCAGCTTTAATTCGTAATGTCGGTGGGTCTCGCTGCACCTGACTCCCGGGCAGCTGGATGGAGTCGCTCTTCCTTAATCTCGCCCGTAATGAGTCACTGGATTCCAAGCGTCGTCTTTGTATTGCGGAAAATCGAACTGTTGTGCCAATTTCTCAGCATAGACATTTTACTCTGTTTCTGTTTGTACTGACTGAGCGAAAAACGAGTCCTTTTGCCGAGAGCCCATGTTGTGTGAGAGCGACGTCGTCCAGGAATCTTCCATTGTATTTATTTAAGGTTTCACATATTCTTGACTGGATAGTTATTCTCGCTCATAATGGAGCGGAAGACACACTTTGGACTCATTAGCGTTAACAAAACCTTTGGAATCTGAGGAGCCCATTTAAGGTGAGAGAACTTGTGTCTGAATCCTTCAAATCTACTGTGTATTCAAGAATGGACTGTGTTTTATTTTCTCACAAATATAGCCTTTACCTTCCGTCTTTCTCAAATCTTCGTTTCTGCTTTGCTAAAGTTCTGACCTCACTGCTTTTGAAAACTGTGAGGTCAAACCTTTATTACGTATCGTAGAATGTTTTGTCCCGGTGTTCTGACCCATCCTTCAACCAATGCCTCGGGGACCATCTGTCAGGACCAAGCTCCTGCTGTGACCCCAGCCCCTCACCTCTGCGATGGTAGGTCGAGCTATGGGGCCTGGGGAACATACAGTGCTCCTCCGGCTCCTGGAGATACCGCCGGTGCTGACGGACCCCAGGTTGGGGAGAGCAGAGGAAGGCCACCCAGACACGGGGAAAACAACAAGTCCACACAGACAGTCTGGGGAATTCTAACTTGGGATTTTCATTTCAAAGTGTGTATCAGATCAGGATTTCTAAATGTAATTTTCAATATAAAGGCTCAACATCTGTTTGTTGTTTAGAAGTGGAATGAAATAAATATTGTCCCAGTGTATTGTACATGGTTGCTACAGGCAGCAGCAAGTCAAATTAAATGCTTGTCAGTGTAATTTTAATGCCTAAATCCTATATTTAATGCCACAATTACAAAAAAAATCGGTGCATATTCGACTTCTTAAGATAAGAAACATTCCATCAGACAGAATAATGAGGGGACATTTTCAAAATCAAATTGGACACAAGCAACTTTTGGCAAAAACTTTTTCTGCCAAAAGCTGATGCTGAATGTGTTTGTTGAAAAAGCTATGATCAAACTTATGCAAATATAATAGTTGCAATGCCATTATTTACCCCAAAAAATGATTTAATGCCAGTTTGAGTTTAATTTAATGCTTTTTAATGACTTTTAAGGCCTTCATTTTAGCCAATTTGAGCAAACATGCCTCGCAGAAACCCTGATTGTAAAAAAAATGTGCGGCAAAAATATCATTCTGTCCTGCACCTGATCCTAAAAGCTTTTATTGGTGATAGTCATTGTCGACATCACTGTAACGGTGTTGGATATAAGATCTTCAAGTTTATAATAACAATAATAATGCGTCGGTTTTATATAGCGCTTTTCTGGACACTCAAAGACGCTTCACATTACATCATTCACTCCATACCTGGTGGTGGTGAGCTACTATTGTAGCCACAGCTGCCCTGGGGTAGACTGACGGACCAACACCAAACAGTCACTCACTCACTACATTCGCCCCAGGCTTCCTGGTGTTACCAAACGGTCTCCCATCCAAGTACCGACCAGGCCCTTCCCTGCTTAGCTTCCAAGGTCTGACGGGATCGGGCAGAGCAAAGGCGGTCTGGCCACACCATATATGTACGGTTTATGTCAAAGACACTAAAAACAACAGAAAAAGAGAGAATAAAATGAAAGTGAAAACTGCACAAGCTGTTGATGCTTTATACATAAAGTGGATCAGTGTCCCGCCCCCAGCTGAGTTACTCTCTTCCTTCCACAACCGAATGGAAAAAGCCGCAGTTACTATAAAAAGCCACCGCCGAACGAAACGCGACACCTCGGGCTGCCGCAGCAGATGTCCCGGCGCATTCCCGCGGTCCAACGCAGGCGCAGTTAAAACAAGCTCCTCCGTTACGGGACGCGGGATCAAAGGCGGCGCGGGACCGCGGCGAGGCGTGGCCCCGCCCCGAGGCCATGTGCACTGCGTCTGTGTGGGGGTCGAGGACGACAAACGGCACAGTTTCAGATCTGATTGCGCCACACATGGAAAACAGCGCTGGAAGTCTCACCCACAAAGCGTTTGGGGCCATGAGGGAGAGGGAGGCGATGCTTGGGAGCAGATGAGTTTCAGTAAGTGATATCACGTGAACCGGGGTCCGCGCCGAGGTGAGCTTTAAGGCGTGAGACTGCAAATAGTTTAGTTTAGTTTATTCATTTATTTCAACAGGGACAATGTGCAAACACATTAATTAAAGATGCTTTGCACCAGATTTAGCTTGAGCTAGTTTCCATCTGTAGTCCCTGAGCAGGTGAGTTACAAAATGTACAATATCAAATAAATGTATACACTCAAATACAAATATTCATTCATTCACCAGTTACAGCTATCAGTCCACATAGAATCATGCTCAAATTACTACATAACACATCAATAAAAGTCATATTTACATTTACAGTTATCGGTGCTGACATGACTAGTTTTCCAACAGCACTTTTTTTTGTATTACGAGAGAAATCTTTCAGGTCTAAGGAAAGTTTCAGATTCTGTGGGAGTTTGTTCCATTCTTTGATGCCTTTGAATGAGAAGGACGTCTGTGCAAAGGCTGAGCTACGTTTAGGCCTTACTCTGCAGTCATTGCGACTTGTGGACCTGGAGCTCCTGGTCATCTGTTCTGAGCTGGACAAATGTTTTCACTATTGAAGGCGCAGTATTATTAAAAAAATTTAAAAACTAATCGCACACTTGCGTACACAATTAAATGATCAAAGTTAAACATGCTGTATTTTCCAAGGATCAGACAGTGATGGATCTCAGTGGCTTTTTGTCCAGCACTTTAACAGATTGATTATACAGGGATTTTAGAGGTTTTATTGTTGTGTCACTCGTCTTTGACCAACAAGGCAGCGCGAGAGTCCAGATCTTAACTCCACTGAGAATCTTCGGGACGTGCTGAAGAACCTCTTGGTGATCACTGCCTCCTGCCGAAAGAGTCTCCAGCGCATTCTCCATTGTGAGATCAATAAAGGGTTAACTGTGAGAGCGGCGGAGAAGATCTGCCATTAAAGGAATAGGCCACCGTTTTTATCAAATTAAACAATGTGGATTTTCTAAGCGGATAAAAAGGGGAACTATATTGTAAGGCGTAATAATACCGGGAGTAATTCGGCATCCGCGCAGTTAAGTGAAGATATCACTTAGAAAATCCACATTGTTTAATTTTGCGTAATCATACTTTATAGTGTAACACTTCACGTAACCATATTTAAATAGGGAAAACGTGGAAGAGTTTGGTAGCTTCTATCTTCACCTGGTTTGGAGCTAGCTAGAAGAGAGAGGCTAAATGCTAACGCCGTCTGTGCTGTGTTTACGTTACGGAAGCCACACGTGGAGACCGGACAGGTACAGATGAACTCGTCTAAGATGCACACTCTCGAATACAGAAGAGTCAAATCTGTAACATCCAGAACTTTATAACTTACCTGTAATCAGCAGAGTTTAGTGGTTTGACAAAAGTCTGACCTGTAACGATTTTTACTTCTTCTTCTTCTTCTTCATTAGAATACAAGTGTGTGTATTGTGGCTGCTCAGGCTAAGGCAGAATGAGCAATTAAATCAAAAACCGTAAATCCTCCGTCGATGTGGGTGCAGTACAGTATATGTTTTTTTTTCTTAATCCAGATGTTTGGTTTGCACCGCAGAAAAAAAGCAAGTCCTCCACCATATGTCTTTCACAGTAATTATCCCGGACATAATCAGTTTGTTATAGTTTCCATTGCTCATGCATATTCTATGACGGGACTGCACTACATTCCGGGATTTCCAAGACAAGAGGGAGCCCTATTTACCCCCCGTTCCTGGCCTGGTTCCCCACCCTCGCCTCGCTCTCCTTCCAGCGCGCTATTGTGGCGCTTTGATAAAACCAGTGAAATTAGAGGTCACGTCGGGGAGCTCCAAAAATAGAAGCCAATCCAAGTTTTTTTTTTTTTCTTCCCGGGCCGCGGGTCTCGGCGGAGTCTGGCCGAACCCCCCGAGCGCTCGAATGCAATAGTGAAACAACGCCATAGGCTCCGGGCTCGAATCCAAAATCACTCGCAATTTTTATTAGACGCACATGCTCCGCTCCCAAACCCGATCACTCAAGTCTTTCCAAATGTCACTTATTTGTTTGGTTTCCACGGCGCCGTTTTTCGATTGCGTGTTTCTTTTAACGTTCCAGATCCGCGCTTTCTTTGCTTTCTAATAAGCGTCGCTCATTTGCAAAACCATTGAGCTCCAGCAGAAAGCCTGCAGAGGGGGGGCTGCTTCTTTCTAGGTCGCAGGGAATTGCTAATGTTTTCTTTTGATAATTGCCATTACACTTTGCAAAGTACGGATCTTCTGGGTTGGGTAACCTATTTTTGCTCCCGCGTTTGGTAAACAGATGTTGGAGATGTTTCTACTCAACTTTGTTCTCCACTTTATCTTCTCTTTATATAGGAACATGTGTCCGCTTTTGGCATTTTGACAAAACCTTTCAAAGAAACCTGTCACCTTATCGGGCGGCACGGTGGTTAGCACTCGTGATTCCATCCACAGCCTGTGTGGAGTTTGCGGGGTCAGCCCTATGTTCCTCGGTACCTATGTTCCCCCACTTCTATTGATTAAGATTAGGCCCCAGCCCACTATCCTTAAGGTTAGTGGCTCGGGCAGGGTCAGGGTTAAGCTGATTGATATATGTATGACATTTCACTCTCATGACTTGTGATTGGGTGAAGTACCAACTCACCTACGGAAAAAAAACATCGCACCCGGGGAACATAGGACCCAGGGAACATAGGACCCGGGGAACATAGGTATGCACCCGGAGTTTGCATGTTCTCCCGTGTCTGCGCATTCACTCACGTTACAAAACGTTCGGGCTGGTTTTCTCTAAATGAGGTTTTTGCTCCACTCATGCATCGAGGTAGCCATGATGGAAGCGCCTACTGACTTATAGCAGTCTCAGACTTAACGAGATTTTAAAGATTTTTTCAGAGGGATTTTTTTTAATATCTAAATCCAAGCCTGATTCTTTGAACAAAATTTTAGTTTTTACAGATCTTTTTCACTTATGATTAGCTTATAAAAACAAACTAAACAAAATCCCCTCTGAAAAAAAAAATCTTTGTTACACATATGTCAATAAAAAAAAAAAACAGAAATTGAAATCTGGGTTTATCTGGGCCATTTTTATGCACAAAATGCCTCATTGAAAACATAAAATGATATTCATATCATATTCATATCAGTAATGTTCAGCAAGTTCCAAATTGATATCTTTAAAAAAAATCTAATAAAAAAAATCCCTATACACCTTCAGTGTCTCTTGCCTTAAAAAATGTGGTGCAGTTTAACCAATTCATGCTGGGGTACCTGACTTCTTGTTGTTGAAAAGTAAATTTGTTTTCACCACCACAGAGTGAGTTGTAGACACAGCAAAACAGCCAAAAACAGATCTTGTTAAATTGTCTTCACCTAATTATTTATTAAGCGATAGAAAGATCGACTCTAAATGAGTGGTAATTTTTTTTTACCACTCATTCTTTCCACTGCTCAAAGCTGTACACGGGCATGAAATGTGCATATAAACAATTTACTTGAACAATTCGGACATGCAGGAGGGATTGTGAGAGCTAGAAACGAGTTGATTGGATTACATTACACGATTCCATGTTTTGGGTTGATGGGGAAACTCGTGCGAGGCTTCCACAACGGTTACCTCGTCCTGATCGGGTCAAGCACACCTCGTTTTAGCCAAGTCTCAGCAAATGAAATATGTAGATTTGAAACCTGCTGTTGCTGTTCGCAGTCTGAAGCCTTTCACGATGGATTTTTTTTTTGGTGAGATTGACCATTCAGTCCTCGGAGACAATTCCTGGATGTAGCGAGAGGGAGAAACGAAGACAGTCGGTTTGATATAATGCTGGGGTACTGTGTTATTTTGATCTACGTTTGTCGTGGGAAACACTTTCTCATCCGTGCCCTCCGGAGCCGAGTCTGTTCAGCGCATCGCTTGAATTTTTATCGCGCATTGTTCCCAATCATGTCCCTTTATCCCGCTGAAAGGTCTATAAATCCATTGCGGAGTCTATCTGTTCATTGTCCCGTGTGAAAGCGCAGGGGTGAAAGGGGCAGCAGTAATTTCCTGACCCCGCCCGTCCCGCGAGCAGAGAGGATGGCGGGAGAGTAATGGCCGTCCGGCGACTCTGGATCTGGGGGAGAGTGAGGCAGCGCTGGAAAGGTTTGGTTTCACACAAATATTTAGATGATCGTTTATTTTACTGCACTAAAATCATAGTTATTAGAAACAAAAAAATCCGTAGAAAATTATGATTCATAAGACGCAGAAGATCATAAAGGGGAAAAATGCCTTAAAGCAGAACTAAGTAACTTTTTCTCCTAGAGGTCACAAGCGCCACTGCAGGTGTCGTGTCATGTTGCGTTTTTTTCTTAATCATTAATTGTCCGTGTGAGTAAATCCTACGCTGAGAAAAGACAAAGGGATAGTGGGATATTGTGCTACAACCCAATTACACAATTGAGATATATACTTTCCCGCTCAAACTTGGCTGTAAATACTGCTACAGCGGCGCTAGCCCACAGTTAGCTTTGCTCATTAGCCTGTTAGCTTCTTCTGTTCACGATAAACCAAATAACAACGTTTTGCAAGATGTTCATCAAAAGTGATTTTGTAGACAACTGAGAGCAATGAAGGAGATGTTTTACATGAGTGTGTATTGGGGCTGTCTGGTCGGAGGCAGGGAAAGTTGCAAGTGTGGTTTTCTGGCCAGAGACACCAGGGGGAGATGAAAGACCCGCCAATCCTCATATTAACACTTGTATTACCCCCAGAGGGACTACGGAGAGGATTTATTATGGTAAAAAAAAAAAACTTAGTTCTGCTTTAATGTGACTTTATTGATTGCATTTGAAATCACAAATCTGTTCCAAAGGCACATTTTAGACGGGTTTAGAAGCAAAAAATGTTTAAAGGCACTTTACCAGATTTTCTTTTCTTGTAGTGGAATAATTGTAACAAGTTTCATTTAAAATAACTTATATTTGACCAGCATCAGCTTCGTGGCTGTAAGCTAACGCAGCGGCGGAAGGATCTGCGAGACAATAGTCCCTCAAAATGCGGTAATTCATGTGATACAAGGTCAGTTCTATTTCAAAAAATATTCTATCGACAAAGACATTTATATCGTTAGTCTGGCGTTATAAGTGATTTACCTCAGGTGCTCTGTGGAGCGGGTCAGACGGTTTTTAATGCAGGCTAACTGATACCATAGAAATGCTTTAGCCTTGCCCTAGCCTAGCGCCACTAGACTCTTCAAAAAAAATATCTCCAGACATCAACAACGCTCTGGATAACTAGGAAATGAGGCCCTATGTCAAAAATCCTGAAATAGCCTTTTAACTACACAAGAAAAATCACTTCCAATGAAGACATATTTCCCAAACAATTTCAGACGTTGCACTTTTCTTACAGCAACAATCAATGCATTTCTGTTTTGGGTGCAATTCATTGAGCAACTCCATGCGGAACCACAGCAAATGTTTTCTATTACAGTAAATCTAAGGCAGAGCAAAAGTGACAAGTCGAGTGTCCCTAGATGGTTACACCCGGCGCCCAAAGCCTCGAGCCGTCTAAGCTAATAATTACACCGAGCTTGAATGGAAATCACGACTTTGCGAATAAAATACCACTTTCAGTCAGTATTCCGGTGATGTGACGTTCATGAACGGTTCGAACTTATTGTTGGGGGCCGCGATCTCTGGACTTTGGGAACGGCTGGTCAAAAATCGTAGATGCAGCGGTCCTTCTTGTTTTGTGAGGAACATCAATACTGTTGATTAGGGACGGGAATCTGCTTGAGAAATCCATCGGAACCATATATTTCCTTCATTGATGATGCCTCCTATTGATATTTGGAATCGGCTCGATAGGGGAAATTACCGTTGGCACTGGCAAACTTATCAATTCCCATCCCTGCTGTTGATGTCGATTGGTCAGTTGAGCTTGATTTTCTATACACTACCATCCTCTGTAGCTTTTAATGAACTTTGAAGTGCATAAATCACAACCGGACCCCGTTCTGATTTGTTTTGATGCTTTGAGCCAAAATGGAAGGCTTGTTTTTGGCATGTCCAATGTAGTCCTTATATGTGTCTACAAAGAAGACATCTCTGAAGCATATCATTTGTGAACTTCAGCTTCTTCCCGTCACTTACCGCTCTCCTCTTCTGCCTGAGCTCGTGCAGTGCCAGCCCATCTCTTGTGTTGTTATTTTTAACCGCGCATTTCGCCTCTTCGTCGCCGTCACCTGTCACTCTCAGCGCGCCCGCGGAAGTGTAGCGCCTCGGCTCTAGACTCTTTTTTTCCCTATCTTTATTACATTTGCTGAGCGGCTCCTCCCTGCCTCGCTGCGTCTTTGCTAATGCACTTGCAGCCATCCAATCTAAATGTGGTCATCACTGAAGGGCTTCCAGGTCGTTTTCCACCGCCAAAGGTTCGAGCCAGATGCCTTCACCTGTTGGAGTGTTTATGCGGCGCCACGTTGCGACGCATCGGAGGCTATTGATGTCTAATTTTACTGTGAGCGAACAGATTGCACAATGCCCGAAGACAGACTTTAATTTGCAGATTTAAGGGGCGACGTTCCACAGTTTTCCATATGGCGGGCTGCGTTTGTGCAAACTTTCACACCTTTAATCCGTCGAACTCCAGCGTCAGCAACGTGAATGTGCAAAACTGGAGAGAAGCATCCAGCTGGAAATGGACGTCTTTCACCTGTCGTCCTCAAGAAGGAACTCGCTCCAATACGCAGGGTATTTCGAAGGTAGAATGTCTGGGGTCGTGATATATACAAGTTGTACCAGAAAATAAAGATCAGTAGGTCGTCCCGCAGCACGTTAGGGGCCCCGGCATCTGTACTTTGCATTGTTTATGATTTGTTGAGCGCAATTCATACACAAGGCAATTCAAAGTGCTTCACAGTTGTATAAAATTACAAGAAAACAGATCAAATCAATAAAACATCGACATAAAAATGGATCAATGACAGTAAAAGGCAAGAGTGCAGATAAAATACTTTTAATTTTTTATATGCCCTCCTGGAACCGCCACCTTAACGTGGTGGAGGGTTTGAGCGCCCGAATGATCCTGGAGCTCTGTTGTCGGGGACTTCGTGCCCCTGGTAGGGTCTCCCAGGGCAAACAGGTCCTAGGTGACGGGTCAGACAAAGAGCGGTTCAGAAGCCCCATATGAGAGACCAACAGGCCCGGTTAGAACCATGAGGCCGTCCTTCTGTGGACCCACCACCTGCAGGGGGCGCCATAGGGGCTGGTGCAATGTGATTTGGGGAAGCTCCATGACCCGGCAACGGACAAGTGGCAGAAAATGGATGGATGGATGGAGTTTTCATATGCTCGGGTAAAAAGAGCTGTTGTCAGAGTTGAGGCCTGTCTCACATCCTCATGAAGACTGTTCCAGATTTTAGCTTTAGCCTCAGCGTGTTTATTATTGACTCTGGGAACCACCAGGAGACCCCTCCCTGAAGTTCTCAGGGCCCGAGATGGTTCATATGGCTCTAACATGTCAGAGATGGACTTTGGTGCTAAACCATGAAAAGACTTGTACACGAGCAGAGCTGTTTCGTCACATTCTGACAAAATCGGTGTAGTGCCTTCAAGGTAGTCGCAGGAAATCGGAGCAATCGTGTGAAACCGACGCAAAGAGAACCAGCAAAACTCCACAGAAAGGTAAGGCAAAGTTTATTTGTTCAACATTTGTGGATTTTCTCTTCGGAGATTCCTTTCAAAACCATCACCGCATTGTTTTTGACCTAATCAAATCCCATCCTCTGAACCCAGCCTCATATGAGTTGGTACAAGCCCCTCTCAGTCCAGCGCTGGACGTCTCAGCCTCGTGTCCTGCCACTCCGCCGAAAGGTCAACGCTTCCTTTGGCATAAACACGGACCTGTTCTGCATAATCTACGAGGGGGGGCTACAGGCAGGGTCAGGCGAGCAAGTTAAGATTCTCTTTTTCCCCTATTTGTGCAGTTTGCTCGATATTTTAGCAAGTGTGTCTCAAGTTGGCTTAATTTGTGTTAGTATGTGTGTGTGTGTTGTCACCATAGAGCATAAGTTGACTTTGTGATGGGCGGATTTTCTTCCTCATCAAAAGTCCAGGATCCAAACCTCCAAAGTAAACAAACAGCAAGTCGATATGTGAGATAAAGGTATGTGAGACCTACACATCTCTTCTTCTCGCACCTGCAGCACAGCACAGGGTTGCTACAGGAAACAAAAATGGGACACACGAGGAGGTATCCGGGGCAAGACTCACAGCAAAGCCACTGGAATCTTCTATCTCTACTAGAGTGAACTGGGTTTTATTTGTCTGCTAAGCTCTTCTGTTGTGAGTCCTGGCTCAACTGTAAGGCGGAGTTTCACAGGTGACCCTCAGGCGAAGAACGGCGTCAGAGCCAGGGGAGAAGGAGGAGGAGGACGAAGAGGAAGATGAGAAGGAGTGAGAGGAGCAAAGGGAGCAGCGCTTGAGGAAGAGGAAGGAGGAGCTGAGCAGTGCGGGACACCACGCTCTGAAACCGGGACAAACCCGGGAGGCGCCGCAGCCAGCCAGGTTTCCTCGACCTCCAAAAACACGCCGGTCAGGTCGACCCACAATGGTAGCGCACTCAGTCGCAGCGGCTCAGGACTAACACCTGAACACTATTCCGTTGTGCGCTTGTACAATGGCAAATGAAGCCCTTACTAAAGCGTGCTAATATAGGAGGCATACTTGAACTGAATCCTCTGATGAGGTTAACCTCGCAGCTCCGTAGGACATTTCATTACCCAAATAAAAGATAATTGTAATTGATAAACGTTTCACTGTGATTGAACTGAATGGATGGCCTTAATTCTCAAGTTGATCAATCGCGCTGAATTACACACACACTCCCTTTTGCAGCTGTGACTAATGAGAAATAGCGCCAACAATAATTAATAGCAGTAACAAGCGGCGATTCAGATGGAAATATGTCGTTTACAGCCGTGAAGAGGCATTCAGAGCCGACGCTGCTGAATGCAAACTCAAGAAATGGAAATTACAAGGGCAGAGCCAGCGCGCGGCGACATTACTAAAAGGTTATGGCCAGATTATGTCTAATCAAATTAACATTTCGCTCTCAATGAAAATAAATGGATAATAGCTTCAGAAATTGATCGAGCTCGGCGCCCGCGCTTTGGATGGAGGAGAAAAATCCCCTTTGAGAGCGGCAAGGACGGGGCCGGCCGGTGGAATTCACGCGAACGGCAGCGAAAGAATTCGATTTCAGGGCCGCGGTTTTTGTCCCGCCTCGCAAATGCCACGGTCAATCTGGAGGCTCGAGAAAAAAACGTAATTAGAATTTCGGCGATAAAGCCGTTTGTTTTGAGCCCCGAACCCGGGCTGCAAAGTGGTTTAATCGTCGAAAAACATACCTGGAGCTTTTGTCTTGTAACGTTCATGTTTCAGTCATTCTGCAGGTTGAGAATTATAAGAGGGCTTTTACACCCTCAATAATCCCTCTCCCTGAAGTACTTTTGTAAAACCCATGTGCCCTCGTTTCAGCATGAGGCACAAGAACAATATCGACTCATTATTTGTGTGTAAAAAGCAGAGTATGGCTCGAGATGATATATTTAGAGATCAGGTTTTCATGCCTGTTGGTCCAGGGACGGCATTAAAGGCAGTGAACGGTTTCACCTCAAATAGATGAGCAGGTGCATATTGTCATTGTATCTGTGGGCAAGACACTTCACCTATTGGTATGTGCTGCTTCAGAAATATTACATGTCATTTCGAATCGACGTGTCACTCAGAGCATGACGAGGCCAAATGGAGGATCAAGAGAGAAAAGTGTCTTCATTTGAGTTTAGGATTGCATTAAAAAGAAAAACCACTGAATCACAATCAGGCGATTTCTCCAAATTGGCTGATCGTCAGCAGAGCTCAGATCACCTTTTATTTTTCATCATAAAAATCATCATATCGCCCAGCACTAATATCAACAAATGTATGTAGTCAATGAACTGTGGTCCACTGTGGCTCTGAGTGAATAAAGTGCAATTGTAAATCCATGATATCGTTACAAAAACATAACTGGAGCATGAATTGAAATGGCGGCCTCAGATTTAATCTTCCGTCACTGTACTCCAATCTCCTTCGGGAGAAACCGAAAAGGCTTGGCCAGCCCAAGGAGACGGCACCTCAGCCATCAAAAGAACAATGGGCAGGTAATTAGCAGTGATTATCCATGAATAGGACAGATACTGGGTAGGGATTATCTATGAATAGGACAGAGACTGGGTAGGGATTATCTATGAATAGGACAGGACTAACCGATACTGAGGTGAGCAGATCGTTAGAGGCGCTCTACTTCAAAGGTGTTTACCCACGGGTGAGATTAGCTGTGATTAGAGGGGAGGAGCCGGGCCTACCCTAACTCCTCCCCAGTGGTCTATATATTCAGCTGCGTGCAGAGTGGGACCTTTGTCGCTGATGAAGCCTTTTGGATGAGAGGCGAAACGTTCGGAGACTTCAACTACTGAGTACAGAAGATGAATCAAGTACCTTTTGTGAATATACACATTCTCTCTCTTGCAAACAAGATAAACAGAGTTGAGATATTTAGTATTTAGGCGGAGACTGCAGTGAAGACAACAGGGCGACACAGATATCTCTGTGGTTTTAGCATCAGCCATTAATCAATGTTTAGTGTCGCCACGAGCTGCGAGGGGAAACGTCTGTCGTAGATCTACAGAGGGGACTGTTGACACACAGTAGCTGAGTCAAAACCTGTGTCCAACAGACGTTCACTTGCCTTCTCTATACATCACATCTAAAAAACTCATCCAAGGCCAGAGCGCTGCTGCTCACGTGCATTAGAGATAACAGGCACGTGAGTTGCTGTCAGGAGCAGTAAATAGTGCAGCCTATTGAGAATATTGTAGACTGGGGAGAGAAAAACAGTTAGACCTACATCTGATGAGCAATTGATCATCTCTATTTGATATTTCCTTGATGTGCTCTACATAAGTAAATGCAGTATCAAACATGGGTTTAAATGACTTGAATTGCGAATGTTTTCACTGATTTAGATGTATTTCCCAATCGGCCCAAGATTACTTTGCTTGTTCGATGACAATGGCCATTTTTTTTACCCCATTGCCAAAGAAATAAAGACGAGATGTAATGAAACGAGGCAGAAGCATCTCAGAACACATGAAATAATCTATGGAAAATGCCCAACTATATCGCTGGGTGGCGCTGTCGGTAGAGAGGATCGTCTTATTAATGGAAGGCCGGGGGTTCATATCCCAGCTCCAGAAGGTGTCCACTGCTGTTGTGTCTTTGGGCAAGACACTTCACCCACCTTGCCTCCAGTGTCTGCGTACACTTGTGTATGAATGACAGCCTGAACAGATGACTGGTTCCCTGCTGTAAAGCGCTTTGGGCCTAATGAAGGTAAGTTGAGACCATTTAACTAGTCAAAACATCCATTTTCTCCCACTTGTCCGTTGCCGGGTCGTCACATTGCACCAGCTCCTATGGCGCCCCCTGCAGGTGGTGGGTCCACAGAAGGACGGCCTCATGGTTCTAACCGGGCCTGTTGGTCAGAAGCCCCTTATGAGAATAAGGGGCTTCTGAACCGCTCTTTGTTTGACCCGTCAACTAGGACCTGTTTGCCCTGGGCGACCTTACCAGGGGCACGAACCCCCGACAACAGAGCTCCCAGGATCATTCGGGCGCTCAAACCCCTCCACACGTTAAGGTGGTGGCTCCAGGAGGGGACTAGTCAAAACAACTCATTCAAATGATTATGCTCAAATAATCATTGGAATTTGTCAGAGAGCCAGTTATGCTTTGAAAACATTTCTGTGACCATGCATCTTGGGTGGATTTACTTTTCTTTGTACGATTCTTAAGTGTTCTTGAGCTTCCTCTTGACCTCGCACTGTATTCACCTAAATGTCTCCGGATTGTGTTCAGAACAAAAAGGAAAATGCATCAAGCGCATATGTGAGAAAAGTCTTTGAAGAGCCACTTGGGAAGGGTTACTCGTTGGGAGAACTCCGCTCTAAAGCATTGAATTGGTGCTTGAGCATTGCTATACACTCTATCAGTCTGTTTCCTCAAATCACCCCACGCCACTGTCCCCCCCCTCAGTCTGGGACGTATTTTTAATCCCGTCTCCGTCGCGCCCCGCTTATTGTCTAGGTGCGCTTCCCCTCGCGGAGCTGACAGCCGCTGACCCGGCCCCAATTTCTCTACCTCGACTCCTCCGCCGAAACCGGGCACCGAGAAGAGGAGGGGAGAGGGAAGAAGCAAATGCGAATCAAAAGAGCCGCGGCCACGTATACTAATGATCCCCGGGACGGGCGCGAGAGACGACCCGTCCCTATGTAGGTCAGAAAAAGAATAGGTTCCTGCTCGGGAAGTGACAGGACGTGTCCTCCTTTCCGGGACATATCTATCCCCCTCTATCTCTATCTTTTTTTGTGTGTGGGGAATTTCCAAAGCGGCGTGTTCGTTCTCCTCGCAAAAAAAAAGTGGAGAAATCGTGCAATCAGTGCGAGTAATTGCGCTTGTTTCAGAACGCTTAAGCCTGTTGAAGGGTTTTCTGGAACGCTGCGGGGAAAGATGAAGCCAACGTGTCGGTAAATTGTCCACTTACGGGGCTTTTTTTACGTTGAAGCGATAATGCAAGACGCATGGGCCTATGTTACAGTCGAGTAGATGGACATGTGTTAGTTATAGTGCCGTGGTTTTGACCAGGAAGAGTGGATTTCATCTTTCTGCCTCCTCTCGCCACTCACTTTTGTTTCTCAAGCAATCCCTCACAAAGCCACTCATTTAAATGCTCTCCTTTCAGCTACAATCCTCCTACACTCTTTCTCGACCTCTCCATCTCCTCCTCTTCGCCGTAACCAGTGTCTCGGCCGAACAAATGAATCGTACTGTCCCATGGGTCCTGTTCCCCCATCAACCTCGAGTGGTCGCTCTCAACTGGTGTAGCTCCAGGACCCGTCTTCAGCCCATCGAGACGAGCCGTGACCCAAATAAAAATAAATATATTTCAATACAAAATGATGACCAGCATATATTTGCAAGAATGGATTTGGATGAGGACTTAACCTATTTAAATCTCGTCGTTGGCGGCCTTTTGTCGGCATCTCCATGGAGACGAGCTGGAGATGTCGGGCGGGATAAATAACCCCTTATTTATCGGGTTATATGGTTTGGTGGTCACAAAATAAAGTTGGAAAACAATGTGTTTAGTACCTTTATGATCAAATACCGGTATTTCTGCACAGGGTTTTGTTGATTCAAGTAGAGGTATCCTCAACCCAAAGAGGTCCGTAATTAAGTACATTTACTTCAGTCCTGTGCTTAAGTAAAAGATCTGCACTTTTGTAAAGACCTCATTACATTGACTTCACTACATTTTAAAGATAACTATAACACTACTCCACTACATTTCTATAAAGGCTGCAAAGTAGTGGATTTGGCCTTAAAATGCACCCTCCAGAACAGTAGGTGGTGCTGGTCAGATGTTCTGTCAATGCCACCGACTCACTACAAGGAAGAAGCTTTGTCCCCGTCGTGTTTCCGTACGGATAGTGAATTCAGCAGCAAGTTACGACTCATAACACTTACTTGTATGGATCATAAGTATTTTCTCCTGTTTTCACGAGGCCATTTGAACTGAAGTATCTGAACTTTTACTCAAGCAGTGAAATCAAGTTCTCCTCGATTAGTTGCACACTTTTGAGTGGCTTGAGCAAACGTATGAGCTTCTCGTGTAAAGTGCAGTTGTTTATGGGGGACGTCCCGGAGTGATGAAGTGGCGAGTGTGGGCGTGAATACTCAGCAGTGGTATAGTGTTGGAGAAAGATCAACGCATTAACGCCACTCGATAAGCTCGCTCCGTGGTGGTCCGCTGTTCAACATTCATTCTTCATGTCTGAGCGTGCACTAGACCCGCCTCTCTGAAGTCACTTTCTTGTGACAGTTGCTTCACTCCGTCACAGACGATGACAAATCACCCCGTTATGCTCTTGTGGACAATTTTAATTTAACAACCTCAAGAGCTTTAAGGCTGAAAGTACACAGTAAATCAAGTCCACGATGAGACCCATGTCCTTAAGTAGCTCTGTCAGGCTGTCCTTCAGTCCATTCAAGCTTTTACTATTCGATAGAGTGTGAATAAAAAATAAGTCTGAAAAGTTTAAACCTCGTCCATATAGCGGTTTTGTTGTTCGGTCTTGGGACAAAACGCTTCTACCACTGAAATAGACAGTTGTGACAGGAAATGCATCCGGCACAAACCTATCAAATGGGTTTTTCAGTCAGTGCCCAATTCCAAGTTGTGTCTGTTTTGCTCATTGGGTTTTTGGTTAGTTACATAACACAATAAAGTCATAAAAATAAGATAAAGATAAAATATAAATTAAGATGAGCTGAACAAGTTGGAAGACTGCGTTGCCAACCATCCACCGTGGAAAAAGAATAATCATTTTCACCAAGAAATTACATAAATCTTTCCTCAATCTTGATTAAATCTAAAGTTTGAGTAGATCCTATAAAACCTCTTATTGCCAATGGAACAAGTACATTTGTTTCTTCTTCATTCAGATTATTTTGTATCTAGAAGTAAAAGTTAATTTGTCTGATTTCAAGTGGGATTTCTGCTTCTATTGGCATTTGCATTTTTATCTCATCTTGGATTAGTTCAAACCGACTCAAATTCAACATAAAGAACCTTTATTCAAGCAGCTTTAAGTGATTTTTCCAGTGTACCAGGCTGTCAGAAAGCTGAACTCTCCCCTTCCCTCTGTAAGCTTTCTATGTGCTTTACATTTATGACCGGACATCGCAGGTGAATGAAAAAACATTTAAACTAAAGATATCAATATGAAGCTTTTCCTGTGAATTACTGATATAAATATAAGGGGAAGTTGTCTTTCATTTGATGTTTTCATATGAATTAAATTGGTATAAAATTGCCTATATATCTGAGGCAACTAAACCTGACTAATGTATAAAGTCAGGTTTAAATGCGTGGATTTTTTTGTTGATGTTTTTCCACCAATTTCTTTTTTTTTTAGCTAGTTTTTTAATTAGCTATCTTTCATTGACAAAAATCTGTGAAAAACAAATGCGCCTTGGTTTTGATCTTCAGGACTCAATGAATCATCTTACATGATAAATAGAGATTAGATATTGGGGAAAAAAAGTATAGTAAATTACTGGAAAATTTGGTGGCAGTAATTAGGTGTTTCTTTAAGAGGAAATGTTGTAGCCATTGATTTGACCATATCCCATAATCAGTGCAATAACTAAACACCTTTTTGTGAAGATTACGCAATTCCCTCATTAGGAGGTTCAAGTTTATACTGGCATTAAACCTGGAAACAGAAAAGAAGATGTTTGCCTGCAGAGTTTCCTCTTATCAGAGTTGACAATAGAGCTAAACGAACTCATTTTTGTAACGCGTAACAATGATTTTGGCGCCTAATGACGCGGGGAACTCCCCTCTCCATCAGCGCTGATTACTGCGGAGAGCGCGGTCGTACCGAACATAATTAGTTTTAGTCAAGTGAGTCCAATAAAGAGTGTTCGGTGAAAAGGTATTGAGTGATGCTTCTTTAAATATTGAACAGGTCACTGCTGTTTAAGGAACGGGCCGCTAAATGCCGCGTGTGCTAATGGCGGCGTCCGCCACGCTGTACTGACCCGGCGCTTGATGCGGCGCTGTAACGGCTAATCGGCGGCGCTCACGACATTCGAAGAGCCTGGAGTTTAAAATGAAGGCGGTAAACGTGAGAACAAGTACATGTCTCCATTGTGAGATCAATAAAGGCTAGCTTCAGTATATTTGTCAGCTACACACTTCTCAGAAGATGGTGAAAGACTGTTGTGGAGCGGCGGGAGCTGCACAGAAAGAAGAGGACGGAGGAGCTGACCAGTGCAGGACACCACGCTCCGAAACAGGGACAAACCCAGGAGACCTTTTCAGAGGACCACTGAAGGCAGTCTTCTGTGCGAAACGCTGTTTGAAATAATACCAGCGCCTTTAGTTTTTGTATTCATTGAAAAACAATCAGAGCTACATATTCCTTGTTTCTTAGTTCAACATATTTCATCCATTATCGCACTTTAAACTTCTTTTGTAAATCTGAATCCCCGTGGGAACAATGGGATCGTGTCCTGAAAGTTAAAAAGCAGCAATCTGGTAATTATGAAATGACGGCAGCGTGAGCGCGTGCCGTACCTCGACGTGGCGTTATGTCGTCCTAATAATGACGACGGCACTTTAATTTGAATAATGTTATTGGTCAATTAAAGCCCCGCACCTGTTCTTTCTGCCGATAAACCTGAACACATCTGGGCTTTATTACCGCACGGAACGAGGCGCTGCTGCTTCAGAGCCGTTCCTTTCAGATGTTTCAGAGGCTTTGGCGAGAATTGCACGTGTCTTTTGCCTTCATTTCAAAGTCTGGATCAAATGTCTGATGCCGGCTGACAATTGTGAAAAGAGGCGGGTCTTTCACTTTCTACTAGATGGACGACTGAACGGACACGAGAAGCAGCACAACAGCATTTAACATTTGCCATGGCGAGTTATCACGCAAAATCGACTTTTAAAAACTTTCAACCATGGTAATACGCTGTTCCCTCATCAAAAAACATGCCCACACTAGGGGGCGCTGTGACTCGCCTTTGTTACTGAACATCCAAGCTTAATCTGCTGTATTTTCCATCCATCCATTTTCTCCCACTTGTCCGTTGCCGGGTCGTGGGGGCAGCTGTTGGAGTTGCCCAAACCACATAGCACCAGCCCCTATGGCTCCTCCTGCAGGTGGTGGGTCCACGGAAGGACGGCCTCATGGTTCCAAACGGGCCTGTTGGTCTCTCATAAGGGGCCCATTCACTCTCTCATTCATACACCAGTGTACGCAGACACTGGGGAACAAACAAAGAAGGTTTGTATTTTCATTCACTCAAAAACACTAGATCAAAGAGATCATTTGGAATTTTTTTATGGATTTTGTTTTGGTGTGGTGGGTCAAATTAGGCATCCATCCATCTGTCCGTTGCCGGGTCGTGGGGGCGGCTGTTGGGGCTGCTCCGGCCCCTATGGCGCCCCCTGCAGGTGGTGGGTCCACAGAAGGACGGCCTCATGGTTCTAAGTCAGCGGCCATTGGGTAAAATACAGTAGTTTCCCGGCCCATACGGAAGTCTTGACTGCTATGTTTTCGAGATGGGGATGACGATTTCCAAAGTGTCTTATCTAGGAAGACGGGGCAAGAGAAGAAGAAGATCTTTATTTATATAGCGCCTTTCACAGACATGGTCACAAAGCGCTTTACATGAGAGCGTTTTACATTCACTCCATACTCAGTGATGGTAAACTACGTTAGTAGCTCCAGTTTCCCCTGGGGGAGACTGACAGAAGCGCTGTCGCGACCGCACACATCGCGCCTACGGTCCCTCTGACCACCACCATACATTCACACACACAACATTCATCCAGGCCTATTGTACATGTTTTTGGTGGTAGGGGAAACCGGAGTACCCGGAGGAAACCTACGCAGACACGGGGAGAACATGCAAACTCCACACAGAAAGGCCCCGTCCAGGTGGGAATCGAACCCGGGACCTTCTAGCTGTGAAGCGAGAGCACTAGCCGCTGCGCTACCGTGCCGCGGAAACTTTGGATTTGACGTTTTAGATCAAAGTCGCCTCTTCCAACAAACCAAATGAAGAAGATCTGCTTGAAATTATAGTAAATATAACACAGTGTTCACGATATCAGTTGGGCTTCTTCAAATGAACGAAACGATCTACAAAAGGTCGACCCATACATCCCGTCACCGGTTTGGAGAGCGAAAAAAAAAAACGAACTTGCCTCACGAGCGCTGCACAAACTAATCAGAACAAAAGCCCGACGACGGCGCAGCAGATAAACATTCTCGGTCCAGTGCTCCCGTTCGCTACCTTCTGATTACCATGGACGCGCGGCGCAATCACAAACCCCGCTCGCTATCCATTTACGTAACCCCGGCCGCGTTAGCGACGGACGCTAATTTACCGCCAAGCCCCCTCTGTCCTGATCTATTCCCCCCGCTGGATATGACTCGCGCGGCGGCTTTGTTCGTTTCCATGCCGACCCCGGCGTGCGCGGAGAGCAGCTACAGTAATTAGCGCCGTTGTTTGACTCCTGTGTTGTTTTTCCCTCCGCGTTTAAAGTATTAGCACGCCGCCACTCAAACGTTACCGAGAACAACCTATATTTAACTCGTAATGGGTAAACAGTAAGATCGCAAGTATCTGATTCTGAGAGATGATTACGAGTTAGCACAATTGCGAGAACGGTTAATCCACCATCTGGCTTCGGAGCGGAGCGGTAATTTGAGTGTTTGTTGCAGTGAAGGAGTTGCTTTTTATCAAGTAAATACAACTTTGAACATTAAAGAAGCAAGTGGAGTCGATAAAAGATAATGTCTCCATCTTGGCTTGTATTGTGGAAAGATAGAGAAAGAAGGAACATAGATAATGCACTGCCCGACCCAAAAAAGAAGTCAGAGCTTGATTAGGCAAGGCAGGTTTATTTGTAGAGCACAATTCATACACAAGGCAATTCACAGTTGCATAAAATTACAAGAAAACAGATCAAATCAATCATTAAAACATCAACATAAAAATTAATCAATGACAGTAAAAGGCAAGAGTGCAGATAAAATACTTTCAGTTTTCATCTGCTCGGGTAAAAAGAGCTGTTTTCAGCCTGGATTTGAACATTGTCAGAGTTGAGGCCTGTCTCACATCCTCATGAAGACTGTTCCAGATTTTAGCTGCATGAAACTGAAACGCAGCCTCACCGTGTTTAGTCCTGACTCTGGGAACCACCAGGAGACCCCTCCCTGAAGTTCTCAGGGCCCGAGCTGGCTTCTCTCGATGTGGAGGAGCACTACATGCTACTGTGGGACTGGTATTCGAGATGTTGTCCTTACGCTCCTGAATGCACAGCCCTCAGCCAAAGTTAATGAGAATGGGACATGGAAAGGGCTTGAGAACTATGATCTTTTCTATAAGCATCTTTCAAACGTCGTGATTTTGTGCGGCTCTAATCTTTCCATCTCAAGTCTCCCATTTGCATTCAAGACGTCTCTCTCTGATTGGCACATCGTCGACCATAGCATAGCATTATACCTTACATTACTGTATATCCATACTGTAGTGAGTGGCTGCCAGGACATCTCTCCAACATTGTCAGATCAAACCAGCTGAAGTAGGACATGGGCCGCAGTTTTGATCCAAGTAAAGAATATGCCGCGTGTGCGATTTGGCAGAGACAGTGAGTGGGATGTTGCCGGAGAAGCCAGAACAAAGCAGCGCAATGTTTGTGTAGTGCAAATGTGGAGTTTCTGTTCGAGAGGAGTGAAAAAAATATGTATAAATGCAGACCAGAATGACTGCGGTACTTTCTTGTAAAAATACAGTAGAACAGAATGAGGCGGCATCAGAGCTACTGTATATGGCACCATTTAATATTGTTATTTTAGACCCCCGAATCTACGCAATGTTTTATTTTTTAATCTTATTTGATTATTTATTACTTTTTAAACTATTATTCTTTAGTTTGAGTTGACTTCGGCCCACAACAAGATCCTAATCTTTTGTTCCAGGGGTTATGCATGATGTTTAACGCCAATATATTATACAAAAGCCTGCATTTTTCATTGCTTAAGATTAGAAAACATTCCTTTCAGAGAACTGTTAATATTCAAAGGCAAATTGGACAATGTATTTAAGTAAGTGCTTTATTTGTCATTCGTTCAGGTGTTGGGTTTGTCCTGAGCCGCTGCGACTGAGCGCAGCCATCGTGGGCCAACCTGACCAGCATGTTTTTGGAGGTGGGGAAACCGGAGCACCTAGAGGAAACTTGGCTGGCTGCCTTCAGTGCTCCTCTGAAACGATGCACCGCCCCCTGGGTTTCTCCCTGTTTCAGAGCGTGGTGTCCTGCACTGGTCAGCTCCTCCTCCTTCCCTCTTGCTAGCTCCTTCTCCTCCCTAACAGTCTTTCACCATCTTCTGGGAAGCAGACTAATATAATCCATCTTGTTCTCCAGTAAGCGTATATTAGCCAGAACAATAGTAGGAATAGAAGACGTGTGGCTTAGCTGCGAGTCTTGCCCGGATACCTCCTCATTAGCCTCTGTTTTAGTTTCCTGTAGCGCCTCTAGTGACGCCTCCACTGTGCTGCAGGTGTGGGGCGCTCTTGGTGCCTCTTCAGTGTTTTCAAGAAGAAATGTGTAGGTCTCAAATGTCTTTAGCTCATGCGCTAGCTGTTTGTTGTCCTTCACGGCTGGTACGAACTCTCTGCAGTAAAAAAAATCCACTGAACCTCACAGAAGTATAGAAGTATCCAGTAAAACAAAAGACACTGCTGTACCAAGAGAGAGGGAGGTTGTGGCGTTCGTACAATTTCAGCCCAAACTGCCGTCTAATGGCTATTTCAATCATCGTGTTTGTATTTTTGACAACATTTTGCAGTAACAAATGTTGAACAATGTAGGTATTTCCCAAGAAGTGTAGATTTAATGCCAGATTTAGCCCAATATAATGCCTTTTAAAGACATTTAAGGCCTAAGGTTAACTGTTAGAGTTAGGGTTAGAAATTATGCATATCCAAATATCAAAGCGTATTGACAGGGGAGCTTACAGCCTGTATGCCAGTGTGACGCCTCATTTGAGTGAAACACAACGTACATGACATTTTCCGTTCCTCACCCTAACACTAACCCCTGACCCTAAACCTAAACCTAACCCTCTGATCGGGGGGACGGCAAGTACCAGGTTAATATAATGACTTTTACTTATTTCATACATGAGGTGAGCACGTATGAAATACATGCTCACTACACATGCGAGGTCTCCTGCACAAGGAGAGACCTCGCTCTCTCCTTGTGCAGCTGAGTTTTTTGCCTTTCTCTGCGAACTGCATTTGTGGTTTCTGTTCCACATTGTTTTTCTGGATACCTTTGTACGTCTTTGCCGTGTTGTTGTGGAGGTTTGGTGGATTTGTTTACTTTGAGGGTCTAAAATGGTCCTGAAGCGTTTTAAAGGTAAACACAATGCTAGCTTATCCGCTAAACCCATTTGAGACCTACACATTTCTTCTTCTGAGACACTGAAGAGGCACCAAGAGCCCCCACAGCTGCAGCTCAGAGGAGGCGTCACAAGAGGAGCTACAGGAAACAAAAAAGGACAAACAAGAGATGGTGAAAGACTGTTGTGAAGCGGAGAGAGGAAGAGGAAGGAGGAGGTGGAGCTGACCAGTGCAGGACACCACGCTCTGCAACAGGGACCAACCCAGGAGGCGGATCAGAGGAGACAGAGGGCAGTCAGCCAGGTTTCTTCCGAGTGCTACAGTTTCCCCGACCTCCGAGGTCATGCGGGTCAGGTCGACACACAGTGGCAGCGCGGCTCAGCCGCAGCGACTCAGGACTAACACCTGAAAACTATTTCGTTGTACACTTGTACAATGACAATAAAGCACGTACTTACTTATGTATGAAATTGAATTTGAAAATGCACCGTTAACATTTGAAGAGATCCAGTAACTCAGTCCCTCTCCTGGTTAAATGCCATAAGCCGTGTTGTTTTTATCAGCCAGAATGCATTTCAGGTGAAGTGTGCCAAGCAGTAAGTACTTAAGAGAGAAAGGAAGAGACGGAAAAGAAAAAAATGCTCAACAGCTTTCCATTAGCCGCAAAGCGTCTGCCAATTAATAGGTTCCCAAATCCAACAAGAGAAACGGTTTGTAACACTCGGACTCCTCAGCCAAATGACAGCTGAAAAAAAGACGCTCTGCCATTAACTGCGAGAGGCGAGAGGAAACACGCCAAGCTCGTGAGCGCCTTTGAGAACTGCTCTTCCCACTATCAAAAGGTGTCTGGACTCTGGAGACTGATCAAGAGCGAGACGGAGAGAGAAAAGAGAAATCTCACTGGCCGCCGCGAATCGACAACAAAATCAAACGGGTTCAGAGAAGGAGACGGGCGGCAGAAGGACTTCACAGAGCGAGGAGTCAACGAGAGGAGCGCGGCGCGGACTAAAGATTTAAGCGCGGGGGCCGGGCAGGTCGTGGCGTGGGCGCGCTAACATTTATGAAGCCATCAAAATCGGGTTAAGAAGCTCAGGCCAGGAGCAGAGCATAAATAAGGAGCCGGCGGAGTAAGAAGGAGAGAGATGAGAGGGAGGTAGAGTTGAAGTGTTCGCCTGTAGCTAGCGTTTTATAATATTGTATTACCCTTTCCTACTCTATTATTAGATTGACGACTTGTATCTTTCATTCTCTTTTTCACCGAGACATGTCTTTGGACTGAAGGAGGTCGAGGAGAGTACTACATGGAGAACATTTGATGAACTTTTGTAAGTAGAACGTCAACCTGTCCAGGGACTGCAGGTGGAAATGAGCATTTTTGCTATAACCTGGCACATCTCTTCTTTTTTAGACTAATGTTTGTGCATTGTCCCTGATCAAATAAATAAAGTAAAAAAAAAAAAAATCAACAAAAAAACGTGCACATTCCTCTCAAGGAGATCAGCAAAACTCAAGCTCCTCACTGAGAGTCAGGAGAACACCTCTGTGGCCCGGTGTTATTTCAGCTTGAGAGTTTTGGTTTTTTTCGATTTCAGAAGACTGGTGGTTTAGCCTCGATACGTACACTGTCCCCTTCGTTGCATATTTTAAATGTTTTCCTTGACTGCACAACCCATTTAGCCTCCATCTGGTATTGCACCAACAAGTCTCACTAACACGCCCCCCCCCCCGTTATGACAAGTGTTAAACGCCACTTCTTGACAACGCTAGCTAACACTTGCCAAGAGTGCAGCGACACGGGCCTCTGGGCTGTGACGGACAGAAGGATCGTCAGGACTCAAGCCTCAGTGTGGGCAGGTGGACTCATGTCTGTCGGACTTGAGAAACAGGGCGCAAAACATTCTTGGATTAGAGGTGAGAGAAACTATGAACTTTACTATACAGGGGGCTTTCAATTGCAGCATCCATCCATCCATCCATCCATCTTCTTCCACTTGTCCGTTGCCGGGTCGTGGGGGCAGCTGATGGAGCTGCACCAGCCCCTATGGCTCCTCCTGCAGGTGGTGGGTCCACAGAAGGACAGCCTCATGGTTCCAAACGGGCCTGTTGGTCTCTCATAAGGGGCTTCACCCATTCACACTCTCATTCACACACCAGTGTACTCAGACACTGGAGGCAAGGAGGGTGAAGTGTCTTGCCCAAGGACACAACGACAATGTGCACCTTCAGGAGGCGGGATTCGAACCCCCGACCTTCCGATCATGAGACGACACAGTTTTTATAATGGTTTTTAATAATTCAATAATAATACTTTTTTTCTTTTGGTCGACTAATTGCTACATGTGCCATACTCTTGGTCGACCAGCCATTTCCTTGGTTGATTACAGCCCTACAAAAGAGTCTCCTATACCCGAGTGCATCTGTGGTTCGCTGTGAGCCGAGGTCCTTGGAGAAAAACCTCTGGCTGGTCAGGGTCCTTTGCCAAAATAACACAGAGCGAAATCACAGCACTGAAATTCTATCATACACCCTTTCGTTTTGAACGCCTTGTATTGTTATCCTGTTTCAATCTTCCCACAACATAGTTTACCTGCATGACCGATCTTGTACAGTTTGTTCCTTGCCTTGTTCCATTCTCCTTTCGGCTGTACGAAAACATACAGTGCCCCCTACACAATGTTCCCCCCTATCTTTTTCTCCCGAGGAAGATACCAACTCGTTTGTATCTTGTGAATACTATTACCTGCGCTATCTAGTTCCATCGATCTGCTCCTCTGGCGTGTGCTGCCCAGCGGGGGCTATAGCGCCGATGGTATCGCAGTGCAACCGTTTCCATTTAGTCTGAAGGAAATGCCTTTTACCCCCGTTTCGATCTCGAACCTCGCCTCGGCGCGTACTATTTGCAGCCCGGGCCTATAGCTTTCAGGTAAATGCCAAAGGAGAAGGCGTGACGGGAGGATAAAAGCCACGATAGCGGGGCCGTGGCGGATCTCCATGTGGTCCGGAGCAATGCCATTTTCAACCCCTGAGATCACTGTCGGCGATACTTCAGCGCGGGATGAGCCGGTGTGCGCGCAGATAAGGAACCCGCTGCACCTGTATCCTGTATTCCTACAAGTGGCAAGATAAATTAATTTCAAGATGAGCGCTGCACCCACCTGCGCGGTGAAAAAGATCTTGGCCGTGGCGCGTGAAAGAAAAAGCTCGACGGAGTGGTAGACTTTCAGCGGCGTTCAAAGAAGAGCAAACAATGGGAAATAAATGAGACTTTATGGACGCCGAAACTGCCTCATTATGACAAAGGCAAAAGAGACAGTCTATTGATGTCGGGGTCAGACATTACCAACAAAACAAAACAAAGACTCAACAGTTTGATCCGTGCCTGAATACTGGTACTATGACTATGTACAGTATGAATTTGTTGGGGGAGTGCGTCGTCTCTGGCTCTTGGGCCGTTGTGCGCTACAAAAAGTAAATATCAAGCATTGACTTAAAGCAGAACTAAGTAACTCATGCCCCTACAGGCCATAAGCGTCACTGCGTGTTGCGTCTTTTTTAACTCATTAATTGTCCGTGAGAGTAAAACACTGCACTGACGGAAAAGACAAAGGGGGAGAGGGATATTTACACAATGGAGATATTTTTTTCCACTCAAAACTTGGCTGTAAATACTGCCAAAGTTAAGCTAACCCCCCGTTAGCTTTGCCCGTTAGCCTGTTAGCTTCTTCTTCGTGATCCCATTAGTGTGTATTGGTGACTCCGACACGGAGGCAGGCAAGTTGCAAGCGTGGTTTTTGCCAGAGACATCAGGAGGCGATGAAAGACCCTTAAATCATCCCATTAACACTTGTGTTACCCTCAGAGGGACTACGAAAAGGATTTATTCAGGTAAACACGTTACGTAGAACTGCTTTAAATTGAGAAAATGTATCTTGTTTTGAGTGGTTTTCACTCACCTTTTTCCTGATCTGACCAAGTGTGCTTTGCTAGTTTGATGACATTTCACACTGTTCTAAGGTCATCTTGCTTGAAAAAAAGTATGTAAAACTGCCTCATTAGCAAAGAAAATGACCTGAAATAAAGACAAAATGAATTGAAACGAGTCATAAACGTCTCAGAACAAGTGAAATAATGTAGGTCAAATGCCCAACTACATCTTAGTTAAAACAACTTGGATTTGTATGCTCAAATTGAGACATTTAAACTAACCTAGTTAATGTCCTTTTTGCAGTGTGCTCTCATGCTTTGACTTCTGATGATCTTATCTCCATTCCTACTTTTCAATATGTCGAGGCTTTCTTCATGCTGAAGGAGACTGATATTGATCAATGCTCTGAACTCTGTGCTGACAGATCAAATGTTTCCAAGGTCTGCATTATTGGTAAACTTAGTCTACATCCAGACACTTTCTCGCCTTTTCATTCACAACACTTTGGACGACGTCGCTCTTTCCCTAACACACGGTTAACGGTTAGCATTGGGGTTGGAAACAGAGGCTTGAATCCCGGGTTGCCAAGTCTCAGCAGCCAAACCCAAAAATATCTTAAAAAACGTCCAGAATCCGAAGACATACGGCGCAGCTCGAGTTTCCAATGTGTTTCACTGAGAGAGAAAGTCTTAAGAGCTCTGGATTTGAGATCTTGTCACTCACATCAAGAAATAGCATCTTTGCCCAGGGAACCGCACGCCCAAAAGCTTTTCTCAGTGGAGGATTTGGATGTGAGATCGGGGGGGGGGGGGGGGGGACGTGTTCTGCTGTGCACCGCCCATAAAAAAGATTGAACAACCATAGCGCGGTGAACATACTGTAGATACACACCCAACTTTGCTTCCATCTGTCAAGCCCACTGGGGCGGGGGGTACGCAGTTAACCATCGCCAAGCATGGAGGGTGAATGAATAAAAGTCCACTGATGCTTGGAAAGTGCGATATAAATCCAAGGCATTATTGCATTTATCATTTAATGAGATATAAACATTTTATTCCATCATGAAAGGCATCATTTTTGTTTCACGAGTTTCTCAGGAGTTCAGTATTGCCGGCTGATGTCATGTTTTAACTTGTAAAACCTAAAACAACAGCTCAGTAATGCGTAGAAAAAGAGCGTATAGTGCCTTTCCACATTGCGCCTCTTACCTTGAGGCTGTTGCATCATGCATCGCACAGGCATGTGGACACTCAGCTCTCATTAAATCAAATTAAACTCGTCCTGTGGCCCCCCCGCGGGCTGCGTGTTGTCGCCGCTGACCCGGACCATCCCGTACCCGGCGGTGCGCGTGATGGGGCGCTTTAGCGGGGGCTGCACCCCTGCTTCCTCTCCCGGTCTCTCTGAACTCCCCCTCCCGATGAGGTTGCGACCCGGCGCCTCTGAAGGGAAACTGGCGCAGATGGGCCCCAAAATGGCCGCCCAGTTTCACTCGCCGTTTGATCCCGGGACGAAGTGAGGTCGCCACATGGGAGAGAGGGGAACGGATCGAGACAAGGATGGCCTGACAAACACGGCATATAATAATAGACCTTTGGAGTTCGATTTGACGGGGCAGGTAAAATGTCCCCCCAATGTATGCCAACACCGTTCCTGCCATGAAATGAGGGGCAGAGGGTGCTGTGTCGAGACGCGATAATGACACTTGTAACCATGGCATGAAAAACGTACAAAAATCCGGCTCTCTCCAGACTTCGAGTGCGTAAAAAAAAAGCTGAGGCACTCTGTATTTGCTAAAGTTTATTAATGATTCATCTTTTGCAAATACAGAGTGCATCAGCTTTTCTACGCCTCTCTCTAAGATTATATTGTATAATTTATAGGGGTGGATTTTCCTTCAGTGTGGTTCTCGCGGAAGTTTCTCCCTTTCCAACTATATACTGTATTATTTCTTTTCTTGTGCCGAAGCAGGGTCTGAGCACAGGGGGATGCCTAAGGGACGGTTATCAATTTGCTGCCTCACTGCAGAGCGTTCACTATTGTCTCACATTGTTGATTTTCAATTCTTCTGTCTGATCAAATTAGCCATATTTGGACAACCCTGTGAGGCAACGGCTGCCCTGATATCGGGCTCTAGAAAAACAAATTGAATGATTGATGAGTTGATTCACTAAAAGGGCTTTTTATGATCAAAATAGGCCATGGATTAAATCTGGTCTAGATCTGGACGTGCCGCCATGTTGGAGATATACAGCTCACTCCAATTAACACATGATCGATTATGGACAACATTTCCTGATAAACCCTTGACATCGAACTGTAAAACTTGCAAAAAAAATGTTGCAATTATGGCTTTCTGGCCAGAGACACCAGGGGGAGATGAATCATCCCATGAACACTTGTGCTACCCCCAGAGGAACCACTTAGCTTTAAGTTTAGAAAAATGATAAGAGTCACAATCAGCAGCTACACACATGCATGAATATGGAATGAAATTTTTTTTATCAATTGTTACTACAAATAATTGCTCACAAATGATTAAAAGCAAATGAACCAACACAAATAAATAACTATATGAGCTGAGCAAATCCAAAATCTGATTGAGGCTTGCATTATAATCGTCCCCTTTCTTTCAATAATTCTGTCTGCTTTTCCTGATTTTGCACAACTTTGGGCAACACTCCGATGACCTTTTTCATCTGCTCTTTTGACAATTGTTCACCATTTTGCCATGTCACTTTGCGATGATTTGTTTGTTTTGAGCTAAATATTAAATGTACGGTTGTGATAGGTCAGAGGTATGTGAGTATCGCGTCATGGCCGACAACCATCACGGGGAAAACACTCTACATGTGTATATTCGTCGCCTCGCATTTGAAGCAAAGCAGGGCAGCAGAAGTGACAAGAGACAGACTCCAGAGAGGGACCGGGCTCACACATAAACACGTGTCGCTTCCATCGTTGTGGTTTGAGTAGAGGTGCTGAGCAATAATAGTATTGGTTCATGACTCATTGAGGAGTTGCTTTTACTTTAATTGCCTGCAGTTCTACAACAGGGGGAGGCTGGAGAACTTCTGGCCCCTCAAGAATAAAAAGATCTGGCAATTGATCTTTTTACATAGATTTTGGACTCTGGAAAATTCATCTAACTGTTGTACAAGACTGGAAGATGTGGCGACCGTAGGTGCTGTTAAAGTGGAGAGGCCACGACAGACGGTGCGATTAAGACGTTATTAAAGGTGAGGTGATGATGATGATGATGATGATGGTGGCCGCTGGGTGAGACTGTGGGCGGTGGTTTAGTCTCAGGCGTGTACCCGGCGCTTCAGGAGCAGAAAAGTCAGCGTTGAAAAGATAAAACAGACATATTCACCTTATTCCGGAAGTTCCCGTTCACGAACGCTCTCTACCGCATATATAGATGCCGCCTGTATCTCGTCATATAAGGGGGTGTGGCTTCGCCGAGGGGGAAGAAAGTATCTTTTGAGAAACACAATTTTTCCTTTTTTTGTGCGTGCCATTTTCTGATGGAATATACACTGGTTAATCACACACAAATACGTCTAAATCAGGTCCACGTGGACGTTTTTTGAAAGCAGATTGCTCAGTAGAAGCGAAAACGCTAGTCGAAGCTAGTGTTAGCATGTAGCATGATGCTAACATTCTCCGTTATTTATGTAATTATGGGCTGTTGAACCACTTTGCTCCTCTCCATGTCTTTGTATATGTATTGGGGAGAAAACTATATTCATAATTCAGCATTTGTTAAAGTAGTTTTGGAGTAATTATAGAAAGTTTTGATTTTTCTCCTCCTCATTTCCCCCCTGAACTGCTTCAAACGTGAACGTGGACGTCCCCGGAGATGCTGTCTGTATCTATGAGCAGGGCTGGTACAAATGGGGACTCCGGGTAACGTGAAGGCAGGAGAGGTTGGCTGAGGCATTGGTCCAGCTCCAGTTTAAATGGATGGGTTCCCTGTAGTCTGTAGGTGTGGAGATACTGTCGCACATATTCCCACAAAGACCCATGCTTTCAAAGGGAGCAGTGTTTCTTTGCAGCGTTGCACCACGGACCCATCTCCATTTCTCTTGAGGTTTGGTCACAAATTAAAGCCGCGTATTTCCCATGATTGCTCATAAACATCTTTGCAAAATTCACCTCTTTTACACCAGCCTCATCCTGATCGTGGTCTGTTTACGCTCGCTCCCCGTGAGTGCTTCAGGGGCCGCGTCGGGCTCAGTCACCAGGGTTTTCCCTTTTTATTGAACGGTAATTACTGAAGACAAATAGACTGTGTGTGCGCGCGCCGACTTCCCGTGCCTCCGCCGCGGCTGTGGGAGGGCGGGCTGCTTTTGAAACTCTTGAAATTTATAGCCAAAAGGTGGTGTCTGATTTTGAAAATGAAAGCGAGGGAGTAATTACACGGCGTACAGTGTTAGACTTTATTTAGTCTGAGCTCGAATGGCTGGCAGCTCGACGCACGCTCATAAATCACAGAGCTTATAGCGGGCTCGGAAGGATCGGGCGGAGAGTGTGGAGAAATAAATTGGCAACAGCTTCATTAAAACAGTGTTAAAGGGACAAAACAGAATTATGGAGAATTGCAAAAGGGTTATCACTCTGGAAGATCAACATCTTTAACTATTCAGAACCAAATGCATCAGATGTTTGCCGCCCACCTGATGTCTTCTTTAATTGGAGAAGAGAGACGTACAGCATACTGTCGATGCCGGGACTTACACCAGCGATGTTCAGGACAGAGCAGCATTCTGTGTTCATGTGAAGCAACCTTTACCCACTAGGCCAGCGGTCTTCCTCTGCCACCTTTAACACCGAAAGAGGCACTTTGGTCTGTTTCAAATCTAAACAAAGTCTCAAAAAGCCGCAACATCAATCCATCCATGTTCTTCCTTCCAGCTGTTCTTGGGGGATCCCGAGAAGTGACGTGATGTTCTTCACTGACCGGCTCTTTAAGGTGAACGCTTCCGACTGGATCTCAATTGTGACGGATCTTTTTTCAGTCAAACACCCGAGAACGAACACAAGAATTAGCCCAACGCTGGAGCAGGCGACACAAGTGAAAAGCTCTTCGCACTAAAAATTAGACCGTTGTAGCAGAGTCCTGCACCGGGTCGGGTATCCGCAGGTATCCGATGGGTACCCGCAAAAGTTGCTGAAACGGGCGGATTTTACATCCTGGAATTTTACCCGCGGGTTTGCGGGTGGGTAGTGATAACACACGGACGGGTCGGCGGGTCGCTGCTACCCGCACAATATTTAATTGATATCAATATGGCGTCTACAGACCTAACCACACAGCTCGTGCTGTTGCTTCTAAGATATGAATGAAAACGGTTTCCTGATTCTTTGTACTTTGGTGACAGTATAGTTTTACGAGCCTAGATTTCTCTTCTGACACTTGAGGCAAATCTCGCCTCTTTCCTCTCTCCCTCTTTCCCTCGCCTGGATATTATTTCAATACGTGTGGGTTTTAGTGTGTAGTACCTACCTGTCTGTCCAGCGATCATGTCATGATAAAATCCCTTTAAAAACATGTTTGTAATCTAGTGCGTCCTTTATTTTGATCGCGCCCATATGATTCCTCTGATCCGAATGCCTGGGCTTGGGAAAGGCATTTCAAACCGCCGCTGCTTGACATGAAGATTCCCTCTTTCCAGACGGTGTCTCCGTTTCACTTGTCTATATGATGTAGTGGGAGTGGTTATGATGTTCCAAATTTGGATGTTCAATAAATTTTTCGTGAATCTGTGTTTTTACTCCTCCGGCCTCCCCACGCCGCTCTGAACAGCGGGTGCCTCATTAGCGTCAAATATCAGTCCCATTGTGATTTTGGATCATTTAAATCAAATGCCTTACCGATCACGTCTTAGATATTGTGAGTTATCTCCAAAAAAGAACCACTCTCTTGAACGGCTCTTTGAAATGAACAGATCCCAAAGACTTGGCTCTCAGCAAAGAGCCACACATACCATCACTACGCGGCGAGAGTCTCTAAGAAAAACGCAGCCTCGTCCTCCCTCGACCGGCTTTTATATGAAAACGAGGATGCGTCAGCCAAACTGCTGTAAGTGCCTTTGTCCAGCACAAGCTTTTACATGCGCCTCGACTACACAGAGGAAGACAACTTATTTGTTTATACAGTTTTTAAGGCGACTCTGCAGCAAGTCAATGCAAATGATGTACAGGCCATTATGTGACTAAATATCAATGTGAGAAGCTTCACGACACAATATAATGAGGTCGTGATCAGTGTTCAGATCGGGATCAGAACCGTTATGTGTTTGTACTCATAATTCTCCAGTTCACACGGGCCAGAGACATGAACCTCCCTCCTCCTCAGACAATACGAGAGGCGTCGCTGTGTAAACTGCGCCATAGTCACGAAGTAGCAAAGCACATTATTGATTGTATTTGTTTTGTTGTACCTTTAGTTAGCCAGGAAAGTCCCACTGAGATTAGGAATCTCCTGTCCTGGACCCGCACCAGTGTCTGCGTACACTGGTGTATGAATGTGAGAGTGAATGGGCCCCTATGAGAGACCAACAGGCCGTTTGGAACCATGAGGCCGTCCTTCCGTGGACCCACCACCTGCAGGAGGAGCCATAGGGGCTGGTGCAATGTGATTTGGGAAGCTCCAACAGCTGCCCCCACGACCCGGCAACGGACAAGTGGAAGAAAATGGATGGATGGATGGATGTCCTGGACCCAGATGGGAACCTATTGACCATGTTTTTAGTCGTAGGGGAAATGAAGCTTATGCGCAAATTCAACAAGGAAGACTCACCAGCTGCATCAACCGCCGCTCATCACCGGCAGCCGCTTCCACTCATCAATCACAGTCCAGCCATTCAGCTCCTCCACATCAGCCAATCATCGCTCAAAGATTCCTTCTTAAGCACCACGGCCCATCACTCTGAGTTTCCCAGCCGTGCTGCAACCCTCCTCCATCCCAATTCTCCACCTGGGCTCTCTCGGCGCTGCTCGAACGTCTGGTCACCCTGGGTCTTCTACCACCACCAGTGTCCAGGCTCCGGGGGAAGAGCCCGGCTATCATTCTACGCCGTGCGGATTTATCGTTCATCCAATCTTCCGCCGGGGTCTGAGCCCCAAATTATGTTCTGCATTCATTCAATAAAACGTCTAAAACGCTTTTCTGTCTGTGTGAGTCTTATCAGGTTATATAATATAAAATCTTTGAAACTGTATCGCCTGCATCAGATGGAGATATAGGGGCATCTGGACGGTCATTATCTGCAGTGTGTAGTGCTATACGTGTCAGACCCCACAGAGACACATTTTCTTACATAAACAGCGATTTCAACTTCGCCGTCGTTAACGCCGCGGCCGCAGTGCCCGTATTACCACCTCCGTCTCCTTCCTCCGGGGGTTTTCCGTTCGCTCTCGCTCTGATCTGCGAGCGCCGACTCATTCCGCAGGAGCCATAGGAGTCGGCGTGCGCCTCTGAGGAGACACTCGACGGTAATGGCTCTGTCCTGTTTGCGCTCCGCGGAGATGAGAACATGAGGAGACTATTCCCAAATTAATTACTGTACCAGGCGCTCTAATACACTCGGTAATGTCCGCCTGTCTGAGTAAACAGCCCGCGCCGAAGGTTGCGCCGGGTTTATGCCGGGTCCCCGCGCGCACACTCTGGTGACGCACAGCGGTGAAATGGCTTTCTGAAGAACGCCGCGTGATGAAGCTGTTTACGTATCGACAAAGACCTGTAGATCCTGGCCTCATTATCAGAGCGATGATTGAGGGAGATGATGAAGAGCGAGGACAGGTGGGTCGTGAGGTCAAAATGTGAGCTTTTAAAAAAGTGCATTTTCCCACTTTTGATGCGATACATGTCCCACAAGGGACTTTGATTCTCTCTGTTACCGCTGGTGGTGTGTAGTCAGTTTGTCCTAGGACAGACTTATGAGATTGGATTGTTGTTGATGGGATTTTATTTTCGATTTGAGTGTGAAAAAAACCTGCCCTCTTGAAGTGAATTGCTCATCGAGGACAAATTTACTTATTTCAAGAAATTTGAGATGACTTGTAATGACTTGCAATTCATCGAAATGGCAATCTCTGCTTTGGTTAATCATAACCATTATGGGACTTTATCAGGTTTACAGCCATCTCTTTGGCACCTGTAGTTTTAGAGTTTGGACGAGACAATGAAAGATTTTTGTGTGTTGAATGAAAACATAATGACCGAAAGGACAGGATCGCGAATACAAGTGGCCAAAATGAGTTTCCTTCGCAGGGTGGCTGGGCGCACCCTCCGAGATCGGGTGAGGAGCTCAGTTACCCGGGAGGAGCTCGGACTCGAGTCACTGCTCCTTCACGTCGAAAGGAGCCAGCTGAGGTGGCTAGGGCATCTGTTCCGGATGCCTCCTGGTCGCCTCCCTCGGGAGGTGCTCCAGGCATGTCCCACTGGGAGGAGGCCTCATGGAAGGCCCAGGACACGCTGGTGGGACTATGTCTCCGAGCTGGCCTGGTGTCGTCTCGGGGTCCCCCCAGAACAGCTGGAGGAGGTGTGCCCCGGATAAAGCGGAAGAAAATGGATCTCGCCATTATGGAGGTCGCCAATATCAGCCAATTAACCACGCTCTTTATCTGTCAGTCACTCACAAGGCGATGCACTATTAACATCTTAACCCCCACCGTAACCGAGCACATTTTCTCCAGTAATTATCCAGGCATCCAAGCATTACCAAAAACTAAAAACTTCTTGGAAAAAAAGTGTCAAAATAGCGCCGAAAACGAGACGAGACCAAAACGCAACAAAAAAGGCTGCACCTTTTGAATCTCCAGGCTGAACGGTTGTAGCTGAAACGGACGGATTTATGTGATTTAAGGCTCAACCTTATTTGTAGACCCTGCACCAGCCTTGAACCAGAATCTAAACCAACCGGAAAACATGATGTGATCCCAGCCCAGTGGGAAAGTAAAACATGCTATATGATAGAAGTCAGCCACTGTCCACCCTCGTCAGCCTCTCCATCTATTTCACCATGTGATATATTGGCGCCCTCTATTCAGGATCCTTTATTACAATTATTATGCTATTTCTCTGGTGGAAAAAAAGGTCAGAAACCAAACAAGCCCACTGTAACTCGGCCGCGGCTCGCTACATCGCAAATAGGTCAAGCTCATTTGTAAGAAGGAAACCGTGCTTCTGCCAGACTCAGTTTTGTCCCAGTGTACAATGTAAACACAGAAATAAGCAGTGGATTTTCATTTCCTGCGCTTCGCCTGACTAGGGCCAGGTCTATATTTCATGTTGATATATATCGATATTCACTCATTTGGGTGTTGGTTTGAAAGTGTATGATCGCAGTTTTCCCCTCGGACGAAGGGAAACAGTGGCCTGGTGAAGGTTAGTGTTGGGATCTGGATGTGTGATCAGATCAGAGCGCGTGTGGGGGAACTGCGGCGCTTAGCTGAGTCTGGAAGGCCTGCAGTTCCAACATCCTCAGAGAAGGGGGGACATTGGAACAAAGGTACACGCCCACAGACTACTATGTTGACACAGATGATGTAAAGGAGCTTTCATCAAAAAGTACGATAAGAAGCTTGTACCAGACTCTAACATAGTCAATAGTGAGTGGCAAAATCTGTTATGAACATTTTTATTTCATTTTGATACCGTTCCCTTCAGAATGGCAGCAAGGTCAGTACACACCATCTAGAGCTTATTGATATTGCTATTGATTAGTTCTGGCCCAAACCCTAACCTTTATGGCTTTAGGATTCAATGTCTTCTTTCTCTGCACATGTGAACTGAGGTCCAAGGACTGTCCCGTAAAGGTGTTCAAAAGTGGAGACAATATCCCATAATATTATGATGTGCTTATTGTTGGTCAGCGGCAGGTTTGGCGAAACTGTGACGTCATAGTTTCAGTAAAGGTTGCGGAGGCGCTCTAACAATGGAGCCACGCTGGGACCTAGTTTGGAAAATGTTTGTTTACAGACCACCCAAAACGCCAGGTTCCTACGGATGAGACGCTGGATTGACTTGGAAGCTTGACTTCATGAGGACAGGGCCCAACTCACAGCTTCCTTAAAGATGAGATAGGGAATAACCACCCTGCCACACTAACAATGAGAATATACGTGTTTGTTTGAGGAATCAAATCGACGACCTTCTGGCTACCCAACCACCCCAACCATAGAAGCTTTATCCAATGTATTCAGTGGAGCGTCTCTTGATGAAAATGTAACAAGTTCCTCTCAGCCTTTAGACAAACATTACATTTAGCGGCCATATTGTCTTGTCTCTGTTTGAAAAGGCTCCGGCTACTCCCATGAATACGGGATTTTAGTATCAGTGCTTCTTAATCTCCGCGGGCCGATTTGCGGTCATTTCGATCAAGAGCTTGGGCTGAAGTCCAGACATGAGCCGATACTGGCGCTCAGTGCGGTTAACAAAGCCATCTGTCAGAATGGGGAAAACAGCAGCGTCTTAAAATCCTCCTTTAATAACAGAACGCATGAGTGAGTAGGAAAATATGACAGAAAATGCACAGAGATACAGATGGAAGCGCTTTAACAGTAAGCGAAGAAACAACCAAAGCGAACCGGATTACTCCAAATCAGAGGTGGTCAAAGTGAAGTCAAATTGTCACTGGTGAGTGTCTGCCGTGGAAAATACTCAAATATTCCGTTTAAAGCGGTACTAAGTAACGTGTTTACCTAAATAAATCCTTTCCGTAGTCCCTCTGGGGGTAATACAAGTGTTAAAGGAATGATTGGGGGATCTATTCATCTCCCCCTGGTGTCTCTGGCCAGAAAACCCCCAGTTATCGACCTAATTTAATTTGTTGAAATACAATATTTTTTTTATGAAAGTAACTAAAGCAAGTTTTTGTACAACTAGACCAAAACTATCGTAACAGAAATGACGAAAATGTGACAAAAACTAAGAAACATTTTCATCCAAAAGACTAAAAGTAAGAGGAAAATCCACCCTGATCAAAAAGATGCGTCTGAATTTCTCTCGTGTATAGTCAGACAAACCTTCTTCCTTGTTGTGGCATTTGACAGGACATCTGCACAGCGCCACCTACTGTTCATAGCGTGTGCAGCATTGGGCTTTGAAAAGAAACAAAAACATGGACATTTTTACTTCGGAGCATTTTTGAAAATGTAGTGGTGTCAAAGTAATTTGTACAAAAATACTACTCGAGTAAAGCACAGACCCTTAAAAGCTCTACTTAAGCATATTTACTTTATCGATCACATCTGCTCAAAGCTGCTTGAATGAATGACATCACACCCTTTGTGATATATGATAATGCAAAACCAAACACGCTCGATCTCGTCCTCCTCACATCGTCAAACGCCGTACGCACTTGTCCTTTGCCCGATCGATATACAAATATCACAATATCCGTCGAAGTGATTCAAACCGTCGCGGGGGAAACGAAATAACACGCTTATTGAAATTTCACTTGAACGCCGACCGCGGTGTGTCCCTAATGAGGCGTAAGAAAAGAGCCTCAGTCCGACCAATTATCAGACTTCCCCGCTGCTCAGCCATGGGAGAAAGTCCATAGGTGAAGAAGGAGACGGGGGGGACGGGGGGGGGGGGCTCACATCTAATAGACTGCGCTGCCTTCACTGACACCAGCACGGGAAGGCGCTAACGTATCTATAGCCAGCGGCGTCTCCAGCGCGTGTGATCTGACTGTCGGTGTCAGGGGAGATTGTCTTCGGGAGTAAAACAAAATAAAATAAAGGGGCAGGTCCGGTGTGGTGCAGCGGAGAAATGGTTAAACTTAATATTAAAAAGAATTAGTGTGAATTATTAATACTGAGCTAATTATTGCAGAAAGAGGATGAGCGCGATATTTTACAGGTAAAGTACCGCCCCGAGCCACATTAGGATTCAAAGTATCGTCTTCACTGACCGGAATCAGTGGGTGGACTTTTCCAAGGACAGTGTTTAGGTTTCAATCCTTACTCCATTTATTCTGAAAGTGTATTTCATATATTTGACCATCTTTATTGAACTAGAAAAGTGTCAGGGATCCAGTGTGACTCCAGACATATGTTCAGTTCTGAGGAACACAGATCACCCTGATGAAACCTATGCAGACACCAGGAGAATGAAACCCCACACAGAAAAGACCCACCAATGATCTAACCCAAGGGTCTGTGTAAAATAGGCAATATTTAGTGTATTTATTTATAGAAAATCACCTATCTCGAATGACAAACTCTCATATCCAAGGCTCTCAGAACAAGCTAATACCGGTGGATGCTAACATGTCATTAGCATATTTCTCAAACACACTTCTCCTACACTGTTTTTTGAATTGTTGTAGACTATCAGCACCTTTTAAGGGTTCCTCTAGATTATTCCACAGATTTACACCTCTCTGGGTGATACAGTGACTTTTTAGGGCAGAATGAAAACATGCTACTTCCACATTATGAGTACCCCTTAGATCGTGTCTTCCCTCTCTTTTACCAAAACATTTGTGGTATATTGCTGGGGAGCTGGTTGTTTACGGCTTTGTATATCTGTAACAAAGTATTATATTTTATAAGGTCATCAAGTTTCATGGTGTTTTCGATTTTAAGAACAGTATATTTGTGAAAAACAAATGAATCCCACTCGTCATTTTAACCGAGCAAATGAAGTCCAAGTCTAAGTAAAAATAAGCCGCTCTCTGGGACGATTACCTTTGACCTGTTTATCTTGTCCTGGATTCCTTTCAAACACATCTAAAAAGTCCAAGTACTCAAAAGCCGTATTAAAGCACAATCTTACGCCGCTAATGTGTGTCCCGCCCCGGAGCGCGTCCTCGGCGGGTCGGCATAATGTGACGGGCGCCAGTGGACACGGCGTCGATACCAACAGTAGGTCTTTTTGTCTCCCGTCAACTGTCCACCTTCTCCTCCTTTTTATTTCAGCCCTCATTTAAGCGAGCCCAATTACGAGACCAGACCAAAGGGGGCGGTAAACAAAAGTCAGTTAATTGGCTAAACTTTCGGGGTAAAAAACGCGAAGGCGCGGGGGCGGGGAGGTGGGGGGCAGAGGCGGGTGGTCGGGCCAAATAAGCCGGAATTGACCGCGGCAGCCTCCCCGTCGTAAATCATTATAGGGCCGCGTGCTGGGTTTGTAGCTAGCGCCCCGAGTTAGCGACGTTTAGCTTCACACACACACACAGATGAGACTGGAGTTTTTCATTCAAGCGTGAAACTCTGGTCTCTTTCAGGCACCAAACGGTTTTCTCTTAACCCCCGAAATAATGAGGCACCTGGAGTCACGATTTGGCGAGAATATGGGGAAATCGGAACGCCGGAAATATTTATAATTTGCTGCGAGACTCCCGAACAATTGTCTTCATTTTGTTGCTTCCTTTTAGGGCCACCACTGGACAACGTGAGAAGACATGAAATTTTACTTTCACGCTGAAATAATTTCCCTCCCCCTGCTCGACCCATGGTCCGTTTTGTTGTGTTGTATTATGTGTTTGCATTGTTCATTTTTTAAAAGTAATTAAAATATATAAGTCTTGGGCTTAACAATATTGAGATTTATTTATTTTTCTGAGGGATTTTTTAATATCTAATAGGCCTAATATCTTTTGATTGAGCTTTGAACCCCCCCAAAAATATATTATTTTTCAAAAACTAAACAAGATCCAATATTCATCCATCCATCCATCCATTTTCTTCCGCTTTATCCGGGGCCGGGTCGCGGGGGCAGCAGTCTCAGCAGAGATGCCCAGACTTCCCGATCCACGCACACCTCCTCCAGCTGTTCTGGGGGGACCCCGAGGCGACATCAGGCCAGCTCGGAGACATAGTCCCACCGGCGTGTCCTGGGCCTTCCACGAGGCCTCCTCCCAGATGCCCTAGCCACCTCAGCTGGCTCCTTTCGACGTGGAGGAGTAGCGGCTCGAGTCCGAGCTCCTCCCGGGTAACTGAGCTCCTCACCCGAGATCCAAAATCCCCTCTGAAAAAACTTTGTAAACAATACATTAACAAGATCAAACCATGCATTTAAATCTGGGTCTATCCATTATTTACATTTCGTTATTCTTTTAGAAAACCAACGGGCGAGGAAAGCCCTTCTCTTTGGTCCTCATGGCGGGGAGCTGACATTGCTGTAATACCACCCCCTAGTGGCCAGGGGCGACTCCAAAAGATACTTTGTAAACAGCATTTCTATGAAGACCTCGTTGGCTCTGCTTAAATGCCTGGCTCAAAAGAGTTTCCCCTCTTTCTAGAAATTGCTATGACCCATGTGACAACGCTGGGGTCATATTTTTTAACCACGCTGGTTTTGTACAGCAGCCCTTTTAAGGAACAGGCTTCTCAGTTTCGCAGACGACTCGGGATCATTACTGTGAATGGGCTGAATGGAGAACCGGGTATCTCTTCTATCTTATATCTCTGACTAGAATTCGAAAAGTAATGTTGTAATAAGTTGTTCCATAAGGTTTCCATATGTGCTCTGATCTTCATTAAAATCACAGGAATGATTAAACAGTGTCTGCCTAAACTAATAGCACCCAAAACAGAAGAGCCAGCTATTTAATACAGGGGTTCACTTACTTATTCCATGTAGGGATGGGTACCGTTCGTTTTTTTTCGATACCACTACTTTAACGGTACCTGCTTTTCGGTGCCGGTTCCTTAACGGTACTTTTTTCGGTACCTATGTCATTTTAATTCAATTAAAATAACGTGTATAAAAGGAAAAAAGTCCTAAAACCGCAAAACAGAAGCTCCACAGGTCGCAGCAGCGTCACTTGTAACTTCGTGTTTTGAGCACAATTTCCACTTAAGCAGTGATAAAAAGAAATAAAGGACGTTATTACCTCCTGAGCTGCAGAGACAGATCCACATCAGGACACGGGTTTCTTTCGGATAAACTTTTCTAAACACACTGCGCTTTGACGAAGCACTTTCCCGCCAAAGATCCTTACATGGTGTGAGCGCTCACTCTGCCACTAATAATGTACAACAACTGTACAAAAAATGTCTAATACAGAGTGAGCGCTCACTTTTCCACAAACAATCTTTGATATTCCTCTCGCTGCAGCTGCTTGTAAAGTTGTAAACAACAGCCCGTAAACTCAGCCTCCGGGTCTGTCGCTAAAGGTAAAGACGTCTTTCTTGTTGTCACTGCTCTGTGTTGTTTTTCAATTTGCCTAAAAACTCAAATTTCTTATTCAGTCCTGGTTTATAATAACTGGTTTAGTTTGACTCTGGGTTTTACAACCGGTGTAAGTCCTGGACCTGGTTTAGTCCTGGCGCAGACCGCGGCTGAGCCGTCTCTATTACAAATGTTTAGTACGTTATAGCTTTGCTTCTCTTTAAGTTATAGTTTTAAGTTATAGTTTTGCTTCGCTCCATTTGCGCTGAAGCGGCTCATTATCTGCGCACACGTTCATGTTTTTTTTAGACTCGCTGCGGGTCATATATTGACTTCTGGAGAGAAAAAGAACCGAAAGTTGGCACCGAAAGAATTTTAGTTTTTCGATACCACCCCCGACCGGAGCTTTTCGGTCGGTTCCAAGTAGGCACCGTTTAACGGTACCCATCCCTAATTCCATGCATGTTGTGAATGTCTTTTCTGCAAAATATCTCGTGAATTCATTGTTCTATTGATGAAAGCACGTTGTCCAGGCTCTGAGGACGCTGTTTGTGTTCATCCCAAACTATTCCACTCCAAGAGCCCTTTCACAAACCAAGGTTGAATAGTTTGGGAGGAACACACAGGCTCATGTGTTGTGGGAATCAATAAAAGAGCTACTGTCCCAGATTTGGCAGCAGTATGTTGACGTCGGCCCTCGTGTCTCCGATCTTACATGTCACTGTATACGCGGGAAAAATATGATGTTTCTCGACTACATTTGCTTTTATCACAATGCCCGTCCTATACATGGGTTACTGCTGCTGGCAAAGACTGTAAACAATCCCGAAACGGCGAGGCATCTGCAAGTGCATTTCACATTCAGAGGAGAATCGCCCGTATTTTCATTTCCAATTGTCTAGGAAAGAAAACAACATGTTTCTCTTCCCGTCTTTTCTCAGGAAAAAAAAAAACAAAAAAAAAAGTTCTTCTCTTATACATTTGACATTGTGTAGGCGCAGGACTCATCTATATTTCCCACTGCGCTCGATGCCACTGTAACAAAACCCCCCCGCCCCGCCTCACGCCGCCTGAATCATAAACACAGTCTCACACCGGTCCCGCGGGTCGCCCGTAGGTGGCCCGGTCATCAAAGAGCAGCCGACTCTCCAGCAGGACGGGGAGGAGGAGGAGGACGGTCCCGGGACGGTGCTTGTCAGGCAGGTAATGATCGCGGGTCAGAGACGGGTCGGAGGAGAATGTGGCGCCTGCTTTGATGAGGAGGGATTGGCTCCGGCTCGAGCTGCAGTGGCTCTTTATAAAACAAATACAGAGTCACCACAAGAGGGATTTTCTAATGTCTAATTCCCGTCTGATCTATTGAGCTTTGAATAATACACAAGCTGAAATTTGAATTTGAACAGATTTTTTCACTGATCAGCTTATTCAAAATAATAATAACTTAACCAAAATCCCCAAACTTTATTGCTAACATGTCAACAAAATAAAACTATGAATTGTAATCTGGCTCCGTCCACTGTTTAGATTTCGTCGCTGAAAATATTTGCAATTTTGGCCTCGAAATGTCTTTTTCTTCTATGAAAACATGAAATAGAATACATTTTTTAATCACATTCATGTAAAAAAAAAAAGTATAAACAAAATACAAGTTTCAACCTCTTAACCCCCACATGAACCGAGCACATTTTCGCCAGTTTGGCTTTACCCAAATCTAAAAGCTTCTAGAAAAAAAAGCCTCAAACTGGCGACAAAATCGACACGAAAACCAAGATGAAAAAGTCACCAAAAGAGCAACAGAAAAGGGACAAAAAAGTTAAAAAGTTACGAAAAATGTAGTAAAAAGTGAAAAAAGGTGATGAAAAAGTAACAAAAAAGTAACAAAAAATTTATGAAAAACTAACAAAAAAATTCTGAAAAATGTATGAAAAAGTGATGAAAAAATTATGAAAAAGTAACAAAAAAGTAACAAAAAAGTAACGATAAATTGATGGAAAAGTGACAAAGTGACAAAAATAGTAACGAAAAAAGTTAAAAAGTAACGAAAAATTTATGAAAAAGTGACAAAAATTTAACAAAAAATGTATGAAAAAGTGACAAAAATATATAAACAAAAAAAACAAATGTCAAAAAAGTGAGGCTTTAATCTGGCCTATAGGCTGCAAACTTTTAGATTTTGGTTAAGAGGTTAAATATATTTCTTGAAATTGAAACGTCTTCCCCGTTCACCTGCAGTGTCTCCCTCTAAGCCGTAATCCCGAGACTCTAGGTTTATTTCTGAGCCTAATTATGCGTGATGTGTTCACTTCTGTACGTCGGGTGTAAACTCAGGCGTGACGGCACATTTATCAACATCTACGTTTTAACGGCCGAGTCCTTTACTGTTGGTTCAGCCACATGTCGGGACAGAGTAACGCGCCGGCCCCGCTCTCTCCCCGTGTCCTGGGACGCCGGCTCGTTTCTCGCTGTTTATTTGAGCAGATTTAGTTCTGATTGGGTGCATTCGTGCTTGTTGTTACAGTACCGGTCCGGGTGATTGCTTGTAGTGTCGTTTCCCCCCTCACTTCGCTCCTGCTTAGGTTTATTGTTTCTGCACGGGAGCGGAGCCGCGGCGTTTGCCAAGAGAAATAAAACTAAAGGTTGGCCTCTGCGGAGCCGCTAACGGAGACAATTATGTGGGAGTCTTCGCCGTCGCGCGGGAAAAATGTTCGATCTGTGCGAGAGGCAAAACGGGAAGATGACCTGCGTTCTGAATCCATGAGCCGGCTCCAACAGGTGATGGGTCGCCACAGCTATGATTCCAGATGGAGATGGAAGTCACAGAAATGATGATGATGTTGGAGGGAAATGATGGAGAGATTGTTTCATAGAGATTAGCCGAAACATTGCAACAGTAAGAATGCAACTGTGCAGCTAATAACATTTTAATCTATTTGCCAATAAACTAAACATAGAAGTGATTACATTGTGCTTATACAGAGCTTGTATATACTTTATTTGGTTATACTATTAAACTCATCTATTGTAGAAGAATCAGATAACTCAATGGAGATGTAAGAACAGGCTGTAGACCAAATCTGGATGAGGAGAAGTTTATTACCATCAATACAGAATTGAACATTCAATATCAAAGTCTCATTATGCTTCCACAAGAATTTAAATATAATGAGCCGTGTATTTCAAGAATGACTCCACTCTGAGGCAACGTTATGTGAAGTGGTTTGTTAAGGATCCGGTGCGTTGGAACAGCTGAAACCAACGATCCAGATGTTTCACTTCCTGGACCTCCAAGTAAGTAAGTAAGTAAGTAATAGAAATACAAACAATATAAAGTTAAAGTCACAAGAAATGATGGTCATAAAACAGTATGTTCCCCGGGTGCGATTTTTTATGTATTTATTTTTTTTAAATTGGTGAATTTCTCTTTTTTTGCAGAATCGTTCAGTTGAAGTCACGAAGAAGCCTCTCCATGTTTGAGCTAGCAGTAATGATATATTTAAAAGTGTAAACTTTTTCGGCTTGCTTCTTTTCTCTTGTGATGTAGTTCGTAAAATGCTTTCTTTTCCCCCGCGGACTTTAATTCCGTCCAAAAATGGATCACAAGATGCAAAACGCTGCTTGTTTTGTGAAAAATATTTATATTTATGTCAAAAACCTGCTGTAAAGATAATAAGTCGTGGCTCTATATATCTTAATCAATAGAAGTGGGGGGAGCACAGGGCTGACCCCATGAAACAACCCTTATTAAAACGCTTTCAGGAACAAGTACATTTTCGGTTTGCTCTTAAAATCATCAACAGAATCAAGCGAACGCAAGGAAGGCGGAAGATCATTCCACAGCTCTGGTCCCTGATGTGAGTACGAGGGACCATGAGAAAGTTCTGATCCAAAGACCTCAGCCTCCGAGAGCGGGTTTAAGGACACGATACGTCCCTAATGTAGGAGGGAGCCTGACCATGTAGACCGTGTGAATGGAAACAAAAAGTGATGGGCTTTTAGAAACAGAGTGAGGCCTTCTGATGGTGCGAGTCAGTCACCTCGCTGCAGAGAAGACACACAGGCGTGGAATCATTTCAAGATCATCTCTGGACACGAGCGTTGTGAGTTTGGAGATTTTCCTCAGCTGATGCCTTGAGGACATTTTGTCAAAGATAACGCCTAGATCCCCTCCTGGAACCACCACCTTAACGTGGTGGAGGGGTTTGAGCGCCCGAATGATCCTGGGGGCTCTGTTGTCGGGGGCTTCGTGCTCCTGGTAGGGTCTCCCAGGGCAAACAGGTCCTTGGTGACGGATCAGACAAAGAGCGGTTCAGAAGCCCCTTATGAGAGACCAACAGGCCCGGTTAGAACCATGAGGCCGTCCTTCTGTGGACCCACCACCTGCAGGAGGAGCCATAGGGGCTGGTGCAGCTCCAACAGCTGCCCCCACGACCCGGCAACGGACAAGTGGAAGAAAATGGATGGATGGATGGATAACGCCTAGATTTCTAAGGCTTTATAGGCGAGCTCCCATAAACCCCTTCCATTGCATTTCATGGACATGTAGCACTTCAGGAGGAGCTTTTTGTGAGCTGCTGCCCTGATGAATATGGCGAATGGCGAAGATCTGAAGGTGACTCAAAGATGCAGAGAACAATGTAACAGCTCTAAAAAGTTGATTCTGTCCAGTACCCCCTTTTAAATTGACAGTTCTGTACAGCCAACACAGGCAGTACCAGCTTGATCAAACCCCCTATTATCTACTACAGTAAAGGCAGTCACCGCGGCGGACTGCGGCGGCGGTCCTTCCCAAACTCCTGATGAGACTTTTGACCGCGCGCCTGTCTGCGTTTGACGGACGATGGCGGCGCGGCTCCTCCCTGACACCTCCATGACAGCGGGCTCCATCCCGCTCTCCGTCACTGTCAGCCGAGCGCTTCCCCCGGTGCCAACCGCGATTACCGGCCCTCGGCGCCGCTAATGATAATACATGAGGCGGCTATTGCTAAGGGGGTAAAGTGCCAGGTAACTTTGGGGCTTTGTAAAGTTACCCGTGCACCGCAGGATAGTTCAAAAATGCTTTATGGACTCTTTGGAATGTTGTATGAAGTCTTCTATAGAGAATGGATTTTTAAGCTAGTGGATAGCCTTGAAAACATCCAATCATAAAGTAACGTCGAGAGATACTATTTTAGCAACAATTAATTTTATTTGTGCAATGTTTTTTTTATTTTTTTTATATGGATTTACATGGATGTACAATCTGTCTATATTTGTGAATGAATACCCGTGGGAAAGACGGCTTTGCGAAGCGACGTAGTTGCTAATTCCGGGATATCTCCGCCTCACGACAAAAGATAAAATAAGAAGTTAAGGGAGGAAACTAGCTAAAAAATCTCCACTTCGACCACTGAGTGAAAAATGAATACTTTGGCCTGCCGTGTCTCGCCTGAAGTCAGTGTTGAACGCAGGGTTGTCATCGATACCTCAACATCATCCTCTTTTCATCTTTTCACTGTTTTTATTTTCATTTTCTAAATAATGGAGCTGGCTCCAAAAACCCAGCCATGAACAGTTAGCCTGAGCTGGACGCTATGGGGAAAGACAACTCCTTTGTCCATCTCTGTTCAACAGTCCAAGTGTTCAAGTCTACAATACAAACTGCATTGAGCTAAATCAACTTTTGTTGTTGTTGGAGGTTTTAACCATGTTGTATAACAGCTCACACAGTTAGTTTAGGGTCAGGGGTTAGGGTTATGTTTAGGGTTAACGACGGCAAATGTGAAATAAGTTGCGTTTCACTCACACAGATCTTACACTTAGTTTTAGAAACTAAAAGGTCTTGGCTTTCAAATGAGGTATCACACTGCAATATAGGGGGTAAGCTCTCCAGTCAATACGCTTTGAGATTTGGATATGCATAATTGCTAACCCTAAACTGGCAGACAACACGTTAACTAATAAAATGCAAATGTTTGGACCTGGTTTTGGGTTAATATCATCAGAATTCGAAAGGAAAGGAAGTCGAAAGGAGCCAGCTGAGGTGGCTGGGGCATCTGTTCCGGATGCCTCCTGGTCGCCTCCCTCGGGAGGTGCTCCAGGCATGTCCTACTGGGAGGAGGCCTCGTGGAAGGCCCAGGACACGCTGGTGGGACTATGTCTCCGAGCTGGCCTGGTGTCACCTCGGGGTCCCCCCAGAACAGCTGGAGGAGGTGTGCGTGGATCGGGAAGTCTGGGCATCTCTGCTGAGACTGCTGCCCCCGCGACCCGGCCCCGGATAAAGCGGAAGAAAATGGATGGATGGATGGATCATCAGAATTACACGGCCTGTCCACAGACAAGAACATCTGGTTAAAGTTCTGTCAGCACAAATGCGATTGTTTTCTAAAGCTTAAAAGGCAATTGTTGGAATAAAAATATCTGATTGGACTTAAAGCCAGTAAATTACAAAGGTTCGTCCGTGGACAGTGATGACCATTGAAGACTCCGATTAGCGGACTTGTCAAGAAGCATTGAGGAGATTTCATCGGCCCTCAGTCTACGCAGATGACGACCTTCCCCCCCGCCGCCCGGACAGGAGGCAGTTCCAGTGATGAGGGTGCTCTCCGGGCCGTTTACCTTCAGCGCTCCGGCCTCCAAATGGCACATTCTCCAAAGGGCGCCATCATATTCATCAGAAGGTCAGCGCGGAACAGGAGTCAAGCGCGGCCAATGGACAGGGGACGGGGGACAATGGAGGACGATTAGACAGACATATCGAGTTAGCACGAGGGAATTAACTTATATGGACTTGGATTGTACTTTTTATAATGTCAAGGGGAAATGAAATTATGGCCGAGACTCTGCGCGACCTTGCAATAACGACAGATTGGGAAATTTGAGCAAATTTAGCAAACGCTTTTGTAACTAAAGGTCAAATAGAGATTAAAATTGAATGTGTTTGTGTAACGAGGCGCATTACATTTTTAAGAGCCTATTTCTGGTTTCACAGCGATAAATTAGATGTTGTTGTCGTATCGAATTGCCGCAGTCAGGGTTGTGGTTAAGGTGGATGTCATGTGGTGCGACTCCGGCTCCGACAACTTCATGAAATCCTTGAAAATGATTTAAACTTACATACATTTGCATCATCTAACCCAACAGGTCGCCAACTAGTCTCCAGGCTGGTGAAATAGACCCTTAAAGCAGTACTAAGTAACTCGTGCCCCTAGAGGCCATAAGCTGCGTTTTTTTACTCATTAATTGTTCGTGGGAGTAAATACTACGCTGACAGAAAAGACAAAGGGAGAGAGGGATATTGTTCATCCAGTTACACAATGGAAATAAAAAAGGTCACTCAAACTTGGCTGCGAATACTGTTTTAAGTGGCGCTAGCCCGCAGTTAGCTTTGCCCGTTAGCCTGTTAGCTTCTTCTTCGTGATTCCATTAGTGTGTATTGGTGACTCCGACCCAGGGGGAGATGAAAGACCCAGAGGGACTATGGAAAAGATTTATTAAGGTAAACAAGTTACTTAGTACTGCTTTAATATACCCAAACTAAGAAAAATGTCACAATCTAATATTTAGTTGGACCCCTTAAAGCTTTAATTAAAGCACGCAGATTTGTTCTGTTTTTGTTTCATCACGCCTCTAGTTTAAAAGATCTCTTTCCATCCAGTGATGCTTTCATTTTTTACTAAGGTCTTGTGTTGTGATGACAGAGTGTGACCACTGTGCAAAGCCTCCTCCTCCTGGAGATTCTCAATGGCGGCCAATCCATCTCATGCTCCCTGAGCCACTCTATCACAATATGAGTCTGATGAATCCTGGCATTGCCCATTCTGGATGTTCCGCTCATACTGCCCTCATCTGCAGGTGGCAACTTTATTTGTGGGGTCAGGCTGGTGTTTTACATAATCATCATCACAAATCTAGTTGAATAATGTCCATTGTTTTTTTCCCTGTTGTCCTTGTGCAAGACACTTCCCCCACTCTGCATGTATATGTGGTGCCATGTTTACGTCACTCTACCCCGGAGCCGTCTCACGCCGCCCCGGGGCATGTTAAAAGGTGGTATAATTTAAGACATTATTATCATAATGGTCTACAGCAGAGAATACGCCAGTTCAACAAAGTTTCACTGTATAAATGAATAAATTATAAATTTTTTACAACTAAAGCCCTTTTCACGCTGGATATGAATTACCTGCGGACCTCGGGTAATCTGCAACATGATCCTCTCAGCAGAAATTCCCAGTATTTCTCAAGTTTTGGACGTGAATGTTGAGGACGCAGAAGGCAGCGCTGACTCAAGTCTCTCTCTGAGAACGGACAGCTGTTATTGTTATGGCTGCGTCCAGGTAAGAGCCACAGGGACGTCTCCAAATGGACACAAACAAAGCCTTATCTCCTCAAATCTGGATACCCGGGCTCCTCCGGCGAAGCGGTAAACAGGCGTGATGCCGGCAAATGAGAAAGGCCTTAGGATGAATCCAGTCAATTAGCGATCGCTCCCAAACGGGCGCTCAGCCACAACAGAGGAAAACGGCTCTTTATTAGAAACTGGCAAAAGATTTCTCACAACGTCGATCAGAGACACTGTGTTTTGAGCGGATAACTTGAACTATGAACGAAGAACACCTTGCTCAGTCTGTTTGTTTTTTGTAAAGAGAGTGGACAAAAAGTATACTCCTGTAATAATTCATAAATAACTACTCAGATGCCAGAAGACCCCTCCTGGAGCTGCCACCTTAACGTGGTGGAGGGGTTTGAGCGCCCGAATGATCCTGGAGCTCTGTTGTCGGGGGCTTCGTCTCCCAGGGCAAACAGGTCCTATAGGTGACGGGTCAGACAAAGAGCGGTTCAGAAGCCCCTTATGAGAGACCAACAGGCCCGGTTAGAACCATGAGGCCGTCCTTCTGTGGACCCACCACCTGCAGGAGGAGCCATAGGGGCTGGTGCAATGTGATTTGGGCAGCTCCAACAGCTTCCCCCACGACCCGGCAACGGACAAGTGGAAGAAAATGGATGGATGGATGGATGCCAGTAGAGGCACAAATGAAACATGTAACTTTAGAAAAGAAGTGCCCGTGTAACTTCTGAGTAACCGTTTGAGTGTGTATTGTATTGTTGTACATACATGAGTGTCTGTCCAGCCCACGTACAGCCCCCATTGAAGCCACTCACTGTGTTCAGTCAGGAGCTGAAGATCACACAGAGCGCACCTCGTCAGTGTGAAAGTCTAAAGCCTGCGTTTAGAAACAGATCGGGCCCAGAATCTTTCCCACAATGGTGGCACCTGGACGTTTACGTGGCAATATTTGGCGTTCCTTCAAAATGTGTCTAGCCTTAACAAGCAGCGACGCTTGCCAAAGAAGCAAGTCTGAACCTTTTTCCTTCAGTCTGTTTTGAAATATCACGCCCAAAAGTCACCAAAACACAAACTCCACCAACCGCAGAGAGCCGAAGTGAGTAACTATGAAGAGGCCAGTGCGCAGGACGAGTGGCAAACGAGGAATAATGTTATTTTCTAAAAAAATAAAATAGACTGCAGAAGAAATCCTCACGAGCGTTGGAGCGTTTATCATAGGGGGATAAATCTGTCCTGATGGGTCGCTCGTTTGGCTGGCGCGCACCGGAGCGGCGCAGTGCCACGCCGGGCCCGGGCCCCTTTTAATAGGGGACGAGGCTTAAGAGGCCCGTTACATCGCGCCCCCGTCTCTTCAAGTTGTCACGCCGTAATCCCTCGCTAAAAGCGCAGCGCGGCCCGGATTAGCGCCGCAACACCAGATTTATAAATTATCACGCGGAAAACGCCGAGGCGCTGAATGACGGGGCTAATTAAGCGAACGCGGCGGTGACTGAAGTGGAAGCCCCGAAGAGAGGGGGGGGGGGGGTGAAAAGGGAATCAAGAGGAAGCAAAGTCCGGCGAGAGTCCCCCGAGAGGAGCGAGATCTGGGGACGGGGGTTTCAGGATTAAAATCACACGCGGAACTTGGCGGGAAAGTGTGACCCGGGCTGACTTCTCTTATGTAAACCAAGGACAGAACTGGGGATGAAACTACGCCGCTGTTTATTGAACGCAGCAAATAAAACGAGGCCCGTATTCAGTGCACCAGCCCCTATGGCGCCCCCTGCAGGTGGTGGGTCCACAGAAGGACGGCCTCATGGTTCTAACCGGGCCTGTTGGTCTCTCATAAGGGACTTCTGAACCGCTCTTTGTCTGACCCGTCACCTCGGACCTGTTTGCCCTGGGAGACCCTACCAGGGGCACGAAGCCCCCGACAACAGAGCTCCAGGATCATTCGGACGCTCAGACCCTCCACCACGTTAAGGTGGCGGCTCCAGGAGAGGAACTACAAACTACAGTTAATTAATAATATATTTTTGCTGTAGTTTTGAGAGAGCTCAACCTCTTATCCCAGACCTGAACCAAGCACAGTTCCTCTAGCGTCCTGAACCAAGCGTCAAAAAGAGCGATACAGAAGCGACGGAAGAGCAACAAAAACGTGCCAGAAAAGCAACGACAATCCAATTAAAAAGTGACAACAATGAAGAAATCAATGAGAAATGACAAAAAGCACGACCAAAAAAACCCTACAAAACAAGACATTCAAACTGTGATAAAAACGCAGCGACAACGCAACAAAAAAGTCACAGTTTTGTAGGTCTTAGCTTTCAAAATAAGGTGTTACTCTGGCCTTTTGTATGTAAGCTCCAGTCGAGAAGCTTTTGGATTTGGGTAAAACCGAACAGGAAAAAATGCACTCGGTTTAGGCAGGGGGGCAGCGGCCCTGCTTTGATTACAAACAATGAACGAGGGAACCACTAAATTCTAGTTAGTTGTGGTCCAAACCCATTCCTAACTTTCCTAAGAGACTTGTAATTCCTCACAGGGACGGCTTAATAGGCACACGGACGCAAAAGCTTTCTACTGTAATCAGATGCACGGCGATGTTTCACACACGTACTAAAAAAGGGCAAAACAAATTTCATTCCACAACGAGAAAACAGTCAGGTTCCTTTAACTTGTAATGAACCGTGAATCCACACTGTCAGGGATTATTCTTTATCATTTAACCCTTATTTAAACCCTCCCTTCACGTCTCCTTTATAGGAAAACTAGTCTTGTGTTCATTAACGTGACTTTTTACTAACTTCTGTTGGGAGACTGGTGAAGGATGTAGCAGGGTGAAGGGGTGGAGGTGGATCGCAGCACAGCTGGGACGCGGGCGAGCCATGAACGCCAGAGGCTTAAACACGGGACCTCACCCACACCCGGTCCTGAGAACACAACCCCCCCCCCCGTCCTCCAACAGCTCCCCTGGCATCGCATTCAATACAAGCTCCTCCTCCTCACCCACCAGTCCCTCCATAACCTGGCCCCGCCCTACCTCACCGAGCTCCTCCACCCGCCACCTCTGCTCAGCCGGCACCAACCGCCTCACCCCCATCATCCGCACTAACCGCCGGACCATGGGGGACCGAGCCTTTGCCAGCGCCGCCCCCACCCTCTGGAACTCACTCCCACTGCCCATTAGAAACTCTGACTCACCACCAACCTTCAGATCAGAACTCGAAACCCACCTGTTCAAACTAGCTTTTCTTTAAACCCCTTTTTTGTTTTGTTTATTCCCCATGTGAAGCTCTAAAAAAGCGCTGTACAAGTTTGATGTATTATGATTATTATGATTATTATTATGATTGGCTGCTTAGAAAGTGTGGCTCAGTCAGCGCTGATGGGCTGAGGTGGAGGTGTGACCCTCACAGACACGATCATTGTCTGGAGGTAAATTGAATTCACGCCTACGCTTCATATATATTGTATTTCACGTTATTTCTGTGGTCCGCCTGTAGGGGTCATTGACGTAAAAGGCCCTCGTGGCGATAATCCAGCATGCTTACATCTGTGAAGGTTGTTTAAGACGGATGTGCTACCAAGTGTGGAAGGTCGACTCCGCGGAGACGGCAGAGGGATAGGCTTCGAATCAGGAGGAACAATAAACCCGGGGCTGAACCGGGACTGGGCCGGGACTGGGCCAGGCCTGCAGATCCGGTGTTGGAGGAGCAGCTGCGGAGTGGGCGGGTTTGGATCTGAGGAGACGACAGAAGAGAGAGCGAGGAGCCAAGGCCTACACTCCCACCGTATCCGCAGACAATGCCGACACATGAGGCCGATCAGATGGAGCCGGGGCCGAGGAACCGCACGCAACCGAAAAGCCAATATCAAGAGTGGGTATCAAGAGTCCAGAATATGTTATTTTTCTCTAATTTACTCTCTTTTTTCCGTAATCTGACCTGTATGGCTTGTTTTGTGACATTTCAGATGGGTGATGTTTGTAAATGATTGATTTATGTTTCAGGTGTGACATAAATGACGAGAAACAAAACTTGTAATGTAGTAATGTGAAATTCCTAATATCCATCCATCCATCCATCCATTTTCTCCCACTTGTCCGTTGCCGGGTCGTGGGGGCAGCTATTGGAGCTGCCCAAGTCACATAGCACCAGTCCCCTATGGCTCCTCCTGCAGGTGGTGGGTCCACGGAAGGACGGCCTCATGGTTCCAAACGGGCCTGTTGGTCTCTCATAGGGGGCCCATTCACTCTCTCATTCATACACCAGTGTACGCAGACACTGGAGGCAAGGAGGGTGAAGTGTCTTGCCCAAGGACACAACGACAATGTGCACCTTCAGGAGGCGGGATTCGAACCCCTGACCTTCCGATCATGAGACGACCCGCTCCACCATCTGTGCCACCGTCGCCCCAAATTCCTAATATTTCCAATGAAAATACCATTAAAAGTGTATTGACAATAGTATTTCAGAAGAAAAGACGCATGAAACACGAACTACAGATATTTAGGGTCGACTTTTTTTTATTTACTCACAGTGGCACAAATAACCAGAGGCGGATAGTACGCAGTTACATTTACTCAACTTTTAGCAGTAATTGTACTTTTGCAAGAAGTTTTTTCATAGAGCACTTTTTACTTCTACTTGAATAATATGAAAGTATAGTGCCTTGCGAAAGTATTCGGCCCCCTTGAACTTTTCGACCTTTTGCCACATTTCAGGCTTCAAACATAAAGATATAAAACTGTCATTTTTTGTGAAGAACCAACAACAAGTGAAGTGAAACGAAATTTATTGGATATTTCAAACAAATTTGCAAAATTATTCAGCCCCTTTACTTTCAGTGCAGCAAACTCTCTCCAGAAGTTCAGTGAGGATCTCTGAACGATCCAGTGTTGACCTAAATGACTAATGATGTTTGAAGCCTGAAATGTGGCAGAAGGTCGAAAAGTTCAAGGGGGCCGAATACTTTCGCTAGGCACTGTATATGTTTCTCACTTGAGTAAAAATAACAGTAACTCGTGCCACTGAGAGTAACTCTTTAAAGGGACACTGCGTAACATTTTGACTATACTGTTGTCATTAATATAAAACATGCTCCTAATGAGCGGCTCAACAGAGAAACTGCTGTTACTGCAGTGGGTAATCAAAGAATGAGGACCTAACCTATTCAAATCTCAAATTCGGCTGCTTTTAGTCGACATCTCCATGGCAACGAGCTGGAGACGTACCCACTCCCGGTAAAGGCACAGTCATGTGTTAGGAGAGCGCTTGTACATTTATGAGGTATTTTTCAATTATGAAAAAATCTGTCACAATATAAATACTTTTATTTACATTTTATGTATCGGTTTATTTGTTTTTATGGTGTTTTCTTTGAAAATATTACAATTTTCACACGATCATTTCGTTTCTCATCATTTATGTCACAATTGAAACACAAATTTAAATGTTACGCTCAGTTACTCGCAGTACTCAAGTAACGCTCTCTCCAAGTACTTTTTTTTTTACTCTTACTTTTAATATTTTGGCTACTCTACCACCTCTGCAAATAACTGTTGATAAATATGATAAAGCTACTCTAATGAGTACTTGAGAAACTGTATCTGAGTACCACCCGCCTCAGGTTCTAAGGCGACGGTGCTTGAAATAAGAAAGTATAGCTGCAAACAGGACCATTTTCAGAGCACATTTTTCTCAAGTAAGACTTTCTTTTTTACCCAAAGTAAAAAAGTAAGTTTTAATGAAGCTTCATCCCAAATTCAACCTGGACGACCGACCTGCAGCATTTATTTATTTATAGCCTCGCACCTGCAGCCCTTACCCGATCATCCAATCACAGTCCCATCTCGAGCCGCACCTTCACGACAGCCAATCAGCTGCTCATTCCTGCTTCAGCCATTCATCGCTCGGCTGTCTCCCCGCTGTGCTGCACCCCTCCTCTGCCCCTCCTACGCCTGGACTCTTCCCCCAGAGTCCAAACTCGTTAATTCAATCTTCCGCCGGGGTCTGAGCCCCAATTATGATTCATGTCCAAAAAAAAACGTTCCTAAATGTTTCAATATCCTGCCTCAATATATCGAACTTCAAATATGGTTATTGTGACAGGCCTAGCATGTTTTCGACTAATTTCAGATGGTTCTAAGGCGGTGTTGCTTGAAATAAAGAAGTCGACTGTAGCTGCCAGCAGGATCAGTACCATTTTCTACATTGGCAAATAATGCAATATATTGAAACAAGTCAAATATTTTACTCCAATCATGTTGAACTGTGGCTGAAACGGCGTTAAATCTACAAACCATGGACTAAATCGGAGCTAAACTGGGACTTAACCAGTGCTGGCATTTTCCCTCTGAATCCCTGGCTCTTGGTGAAGCTCCACAGCTGCAGAGTGGGCTGAAGGGATGGGAGCCCGGAGAGACAAAAAGGATAACAAAAGAGGCGCGCGTCCAAAGTCCAAACACCCACAGTCAACTGTCCCTCAAGGCGCAACCGAACCCACAATTCCACCTTAAAAAAAAAAAAAAAAAGCACAGAGACGGGCATTGTGTCCGGGACAAAAAACAACTGTGGACTGTTGGAAAGAATCATGTTTCTGCGAGATTTTGAAGAAGACATTTTGCTTTTTCCCTGCCGCTTTTGGAACATGTGAGCATTTTTATGAACAAAAATAATCTTTGCATGGAAATAAGAAGTGATAGTCCACGCACGTTTAGAAGAGAAAAGTCCATTCTACAAGTTGAGTGGAGATGCTGCCACGATGTGAGGGGGAACATGGGTTTGAGAATCAAGGAGAAACTTTCAATCAGTGCGGTAATAAAGCGCCTTAATGTGAAGATTAGGGAAATATCTGGTTTCGAATGCCTTGTTCTTAATCTCCTAAAGATTGTGGATGTTATTTGAGCTCTTCACTTAATCATTCGTCTCTCTGGTAAACAAGGCGAGCGATGCAGGTGCAGTGAATCCACGGCTAAAAATGGACCGACTTAAAAAGAGATCAGTGCCACTTAAGGACACACTAAACTCGCCGTGTGTTTGGGTAGAAAAAAGAGAAACGTCTTTAAAGTCTCCAGAGCAGATGTTCAGGTCTGTGTTGGATTTACTGTCATTTGCCAAATACACTTAAGGTTATTTGTGGACACGTACAGATGTGAGAATAGTGTTTGGGTCTGAGCTGACGTCAGGTGAAGGGAACTGGTTTCCGTTGCAGACTCGTGGGTTTAGTTTGCATGGAGACCACATTTTGAATGGCGTTTACTTCACTTCCTGCTCGTGATGTATTTCACTTATCGTTCTATTTATCTGCAGTGAATCAGCTGTCTTTCGAAGTAACGGGAGAGGAGTGTCTTTGAAAGCAGCGGACAGCGTGTGCCTCAGCCAGCAAGCGTTGAACCTCTGGATTGAAGGCACCGGCCACGCCATTGTCGACCTCTTTTTACTTGATGGGATTGTATCCGTATCCACTGCTTAGCAAGTTTATGACACGGCTTTATGCTGCCTTCATGTGCCCTCGTAATTATGGTATTCACCTGCAGCATCTCGCCTTAAATGGACTGTGCCATAATAAAGGCCTTACATGTCCAATCCAACTGGCATTAATAAACATTTCTTTGACTATAACGACACAGCTCGACCTTGAACTCTATACAATGAAGCCTGGGCGTTAATTCAAACTGGGAGACTAATTTCAGCATCACCGACCTCCAGCCAACGATCACTTCCGAGAGGACACGCCTCCACCTCAGCCATCAGCGTAAGAGCCGCACCTCCATAGCAGCCAATCATCCCCCGCTTTTAAGCCCCAGCGATCATGGTTCGTTTGCTTCCCAGGTGCGCTGCAACCCACCTCCACCCCCTCTCCACCTTTTCCGTCCACGGCTTCTCCCTGCTGCATCTTCACGGGTCTTCCGTGCCACCACCAGTGTCCAGGCTCCGGGGGAAGACATCCCTAATTCCAAGCTGTTCACGTACACGGACTTATACATCGATGTCTATACCGCCGGGGTCTGATCGCCAAAACTAACACTCATGAATCAATAAATCTTCCCAATCGCTGCTTTCGTCTGTTGAGTCTAGGGCTGGGCGATATGGCCTAAAATCTATATCATGATATGAAAAAATAAATATCACGATAACGATATATTTCACTATATAATTGACAATGGACGAATTACTTCAAAATCCCAGCCTTACGCCTATTGGGAAGATTCATTCAGTGATATTTTATTCTTTTTTTTTTTTTTTACGGCATAATTGTCTCGCAAATATGATCTACTCAAGCAGTTTACGTCCTTCATTTCATTTTTACTTTTCCAGCACGTGTCCCCGTGTTCTACAGTCGCCGTTTATGCTGCTCTGATGGAGCGTAACATAAATTATATCGTGTCCACAACGATATCAAAAAATGACAACGATATCAAAACATTATATCGCGATAACGATATGCGATACGATATGGCCCAACCCTAGTTGAGTCTATCCAGGTTGAAATACAGTAGATATAATCCGATGTTACGAGATTATGAATAAAGCAGTTTTTTTCTACAGATTAAACCATTTTTGTTTTGGAGAGCAAAATGGCCATAAACCTCACAATTGTGTAAAAAACAAAAACCCCAACAACAGCAAGAATGGTTTTGCCTGCAGTGTCTCCCGTGTGTGTAAAGTAAAACTAAATGATATCAAAGTAAGGGGGTGTTTTAAGCGTCAGTCGAGTATAAACAATATGTCAAAGTGCCATGTAAATCTCCCAGAGTCATTCCCTGCCTGTTAAAGCTGCAGCCTCTCCGCGCTCCACGGCTTTTCGCAGCCGTTCGGGCCGGCCTTTTACCATTTCTATACCCAATCCTCTTTTGGAACGCCGCTCTGCGCTCAAACGAGTGACACGTCTGAAATGGGCGCTTTGAAAGGAGCGCGACTGCAGACGGGGACGGCTCCGGAGCGGGTCTGAAGCGCGTTATGCATTCAGTTGACCTTAGCAGACTCTACCTTCACACATTCTCCCGAAATCCAGTTTGAATGGCTGTAAACTAATGTCTGTATTCTGTGGCGCGGGAAACGTGCCGCGACGGTTTGAAGATTTCGCTGAAAGTGCTGAGGCTTGAGAAAGAAGTGTCTGCGTGTTGAACTATCCGGGTTTAGAACTTAGAAAGTGTTTATGACTCTCTCCTGCCCCGGCGCTGATGGGGACTGGGTTATTTTCTCCAATTACGCGTATACAAATCTCAGCGCGCGGGAGAGTCAATTATATCTCATTTGAAAGCCTAGACCTTCTAGTTCCTTAAAAGGGATATGTGTACGATCTGTCCGAGGGAAACACAACTCGCATCAGAATCCTACTCATATCCCTAAACCCCGGATCAAGTCACAGGTTAAAGAAGCCATATGACTAAGAGGTTTATTTGTAGTGGTAGTGTTTCCACCCTTTGAAATACGTATGTGTAAATAAAGCTTTCTGTCATATTCAAAAGCAGAATTTATGATGTTTTTTTTTATTTATATGGTCTCCTCGAACATAAAAATTGGAAACTGCATTGAAAATCATTTAGAGATGACTGAAGAAGGTGCAGAATAGTGATGCATGGGTCAGGATTTTTATCATTTTATGTCTCTAAATATCTCTAATACCTGTAAATATTTGTAAATATTCTTTTTTTATTCTTCTGACATGTATATATGTGCATATATATTTATACATATCTGTTTCGTTGCACTATGTTGTGGTTGTACTGGTCCACTGTTTGTTTAGCTGCGCCTGGACACACCCACAATAATCATGTGACCTCTCTGTATCACATGATACAATCAGTGTGTGTATATAACAGGTGTGTCAGAGCTGACTTTTATGTCTGATGAAGGGCTAGGACCCCAAACGTCACGACTTTCGGTGTGAGCAATAAATCGGTGAGCATACTACAGTTGTGCGGATCTTTTTCTTCCATTTCCAGCGTCGGATGTGCGTGTCTCTCCTCCTCCAGGATTTTCATCAGCCCGCGGGGCCCATTTGGAGCAGGTTCTAACCTGGTCCGGCCCACAACAAGCAACACGTGTTATAAATATGAATAAACCACGAGTTTAAAAGAATAGGTCACAGTTTTTCCATACAGAGATAATGTGTTCTCCTGGGCTTAGACGAGTTGATGTGTAACTCAGTCACACAAATGTTGTTAGCATTTAGCCGCTCCCAGCATAATGTATCGAGCCAAACTGTGGTGAAGTTAGAAGAAGAAGAACTTTATTTATATAGCGCCTTTGACAGACACAGTCACAAAGCGCTTTACATGAGACAATTATACATTCATTCCACACTTGGTGGTGTTCAGTTTCCCCTGGGGGAGACACCACCAGGCATTCACGCACACACATCACTCATCCAGGCCTATTGTACATGTTTTTAGTGGTAGGGCAAATGGGAGTCCCCGGAGGACACCTACACAGACACGGGGAGAACATGCAAACTCCACACAGAAAGGCCCTGTCCAGGTGGGAATCGAACCCGGGACGTTCTCGCTGCGCTACCGTGCCAATATTGTGATATTTTTAGTCGAGATTTAGTCAAAAAAATATCTTCAATTTTAGTCGAGTTTTAGTCGACTAAAATTGCAAGTCAAGACAAATTTAGTCGACTTTGTATTAATAATATTCATTATAATCATATTTAATGGAGGTCCTGCTTCATGGAGCTGCTCCCTCATGAACAAAGCTCAGAGCTGCTCCTTTGGCAGTGAAGTTACATGATATGAGGCTCTTTCAGACGGTCAATAGAAGTTTGGATGATTTTAGTCTCTCCTTTTCATTTTTATTTAGTCTCATTTTACTCGACTAAAATATCTGGACATTATAGTCATAGTTTGAGTCGCATGAAAAAGTTTTCATTTAGTTTTAGTCCAATTTTAGTCGTCAGAAATATCACTTTGACTAAAATTAAGACTAAATATTTTAGTCGACGAAATCAACACTGATATTAACATAAAAAACCTGCTGTGAAGACGAGCGAATGAGTCGTGGTTGAAAACAATGAATGCAAATATGGCGGCGAAGAGAAGCGGCAACAGTTTATTTTTTTTCCCCAACCCGAGAGTTTAATGACCCGACCAGATCTGCTGGCAGCCCGTAGGGGGAGACCCGCATCACTAGTACAGAACTCGTCACGCAGTCAAAATTGATTAGAACTAAAAATATCCAAATTATATGGATTTTTGAAGATCAAACCTGTTGAAATAAAAAAATGACGATTCACTCGTGTGTTTTTGACCAACTGGTCCAGAAATAAAGTCACATTTCTGCCTCTTTTCTTTGCTGAGTGATGATTATTTGTGTGCGACGCCTCTGTGATCTGCCTGAATTAGCCGTGCGGGCGCCCTCTGAGACGCCGCGACTCTTTTCTAAAACATTTCCAGCCTGTAATGTGCCGAGCGGCGGGGGGCGGCCATTTTGACTGTGGAGAATTATGATGATTGCCACGGAGTCGGGAAAGTCGCGGGGTGCGGGACTTGTTATTGCACCGCGGCTCCTTTTTTTTTTTAGCATAATCTCGTCTCAGAGGAGAGTTATTAAAGGATATTGGGAGACAGAAAATGGCAAAGGACAAAATCATAATCCCGGCCTTGTGAGATTTCCAACTTCAAGAGCAACAATCCACTAATGACGTCTTGTTTTGGATTCTTCAAAGGTCAACTACTCCGCAAGTATGCGCCATCTAAATAACTCCATTACATGAAACACATCTTGATTTGTAGATTTATCTGTTTGACTTTGACGATTGTGTGAAAATATGGATTTTTCATGCAGTGGTAAATGTGGAGAGTTTTTGCTGGTTTTCTCCTTTAACGTATATGCACAGTTTCTCCACGTGGCTTCTTCCTTCATTAGGTTCCACTCATGCAACAACTTTTCCAGTTTAGTAGCTCCTACAAACTCCTACAGAATATTTAGAAGATGTTGAATTCTCTAAGATTCTAACTCCCAGACTGATTTATTCTGCTTTGAACCCAAAAAACAAGACAACATTTTAGTTATCCTCTCTTAGATTTTATATGCATTTTTATGACGTCTTTATTTTTTTCTAAAAACATAAAATGACAGAAAACTTGCAATACATTTATTCGTATATTTATGTCAGTTCAGCAAATGTTTAAAAAGTATATCTTTAATTATTTGTATTTATTTATTTTCCCTAAATAACCTGCATTGTCCCGCCATTTTTTTTACTTGATACGTGAGGGTCTCACAGACTGGCAGGAACATGGCATTGATCAGTAGCTGCTTTGGTGTTATTTTATCTTTTTATTTAAAAAAAAAAAAACACGCACTGTCACAACCTGCGCACTGAAACTCACAATATTTTTTTTCTGTTTTTGAAGGTAAAAAAAGCTAAGCAAAAATGAAAAGATGCCAGCTTCAGCTCAAGGGTTTACGCTTCATTTCATGTGACCTCCTCGGCCTCTCCTACCGAAACAAACCGACTTAAAAACCTTTGTCTACGATCAACGCAGACTGCTCTTTGAAGACCATACATTTGACTTTGGAACATGAGATTACAGAGACAGTACAGCCATTGTCTATAGGTCATTGATCAAGCATTACTGACGATAACCCAGTCCAGATTCCAGTGGCATTCGGCCAGACCAGATAAAGAACACGTATGTTCACTGTCACATGGATGTAATACAGTTTGTGCTGTCGGGCAGAATGTGTCTGCACTTTATTATATTGTAAATGCAATTTAAAGCAGTACTAAGTTACTATTGCCCCTAGAGGCCATAAGCGCAACTGCAGGTGTCGTAGGAAGTTGCGATGTTTTTACTCATTAATCGTCCGTGAGAGTAAATCCTACGCTGACAGAAAAGACAAAGGGACAGAGGGATATTGTTCATCCAATTACACAATGGAGATCATTTTTTTCACTCAAACTTGGCTCTAAATACTGTTTAAGTGGCGCTAGCCCGCAGTTAGCTTTGCCCGTTAGCCTGTTAGCTTCTTCTCAGTGATTCCATTAGTTTGTGTTGGTGACTCTGTGTCAGAAAAGTTGCAATTGTGAGAAAGACCCCCCATTAACGAAAAGGATTTATTAAGGTAAACACGTTACTTAGTACTTCTTTAAGGAAGAGACTGGAACACTACGTCTTAAAGAAAGTTTTAAAATGTGCAGTCTCTGTCTCAGGAATCAGTGTCTGATAGTCGGTTATGCAGGGTATTAGGGCAATGAAAGGACATTGGTTATTGATTAGTTACAGTAAATCAGAGAAGGAGGGGATAGTAAAATAAGTGGAACAGGAGGCCTAGAGATTTAAAGATGTTGAAACGGATGCAAAGGATTCAATAAAGTCCTTAGAAACAGCCCCAAAACCCATGGGGCCAAACTGGACATACAGCATGGTGCAAAAGTTTAGGCCCCATTGGTCCATTAATGTGAGCAAGGGGAACATGAAGTGATCTCAAAAAGGCAGGGAGTTACAGATTAGACCAACCTTTTTTTTTTTACCCTTGGAGCAACAAAAAGAGAGCAGCTGCTTCGAAGACACTTGTGTAAAATGCGATTTAGGCGAAGTTCACCCCGGAGACAAATCGGAGCCAAGATGATGTTTCAAAGAAAATGACCCGAGTTTTGCTTGCAGATTGCGTTCAACATGTTCGAAACAAAAAGAAAATGCATCAGAACAACGTGAGTCATCAAGCGTATGCTGAATTGTAGAAAGTGTTTGGCGAGCTAAAGGGCCGGGGATACTGGGAACTCCCGAGCTACTGGTTGGAAATCCCTGGATCAGACATTCCCCGTATATTTCAAACATGTTTTAGTTTAATCTCTTATTAACAGAAGAGGCCAAAATTAATACCTAATAGGCCTCCTCTTGGCAAGTAAGTGCTTTAACTCTTTTGTTGCAGCCAAGAGTCTCTCAATTACAGCTTGAGGGATTTTGGCCTTTTTTTCATCACACAATTCTTCCTCTTCCCGAGAGATTTCTGGACTGTGTTGCATGCGCCGCTCCTTTGAAGCGCTATCCACAGTTTGTCAGGGGTGTTCAAGTCATGAGATTACAAAGGCCACCTTCAGTCCACGCCTCTCGGGATCGTCCGTCGTGGAAGCCATCGTCTTTTTGTCCTCAACGTATTCGTTTCCACAGATACAGTGTTACGTCTGCCTCCGGAATCGAATGGAACCGGACAGATGTTCTTTCCGTGGAACTCAATGAACTCTGTTTATGCCTCCACGATGCATCGGGCTTGTGTAGTTGTGCATTTAAATCATGTTTTGCTTTCCTGATATAACCTCGTCCCCTTTGCAAACGTGTGGTTGGACTGCAGACACAAAGCCACCCCTGCTCCTGCATAAAGTACTTAACACGTCGTAATGGGGGCCTGGCACGGGCAGCCGAGCACATACAGCAACTAAGGATTGAACTGAAGACCAGAAACGGCACTAAATGAGATGGTGATACGCTCTTTGCTCTTGGCCCTAAACAAACACATATAGCACAAGCAGCCTCCGGTATCCTGTATAATTAGCTGACACTCAGGGATTTGGAATGGTTGCAATGAAGTGGTTTTTGTTCTTTTGTACGTCTGACCCGCCCTTCACTAACACAACAGTGGGCGAAAAAACTCTATTCTATTTTTGAGGGGACCCCGTTGCACATGTGAGTGGTGAGAAAAAACCTAACCACCCTGTGGAGAACATGCAAACTCCAAACAGAAAAGCTCCAGCCACGGAATCAAGCCATAGCTTTTACCCCTGGACCACCATAAACCTTTGTTTAGCCTTTTAAAGATGCATTTACAGCGTCATTGGACTATAGAGTGGACATGAGACAAAATGCTCCATAGTCCTAGTGTAATACAACCAGAACGCAGAGATTGGTTGTGTTTAGTAACATTTTGATTGATCGATTGATTGATTGTTGAAATTTGACTTGGAGGAGAGTCAGTTGCAAACGCAAATACAACGACATAAACACATTTTCTCATGAATTTATTTGAAGAATGATTTATTTTATCTCTTCAATTACATTTATTATGTATTCTAGGTAGGTTTAGGTTTATTAAAACGTTGACATAGCAGGAAAGAACAAAATGTTTAACCTGAAATGTGTCAATTACAATCGAATAAAAACAGCGATAGAAAAAAATAAAAATAAAACAACGTTAAAGTTCGTGGGATAAAAGACATTCCATGTTTTTTCGTGTTACTCTACTTGGCTGCATACGGTCTTCGGTGCCTGAGGGGGCCTGAGTCATGAAGGTGTGCAGAGGAGGATATTCTGGAGGGTCTGCAGTGTGGCCATGTCCCGCCTCTCACTCACAGATTGGATGGAGGATGGTGGGATACCAATAATCCTGCAGCACCTGTTCTGCACCTGCTCCAGTTCCACTGACAGGTTCTTAGAGAGGCCGCCCCACACAGGACCGGCCTGCTCCAGCACGGGGCTGATGACAGTCAGATAGATCTTTTTGAGGACATCAGAGGGAAGTCCAGCTCTCAGGTAGTATATCCTAGTTACTATAAAGGGTTCTTCTAGAAAGACATTAGGTATAACATGGTTGTTAATTTAGGACGTTGCATGTTTCAACTGTGGCGTCGCCTCATCGGGAGGAGGTGAGCCTGGAGAGGGAAGTCTGGGCATCTCTGTTGAGACTGCTCCATGACTCGGATAAAGCGGAACAAAATGGATAGATGGATGTTTCAATGAGGATTGAAAAGATCTGATTTCACATCATTTCAGGTTTCATCATTACTACTAAAACGTATATGTATTTAGGCTCAGTTTCTCAGTGCGCCAATCAGTTATTTAATCAAAAGGTAGTATTTGGATACTTTTTTACTTCTACTTACTCCCCCCCTCCCCTGATTACAGCACATTGCTGTGGCCGCTTCTGCAACAAAAACGTAAAAAAAAAAAGAACTGACAAGAAACTGAACAAAAGAGCAACAAAAAGTGACAAAAAAGCAACAAAAACTGAACAAAGAAGAAACAAAAGTGTAACAAAAAAGGCAAGCTTCAAAATTATGAAGAAAAAGTGACGACAATATTGGGTAATGCCGAACTGGGAAAATGCGTTTGGTTAAGGCGGTGGTTAAGAGGTAAAGATCTGAGAGGCACCTGGCTGCAGGCCTCCACTGTCAGGACGGGAAGTGCAGACTGTTTTTGGGTGGGGGCGGGGGGCTTTGGCAGTTGCGCTCCAACCATGATGTCACCTCCACAAAAAACGAGACCTTCAACTAGTCCAAACTACCCGTATACCTGACCCTAATCGCCCCGTGCGTTTCCTGCCCTGACAGTGGAGGCCTGCAGCCAGGACATAGTGATGCTGAACCTGGACCTGACCATCTGCAGCAGCCGCCGATCAGAACCGACTTTGGCGACTCGGTCTACTCACATCCTCCCGATTGTAGAAAGTGACAGGCCCTAAAACACTTTTTTTTTAATCATGTAAAAAATATCTTTGCGTTTCTCTTCTCTCTTGTCATCAACTTGCACAATTCGAAAGCCCGTCTCCGTGTCCTCTCGTTCCCGTTTCCGAGCGGCGGGAGGACAGGCCGTGCCTCTGTGAAAGCCGCGGCGTCAGCAGGAAACGAGCGTCATATAGCCGTGTCAAAGCAAATATTAAGGTCAGCGCCCGGAGCCACGCGGCGAACAATCGGGGGTTTTTAAAGCGAGCGGAGCTTGTGATCCTCAGCTGTTTGGAGGGTGCGCTGTCACGACACTGCGGCCATTCAAGACGCGGTAAACAGGCACATAAACGCTCGCCTCTTATCTGTGTTTGAAATGGCCACCGGCGATCTGTGAGCACAAGAGGCACAAACGTATGGTTTTGACAGGAAACAGGTGAAGACATGGTCTCTTCTGTTAACCTGTTACCGTCCCCCCTGAGCAGCGGGCTAGGGTCAGGGTCCGGGATATAAACGGCAAATGTCATGTAAATTGTGTTTCACTCACACAGATCTCACACAATTTGATATCTCTGAATATTTTTTTCCCCCCATTCATTTGCAGCGTCTCGCCTTAAGATAAGATCTGCGTCCCTCATCGAATATTTTACGGTCATGAGATCTGGGTGATGACCCAAATAACAAAATCGCGGATATGGGAAAATAACTGGTTTTCGTGCTTTTCTAACACTGGGTCTGAGCTGATGGGGTGATACCGCTGGGAAGTTAATAATGACCAGTGAAAAAAGGTACATGTACATGACATACTGCACTCCAGGCATACTGACAGTTGTGAAATGTTTACCTCTCCTTACGTCATATACAGCATAGTCCCAGGGCCCGTCTTCAGCGAGGAAGTGAAATAGCAGACATTACCCACGGGACAGTGGTAGATAGTCGGCTCAGGATGGACATTGGACACAACACTGGAGATTTCACCGCAATGATTGAAAGAAGGCCGACAAAAAGACATTGTTTTACTGCAGTGGTTCCCAAAGTGGGGTCCGAATTAATTTATTCGCTAAAATGTATTACTTGAAACCAGTTTTAAACTCCACTCATTGCTAGATGTAGCTTTTTATGTCATTTTAGCTTTAAAACAATAAGAAAATTCCAATGAATAGGATAGATTATTTTCTATTGGGGGCCCCCCGAGAGAATTTCGGATCGACAAGGGGGCTGTTCCAGACTTTGGGAATGGCTGTTTTACTGTATAAAAGTCGAAAAAGGTCTGGTTAGGAGCAAGGGTAACATACTTTTACTGCAATGAAGAAAAGAAAAAAAGCTCATCGCGGGCTAAAAGCGAGAGCCACGGCGAGAGGAAAGAAAGAGTTCGCAAATGAGAGCTTGAACGACGTGCTGCCGGGAGAGGCTCGTCAACGGCGCAGTTTCGCCCGTGGTTGGTGCGACTTATAGTGCGGAAAGCGCGGTACACGACCACATATCCGAGTTAGTAAAGGAGTAACCCCGGGGTCATATGCAGCTGCTGGTAACTGTATTACTGCTAATATTCAGGTTATGAAGCGACTGCATGTAAACGTAGTGGTAGCGTTTCGAAAGTATTCATTTTGATTCCAAATTTAAAAAGTCAGAAACTCATCACAGAACTCTGCTCTGGTGTAGCAGACACCAAACCCTTTTCCTGTCTCCACGTGCTTTTCCACAGACTCACGTCTCATAAAAAGAAGATATTAACTCATGTAAAAAAAAAAAAAAAAAAAAGCACCGCTCGTGTGATATAGCGTCGACTTTTTGTCCCGGAATATTAACGCCGCTCGGTTAAAAAGGCGCCAACCCGTTTCCTCCGCTCTTATTTCTCCCGGGATCAACCGCGTGGATACAGAGTACGTACGGGACTTTGCTTCTAAAAACAATATGACACCCTGATAGGATCCGCACAGGCGCCTGCCCCCGCCGCGCACCCGTGTTCCCCTCCCTGTAGCGCATCGATCTCCGCTCAGATTGTTTATAGGACTCCGCGCGGCTAAAAGCAGACGTATCGATCTCCCCTTTTTGGGGGGGGCCATGGCGCTAATCTCACGACGCGAAATTAAACAAGTTATAAAGCATATGGAATCGTGTCGACGCGGCCGGTAGGGAGGGGGGGTGGGGGGAATCGTTAGCCTCCCTTCTCCCCGTGGGCACTGACTATGCAGAGTATCGTCTTACAGCGTTCTCACCCGGCGCTGCGATCGGTGCCGGCCCGAGTTCGACGAGGGGGCGGCCGCTTCGCTTTTCATCTCCCCGCACACTCTGATCCGACACGATGCCTGTTTGCGAGCGGGGCCCCGGCTTTTTCAAAAAGTTGCGGCGAGGAACCGAACAAAGGGGACCGCGGGAAACAGCCCTTGTTTTTGTTTTTGCCTTTTTCTCGGGAGCGTGTTCAATTAGCGGCGGCACAAACACGGTTAGCATAAAGACGCCTCCGCCCTCTGTCCGGAGACATGTGCCGGGGAAGCATCCCTGTGATACCTCCGCGGACAAAGGAAGCCGCCGTCTATTGAACTATGTAAGTTGGAACTCGAAAACAATTCATTCGTGTCGAGAAATATAGATTGTGAGGAATAAAGTGGACAAACAATAATCACCTTAAACCTTCTTGAATTAAGGGAGTCGAGTCTTGGATCAGAAAACAACTCATATTCCCAGTGGAACAAGTACATTCTTAAATCAGATTATTTTGTATCATTTCAAGTGGGATTTCTGCTTGTTCCTTTGGCATTTTTTTCTCATCTTAGATTAGTTCAAACTGACTCAAATTCAACATAAAGGACCTGAAGTCATTGATCTAATTGGAAAAGGGTCATTTTTCCAGTCTTTGTCGAACAAAAACTGCACACTTTAAATGTACTCGCATATCAGGACAAGACAGTGGGTGCCTTTAAAGTGGACGTATCATATTGGGCGAAAATGTGACGAGCATGTGATGTAAATGACAAAAACTTGGAAAGAGCTTAGGTCTTAGCTTTCAAATGAGGCGTTACACTGGCCTATGGGCTGTGTCAATGAGCTTTTAGATTTGGGTAAAGCTGAACTGGAGCAAATGTGCTCAGTTAAGGTGGGGGTTAAGAGGTTAAAGCTCCTTTAACTGATTTCCATTGAATGAAATGGACTGTTTTCCTGCATGGCAGCTATTTACTCAAGATAATAGCGCTAATGTTCGCTAAGTGGCCTCACATTTTTACTTTTTGAATCTTAAATGAGTTGTTCCACAGCACTATTTACTCAACAGTGTCACAAGATTGATTGGATTTATTTGTTCGATCAGTAGCTTGTTTCCTCTTTGCACCTCCTTCAATATCTCCCATGTTTGTGTTTTCCTCCTGTGCCTCTAACTCTGAATCCTTGTCCTGAAAAGTGACGGACAAATAAAGTGTGACTTTGGGCGTCTGTCAGCGCGGATCATCCATTGGTTTCAGCTGAATACATGAATCTTTATAAAGGGCACATATACATAGACCGGCTCCTATAAACGCTCGGGCATTTCCATAATATTTGGATGCAGTGGTTACAGGCAAATGCAGCCGCTGAGGCGAGACTACTGCAGCGGGAGGGACTACTTACCCCAGGGGAGGGATACGGAGAGGCTGGGCTGATACAATAACATACAAGTACCATTTTAGGGAATACAATGGCTTGACTTTGGCTGTGGTTAGTAGAAGTTGTAGTAGCAGTAGTAATGAAGTGTATTGTATCGTTTCTTGATCTTGAATGTGATTGTGTGTACTATGTTTGGTCAGTTATCCTCAAGCTGGAGAGAAACCTCAAAATCAGACATTATGATCAACTATAGCCATTTAAATCTGGGTCTATCCATTATTTAGATTACATAGTTGAACATTTTCACAATTTTTATGCTTAAAATGTCTTATTTTTATATAAAAACATACAAAACAATTATCAGTAATGTTCAGCAAAAGTTTCAATGCCTTGAATTGGTTTAACTTGAAGCATACTGCAAATTGTCATGGAAAGCCTTATTTTCAAAATGTTTCAGTTTTATATTTGTTAGTGGTCATTTATGTACATATATATATATATATATGTGCAGAGACATTTACCCCTAATGCTAAAAACAGTCCTAAGTCTATGGGGCATGCGGTGACTTCCTCGAGCTAATGCTGCACTCATGTGATCTTGTTCTTCAGTAGCTTGTTTATTGTTTATTTACTATTGAGGACTAAGGATGGGCAGATTGATTCCGTAGTATCAATATATTGATACCAAATGGCTACTTTTTAAGTATCGATACCGGGTAACAAGTATCAATACTAATGTACAGCAACAGAGTGTTGAACTGAACCATCATTTAGGTTCAGTTTGTCATGAAAGTATTCATTCTTTATGTATTTAATTTCACATTCACATTGTTTAACTAACATCACGTTAATGTACATATTAATAATAATAACATATAAAATAACCAGTTTCAGAAATATATCTTGATTGAAATGCATTCATCCATTTTCTTCCACCTGTCCGTTGCCGGGTCGTAATCACATTGCACCAGCCCCTATGGCGCCCCCTGCAGGTGGTGGGTCCACAGAAGGACGGCCTCATGGTTCTACCCGGGCCTGTTGGTCTCTCATAAGGGGCTGCTGAACCGCTCTTTGTCTGACCCGTCACCTATAGGACCTGTTTGCCCTGGGAGACCCTACCAGGGGCACGAAGCCCCCGACCACAGAGCTCCAGGATCATCGGGCGCTCAAACCCCTTGATATCGATACTGGTATCGGAATCGACAAAAAATCCTCCAAAAGTATTGATAAAAGAAAAAAGTTTGGTATCGCCCATCACTATCGAGGACATCTGTCTCATAAATTGTCGAGCTGTTTCCTGTTTGATTATTGTGAGGCAACAATTAAAACTATAATTTGCATATTACCCTTTGTGTTCAATTAAAAAACATCACCCCAATGTTCCATTAAAGGAACAGGCCACCGTTTTTACGTACTGAAAGATGTTCTCACCTTATTTAGACGAGTTGATGCGCACCTGTCTGGTCTTTATGCTCAGTCACGCAAAAAGACCAAAGATGTTGTTAGCATTTAGCCTCTCCTCCTCTCCTCTATGGGGAGAAAAACGGGGGTAAAGTTAGAAGTGACCAAGCTCTTCCACGTTCTCCCTTATTTAAATACGGTGAGCAGTTACACGATCCAAGTCTAGTCACACCAAAAAACATGTCGATGTAAAGATATTACTGCGCGGACGTCTTATTACGCCTAAGGTCTTATTACGCCTAACAATATAGTACCCCTTTTTATCCGCTTAGAAAATCGACATGTTTAATTTTGTGTAACTATACACAAACAGGTACGCATCAACTCATAAGCTCAGGTAAGAACATATCTCAGTATGGAAAATATGGCAAAACGGTGGCCTGTTCCTTTAAGCGGCAATGGGACTTACTGAAAGAAAAGAGAAATCTTAATATTAGAAACAAAGCTCTCTTATGGTTTAAATTTTGAAAAAAAAACATGAACATTTCATGACATTTTGACAAAAAACGACAAACTGCTGGACCTGATGAGGTCTGTGTGTCTGGACTTGTTGCCTCGTGTGTTCAGGTGTCCCAGTTTACCCTACCCCTAAGCCAGGACTCCCCTGAGTTGTGTCAATTGGACGTTCCTGAGTAAATAAAGGTCAAATACGATCACCAATACCAATCCTACAACTAAATCCACTCGTCGAGCCGCTTTCAAGTATTTTAAGGTCGTGATAAATCACATCCCAAACCTGAGATAACTTCTCTCCTCACCAGTCACTGCCTCCAAACTCCTATTGTCATTCCCTTTGCCGACAGACAAGGTGAGAGGAGGCAGATTAATGAAACACAGAGTTCACCCAGAAATCCCCAACAAACGGGGCCATGTTCAGCCGCAGTCTTTCACCGCGGAACAATCCTTTCTTCCCTCTGACAAATCCTGAAGCCTCGCCGCCGCTCGCCTGACAGACATAATGGGAGTTGAGAGTAACATGCGCCGTCTTCCTTCATGCCCCATAAATGTCAGATTTCCCTACTGTTACGGCGCGCCGAGGGGGGGGAGTGCAGCCGGACGGGTTTCTGGGTCTGCGAGTCGGCTCGGGCTGACATTTCAAAGCGATTCCCGAACACGTGTGAGCGGGGGGGGGGGACGACACGGGTTAGACTCGGAGAGATGGTTTGATCGGACTGCGAGATTAAGGCTGCAGGTGAAAAGGGGGGGAAAGAATGAATATCTTGGACTAACAATAGAGAACATGCTCAGGTTTGATCGACACATCGCGGACACGAGGCTGTCAGGTGTCCCTGGGAAACGAGTGTATTCTAACCCCTCTTTCCCACCGTTCTCCCGTGCTGGTATTATCCCGTAAATCTCCCGCATTATAACTAAATAAAGATCTAAGACATTCAAACTGGACTCACAAGAACTGCCACCCCCAGTAGGTAGAAGTCGAGAGATTAGCAGCTGTCAAAGTCTTTCGTTTTGGCCGGGAATCCACTGTACTTTCCCCGTCTTGGAGCTTGGTTGGGGTCGGGGAAAGAAGTCAACGACTGTCAATATTCCACAAACTAAAAATAACTTTATGTTGCAGTTCTGTTGTACTGTTCCACCTGCTTTTTTAATCATTTAACTATCAAGAACCAGACAAACCTCACCAAGCAAAAATCATCGGTCTCCGAGCTCCAAACCTCACAGATCTTAATGAGTGTCTTGCCCTATTTTCAAACATGCTTTGTGGGTCTGAAGTAGAAGATCAAGATTCATTGTATGTGTGACATTGGACCTGTTCCATCTTCTTCTTCAGGTACTTCCCGGTAGACTAGGTGCCTCCAGGCACATTGAAATCCGGCAACGCACAAAGATCACATCCACAACAGCCCGATGGCTACTAGGAAGTCCAGGAGCGCTCTTATAGCGAAATCCTGGCCCTGGGAAGGACTTAGTGACTGTAGACTAACACAATCGTTCTGAGACACAGGACAGTTCGAAACAGCTCTGCTCGTTGGATTCTCTACACTGGACAATCAATAAGAACGTGTTTGACAGTTTGATCTTGTTCACAGTGTTGACATAACCCATCTGCTTCCCGATTTTAGCAAGGTCCCACCCAAGGCCACGATGCCCCGGTCTAAGCCTGGTCAGGACTACCGCAGCTCTCCTGTCTTTCCCCGTGCACACTGATACTCACCTGTGGCATCTCCATCTCCACGTGTATACAAGCGCATTCACTCCTTCACGCTCTGACGTCACTCACTTCCTGGTCCAGCCGGTGTGTCAGTGCGTTCCTCGCCCCCCCCTGAAGGACCGGTAGTGTTTGCTCTAGGTTTGATTGCATTTAATGTAAGGCTTGGTGTTAACTTTTAATGATTCCACAGGTGATCTGGCCCGTCGTGCTGTTCGACTGTTGCGCTGTTCGCTCATGGACTTTACTCTTTGTTTGGTTACAACAAAACAGAATGAAATACCAGCAAAGAATTGCCTAGAAAAGTCTGTGACCTAACTGAACTTTTAACAATGAACTAAAAACAGGAATTAACTTATTGAAGCAAAATGTACAGTAAATCAAATGTATGCTTGTATGTATGTATGCTAATGTCTGTATGCTAAATCAAATGTATGGACTTGTCTGCCTGTGACGATCATTAACGAACCTAACCTAAATTCTCCTTGTTTTATTGGGGCTCAAAGTTTATTAAATCAAGCGTGGATTTAAATATTGAAAAGTCACTCTAAAATCTTCAAAACATGTACAGTATGTGTAGAACAAGAACGGAAAGTCTAAAGGAGTCTCTAAAGTGGAGAGTATTTCCGCACGGACTTCCACAAAGGAAATGACCATATTTGGATTGAGTCATGTCGGTATTTGTGAGTGGAAACACAGCATGTTGTGATTTCAGACAAAAGTCGAAAGATATTCAACTAAGATTGAAGGGAGAACAATCCACTTATTTATTCTATTATTATTATGTTTTCTCTATATATAGAACACATCATATGGACTAAATCTTACATGATGACACAGTCTGGAACACACATGTATATTGTTAATCTGATGTATTTATGGCACCATTAAATAGCCCATTAATAAACTCATGTTGTTAGTTTCATGGAAGCTGCTGCCGAACCTTTGGGCCTCAGGTGAACGTAATTGGTGACCACGACTTTCTGGCACGGATGGATGAATCAGGTCCTTTTTCCTTTGGGATATCTCTAATGTAAAGATCCCATAACGTCGCGGGAATACGGCCTCCTTCCGAGAGCGGGACACGGACATCGAACCTGAGCATCTCCGTCTCCGTTTTCCCGCTCGGGGCCGGTGGCGGCAAACACACTGAACAGGTGCAATCTGTGTAATTACCCGACGCCTCCGTGACGGCCACATAATGAAACCGTGCCGTGTTCGACCTTTTGCCGGCGCTACATCCGTTAGCTCGGACGCCGGACGTTTGCGAGGGAGGGGGGAGGGGGGAAGGGGGGGGGGAGGAAGCCGTAATTAGCCCGGTAATGCGGTGGTGACGCGCGCAGGAATCGCAGGAGTTTTTATCTCCCGGTGACGAGATAATGACATTAATCGCAGGTAAACAGCGCGTGATTCCCAGCGATAACACTGTAATTAAGTTGTGATCTTAAGATAGCAACATGGAAATTAGCGGCGTGCGTTCGCGCCGATGAGGAGGCGGGAGGGAAGGGGGGGGGGCGTCTGTCTTGGTTTGTGTCTGGGGAAATATCTCCAGCGCAGTGTAACGCGGCACGGAAAACATGCAGGGCTCAGAACATTGAGCAACTTTACTCTCGGTCCTGCAGTAGCTATGGTTACGGTTAGTAAATAATAGATCTTTAGCGTATGTCTTCAGCCATGATTTCAACAAGAGCGAGGAGAAACTTCTGAAGATGGATATTAAACACTCTCAACTAGACTGATATGCAGCGCTGATGTCTTTGGCCAATATTTATAAATGTCTATAATCCCGTGTATGAAGCTCCTAAACTGTAAAAGGTGTCATTGTTGAACCGTGACAGCAGGGGGCGCTTTATTAAAGGCAGAGGGCTGGTTTATTCAAGACGTGCATGGGTGTCGGTACTTCAGAGGCAGGTCATTCGAAAGACAAATATCAGCACATTTCAAAACAAAAATCGAAAGTCTCAATCTCTCATGGTTCTGAAACGATGGCCTTTGCTCGGCCCGATCCCGTCAGACCTGGGAAGCTAAGCAGGGAAGGGCCTGGTCGGTTTTTGGATGGGAGACCGTTTGGTAACACCAGGAAGCCTAGTGAGTGAGTGAGTGAGTGGTTGGTGGTGGTCGGAGGGGCCTGGACTGGTTGCCTCGCTTCCGTCAGTCTACCCCAGGGCAGCTGTGGCTACAACAGTAGCTTACCACCACCGAGTATGGAGTGAATGAATAATGACGACAGTGTAGCGCTTTGAGAAACTTGGTAATACAGGCTTGTAAAGCGCAATACAAGTGTTAGGCATTATTATTCTTATTACAAGCCAAAGTCTGTAACGTAGATCCGAGGTGTACGATGTTGTGGTAGCTCTGACTGAGCTCTTTCCAATGCAAAAATACATGAAGTTTCTATCACTTTTGGTTCGGGAGATATCAGCAATTAATCGGCACGAAATCAGCCGATAGTTGGCATTTTAAAATACCCATATATCGGCCCAATATATATCGGTCAACCCAAATCGGCCCAGTACAGTCGACGATATTTTAAAGCGAGACGCTGCAGGTGGACATGGAAGAAAATACCATCTAGAGCCGGGTCGTCTCATCATCGGAAGGTCATGGGTTTCTGCAGGTGCCCGCTGTAGTTGTGCCCTTGGGCAAGACACTTCACCCTCCTGGCCCCGAGTGTCTGCGTACATTTGTGTATGAATGAGAAATGATGTAAAGCGCTTCGAGTGCCTAATGTAGATGAAAAAGTGCTAGAGAAGTTGAGACCAGTTACCATAAATATGAGGAAAAAAATGCATTGCAATTTTTCAGTCACTTTATGTTATTTTTAGGCCCGGGACTCGATTAAAAAAATGTATCTAATTAATTAGAGGCTTTGTAATTAATTAATCAAAATTAATCGCATATAAATATTTGACCTGAGAACAGTGAGAAGTACGTTTTTTCATAAGGACTTTTAGTACACCATTGGATAATGACTGAATACATGAGCTTAAGCAACAAATTATTGTTTATTTTTGTTCAACCAAGTCCAACAGACCAGTGCAATATTGCCATTAATTGTGCGTCTGCAGGAAAAAAGGAAACTGAAGTGTGGAAAGCAAAGTGTGATTAATTTCGATTAATATTTTTAATCGCACTAAACCTCATGTAATTAATTAATCGCAATTAATCGAAAAAAGTCCCGGCCCTAGTTATTATATAAAAAATAAGTCACACAAATTGCAACAAAATCTAAATAATGGATAGACCCAGGTTTAAATTCGTGGTTTTATTTGTCGGCATTAGTTACTGAGATTTCTTTAGAGGGGATGTTGGATATCTTGTTTAGTTTTTGAATACGCTAGTTATTGGTGAATTGCTCAATGAATTAGATATTCAAAAATCCCACTGAAAAATAAACTCTGTAGGAGCTACTGAAGTGTTGTTGCAAGAGTGTAAGTGTAACAGGCCTTGTACAGTCTACACATGAACGTGTATATTTTTTAAGTGTTTTTATTTATTTTATTTTTTGCTGCTGTCACAAAAATGAAAAGACCATATTTGGAGAACTGCGTCATCTTGGTCGCCTTTCGCGCTACACGTGGATACCAAACATGTCAAGTTATGGCAGGGCAGATACTACAAAGTTGGCACTGAATGTACCCCGGACCATGTGGAGTCATTCTGTGCGACGCAAGAGTTAAATCTAGGGGAAAACTAACGTCCCTGTGGGGGTACAGCTGTGAAAGCCTAAGAATAATTGGAGCTATATTAGGACAATTTCTTCACTATCTCCAATGATGAAAATACACCTGAAACGCTCACGACAAAGTGTGGCAAAACACACGCCGCCACTCGCCTCAATCAGGACCAATGAGCTCTAATGGAGGGAAGCGGCGGACGTGTTATTTTTATTCACGTCAATTCTCCTCGCGTTTATTACGTCTCCGAGCGAAACCGCGCGTATTTCACCCCTGATATAAACACCGACAGCCCCGTAAAACACAGATGGACGTGTAGCGTTTATGCACTCTCGCTCTTTTCCTTTTCATATTGTACTTTCCTCTCTCTCGCCCCTCACTGCGCGCGGTCGACCACCCGCGCAGCGTTAGCGCCGTTCGGACCAGCGCTTTTCCGCGAGATTCATGAGCTCAGTGCCTGGAGTCGCTCCAAGCATCCACTACTACGTCCTGCCCCGGCCCACGCCAGAACGCAGCCCGTCGCGCTGAAGCCGCGGGGAGAGACAGACAGAGAGAGAGAGCCTTGGCAGAGCGGCCTATCCCGAAGATCAGAAAACCCCGTGCCCTTGAATGCATCATCACCACTCTATGAGCTTATAAACTGCACCAGTGTTCAGAGCGGTTTATTTAACAGGCTGCTGCTGCTCTGAGACACGGCGCGGTGGAGAGAGAGGACGCGGGAGAGGGTGGACTCTGGAAATACGAACGGGGCGAATAGTTGCAGATCACCAGGCAGGGCAGGGATGAGAAAAGATAAAAGCCGGTCATTTAAAAATCCTAAAAATATGATCTCCTATGACTCATTTTTGGAAGGTTCGGCGGATTTATTTATTTATTTATTTTTACTGCAGAGAGTCATTACTGGCCATGATGGAAACCGCTTTTTAAAAAGTAAACAAGCAGCTAGCCGATGATCTAAAGGTCTCTGAGCGGCATTTGAGACCTACAGATTTCCTCTAATGAACCACAGTGAAGGTGTCCCAAGAGGCGCTACAGGAAACAAGACAGATAGATAGAAAAGCCCGAGGCACATTTAAAATCAACGTAACCGAAAAAAACAACAGGACGCTTATTTTGTGGCAGTTCAAGGTGAGAAAGGGGCAAATGAGGAGGTATCCGGGCAAGACTCCCAGCTAAGCCACTCAAGTGTGGTGGTGAGAGACCTGATTGTCTGGAACTTGGAGGTTGCAGTTCCTCCCCGTGTCTGCGTAGGTTTCCTCCGGGTACCTCAGTTTCCCCGACCTCCATAAACATGGTGGTCAGGTTGGCCCACAGTGGCGGCGGCTCAGGGCTAACCCGACATCTGACTTACGTAATTCCGTTGTACAAGTTCTTAATTCTTTCATTCATTCCAATTCCATTTTTGCTTATCTGGCAACCGAGCAAAGTCAAGCCTCCCCACGGTGAACACATTATAAGTGAACCCCTCTTGTGCTGCTCCCACTGATCTGTTTGAATGCGAACCAACAGTGGTTTGGGCCAATCACATTGCAGGTGAGTGTGTTTGGAGATGGTGAAATAAATCGAAATGTAATTTTGTATTTAAGGTTTTAACTTTTTTTTAAATGTAAATTGTGTAATCATTGTTGTATCGTGGGCCCGGGAAAATTAGCCCTTGGTTACAATCCGGCGTGTTTCCTACGTGTGCTCATTAACATGCACTGTCCCAATCAGATACCTACAGTGCCTTGCGAAAGTATTCGGCCCCCTTGAACTTTTCGACCTTTTGCCACCTCGGCTGGACATTTCTGCAGTTCATCCAGAGTGGTCATGGGCCTCTTGGCAGCATCTCTGATCAGTTTTCTCCTTGTATGAGCTGAAGGTTTAGAGGGACGGCCGGGTCTTTGTAGATTTGCAGTGGTCTGATACTCCTTCCATTTCAGTATTATCGCTTGCACAGTGCTCCTTGGGATGTTTAAAGCTTGGGAAATCTTTTTGTGTCCAAATCCGGCTTTAAACTTCTCCACAACAGTATCTCGGACCTGCCTGGTGTGTTCCTTGTTCTTCATGATGCTCTCTGCGCTTTAAACTGACCTCTGAGACGATCACAGAGCAGGTGCATTTATACGGAGACTTGTTTACACACAGGTGGATTCTATTTATCATCATTAGTCATTTAGGTCAACATTGGATCATTCAGAGATCCTCACGGAACTTCTGGAGAGAGTTTGCTGCACTGAAAGTAAAGGGGCTGAATCATTTTGCACGGCCCAATTTTTCAGTTGTTTATTTGTTAAAAATGTTTGAAATATCCAATACATTTCGTTTCACTTCATGATTGTGTCCCACTTGTTGTTGGTTCTTCACAAAAAAATGACAGTTTTATATCTTTATGTTTGAAGGCTGAAATGTGGCAAAAGGTCGAAATGTTCAAGGGGGCTGAATACTTTCGCAAGGCACTGTAGATAGAACAATAGACATTAATCTGAGTTATAAAGCGTGTAATATCGTCCTGATCATGTTTTCCAAATGCAAAGCCTCCAAGATGAACTGTAGAACCTTATCCACGCAGCTTGATATCAGCAGATGCAGTAATACCAGCAATAAATCACCTTCTCTGCTATCTCTGTGTGTGTGTGTGTGTGTTTTGGACTTAAAGGTGCATTATGCAACGTTTTATGCGGAGAAAGGTGGATATTTTTATGTGTATCTGACCTTGTAGTGACCCGGCACCTATGAGTGGTCCACATGGCGCCTCTACTTCCCACTTTACAACGCTCCAGGATCAATTGTTTGGAAGGTTTTCGCCGCTGACGGAGCCTCTCACCAGAAAAACCTACAAAACAATTGAACCTGGGGCGTTGCAGAGACCACAGGGATGGGAAGTAAAGGCGCCATGCGGACCAGTCGTAGCCGCTGGGTCACTACAAGGTCAAATACACACACATATCAACCTTTTTCCCCCGCAGTTACATAATACGCCTTTAATTAACGTTTGCGGAGGTCACCCTAATCCCAAGTAACTCATTCTATCACGTGAGATCACTTTAATATCACGTGTACCACCTTTTGGCATCTGCCTGTGGTCTCTCTAAATGAAACCTAATTTCCGGATTATCTAAATGTATATTTGCCTCGCGTGAAGAGGCTCCAACCCACGCGAGCTCCACCGAGGCCTGATTAAACGTCGTTATCGCGCCCGTAAAGTTGACCACGCGCCCCTAACCTCGCCGGTCCTCCGCACCGCCGCTGTGGTCTCGTAACCGCAGCCTGTGACTGACGGTGCGCGCGCCTCTCTCCCATCCCTTCCAACTCGCTCGCTCCCTCCGTCCTTCCTCTCCTCCGCTCCCGGGGACTCTTGTGCTCCAGTGTGTGCGCGCGCGTGTCTGTGTGTGTGTGTGTGTGTGCGTGCGTGTGTGTGTGTGCGTGCGCATGGCAGCCAATGGGAAGGGCCGCCGAGTCGAGTCGCCTTCCTCTCAGCCTCTCTCCTCTGTAGCGCTGACATCCACGACACAGCGCGGAGCAGCGGCGAGCGTCAGGAGCAAAACCCCGCAATACCACGCGCTCACACGCCCTCTCTCTCTCTCGGATACGTGCGCTCTCCATCGTCGACCCCCCTCCCCGGACAAAAAAAAAAAAAGGATAAACTCCAATTACTAAAGGTGAGTTTTGAACCTGCTTCGGAACTTGGTTTGTGACACTTGCTCGCGTTTATTATCCGTCTCCAAAAAGAAGCGCAGAAGGCAGGGCTGTCCGCGCTTGGATTTGTTTTTTCCTTTTGACACAGCGTTGGCAGGGCTCGCGCGATGTGGTGGTGCTGCTGCTGCTGTGCTGACCACCACCTCTTGCGTCGCTCCCCGTGCATCCCAATGAGAGCGGGCACAGTGGGCACAGTCCGTTTGCCCCGTGCGTAAAAGAAAAACACAAAACGACTGTGGTGACTTTGTTTGACCCGGACCAGGCGAACTTTCACGCGGATCCTTTACGAATCCGGCGGCTTTGTGAACTTTATCGTGGCTCGTGGTCGTCCCCCCCCCCCCCCCCCCCCCCGGATGATAGAGAGCTCTGCGGTGCGCGCTGCGCCTCCACGCGCGTATCCTGACCGCGTTTCCGTGCTCCACATCTCATCGTGCACGCGTTGTTGTTGGTTCCTTTCGGTTGTGAACTTTATCCGCGAGCGTTGCCGTTCATCCGCCGCGACATCCGCGCGCTCTACCTTTTTTTTTTGACGCGTGTCCGAACCGTCCACCGCCTCTGCCCAAATCGCGCGCGTATGTTGAACTGGAGCCACGAAGGCGTCGGGATTTCGCGTTCCCACCTTGACAACGAGCTCCGTGTCAGATGGAGATGGGGCACGCTCTTTTTTTTTACTGTACACATGATGAAGCCCGGTCACCGACTCTCCCCCCACGAATCTGCATTGCGTTTCGCCACACTCTCCTCTCCCCCACCTTCAGCTTTCCATCCCCAAAGCGTTAATTTACGTACTCCCCCCCCCCCCCCCCCCCCCCCTCCTCCAAACAAAAAAACTTCCAGCTGCTACAACCGTCAGGCGATGTGATAGATCTCGGATGAATATTTGATGCGTCTGGTGAATAATGCAGGGCGAGAGGTTTGCGGTGGAGGAATTAAGCCGCGTTGCGCGAGAGCGGCGCGCCGTGATTGTCAGGGGGTAATTTTGGAGATTGGTCGTAAAGTTTTTCGAGACGCTCTCTCTCTCTCTCTCTCTGTTTCTCACTCCCTCTCGGTGTTGTTGTTCATTTGTTGCGCCGCGGCGGGGAAGCTGTCGCTGAATGGGAATGAAGGATTAAGTCGCTGAGGAGTTTGTCAAGTGCGAAGTGGCGGCTCCTTCTGCCGCGGGGCCGCGCGTAAAGTTGACCTTTTACGCAGCCAGACACGAGACAATGCCGTGAGATGTTGACCTTAACCTTCTGTTCAGCTTGACCCAAATCTAAAGGCTTCTCAGCCCATAGATCCCTGTAATGCCTCATTTGAACGCTAAGGCCTACAACACGGACCTAAGATTTTTCCCTCGCATTGTTGCCACTTTTGGCGTCACGTTTTCGTCACCTGTTTTGCTTATTTTCAAGAAGCTTTTAGATTTGGGTAAAGTCGAACCGAAGTTTACAAACAATGAAAGATTGTAAGTATTCAGTTGCTAGGCTATCCACCAGTTTTCTGGATTATGCCATTCCTCGGCTTAATCCAATGTTCCAATTTTTATTTTTATTTTTTTAAATGAGGCATGAAAAAACCCCGTCATTTTGCATCAAATGTTCAATATTGTGTCCCAGCTTTCTGGATTAGATCTTTTCTGTGTGTTTTGGGCCAAAGAAGCAAAAGAATCCTGATCTTTATTTAATCTAAGTTTGAATTTCTCAAGCCTGTCCCACTTTCACTACCATTGAGGTGGTCCCCCTAGTTTTCCCCCAAACCTAACCTTCCTAAATCACTTCTAACATCCCAATACAGTCACAAAGAGGACTTTTCAAGCACATTTCGACACAGTGAGCGATACCAACAACTACCTGCTCGTTATTGATGCATACTTTCTAAATTCGACCCACAGCTTTTCCACATATACCTGCTTCTACAATGACAATATAAAAGGACCTTGAAGGTTTCACACCCAAGACCTGGTGACCGACTTTTTATCTCTTCATTGCTACACCGTGCTTTTGTTTGTCCTATAGTTTAAAGAAAAAAAGATTAAGTCAGGGTTTGAATTCTCATTTTAGTCCTTGTACTTCTCATGTTTCCACCCTTTGACTTTAGAAGATCTTTTAAACTCAACCAAAGCACACAGTCCTTTAGTTCTTTACCTCTACTCCAATCTTTGCGAGTCTTGAGTCCGTAATCGATCCGTGCTTTAGTTTGCATGTGACTAAGATTGTGCCTTTTTACGACCGGAGCTGCAATCGCCCCATTGGGAGGAATAAACCTGCTTGATTAATAGCCCATTATTTCCATTCTATAGTCATGGGTCTCTTCTCGCTCTCTGTATTTTTTTTATTTATTTTTTTTCGCATGTATTGTTTCCAGTGACCTTATCTAGGCATTCTGTCCATTGGATTTATGTGTTCAAGTGCAATGTGCGTCTATCTATTTACTTTAAGTGTTATTTATTGGATTAGCTTGAGCTTTTTGTCCATTCCTGGAGAGAGCGTTTCGATGTAACACTTTCGAGCCGGATTTGTGGCGAGAATTATTAATTGGATGCTTTTATTTGAACAGATTGTCTCTACAGCGTTCTGTGCCTCTTCCAGCTTTACATTAAATTCATTTCATCTGCCTTTTTGAAATATCCCAAGAGGCTGCTTCCCTTTCAGCATCGCTGACGTCGACCTCACTGGCTGCGTTTACACGGCCAGAGAAGTCAGATAACCGGAGTACTCAGATAACCCAACAATCAGATCTGATGCGTTTAAAGTCACCTCGGAAATCGGATAATCTAAACTCAAAGGTCCAGGGTTGAAGCCTGGTCGACAGTGCATTAGGTTTCGTAGTATTTGTAGTGATCTTGGCAAAGATAAGTACAAATACTTTTAATAAGGATGCAAAGGAAGAGCCGTCATGACAATTTAGTAAATAAATCCAGCTGGGACTCGAACCCACGACTCACAATGCCATACATGGAGCTCTAACCACTCAGCTTTTGTGATTTTTCTGAATTAAATCTTCAGTTTGGCCTTTTTTGCTTCATTTCCCTGGTTAGTTTGTGCACCTGTGCGAAGGATCAGAAGGAAATCAGATTACATCTTTATCAGATCATCTAGCGCTCTAAACGGTGCGTTCCACCTGATGATGTCATGAGGTGGGGCGTGGCTTTTCCAGGAAGTGCTTCTCTATCTAGCTATGATTTTATAACCGCTTTAGTAATGTGTCTTAAAGCCGCACTAAGTAACGTGTTTACCTAAATAAATCCTCTCCGTAGCCCCTCTGGGGGTAACACAAGCGTTAATGGGATGATTGGAGGGTCTTTCATCGCCCCCTGGTGTCTCTGGCCAGAAAACCATGCCTGCAACTTGACTGCCACCGGGTCGGAGCAACCAATACACACCAATAGAATCACGAAGAAGAAGCTAACAGGCTAACGGGCAAAGCTAACTGCGGGCTAGCGCCACTTTAAACAGTATTTACAGCCAAGTTTGAGTGAAAAACAATTATTTCCATTGTATAACTGGATGTACAACTTCCCTCTCTCCCTTCGACTTTTCTGTCAGCGTAGTATTTACTCTCCAAGACATTTAATAAGTAACTTGCTACGACACCTGCAGTTGCGCTTATGGCCTCTAGGGGCCAGAGTTACTTAGTACTGCTTTAAGTTAGGTGTTCGTCTGCTTTACATGGTTCACACCCAGTTTAGACATTATATAATCCAATGTATGTCTATTTTAGCACATTATTAACCCAGTTTATTCCGGATTTGAACTTGGTCGAGTCCTAATGGTGCTTGGAATATCAAATAAATGTATTTCATGAGATGGTGCTTGGTTTGAGAACGTACTAGCCAATTTAAGGCATTTACAACCCGCATTATTTTCTTTCCTTTATAGTTTTGGTCCAGACTTTCCCAACGCGTTTCTAACATCTGAATTCTTCACAGGAATGTGTTTGTAAGTAGTGTCACCACTTTCAGGGAGCAAAGCGCCGGATAAAAGCTATAAATATGCGGTATGGCTTGTGGCCTTTGTTCTGCCCAAAGGGGGTTCCACAAAGTATTAAGTCGTGCTGTATGAATACTTATGCACGCCCCACTTTTCTATTTTTTAAAATAACAGAATCATGTGTCATTTTGCTTTCACTTCACAGTTACTTGTGTGTGAACTTTCAGTAAAAAATCAAATTAAATCTTTATGTTTATGGTTGTAAACATGAGAAAATGTGCAAAAGTTCAAGGTGTATTAGCACTGTAGCCCCGGAGATGTTCCACCGGGGGTTTCATTACACAAATGGGGCTCATATCAAAATATCAAGGCCTTAAAAAGCCTCACATCTGATCTTCTCCTGCCGGTGTAAACTCCACGTGTCCACCTGAACGAGATCAAGCCTCGATTCATCTCGTCCACCTCGCCCGGACCATCTCGCTCCCTCCACGCCGACACGTTCCGGTGCCTCCCCGACTGCGCCGCCCCGCGCTCTGGTCCGGGCCGCGCGGTCGCCGTTTTGAAGTCGTCAGATGAAAGGGGGGGTGGGGGGGGGGACGGTGGGATCTGGCGGTGATCAAAGTGCCGCGGAGAACGTCGGCAGGAGCATGAATATTTAACGCCCACGCAAACACAGACCTCCCCTGAGCGAGCCGGAAAAAAAACGATGGCACCGAGGCCGGAGTCGAGAGCGGATTAGGGGAAGTCGAGAGAGATTACGAGATATTGTAAAGAGGGGGGGGGGGGGGGGGGGGGGGGGGGGGGGGGGTTCGCAAATGATGGTACACGGACGGCTTCTCTGTAGCTCTTCTTAGCCATTTTCTTAATGGTAGCATTTCTTCACATTTTTGGGCGATTCCCTTGTAATAGTTATAATCTGTAATCAGACTTGGATTAGCCCTGTTTACACTTGTTATAATATAAATATGAATATGATTCAACATTATTACCTGTGTGTCGACCCACTCGCGCCTCTTGGAGTCATCTCTGAAACTCCCCACGTGGCTGTTCTCTCTTCCTAAGGTCCTGCGTACCCAGGAAATGCTTGAGTGATATCACTTTGAAACGTTCGCTGAACATCACTGATATGAATATGAGAAAAAAAAATTGTTTTCTGCCATTTCATGTTTTTCATTCAGAAATAAGACATTGTATGCATAAATATCTAAATAATGGATAGAGGTTTAAATGTATGTTTTTATTTTGTTGACATATTAGTGACACGGGAGGGGATTTTAGATCTTGTTTAGTTGTTGAATGATCTAATCGTAAGTGAAAAAATCCGTAAAAAACTGCCTGTCTGTTTGGGTTCAAAGCTAAATAAATCAGCCTGGGAATTAGATATGAAAAAATCCGTCAGAAAAACCTTCTAAATATTGTAAAGTCCAAGACCAGGAAGTTTGGAGTCTGTAGCAGCTACTAAAGTGGAGATCCTGTTGTGAAAGTAGAACAAAAAATCGCATTTTGAGAAAACCAAACCTAAATTTCTGTCCCTTCCTCCGCTCTGTTGTAGCAAGTTTCTCCCAGAAACTAAATGATCACATTTGGATCATAGCGTCAGAACATGTGGATAAAAAATAAAGTACATTTTTGTGAATGAATATGTGTGTGGGAACTTCCTGGATATGACCAGCTCCCTTGCAGACAAAACATCACAGAATAAGCATTGTAAAGGGTGGGTTTAGTCTTGTTTTATACTCTGACATGAACACTAAGATGTTAAGGGAGAAAACTAGCAAAAATATAGTAATATAAAAAAAATAATAGTCTCACAAACCACGGACCTTCTTCAAGACCTCGTTGGTGACCGCAGCACTCGAGGTTTCCACAGACTAACGGACGAACAATCCACCGACGCTTTCTCTGATGGTTTCTATCATTAGTTCCACCCGTCGCCGCCTCACCTGCCCCCGTTACCGTTACGCAGCAGGGGCTACACAGAATGATGTCATAAAACGCAGCAGTAATTTTTTCTTCTTCTCCAGGCTTGCGTTCATGTTGCTTCATCTTCAAAGATATAGTGGCAACATACAGAGTGGGCGGCTCCACATCACACACAGCGAGGGGCCTCTGTCATTTCTAATTGATCGAACCGAGAGGTATATTTTCACATTCTTTATTGCCGTTACTAGCTTATATACTATTATTATTATTATTATTTATACTGCTCCCATTGGGTGTATAACATGACAATTACGGCGAGACACTGCAGGTGAACAGGGAAAGGTTTTAAGTGTAGATATATCAAATTGGAACTTTTGCTGTTGATTACAGACTCAAATATGAGGGGGGGGGAAATGGATTGCAAGTTTTTCGTCATTTTATGTTTTCAATTTCCCATCATTTCTGCGACAAATTCTGAATAATGGATGGAGCCAGGTTTAAATGTATGGGTTTATTTTGTCGAGATATTAGTTACAAACACTTTTTCAGAGGGGATGCTGAGTATCTTTTTCAGTTTTAAAATAAGCTGTTTATTTGTGGGGGAAACAATCTTTAAAAAAATAGAAATTCAAAACTCAATTCATCAGGCTAGGAGTAAGATATAAAAAAAATCCCTCTGGAAAAAACCTTTACAATTATTGTTCAGTCCAAGGCCGGAAAATGTGAAGTCTGTAGGAGCTTCTTGCGTTGAGATATTGTCGCACCAATGTGAGAAAAGATTTCCAATTTCCCAAATAAATCTATGGAGAAGCATTGAATCTGTGCAATGATTAAATGGTAAATGGTCACATTTAAATGGCGCCTTTCTACCTGCTTTAGGCACTCAAAGCGCTTTACATCAAGGAACCAGTCACCCTCACCCTCGTACTCAGCCCGGGCCGTAGTGTCTCCCCTTCAGAGGCAAATGTGTATTTTTATCAGGAACTCTAAAATGGAACTGGTCATTCCTGCGCATGAGTTTAATACCGTTTTGCTAAAGCCGCGTCCATCTGGGCCGCTCGGGTCGCTTGGTTTTCACCCCCGGGTTGAGCAGCGGGAACGGGGCAGAGGGCGACCGCTGACCCCTCCCCTCATTATATTAAGTCTGCTCCAGATGGGCCGCCTGCAGCCTGATTTCCTGAGTGGTGGCTGTCGACTCCGGTTCAGCAGCTGGGCCTGGTGAAACACTCACTCAAAACACCAGCCCGCGCGCCGGTATGCCTCACACGGGGGATTTCACCTCTGTGTGATTTGGAGACAGGGCTTTCTTCCCATTTTGCTGCAGCAGTAGAAGCTCCATTGCACCCTCTGCTGGCATTTTGGGTAACTACATAGTATACTTCAAAGACACGTACTAGAGATATTTATTTCAAACTAAGGCTGTAAATTACTGACATAAATATGAGATAAAAATGTATGTTTTCGTATAAAAATAAGACTTTTTCGGCATTAAAGATATTTTTAACGTACATTTCTAAAATGAGTTACAAAGATTTTTTTTCAGATTTGGTATATTTGGTTTAGTTTTTGAATAAGATATAGGTTGCCTTGTTTCTTGGAACTGGATATTGAAACATCCCTTATAATGTTCTCAAGCCCGAGACTGGAGAGTGTGGAGTCTGTTGGAGCTTCTGAAGTGGAGATGTTGTTGCAGGAGTGAAACGAAAACCTTATATCGAGAAAAATGGACCGAGAGTTTTTATATATTATATCAGTATTTCTCCCGTCTTTAGCCGCTGCCGTCTCCCACAAAGGAAATGACCATATTTGGATTACAGTGTCATCTCGGTCGCCTTTCGTGCTACACGTGGATACCAAACATGTCCGTATTTGTGAACGAAAACACACGCGGGAAACGAGGGAGCGCCGGCATGTTGGAAAAGTCATAACTAAGTATTGTAAAGGGTGAGTTTAGTCTTTTTTCTTTAGAGAGATCAGAGATATTAAGGGAGAAATCTACCTTTTCACCTGCAGCATCTCGCCTTAAGTCACTCTGATTATTTCCTCCCCCTTTCATCTCTCTCTCTCCTCCTCCCCCTCCTCGTCTTCGTCACTCGCCCCCCCCCCCCCCCTCTGCGCTGGTTAGTCACGGCCGGTAAAGCGTGATAATGAACGGTGCTGTTGTTTGTTCACTGAGTGCACTCGAGACGGCTCCCGCACTTATGGAGACAAACGTTTCTCTGAACCCGCTGCTCACGCCTCCTCCCCCCAGAGCGCTGCCCCCTGGTGTACAGCGGCGAGACTTGTACGCCGCAAAATAGGCTGATAGAAATTGTTACTTAATTATATTACTGATTTGTACCAACTTTCTTCTCCCAGTGACCCATATTTGATTCCCACACACCCATTCCAACTAAACAATCTGCAGTATTTGTATTAATCCTCAAATAAACCGAGTATGTATGTATATATATGCACCGGAAAACGGGTAACGAGTTTAACCACGGACAGGATCAGAAAGGTTCGGTGAATATGTTTTGGTATAACTTTGAGGAACATCATCTAGTCTAGGTTCAGCAACACTAAAAAACATTTCACCCAGCCCACTGTTGTCACATGAGTCACGGCGATTTGTAGAAAAAATAAAAGTCCTTGGAGCCAGGTCTGAAGTCCCATTAGAATCCTGTTTCCAAAGTGTCTGGTGGAGTCGTCCCGGGGCCACCAGGGCGTGGTACTACAGCAATGTCAGCTCCCCGCCATGAGGACCGTAGAGAAGCGCGTTCCTCGCCCATCGTATTAACACAGTGGGTTTCTTCTTGCCTGATGGAGTCCAGATTTGAACCCCATTGAGACTCTTTGGGATATGCTGGAGCAGTGGTTCCCAAAGTGGGGGGCGCAAGATAATTTAGAGACAATATTTTATACATTTCTGACATTGAATTGGATACCGACAGGGCCCTGAAGGTACCTATTTTCCCGATAATGACCGGCGTTCTATACATTATCCCGCTTATTATTCGACTGAACACACACAAATAAACGCCATACACTTTTATGAAGGCAGAAAGGTTTATTTAATCATTTCCGCTGCAAATAGTTCCCAAAAGTGTTGCTTGGAAACGTTTGTTGATTCCAGGCAGTGTGGCTAGGCTAGTAGCAGCAGGGCTAGCTACTTATTGCTAGCCTAGCCACTTAGTTGAAGGTGCAGTTAGAGAGGAGGAATGGTGGTGAATCTCTGGGTAAATTGGACTCCCGTTAACTTCACGAGCGATTCCCCGACTTCTCTCTCAGGGACAGAGATAGTTTCTTCTACTACTGGGGAGTGATATGAAAGACCTGTATTACAAGCACGAACTCCGTTGCCATTGGCATTTTTTTTAGAGGTCCTCTATCAGAAAATAATGACCGGTAGAACGTTGGAAAATCACATTCAAGTCAATGGAGCGTTCTACTTGCATTGTGAATAAAACATTATAATAACAAGCTCTATTGCTTCTGGACCAGGCCCTTTTTCATTTACGTCCCCATCATGTGTTCTTATTAGAGAAAGAAGTTCATTGATCACGTTCCAGTTTGGGTTGGACATCTGTCTGTGACGTCGTATTCTAATGTGTGTTGGATTAACAGGATTAATGTCATACGTGACCCCCTTATCGTTTCCAAATGACTTCCTGTTTGTGTCCATTACATTAAGCCCCCCCTCACGCTGTCCCACACACGCTCTCCCCAAACGAGAAACAGCCCCGCCTCCTCATCACCGCCACATCATAATCGAGATAATGGCGGGGTCCGCGGGGGTCCGTTTCCCCCTTTTCCCCGGCGAAGGTCAGCGGCTCCGTGGGATTAAAACTCTCCGTGGCTAAACAGCGGCGTCAGGAAATGAGAGACGTTTGAGGCTCCGTCGCGAACAGGTTCTCCGCAGAAAGGGGATTTGGGCGAGGGCTGGACGGCGGCCAAGGGGCGGCGGAAAGAGCCGGCAAATCCGAAGGGAAGTACGCGGCAGGAATGAGAAGAAGTGGCAGGAGTTCCTCAACGTCAATCAGTTTAACACTTAGGCTGTGATATTGGGCGGGACAAAATCAATTCAAATGCAGATTGTTTTTTCAATTTCAATTCGATTCAAACTGGCATTAAATCTAAACGCATTGGAAAACGATGGCGTTGCTCGACTATTTTTACTGTACGAGTTCATTGAAAATACCAAAATGAAGCTCTAAAACACATTCATTTGCAGTTTTGGCACATTTTGTTTCTCTAAAGTTTCCCTTTTTGTTCAATTCTCTTTCCTCTGAGTGAGTTTTGAATTGGCTTTGAGCGCCCCCTTCAGGCCGCACGCGCACTCGAACAGTAAACAAAAGCTTGCTCTTCTAGCTAGGAAATCAACGGCGCTGTGATGAACACACTGTGAGCGCGGAACGTCTCAAAATGATGGATCACGAGCTTTAAAAATGGCTAGAATCTGTTTTGAGTTGATTGTTTTTCTTGCCCCCTTTAACAATGACGTTCTCTTTCAACAGCAATTCCACATTTATTGAATCTAATCGATGTAAAGAAGGGGCAGAGTCGTGAATGATAGTCAAAGCACACATCAATATCTGTTGTGATGTGTTCGTAACAAGTCAAAACAAGGAAATATGTCTTGGCGAATTATGTTACCGTCCCAAAAGGCGAGACTCGGCGGGACATAAAGTCTTCACACAGTGGTCAATGTTTAGAAGACGAAACTCCCGCTTTGCGTCTTTTGGGGCCCACGTATAACACATAAGATGACGCTGTAATCCAAATATGGTCATTTCCTTTCTGGGAGACGGCAGCGGCCAAAGATGTGCAGACGATAAGAAATAAAAAATCGAAATGAGGTTTTCTTTACACTCTTTGTATCCAGCTCCTGCAGACTCCAGGGTCAGACTGAACAACAGTTTGATCCATTTTTTAAGATTTTGTCGCTGAACATATTGACAATTTTGGACTTCCTTTCCTCACAAAACAACTCGTAAATCTACGGCGAAAGTTTCAAAGTTATGGCCTTTAATATCCGGCTCGTGACTGCGCCAAAACAAGGTAAATATCCTCAATTTCAACTCGAACGACGTCGCTCTCAACGTGGCCCGATTATCCGCGGCGGCGATTACGCAGCGAACACAAGTCGGAGAGTCTTTTTTTTTTTTTTTTTTCTTCGGGACCGAGATACGGGCGCTTTTTTTTCCCGCACTAGCGGCTTACGAGAAGATGAGTTCAGCTTTGGGCTTTTGAGCGAAGATGTGAGACCGAATCGCTCATGCCGCGCTCAGATTTGCCAACAGAAGTGGCCTTGATGTTTTTACTGTAATTTCAATTGTCACAGCGCGGGGATGAGTGCTACTGAATGGGGTTTAAGTGGGGCTGAGTGTCCTGGAGTCGGCTGTGATGGAAAACAACGGTCGAGTGGAGCTTTTTTTCCTTGCTCTCGTTACAAATAGTCTTCTCTTCTGATTAGAGTTGATAAAATACGTGTTTTAATAGATTTGACTAAGTAGTATGAGAGGAAACAAGGGGGATTTCTCTTCAGCCGTAGAGAAGCTTCAAACACATCGCCTTAAGCTATGGTTACCAGACTTACCGCAATACAAACTGGGACACAATGGGAGTTTTGGGGGGTAGCCAACTTGTGATTTTATGGTCAAACTTCCTGTTTATGAAAATCTAATCCCAGCATTGAGGTCTTTGGCTTGACCGCTGTTTAATTGGTTCAGTCAATAATCAACCTCTGTGTTTGACGCCTACATGGCCAGAAGTCATTAAGTTGCAAGTAAAAAAAAGCTGGTGAAAAACCTGGGACAAAGCTTGTGATTTCGGATAAATCCACTGGGACATGGGACAGAGGGCTCAAAACGGGGACTGTCCTGGGTAAACTGGGACATCTGGTCACCCTACCTTAAGCTCTTAACCCCGACCTTTTCTCCAGTTTAGAAGATTCGGGTAAAGCAAAACTAGAGAAGATACACTTAAGGCGGGGGTTAAGAGGTTAATGTGTATTCTGGTTGTGTCCTTTGGCAAGACGCTTCACTGTAGCCAGGATTTGTCCAAACCTTTGTTTCATTGAGGGTCACACATATTGAAGTGTATACAGATTTAACCCCAGCCGGGCTTTAGCCTTTCCCTAAACTCCTGTCTGGGTCTGATCTCAGTGGCCGCGTTACATCGGTGGAGATTCAACCATTCAGCGAGCGGGGGAGGCGGGTGTTGTTTAGTTTATTTGTTAATTATTTAAATGTTTTTATGTACAATGAATGATGTCATATGTGAGCCCTGCATAGTGTAGTGCGTTAAAAAGCCAGGGTGTAGAGCGGGTCACTTGAAAGAGGGCAGTGCCTCCTCATTAACAAACCCCCACCCAGCTGCCCCAACTAGCTGATTTGGTAGATGATGTTCCTATGCTGTGTAGTGCGTTAGGTTGTGTTGTAGGCGAAAATCTGATCCAGTCGTTTCAAACTTTAGAAGGAGTTCACCCGTCCCACCTGAACACGGAGCTCAATTGTGAAGCTCCAGACCCTCTGTACGAAATGAGTACGAGGGTCTGGTAAGACCAGGCCACTTTAACCCGTCCTCCACACCTCCATTTGGAACCTTAAAACCAGCTGTTTTTAGGCAAAGATCAGTATTGTAACTTTTCCAGTCAGAATTGGATGTAGATTTTCTTGTACATTATCCACAAGGAACATATACTGTATGACGAAGGAAACAACACTGTTCTTGCATTATTGACTTGCGTCGTTTACATTCAAAGACCCGCAGAGCAGACCAATATTGGGATTAATGGTTCATCCATGGCACGACTGGCCAGTGTGATTGGAGGATGGAGAGGGATTAGAGAGTTTGTTACTGCCCCACATCAACAGAGATCTTTCAAAGGGACAGAACATTAAACCAAGATCCAGTCTATTAGCCATCGAGCTAATAGGTCATATGAAGACTTTAGCTTCCTTTGTAATGGGCAGTGACTTAAGTACGCACGCTCCCAGATTGGAGATTGGGAATTCTCTGGGAATTTGGGTTGCTACAAGTATGAAAGTGGGTGATTCTTTTGGCTTTCCTGGACAAAGGTTCTGTCGTCTGTCCTCTGTAGTTGAGACCTCTTGTCCACAAAGGTTCGTCAGCGAGCTTTTATCGGTGTCGCTGACGGAGCTTCTTGGGTGAGATCTTTTTATCACGGAGGTCTTAGAGTTTCACAATGTTTGGCAGATGAGGAACAGCAGCAGCAGCAGCACAAACACAGGTATAATGTCCCGAGGGAGAAGGCTGAAGTGTGGAGCTTATCAAAGCCATTGACGTTTTGATAGTTCAACCACCGGGGATAGATGTCAAATCCAGAACCTTCTACAGAGATCGTTGGATTCTCTTAGACGTCATTGTTCTCGACGTTTGTGATTCTCACCACATCGCATCATCGTTCAGAGGCAACCCGATCCAACCAGTCTGTAAGTTTAGGCATTCCGTTTGTTGACGACAGGTTGGAGATGACGAATCCTCGAGGCTGTCCGTACCACACGGCGTCAATAGAAACATGGCAGCCGCTCACGGGCGCCATTTGTTTTTCGTCCCACCGACTTTGAATCAAACTTTTTAACTCCTCGCCGAGCCTCCCTCCCTCACGAACACCTACAGTGGCTTTCCTTCTCGGCGATGATGTGACGTACAAGCCTCTGCGATAAACCGGATTTTTACTAACTGCTCGCTGCTCCTTTTGAGGCGGGAGACAGAATAAATCCGTCCCGGTGTTGAGTAATGCGTTTTTTTGTTTTTTTTTTCGCCGGCAGCTTTTCTTCCTCTCCTTCGCTCTCTCCCGTTTCCCGCTCGAACGTGTGGCTTGGCACCGCCGCCCGTCTAATTATGAAGTGGCTGTGAGATAGCGCTCCAACTCCCCTTTCGATACCAGGCAAAGAAAATCTATCCACATTACCCTCAAAGCCTGACAGACTGCGGAGGTTTACAGCAACACTTGTATCAGGAAATATTGGGGGCTGGTAGTGCCGAGTGTTATTTTTGTTGTTAGACCAAAAACATAGTGAACACAAACATTTAGGATTAGGCTAAAACGTGTGTCTTCATTTAGTTTCTCGGTTGGTTTTATCAGTTCACTTCCTTGTACGTGTTGGGCACATACGAAGAGGTAAAGACTTCAAAACTGTCGAGACGCAGTCATCCCGTTCATATTTTGGAGTCGCAGAGTGATATTCTCTACGATAAACTCTGGTCATAGCTACAGTTCTCTCTTTGAACTAGTGCACAGTGGAGACGAGAGCAGCTCACGGTTTTACCCCACGTCGTGCAGTGTGACGTCTAAAAATCTTATGAGACCAAAAGAATCGCAGTGTAATCCAGCCATTACAGGCTTTATACAGGTCGCAGCCATTTTAATGATCAAATAAACAGTATACTTTCATGAGGAAAAGCACGTAAGTTTACAATGAATAAAGGACGAAACGAAGGTAAGAGAATGTGTGAATTAAAAACTTGTGAAGAATGGGTGAGGGATTTGGGAAATTCCTCACCATGGTGGAAATGGTAATAATAATGATAATGATAATAATAATGATGATGATAATTTAAACCCAAATTAAAATTATACTGAGGATGGTAATGACAACTGGGAAGTATCAAGATCTCGTTTTGCATTCTTTTGCTGTTGTTTCTTTATTTAATTGTTGTTCTTGTTGCTTGTTCTTGCCTTGCCCATGTTCCCTTGTTTGTGATGTGTTATATGTATATGTTATTGTTTTATTCTGGGATGGGCGCTTATAAGCCTTTGGCTTCGGCCCACTCCCTTTGAGCAGACAAACTGCTCAAATAAATAAATAAATAAATAAAAATACTATGTTTTTAATGCCACAAACAAGGGAAACCTCTGCAAACATTCCATCAGTAAGGAGAATGAGGTGAAATTCTGATATGATACAATGCGAATTTGATTTTGGCACAATTTAAGGTTTATTAGCTACATGCGTAGTCATACATAGAGCAATGTATGAACGATGAAAAGTGTTTTTGTGTCTCATGACTTTTAACCCCTTAACATGCCGTCTCCCCTGATCAGGGGGCTAGGGATAGGGTTACTTAACCCCAATCAGGATATAATTAGGGTTAAGAACGGCAAATGTAACGTAACTTGTGTTTCACTCACACAGATCTCACACATATGTTTAGAAACTAGAAGGTCTTGGCTTTCAAATTAGGTATCACACTGGATATAGACTGTAAGTTCTCCAGTCAATACGCTTTGAGACTTGGATGTGAATAATTGTTAACCCTAAACCTAACCCTTGGGTGGCAGTTAAGTGGTTAATGCTCCACAGAAAAACTTTCTTAATACAGATGCATCAATTTCTAAAGCGCCAGTTATATTTACTTCATGGAAGAATGTTACGCCGACTTTGTGAAAGTCTTCCTCCTGATCGAGACTGACCAACACATTGCCAACGACTAGAGCAAAGATTAAGTTCTTCGTGCGTTTCCCTTTGAGAAATGTAAGGCTTTCAACGCAAACCAGACGAACTATCGATTATCGGTCATCGTGGTTGGCAATTTTGAAGACAATTGAAGAATAGAATCTGACATTTTAAATTAGGGGGGGGGAAATGGAGAGGCTACAGTGGGATTTCATGTCACACGGTGTCCGTTCTGACGCACGAAACAACTATCTCATCGGGCAAAACACAAAAATCGTGATCGGAACACATCCGACTGCAAGTTTTATGGAAATTCTCCGTGCATTTGCCAGTATTGCGCTTTAATATCCGCCCACCGTGTCCCGTTTGCTCTTGATTATCCACATTTCCACTCACTCCATTTGATGGAAGGTTTGCAAATGCGGAGAAACAGTAAATGCGTAGATCTTTCGTGGCGTCAAAAGGACTTATCACTTGTACGAACCCCCCGAGTGGCGGTAATAGCGGCAGCCGCAGGGGCAGAGCTCTGCAGAGGTGGACAAGGGGGATCTATACATGCTGTGCTGACTGACGGGAGCTGGAATTGACAGAGCGCTTGTGTTTGGGGACAGCAGTGTGTGAGCTGGCGACAGACACCTCTCCGAGCGGCGTCTGTGCACTGTCGACGCCGGAGAACGTCCCCCAAAAACCAACACCAAATGTTGCACAAACGATCACGGCTCACGAGTAACTTGCACTTGATTTATATTCTGAAATGCCTTACTCATCGCGACGCTACAACTGTGCAGTGTCAGCGATGGGGGTTTGTGGCATTAAAACATAGTGTTTGCTCATTAAACGGCTTCAAATTTGACGCGCTACTGCTTGTATAATCCCCGCCTCGCCCCCGACCCGTCTCTATCCACTTCGCCTCGTCGTTTCCCCCCTCGCTCGCGCCGCTAATACTCCCACCCAGTCATCTCCTATTACCCGCGGTCGTGGCACAGTCAATGTTATCCGTTCTCGTGCTTCCACCAAAAAGCCCTCAGAAGTCGGACAGGCGGCGTTAGCGCTCTCTCTCCGAGCTCTTATTAAGGAGCTGTCATGTCCGCGGCCTTTCCCCCCCCCGGCCGCTCTCTTCCACCGACGCCGAGTTATATACGCCTGAGGGTTTTGCGAGAGACACGGATCCGACTCGAGGCGAAAAACGGCAGAGCAAGAGAAAGCCCACGGACATGATCTGTCTCCGCGCTGTTTCCCTCTCGCTCCCCGGGCACCGGGGAACAGGAGCTCAACCACGGGAACATTTCACGACTGCTATAGGGCTCTCCTACCATCCGGGTGCTTTCAGAGCGCCGCAGACGTGGAGATGAAAACAATGGCGGTATTAAACAGCGATTTTGCCTGTGAGTGACAGGTGTTTGGTAAATTTTGTTTTTCTCAGTAAATTCGGCCTAAAAGCTGTTGTGTGGTCGGATGCTCCATTTTGTCGGAACTACAGCTTCAATCTTGTAAACTGAGTAAGTTTTATGATTAGAATCGTCTGCAGATCTAAACACATTGTGTGGATTATGTTTTAATGTTTAACGTAACAGGCTCTAAGTTCCACCATTGACTTTGCTTTAAACATAAAATAAATTGTTAATCAAATGTTTAATGTCATGACACGCTTTAGCTAAATCCAAAGCCGAATAAACTAGACAGAACTTCGCCTAAAAGCTTCTAAAACATTTTCTCGTCAGCTTTACGTTTAACTTAGATCATGATTATTTCCAGAAAGGTGAAACATAAATGCGTGAAATTCAACACAAAGTTACGATGGATTAGCGACGCGTACGAGGCGACCTCTTGTCAGTTTCTATAAACATTAATCAAGACCAATAAGGTCCAATTTCTGTTTATATCAGACTTTTGCCCCAATAGGCCGGTTACCATGGTAATCAAATCACATTTCATCACAATCCGACAATTACTCACCTTAATAAATCCTCTCAAACAACCACCCAATATCAGCGCTATGTTCACCTCCGCTTCACTTGTGACGTATAACCGTAGAGCCCAATATTAACGCCACACTTTTAACATATTGTACATGTTTTACATCCACATCCACATTTACAAAAAGTTCCGAAAGAAAGTTACAGAAGCGTTGTGTGTTTGATCGGGGGAAAAGCAGGAAGGTGACATTTACACCGTGGATATTAATAAATAAGATTCTCTCACCCCAGTTTGCAGGTGTCGAGATAATTCTCCACAACACTGAAGGATTCGCCCGGAGCAATGCAGCGGCTGATTACTTCCCGATACCGATCCGGCACGGAGCGCTAAACGCTATTAGCGCATTACTGTTTCCTCGTTCACATATTGGATGCAGACATTTGATTTTAAATCCAATCTCGGCTCGTCTAATCGAACTTAAATGTACGAGAAAATGGTAAAGCTTTAGCTTAAAGGGCACTGATACAGGGAGGGAGTAAAGACAAATATTTACTTGTAATTTAGCATAATTGAAAGAGGATCCAATTGAGACAGAGTATTGCATGTTTTATACAATATTTCTGTTTGAAATGGATATAGTTTGAGCGCAATGCAGCTCAGAACAGATACAAGTGAAGGTCTTTACCTCCAACAAGGACTTGGCATTAGCTCCACAGTCGTCAGCCTTATCTGCAGAGCGACTCCCATCAGCCCCGGGTCTGCAGCCAGTCAGATCAATCAATCGGTTCAGTCAATTGATTTGTACGGCCCAATATCACCAGACACTACAACAACGGAATAAAACAAACAACGCGATGTCCCTCCCACTTCTTGCTAAGACGCTGTGAAAGGATTAAGTTTGGCAAGAGATCGAGAGGTGAGGAAAGGATTTCAGTGTCCAGATCTTGATCCAGGACCTCGATCAGGAGTACCAACCTTGTTATACACGTTTTGGGTTGACAGGGGAAACTAGAACCCCCCTGTCCTTAGTCGTCCAGGAGCTTTACTTTGCTAAATTGCTAGTCTTTCCATAATCCAGTATTTGTGGCTCTGATATCGTCCATTTCCGTGGTGTCGTTGGCGTAGTCCTGGCACGCCTAATTACAGATGGCTCTATAGTACTCCATTAACTTCATTACCCCTGGTTGACTGTAAGATTTAATGGCTTTGGAGTGTTCAATTTGGGGAGAAATATCAGCTGTACCAATACTGGAATCAGATGCATTTGGGAACATGTTTGTAAAGTTCTAAATTATAGGGTTAGCAGCTTTTAAACATAATACAGTAAAACCCTGTGGACGAGAGACAGTTTTGTGTTCCCCCTGTGGCGCAAGAAAATGCAGGAGATACAAACGGGAGCCATGGCGGTGCTGGGACATCATTTCGACCCGGGAGTTTTAACAATTAAAACGGCCCAGTCTTGTAGCTCGCCTCGTCGGGCGTTAGCTTAGCAGACATAAGATTCAGTTCTCCCCCTTTTGCCATCGGCCGCTGCACACATAATCTGGGCCCGACACGTCTCCACAGTCAGTTTTGCGTTTTGCAAATGAAAAGTATAATATTCATGCGCTTTTTATACATTAGTTACTACTGCCCTTCTCTTTCTTGCCTCACATTCTCAAAACCAGAACATCCTCGGTATATCGTTGTAAAGCTCTCGTCTTCCAAATAAGAACTTTTAAATTCTTATTTTTCTCACATATAATCAGCTTTCAGGATCAAAATTCCTTCTGAACAAATTTTCGTTAATAGTATATCAACGAAACAAACCATACATTTACATATTTTTCTTTAAACATTGTATTAGTTCTCAACACTGTCAAACTGACCGTCGGCAGAAACGATAAACTTTAACCCCTTAACGCCTGAATTAATTCCAATTATAGAAAAAAAAATATTATCAGTGTTTTTACTTTCAACTTTTACTTGTTAATTTATCTGTAGCACATAGTACAGATATAGTTTTAGGTATGTCGCTAATTAGTGACAACAGACATAAATACAATATTATATAATAATACAGGCATGCTGCTTTCATCACACAAAAAAGCACTTTAGAAAGGTGCAGACAATTTATCTCAATAACAGACATGTCACCATTTTTATTACTAATTATCATATTTTACTCCCTTTTATGATGTTTTATTATTCATTGTACACAAGATAACTCCATTTACAATTACTTATTTGCAAATTATATTATAATGGCACATTATTTTCAGACGGCGGAACTATTGTTTGTGGTCCAATAGGTCCACCTTGTGGTCGCTTTGCATACAACATGAACGGTTTCATTTTGTTCCGTGTAAAATAAGGGATACTTTTTTTATATATATCCTTGTATGTTATTGTTACAATGATTATAGAATGGCATGTTCTAAAAAAACTGTAATAGCACTGTAATAGATCTAAATACTACTAAAATGTGGTCAATGTGGCCGTATGCATGCCACCAGATGGCTATTGATGTTTTCCATTATGGCCTGACGTTGCTAATTCGCGTCGTACCTAAATCGTCAAATAACAAAACAAATATCCATTACACGAAGTTCATTCCAATAAATAATCTAAAGATGGAAACGATGAGCAGCTACATAATTTTATTTTAGCACAACTCAACCTACATTTGACGATTTCTTTGAAGTTGCAGCCTCAATTTGCAGAAATGCTATTTCCGCTAAGTAGCTACCATGACCCGGATGTGGTTCCTTCTCTAACCGGTCCTACGAGAAACTAGTGCTTGCAAAAGGTTCCTGGGTACGGCATGTGGGCAAACAGGCATCACGGGAAAACATGCATTATTTTAGCCACAGTCTTGGTATAGCACCCGGTCTTTCCTAGTGATGAATATTCTCATATTTATGTCGGTAATTTAAAGGAAAAGTTCAAATTATCCCATAATTATTTTCTTCTCTTGATTACGATTCAAATTGCACTGCGGTCGACCTCACTGTCGGACGGCGCAGACGTGTCCGTGGCGTGAGGAAGCGTGTTTCCCCGCCTGCAGACCGTGTGGGCAGCGCTCGCCTGACGCTGTAACTGCTCGCCGCGGTGTTGGGAAAGCCGGATAATGATGCTTGCTTTGCCCCTCGCGGCTCGCACGCTCGGAGCCGTCAGCCGAAGGCGGCGGGGGGTGCGCGTGCTGCCACTCCGCCGTCCGATGCGCGACATTCCCCCGCGTGTGCGCAATTATACACGTATGTGCTTCTGCGCGCGCCACCGAGCTATAGGCAGGTAAACATGTCAATCTCCGCTCCCAGGATTATTGTGAGAAACAGGGAATATTTGAAAAAAATTAGTGAAACGGTTTAGGAGAGAACCTGATGCTCAGTTCTTCAAATTATAACAATAGAGTGATTCAAAGGTTTTTTTTTATGAAACTTTTTATGCAAATGTGATGATATTGAAGAACTGAGAAATGGCCAATAATTATCCCTTTCATGCATTTGTTTGTTAACACAATTAGTGAATTATTTTCTTTAACCTAGAACAGTGTTTCTCAAGGCCGTCAGATCTCGGAAGCTAAGCAGGAAGGGCCTGGTTGGTTCCATTTGGTAACACCAGGACACCTGTGGGTGGGGGGTGTTGGTCGGAGGGGCCGATGGCGCAGACTGGAACAATGCAATGTCTTTGAGTGTCCAGAGAGCGCTATATAAAACCAATGCATTAATATTATTATTATTTAACTGGCATGCTGTCAGGACCCACCATATCCTAGGGTTCCAAGCCCCAACCCAAAAAAGATTTAAATTTCTCATATATCATGTAAAACACTATATTGTGTGTTACGTTGAATGAACCTAGAAAGCTGAAATTGTGACCAAAACGTCAGTCATTTTTACAGATTCAATTGTTTCTACACTTTTATAGAAGATAAATATTAGTTATTATTAGTAAATGTACTCTGGAAAAGGCTCACGACCCACTGAAAATGGTCCTGTGACGCATTTTTGGGTCTCGACCCACCAGTTGAGAAACACTGCCCTAGAACATGCATGTGAAGTAAGAAAACACAGACACTGGGATAATTGATTGGCTTTGAAACACTGGCTAGTGCAGTTCTGAGCGCTAACTGTGGCACGGTGGCGGGTTTGATCCCAGGGCGGCTCGGGGCCTTCCTGCGGAGTCTCTATGTTCTCCTCATGTTTGTGTAGGCTTAATCCGGGTTCTCCAGTTGGCCCTACAACATGTAGAACAGGATGAATGATGTGTGAGAGGATTAATGGTGGTCCTAGTCATAGCCGTTGCTTGGTTAAGCCTGGTCTTGTCCTAGATAGTTTTCTGGATGTCCTTTGTTTAGTCTTGTTTTAGACCAGCCGTGCCGTTTATGTCTTCACTTCTGTTGCTGTCTTCTTTGAATGTGATTCACTAAGCGTTTGCTCACGTGCAAAATGCATAATGCATAATGCGTGCTAATGTGGTGCTAAAAGCCGGAGCATTCTTGTCTGTCATGAAAGCTAAAATCCCACAGCGCAATCTCATTAACTTAACCGACTTTCCCCACTAATAATATGAACATTTAGTATCGATAAATTGAAAAATGCTCTAAAACGGCACATGCTAATGCTAGTACTTGTCCTCGTGTTGCTGTCTGGTTGATTTGAGTTTCATCCCCAGTTCGGTGGCGCTTGGACCGAGCTGCGGATCAGCCTCGCCTTGTTTGTGTGCCGCTCTTCCATGGCTACAGTCTTCGCATGTGATTTTTTTTTTTAGAGTCTCTTGGCAGCGGTGCCTCGGTTTTGACGAGCCGTCGTCCTAACGGCCCGTTGGAGTAATGACCCTGGTTATTGTGGATGACGGGTAACACCGCTGACATTGGAGCCGTGTCTGTTATTGCGGGGGAACACACGACACGCAGCCTCTTCTGTCGGTCATTAGGAGCGCCGTGCGATTCAAGGTGGAGTTCGGGATTCGCGCGGGGGTCTAGACCTCGGGAGAGAGTCGGTTTCTGCCATTGTCTTGTCAAAGCTGTCAACCTGCACGGTAACAGGCACCTCCCCCCTCGCTCACAATGGCCCACCGTGGATCGAACCGTGGGGAGGTAATGCTCCGCTGTGCCCAAAAGAAGAGGAGAGTGATTATGTGTTGGGAGAGGTTGAAAGTGAAGCTCATGTTCTGTTGTGTTGTCCTTCATGTCATGATCTTAGACCTGTCAGACCGGTCCATAAGGCTGTTCTGTTGACGGTAGACTTCTTTCTCTATGCGTTTGAACTGTGAATGTGGTGTACGGTTTGCCTACTGTCTGACAACTGGTCTTGTGTTGGTGTATTCAATCATATCCTCATGATTTCTATATCATTTTCCAAAATGGGGAGCTCCAACACCTACAGGACGTGTGCCTTCTGCTCTCAACTCTACTCCATTCCCCCTTGCCAATGAATCATCCATTTCTGAATATACTCTAGTCATATACGCTTTTTAAATATGTCAAGTAGTTCTTAATGGAACAACAAACCTTTAACCTGTTTTTCTCTTTATTTTTTAAAGTTACATTACGACTGATTTTGCTTCGATGCTCAGGTCTTGCTGTTTTTCGTCGCATTCTTCAGCCGCTTGTTTAACGGGGTTTTAGTGTTGGAGAGACGAGCATTGTGTCAGTTTGGGGAAACTTGTGACACCAAAGCAGAGTATTGACTGTTTTTTTTTATAACAATTTGGAATACAGCAGCTTATTGTTTGAACCTGGGTTTGTCAAATTGAAACTAAAGTGGATAATTTTGTGGCTGAGTGTCGTCTTAACACGGGGACATGAAACATGTGTGTGTCAGTAGTTGCATGTGGACATTTGGACGCCAGGGGTTTAAAACCTGTCGTAGACTTAGTTTGATGGATAATATTTTTGTCAGTTTTAATCATAGTTTTACTTTAGTGAAGAAGCAATTTAACCCTCGTGGCGTCCTTCAATTTTGCACCCTTTAAAGACCCTAATGTCAAAAACAGTACACTTCAAAAAAGAGCCTGAAAATGACCACGCATTCATATTTTTTTCTGCTTCATTTTACAAAAATCCTTCAATGACTTTTGGGCCATTTGGATGGGCTTTCCAGTGGCTTTCGGGTCAAAATGACCCAAGGACCACACGAGGGTTAAAGAAAACCTGGGAGAATAATGCGTTTCTATTAACTTGCTACTTACCATTACTAGAGTTAGGTTTATGATTAGGGTTAGGAACGGCAAAAGTCATGTCAGTGGTTGTTTCACTCTCACAGATCTTACACAGTTTTAGAAACTAGAGGCTTTACACTGGCATACAGGCTGTAATCCAAACCTAACCATAAACTGGTAGATAACAGGTTTAAATTTCAAGCTAGTGACATAGATAGAAGGGAAGATTGAATTTTAACACGCTTATTGAAGGTAAAGGTTACTTTGTTAACCCCGTAAGGAAATTTGTCTTCTGCATTTGACCCATCCTTTGATGCCATTGGGGCGACCCGTCAGGATCATTATAACAGTTTAAACATGTTTACATCTACGTATGTCACTTCCTGCCAGTGTTCAATCAGGGAGAGTGAAATAATAAACAAACATCACAAAAACTATAATTATGTTAATTATGTTTTAGAAAATAATGTGTCCCCTGCACTTTAAAGGCCCTTAACCTGACTTTTTATGCACACTTTACACCCAAACTCTTTCCTAACTTTCCAAACACATTCCCCACATCCCATTTCATCCGAGTTTACGAGCATGTTTCACAACTTTGCCGGCCCTATAGCGGCGTATCGCTCCGGGAGAGTACATCGGTTTCTCCCCCTTGTTATATCGTCCGCCTCGTCCGAACACGGCGGCCGCGTATTCCTTCGGGGGAGGACACAATGCACGCTTTCAGCCGAGGACGCCGTAATCACTGTAACTGTACTGTAACGGGCGGAAAAATACCAAAGGCGTCAAAGCCAAACCTGTCCATTGTATGGGAAAAGGTCACCGCGGCGGCGCCCCCCTCGCTGGCAGCCGCACTCCCGGTCCTGACGTGAATAAATGACAGTCGGACGGGCTCTAAGTCTCTCGGCCCAATTAGGAGCGGGATGCCACTGTCCGTCAAAAAAGTAAAAAAAATAAATAAATAAAACACACACACAAACAACCCGAGGACAGGCCAGAGTCTCTGCGTGGGGGGCTGCAGCCTCAAACGACCTCCCTATAGCCTCGGTTTGTTCTATATGACAGTCCTCCCGAAAGACAAACTATTTCCTGACAGAGAAAGTTAGAAGCCGGGTGATGTTTGCGACGCTCTTGTGCACTCGCATGACCTGCTCCGATATATAGCTCTGTGCGGCGGAACTATTAACTACGGATGACAAGAGAGTACACGAAGCCATCAAGTACGATGACAGGAGGTCCTAGCATCGTTAGATCGAGTCCCAGACGAGACATGAGGCTGAATGTGTCTCTGAGTTCTTCGACCTCTTCTGCGCTTTACTGTCCTGTTCAAGAAAGCCAAACAATCTTTGAAGATAGATATAAGTACCATCCCCTGGTTTTTGATACCGATACCGGAACGATACTTTTCCCCGATACCTGTACGTAAATATTTGGCATCTAGAACCAGAAAGCAGAACATTAATGTGTGGAAGATCTGCAGATTTACAATAGCAGGTGCATCTGCAATGTCAGGAAATGTGGTCAGGAAGTGTGAAAAATGGGGAATCATTTGTGTGTCAAAGTTAAGAAGAAGAAGAAGAAAAAAAAAAAAGAAACAATGGGGAAGAAATTGGAGAAAATGTGGGGAAATAGAGAAAATAGTAATAAAAAATAGCAGAAATAAGGGGCGGATAAGAAAGGATTGGGGCAAAAATAATAAGAAAAACAAACTTGAAAATTGGGGAAAATTGGGTAAAACATGGAGGGAGATGAAAAAAATAATTATTTATTTATTTGTAGTCAATATTAGATATCGTTTAACCCAGCCCTAGTCATATTTTTCCCAATTAGGTTTCATTTCTATCCTTGTTCTTGTCTTAATTTAGTCTTGAGTTGACAGAATTTGATGGAAAAATAATAATGGTAAATGGACTCGGGGCCCAAAGCGCTTTACGGTAAGGAACCAGTCGCCCATTCGCACTCTCATTCATACACCAATGTACGCAGACACCGGGGGAAAGTGGGGTGAAGTGTCTTGCCCAAGGACCCTTCGGCAGCGTGCATTTGCGGGAGCTGGGATTCGAACCTTCCGATCGTGAGACGACCCGCTCCACCAACTGCGTAATATTTTAAGGCAATCATTTTCTCACATCGTCCCGTCCCAATGGATGGATGGAAACTGTAGTTTGACACAGAACCCAAACTAGCCTGGCGTTATCATGCAACTGAGAAAAAAAAAAGATATTTAAATCACAATAATCCAGCTGTTTCGAATGACTGGACTTAGAACTTCTGCGTTATAGAGTCATTTGATCGATTGTGCCAGAATGAAGGCCTCGAATGTCTTTGAAAAAGCTTCAATCTTGTTTTCAGCTGGCATTGAATCTGAATTTCTTCGGAAATAATGACATTCCTTGACAATCCTACTGCATAGGTTTGTCAAAAAAAAAATCACATTCATGAGCAGTTTTGGCTAAATTGTACACCTTGCCTTCTTTGCTCGCGGATATCAAAATCTCCCCTGTTTGATGGAACGCTGGAGAATCTTGAGAACTGAAATGAGCGCAAATCTTGTGCGTGGAAAGACAGTAATCCGGCGTTGAAATTGCATCGCCGCGTGAACCCTGAACCTGAACGGTGGCTCTTTTGTGTTTGATTTGGATATTTCCGGCGTCCGGAGACTCCACGGCGCGCACTCGCAATCGCCGTCCGCGGAGCCGTGGCCCGTTTGGCTGATTAATGCGGCTCGTGTTTACGGTCCGTCCTCGCGGGGCTTCCGTGTCTGGGCCTGAATGCACTCCGCCGTAATGGAGTTTGATCTCGCCAAGCCAAGCTAAGCTATTGTTTGCCGGCGGAACAATGCAAGAAAGTGGAATTCGTTGTCGGCAAAGACGCCCCGGGACTTTCTTTGAAATGGAAAAATTGCATTAAACATTCCATTTGTATTAATTATACTGCGGTTCTCGTTAGAATCCACAGCAGCAGGAGGAGGAGGAGGGGGAGGGTTTTTGGTGGAGCGCAGGCTTAAAGCAGCTCTTCCAGGAGTGTTATTACAGACAAGCATCTCTGCCTGGAGCGCAGAGGGAAGCCATGGACCAAATGAATGAAATTAGCTTCTGTGTGTGTTGAAGTGTTGTTGAGGAGAGAGCGGGGGTTTCAGATGTAGTGTGGCTGACGCCGCATTCAGGCTCTTTCCATCGCGTCGTTATGTTTCCGTCCTTGGGTTTTTCCTGATTTGGTCTTTCAATCTTTGATGAAACAGTACTGTAGAGATGTCTGTGTAAGTTCTCAGTCGTACAGGAGTTGTCCATCTTCAATGAAGGTACTTGATATTCAGCTGTGTGCAGATTGTGACCTTTGTCGCTCACAGCTCTGCTTGTGTACAAGTCTTTTCATGGTTCAGCACCAAAGTCCATCTCTGACATGTTAGAGCCGTGTGAACCATCTCGGGCCCTCCTTGTGCTGGGTAAGACAAAGTGTCTCTTGTTAAGGCGAGACACTGCAGGTGAATATGGAAACTTTTTTTTAAATTGTACAGACATTCATTTGAAACTTCTGCAGTACATTACTGACTTAAATATGACCCGAAAATGTTTTGCAAGTTTTCCGTCATTTTATGTTTTCATTTTTCGACGTTGAAATCTGAATAACGGATCGAGCCGGATTTGAATTGATGGGTTTATTTTGTTCACGTATTAGTTACAAGGACTTTTTTAAAGGGGATTTTATTTTTTATTTTATTTAAAACTCAATAAATCGGGTTAGGATTGTGATATCGAAAAATCCTTCAGATACAAATCTTCAAAATATTGTTCAGTCCACGGTTGGAAAGTTTGAAGTCTGTAGATGCTACTTGTGTGGAGAAAAATGCATTTTTGAGAAAATCAATAAATTGTGAAACATTGAACATATGATTGTGAAGATTAGGTTGTTTTTGTTTCCTGGTGAAAGTGTATATGTTAAAAGACCAATCTGGCCGACAAAGAGTTTTGCCTGCAGTGTCTCCCCTTGAATGTGATTCTGTGGCTATTTGATAAATAGTTACAAGGTCCTTTATGACACTAATGGACAGACTGAGAAATGTTCTATTTGGATATTTCTAACGGGAAAACTGACTGCTGTCCTTCCTCCATTAACGCATTCTACCGTCTGAAAGCAACCACTTTACGACAATTTATATGCAGCAGAAAGGCCTCCCAGCGCTGCACTCGCGTAGTTTATCTGATTTTTTTCCAGAGGACAAAGGTCGGACTCCTTCAGCTGGTGGAGCGGTGTCAAGAGGAGGCCGTGTTGACAGCGCTGCTAAGCATGAACGTGTGTAGCTCCGGGCGCTGGGACGGCGTGGAGTGGGCAGTCAGTCGGTCCCCCCGCGAACGCAAACAAACAATGGGCTTTGTCTGGGTCTGCGCGGGGGCGTGGACAGAAGCTGACCTTTGGCCTTAGACTAATACAAGCGTAAATCCCACGTCTTCATTTGTTGGAATTAAAACGTATGCATGGAAATTTAGAGGCACAGGGGAGGAAATGAAATAAAGAAGCCAGATAATGTATTGAAGGTAGGTGCCTGTGTGTGATCGATACTAGAGTTAATAGTTGAGGAAAAAGGAGCTAACGCTGAACTTGGGTCGCCTTAAGCTGCACACGAGGACACAAGCACGGGTTTCCCCCAACATTTAAACGCTAAGAACCTGCACAGTTCAATCACTGAGCTTTATCTACTTGAGGCTGCGCTAGATAAGACTTGATTTGGAATGGAGCGGAGAAAGTCCCTTTATATAGTTTTTCAAACTGGTTTCATCCATAACATGGTGTGGGACTCGCTCCGCTTTCTTACCCAATAATTGTTGCAAAATACGAGTTATGAATAAGTCCACGTTACCATTGTTAACATCTAGGCACAGAGGCGGGTAATCTTACCTTTAAAGGGGTTAGGCCTGGGTTTCAAAGTCATTAAATGAAATATGGAAAATGAAGGCCTTAAATGTCGTTGAACACACGTCTGACACATCTTTAACCTTACACTTTGTTGCTTAGAAATTGCAATGTTAAAACAGCTGAAAATATCCCTTCCTGATTCTCACACGATCACCCCTCGTCCTTCTCGAGGAAAGGATCGAGAACAACATTGTAACATGGTAAAATAGCTCTATTAAGTCAATTTTGCATAATACCTCCCTTTGGACTGGATTCAAACTGGCATTAAATCCACATTTCTTGGAAAATAATGACATAACTCATAAGTCAATAAGACAAAAATACAATTATTATGGTTCAAAGTCTATTCAATTGCAGCTTTGACAAAGGTTTGGCTTGAAAGTTGCCTGTTGCATCAAATTTGATTGAATCTACAGTAATTTTTTGCGATTGTTATGTGAATATACTGTTTGGCCATTTAAAAAACATTATATTTGACTTGTATATACTTTGTGAATAGACACAGAAGCAACATCGGTTTTCTATACAATGTTTTCCCGGCACATACCGCTAACAATGTCCTGGACAAACCTGCGCTTTTGTCAGAAAACAAAGCCAACGTGTCCATCACATGTTTACCTCGCTCTGCACCTCAACAACCTCCCACACACGAGAAAAAAACAACAACGACACGAGGAACCTCCCCGCGCCCTGTCAGCCTCCGGACCTGCGGCGGCGGCCCGGGCTCATAAATAATGGACACGGCGGCGCGAGTGTGTGTCACTTTGTGTCAGGGCTCGGTCCAGACAGAGGCAGACGGGTTAGAGAACACCGGGGTACATGAATAATACCGTAACAAACCTGCGAGAGGAGAGCGAGGGGCAGAGGGAGAGCAGCGATATGGACTGTGTACGGACAGATCAGGGAGGTTCTGCCAACATTTAGGGCTTAAATGTGTTTAAATTGACTTAAAACTAGCAAAATAGTGACATAACTCAACTGCTTTAACTCCATCCATCCATCTTCTTCCACTTTTCCGTTGCCGGGTCGTGGGGGCTGTTGGAGCTGCCCGAATCCCATTGCACCAGCCCCTATGGCGCCCTCTGCAGGTGGTGGGTCCACAGAAGGACGGCCTCATGGTTCTACCCGGGCCTGTTGGTCTCTCATAGGGGGCTTCTGAACCGTTCTTTGTCTGACCCGTCACCATAGGACCTGTTTGCCCTGGGAGACCCTACCAGAGGCAAACAAACAGGCACTTTATGTAATGCTCTGTTGTCTGTATAGCTGCCATGCATTCATGCCTACAGTACACTGTAAACAGATAGATGTAAAGTACGTTCATCCCGAGAAGGGTCTCCAGGCACGACTGCACGTCATTTGAGCAGTATATCGATAAAACATAAGGTTACAGAAAGGAAAATCTCAATGCTCAATTCAAAGGAATTATAAGAATCCTACCCTTTTATAATCTGTTATGGTTGTCCAAGGCATTTATGACCCGACACAAACGCAGAGGCGGTTATTTGGAGATGACCGTAGGAAGCTGTGGTAGGAAGTATGGGCTGCTCTGCTTAGACTGGCCACCTGTGAGTCAAAGGCAAAGTAAACTGTGGGGGAAATGTTTGGCCCTTGCGGCAACCCTCTGGATACCGGGGAACCGTCACTAAACATGACATTTTGGGATCACAAAGTTAAATGGGAATCGTGACCAGATGGATCTACAATATCTAGAGATTTCCAAACTTGCAAACATACTCAAACAGAGTATGGAGTATGGAGTTAAGGGGAAATGTGTAATATTTGACGGTCAAGGGGCAACTTCTAAGTAAAACGTTTGTACAATTCCAGCCAAATCTGCAGCTAAATGTGTTTTGGACCATCGTTTTTGATGAACTTATGCATTTTCTGTGTCTCATATCGATTGGTCTTGATTTTAATTTTCATAATAAAAATAAATACCATGTACCTGATACAAACCTCAGCAACAATAACAATGTTTAATGTGCGTTTTACTGACCAGCTTACCTGTAAAACAGTTAAAGGGGGGGGGGGGGGGGGGGTATTATGTAAAATCTACTTTTTCAAGCTTTACATCATGTTATTATGTCATTCCCTCATTAAACACATGCCTGGAGTGTTGCCTCGGCTCATTCACATATTTTTGAGTAATCAGTAAAAACTTAGCCGGCGGCCATTTTAGGTGTAGCTATGCCTCAGTCCTCCTAGGAACACCCCCACCTCCTGGAGACGCCTCTGGACCTTTCGTCACCAGCCAAGCCACCGACCACTGCTCCTCAGCTCAGCAGAGCCCCCTCCCCGCACAGTGTTGTTGTTTAAACGCCACAGTAGTGTGCTGAAGGGGGCGTGTCAGAAAGCTTCTTAAAGAGACAGAGGCCTATTTCAAGACGTTCAGTACAGCCATTTTGAGAGAGCAGTTTTATTCAAGGCAGTTATTTTAATTTACTGCATATACAGACCAACAGAAGGTTACGTCATCATTGTAGTGCTATAGACTATGTGATTGAAAAAAGCATAATACCCCCTCTTTTTAATGGGGGTGGGGGGTCTCTATTTTAATCTTAAGTAAAACACCTATTGCCACACAAGTAGGTCTAAAACGGTATAAATATTGACCAAGACTCAAAAAAAGGAAAGACTATCTGCTCTAGAACCCCGAGTACCGCCTGAACACAGTTGAGAGCCTCTTGTCTAAACATTCCCAGCTTGATCTTGATCTTTCTCTTCACAATTGGCCCAGGAACAGTAGCGGGCCTCTAATATTTGCAATACATCTGGCAGAACTCGAGCCCCGATGTGCTCCGTCTCTGCCTCTGCCTCGGTGGGTGTGTTTTTTTTAAATTTATTTATTTTTTCACGACGGACGAACTATAAACACCGGCCGCCTCCGCCTGCCCCACACGTTTGTTGACTGGAATGTCCCAGCGCTCGCCCCCCCCTGCTCAAACACTCGCTGGGAGTTCTGCCCTACATAGCCACGTTCTGCCACCGGCTCCCTCGCGGGTCGCCCGGTTCAAAGGCGCGGCGCCAGGGACGGGGCAGCATGTGTAAGCAAACAGCGGGACAGTGGGCGCCGCCGCGGTCCGGGGCGATGTACGCACAAAGATATACAGCCGTTTGGAAAAGGTTTATTTTAACACGCGCCTCGGCCTGGGAGGGACTCCAACTTGTAAAGGCAAAGTTGATATTGGACGTTATATTGTTTAAAGTGGGTAATTATTGTAGCTGTGCGGCATTAGAAACATGTGGCATTTCTTAAAAGGATCTTTCATTGAAGTCGTTCCAAACAGTTTTTTACATTGCTACTTGCTCAGGGCTGGGTACCGTTACACAGCACCACTGTGGTATCGGGGAAAAAAAGGTTTAGGTACTGCTGGTGTAGAAAAAATAAAAGAACCGAAAGCAGGTACAGAAAGTTTTGAAGTTTTGCTGGTTTTTAAAAATTGACGGGGAAAACATGGGGGTACATTGGAAACACAAGGTGAAAACAAATAGAAAAAGTGGAAAAATTCAAGAAAAAAATTGGAAGCATTGGGGGGGGGGGGGGGGGGAATTGGGAGAAAAAATATTAATGGTAAATGGACTCAACTTATATAGCTCTTTTCCACCAGTCACCCATTCGCTCTCTCATTCACACGCCAATGTACGCAGACACTGGAGGAAAGCGGGGTGGTGTGTGAAATGTTGGGGAAAACCATGGAAAAATTGGGAAAAATTATTGGAAAAAATTGAAAAGAATTGAGGAATAGAAACAGGGAAAAATGTGGGAAGAATTTGGGAAAAAAATTGGAAAAAGTAGGAAAAATGTGGAACGTTTTTTTCCCGGTTTTTTGTAGTTAAAGGAAGTTTCTACAAATGTATGGAACAAATTAACATTAGTACATGCCACATGAAGTACAATGTGCTTTGTAACAATGTGTTACACACACAATGGAATAATGTGTATTAGTATTTTGGTGGTACATAATGTATAAGACACTAACTAACCCTAACCCTAAAGGTCTTATTACATTATGTACCTCCAAAGTACAAATACACATTATTTCATTGTGTGTACATTGTTACAAAGCACATTACATTGTCCTAAATTCAGTTGGGTATCAGGGTAGAGTCAAATAAAGTGTTGCCATAATTTAGTATAGGTATCGTTCAGGTGTCAGTATTGTAAACCAAGTACCAGTGAAGTACCAGTATATCTACTTTCTAAAAAGTACTTGCTGTTATTATTGTCAAGTTGTGACATTTTTTCCAATGTTTTTTGCACATAACAAGTACAGTGGAAATGTACAGTGTGACACGAGGTGCAGCTGTGTGCAGTTAAAAATAGCACATTTCATCAAGTTCCGACAAGGAAGTGAGCGTCGCCGTGTGACAAACACAAATATCTCACGCCAAGCTTTGTGAGCGCGAGCTTGTACCGCAGTATGTTGAAACCAGAAATAAAACCTTCCCCCCCCGCTTGAAAAGTCAGATCTCCACCGTATCGCTCGGCCGTATCCACAGCGCTATAGTGTATTCCCCAAACATTCCCAAATGAACTCCATTCAGGACGTTCCTCTTCCCTCACACGGGCCTGATGGGAATCCTCGCTTCTCCAGTACCGTGTTTGTAAACATTGCTCGCCAGCCCTTTCGAATCCAAAGGCCTATTTTCCCCCAGCGTCGGGGGGTGGGGGGGGGGGGTCCGGGGGCTAATGAATGCCGCTTGGAATGAGGGGGACCATTTAATTCCAGTCTGGCAGAAAGGCGATAAAAGAAACGCCTTTTGTCTTCATTTTTTCACCAAACTTTTTTTCTTCTTCTTCTCTTCACGACCGAAAAGGCCCCTCTTCCTCCTCGTGAAAAAAAAAAGGCGACGCTCGGGGAATGCCGAGCTCGCCGCCCCCCGCCTGGGTGAACGGCGCTTTGATGGGAGCGACTTGGACCACACCGCCGCGCTGGACAGAAGCACCAGCGTTTTTGTTTTTTTTTGTTTTTGTTTTTTTTGTTTCTCTTTTTCCATCCGTCTATAGGAGGGGGCGCGTCCCGTTTGACGAGATGCAGCGCCGTTATTTCCCTTTCAAAGCGCTTAGGAAATCAGCAGGGGGGCTGAGCGGACTTAGCCGAGCATTAGCTAATTATTCATTAGCGACGATAAGCGGGAACATGGGATGACTGGGTTTCGTGGGACGCTTCAGATTTGAAACGTTTGAAATCATGTCTATGTAAAGGAACGTCAGGAAAGACTGAGAGACTGGAGCGTTTTGAATTATAAAGCGGTCACTTCAACTAACGGCAGGCTAGCAAATCCACGGCACCGTGATTAGCCCTCGTGTGATCCTTCATTTTTGCACCCTTTAAAGACCCTAATGTTAAAAAAATGTACACTTCAAAAAAGAGCCTGAAAATTACCACACGTTCATATTTTTTTCTGCTTCTTTAAAAAAAAAAAATCTTTCAGTGGCTTTTGGGCCATTTGGATGGTTCAAAATGACCCAAGGAGCACACGAGGGTTAGAAACACTCTGGGTTTTTTATTAAACTCTTTATTAAGAGAAAATGAAATGTGATATTGTGTGGGTGCTGCACAATCTAATTCGGAAATATGAGAATGATACGTGGGTAGGTCATTTCTACTCAAAGCACCCCGTCGCTCGACCAATTATTTCAATTAAATGATCATCTCGAGTCAGATCTGTTAGTATTCAGTCGTGTGTTGGGTTCAAAATAAAAGGCTGAAACGCTCTTAAAATATCACAACGATGAAACTTTTCTTTTACGGTCACATTGAAATGATTGAAATTCAGTTTTTGATCCCCGTGCTTGAATTGCGTTGAAATATAAATATAAATAATTCGTTAGTCTTTGCACTAGTGTGTTCTGAGGTTTGTGTTGCATAAAAGTAGCTCAACAGGCAAAAAAAATGGCAGGAGACCCACGCCAAAATAAACCGGATTACTCAAACCCGTGTGAATGAATGTCAAGGGAACTTCATAACACGGTTGAAAGCTTATACATGTTGATGTCGGTAACAATGAGAGCCTCAAATACTCCGGTATGAGTTTAAGTCTCTCATCAAATATTTTTTATTTTTTTTTGTTCTTACCTGTGGTATTCGTGGTACTGGTGTGAATGATGGTGCTGCTGATGGTAGTGGTGTGGATGGTGGTGCTGGTGGTGGTAGTGGTTGTAGTGGTGGTTATAGAGGCGGCGGTACTAATGGTACGAGTAGTAGTTAGCTTTGTTTTTGCTTTCCCCCTCTCTCTTGTATTCAAGTATTTATTATTTATTTAAACTGTTTAATATACAGTTTTTTGTTTTGCTTTTTGCCCCATGTTACACCTCATGTGTGTTGTATTGTTATGTCTCTCTATGTCTTTTCTTAATGTCTTATCTCTATACCTTTTTGTAAATATGCACTTCTCGCAATAAAGGAAAAAAAATAAAAAAAATAAAAATAAAATGTGTGTCCCCACCGCAGCTGATGTTTCTATGTCAGGAAAAGTTCTTACAGTAAAAGTTCTCCTCTCTCCGGGTACGTTCACGCTCCCCGGCCCTGTTTTGATGGGAGTCGGTCTTATCGGGCGCCTTTCAGCCCGCTCTGTGTCCCCATTTCACAGTCGGCCCGCCGCAGATACCGTATACGTCCCAGGTCCAGCTCTACACTTTCATTTTCTACATTCACAATCAGCCCCTGGAAACGGTCCGTGGAGAAGCGGCGGCGCGCCTTATCTATCACTGCCTCGCCAACCCCCCCCCCAACCCCCCCGCCCCCCCTTCCAATCTGCTCGCCCCTGTGCGGACGCCATTTTTACAGATAAACAATCGATAGTGCATTAGCGAGTCCGGGGAGGCGATTCCCCGCGCTTTTAAACCGGGACATGATTCAGGCCAGTGTCGCGGGCCGCGCTCACAGCAACTAATCTCAATCACGGACCCGGACCCCCCCAACCCCCCCAACCCCCCCGCGTGTAATCCGTGTATGTTTTCAAAATCCAGGCCACTTCGCTCCATTATCTGAAGGCGTCCCGGCGAGTCTGCACCGCGGCCGCTTCACTGGGACGAAATCAGTTTCAAAATATACATCGAGTGTAAGTGGCAGGGCCGTGCCGAGGGGGGAACGGCATGGGCACATGCAAGGGGGTCTCGAGAGCCATAGGGGGCCCCAAGAAGAAGAAGAACATTTGTTTTCAATTCAGTTCAAACTATATTTATTTTTGGGAAGTCTTTGTACCAGACGGGACACTTAAGGACATGTACTCCACCTGTCTCACCCTCTCCCCTCCATTAAGGACATGTCTCTTCAAGGTAATGCCTTCAGGGAGGAGACTGCGGAAGCTACGGGCCAGGTCCAGTCGACTTAAAAACAGTTTCATACACAAGGCCATCGGGAAGCTGAACTCCCGGCCTATCTCACCGGCATTGAGAGGAGTTGGAGACTGGAGTCGCCGCTAGTCACGGAGATGTCCCCTGGCAATAAGGCGAGTCTCCAGGGCGTCTCGGTGAAAAGGAACAGGTTTGATTTCAGGGGAGTCTTTGAGAGATCTCCGGAAGGTCTACGTGGTCTCGAGCAGCTGTGGCAATGTTCCAAACACTATTTGTTGTCCTTGACCTGTGAGACGTTTCTGTGACGTCCCCACAATGTCTCCAAAACCTGACGGATACCAAGGAGATCTTCGAGAGTCGTATGGAGACTCAGCTGAACTCAAACCTGTTTTCACTGAGACCCGTTGGAGAGTCGCCTTATCCCCAGAGGACGTCTCGGAGACATCTCTGTGACCAGCGGAAACTCGTGTCTCAGACTGGTCTTCAGGCCGGTGAAATAGGCCTTTAAATGGGTAAAAAGATTAGGTGTCGTGTCTTTGAGCGCCATTTGCATTCACAAAGCCCCTTGTTCTTCGGTCTCCAGAACACAGAGGAGACAAATGGTGTCTCAACGGCTCATCGTACTTTGTGACCAAAATGGCCTCCGTTACCCCTCGCTCAAACCATCTTCTCTCTTTAACTGGAACGTTGACCTCGCGCACCTCGTCGCCGTTATGAGACACTTTGTCGCCATTGTAGGTACAGACCTGGTTATTTCCTGTGAAACGACCTCCGGGAAGCGCCGCTTTAATTCAATCGCTGCTCTTTTCTCCTTTTCTCCTGCTCCGCCCACCCTGCGCCTCGGCCCGGGCGCCATATGTCCCCCTACGATGGGGTCTGCCGTCCCACCCTTAACGCCGGCGCGGTGATTATACAAACGAGCCTCGCGTTCAGCGCAGACAAAAGGCTCGGAGGAAACATGCCACGGATAATCTGCTCTTTCTGAAACACGTGTGGTTGTTTGTCGTTGCACTGGTAGTGATTTCTTTTTTATAAATAAAGATATACTCCCCACCAACTTTCCACTGAACTCCTCATCAACAAACCCCTACGCAGCTGCTATAACTAGCTGATTTTGTAGATGATGTTCCTATGCTGTGTGGTGCGTTAAAAGACGAGGTTTTCGAGCCCGTTGGGAGGATCCCTCTCAACAGATCCGTAGCTCGCCTGCCCCAATTCTCTATTTGTAATTTTGAGCAATAGAATGACAACCGTTGAGAGCAAAAACTTTCTTCCTTAATTAATAAAAAGCTATTTTTTTTGTGTGTTTAAAGAGATTGTGATTGGCCGGTGATGGGAGAGGTCACGTTTGGGTCAATCTGCCCTGAAGGCTTTACACCGTAAGTGGGTGAACATGAATCGTTCCTGCTGTTGTTTGACAAGCGTGCCGACCAGTCAATACAGAATCTAGTCTACACAGAACCCTCCGCTTTATGGGCCGGAAATATGAACAATCAACACATCTCAATACAACGCTCATTTGGCTTCTGTTTCCATGCTGTGACATAGGGCAGGGCGATATGGCCTAAAATCTATATCATGATATGAAAAAATAAATATCACGATAACGATATATTTGACAATATAATTGACAATGGACGAATTACTTGATATTTTATTCTTTTTTTTTTTTTACGGCATAATTGTCTTCTAAATATGATCTACTCAAGCAGTTTACATCCTTCATTTCATTTTACTTTTTCAGCACGTGTCCCCGTGTTCTACAGTCACCGTTTATGCTGCTCTGATGGAGCGGAGCGTAAATTATATTGTGTCCACAACGATATAAAAAATTAAAACGATATCGAAACATTATATCACGATAACGATATGCGATACGATATGGCCCAACCCTACTGTGACATCATCTGCATACCCGCCATAATATCATTGTGGCTGTTCAGAATACCACAAGCATGTTTTTGATGAGAAAATATTGTTAAAGTTAGAAAATAAAAAAATAAAAAGTGTGTTATTTTCGTATATTAGTATATATATTTAGGATATTTTAGTATATTGTAAATGCAGGAGGGAAAGGCATCTTATTCTAATGAACTTGCAATTTGAACATTTTCAAGAACGTAACTTGTGTGCAAATGTAATTGTAAGTTGTGTTTCACTCACACAGATCCATCCATCCATTTTCTTCCACTTGTCCGTTGCCGGGTCGTGGGGGCAGTTGGAGTGGCCCAAATCACATTGCACCTACCCCTATAGCGCCCCCTGCAGGTGGTGGGTCCACAGAAGGACCTCATGGTTCTAACCGGGCCTGTTGGTCTCTCATAAGGGGCTTCTGAACCGCTCTTTGTCTGACCCGTCACCTATAGGACCTGTTTGCCCTGGGAGACCCTACCAGGGGCACGAAGCCCCCGACAACAGAGCTCCAGGATCATTCGGGCTCAAACCCTCCACCACGTTAAGGTGGCGGTTCCAGGAGGGGTAACTCACACAGATCTCGCACATATTTTTAGAAACTAGAAGGTCTTGGCTTTCAAATGAGGTATCACACTGTCATATAGACTGTAAGCTCTCCAGTCAATACGCTTTGAGACTTGGATGTAAATAATTTTTAACCCTAATCCTTAACCCTAGGGTGGCAGTTAAGTGGTTAAAGAAACAGGCCACCGTTTTTCCACACTGAGATATGTTCTTACCTGAGTTTAGACGAGTTGATGCGTACCTGTCTGGTCTTTGTGCGTGCCCTCAGTCACACAAAACGACCAAAGTTGTTGTTAGCATTTGGCCTCTCCCAGCATATTCCCATAGCTCCAAACGGGGGTGAAGTTAGAAGCGACCACGCTCTTCCACGGGCACAAAGACCAGACAGGTGTGTATCAACTCGCCTAAGCTCAGGTGAGAACATCTCTCGGTATGGAGAGACGGTGGCCTGTTCCTTTAAGAACGAGCGCAGCACAGTCGGCGAGCTCCTTTGACGGCGTCATGGCCGAGATTGGACTGGGAGGCTCATGATCAATCAGTCTCTTTGTTCATTAGAGCCGCGCGGTCCCGGGAGAGTCGGGGAAAACGGCCCTCATTTCGCCGATGAGCTGGTGGTCCTTCGAGACGGCATGGGGGGGGGGTCAGCGGAGGTAAATAAACATCAGCCAGTGTAAGGTCAGCGAGATCACCCAGCCTCCCGTGGCTCTGCAGCAGGAAACAAAAACTTTAAAGCGGCGTCGCCATCGGCTCCATCGAATTAAAGTTTGTCATCGCCAAAGCGGATGACAGTGATGACTATATTTAGTGAAAGGCGGGGGTGTGAGTCCATATGGTGCTGTAGATTACAACATTTGGATCATTAGGGATGTGTAATTATAGCAAGAGACGGCATCAAGGGTGACACATAAGTGCTTTATAATGCAAAAAGTTGGATGCGGAGCTGCTGATTTGAACATTATATTATACGATACTAAGGAAAGTTGAAATTAAAAACCAAGAACGCTCTATTCGTCCTTCCATCTTCTCACAACGTTGCTGATTAAACCCCATAAACTGCGTTCAAAACTCAACAAATCGAGCTAAAGGAGTTAGGTATTAATGCACACTGGAAAAATGACGGCCTTAAATGAGATAAGTGACTTAAAATGGCTTGAAGGAAGCTTCTTTTTGTTCGATTTGAGTTGGTTTGAACTAATCTAAGATAAGATCAAATGCTAACGCCAATGGAACGAGCAGAAATCCCACTTCACGTCAGACAAATTGACTTTTAAATATATTGAATTTTCACTTGAAATTATACAAAATAATCAGAATTGAGAAAACTTGTGTTTGTTCCATTGGCAATAAGAGGTTTTACCCAAGACCAGACCAAATCGAACTTAAACGTTAGATTGAATCGATTATTTTCTTCCTTATGGTGATTGTTCTTTTTCCAGTGCATTGAAGAAACCTTGAAAAAAAGTACATGCTAAGTAAAAGTCTGGAAAATGTGGCGTCTGTCCGTGGTATATGTGGAGATTTTGTTGCAATAATAATAATAATAATAATAATAATAATGAACGCCTTCACTGGAAAACAAACGCCATCTTCTCTTAGTTAATGTCTTTAAAGTGCTTGGATTGAGTCAATGTATGCTGATTGTGAGTAGGTTTGGATTATTATTTGCAACAAGCATAAAATCTTGGACAGTGTAGCATTTCCCCGGTGTTATTGCACAGGCTGGTTAATTCATTTGTTCCCAGGTGAAAGCCGAGGTCCGTCAGCTGATACTGTAGACGGCGTGTTTGGAGGGCACTCATTGATTTGAAACACAAAAGGTCAGATTGGGCCGAAGGAGTTTGCAATGATCGGGAGAGCAGTGTGTCCCCCCCCCCCCACCCTCGTCAGCTCCATTACGCTAACGGGTCACGGCTCAACAGCTCTTTTTACCCGAGCATAAGAAAACTGAAGGTATTTTATCTGCACTCTTGCCTTTTACTGTCATTGATTAACTTCTATGTTGATGTTTTATGGATTTGATCTGTTTTCTTGTCATTTTCTGCATCTGTGAAGCACTTTGAATCGCCTCGTGGACGAATTGTGCTCTACAAATAAACCTGCCTCTGGAGTTTGCATGTTCTCGCACATTATCAGTGGATCCCAGGCCTTCTCCTGCGTTCCTGTGGGGCATTAAAACAAGTCCTAGTCACTCACTGAATTCGGCCCATATTGAGCCTCGGAGACAATCACACTGCAGGACTTTCTCTACTCAAAAGTACAGAAATGAAATCGCGAAACCTTCGAGTGCACGTTTGGCTGCGTTCCATCGAGTAGCGCTGCTAAAAGTATCGCGCATAATAGTCTCTCATAAAAGAAGAGCTATTCACTGCTCGCTCCTTTGTTTGTTTTTACATAATACGACATGACTAAAGTACACACGGATATTCTGTCGGCAACTTTTATTGCAATTTAACAATCTTGCCTTGTGCTTAAAGAGGGGGTATTCTGCTTTTTTCAATCACATAGCACCAGTCTATAGCACTACAATGATGACGTAACCTTCTGTTGGTCTGTATATGCAGTAAATTAAAATAACTGCCTTGAATAAAATTGCTCTCTCAAAATGGCCGTACTGAACGTCTTGAAATAGGCCTCTGTCTCTTTAAGAAGCTTTCCGACACGCCCCCTTCAGCACACTACTGTGGCATTTAAACAACAACACTGTGCGGGGAGGGGGCTCTGCTGAGCTGAGGAGCAGTGGTTGGGGGCTTGGCTGGTGACGAAAGGTCCAGAGGCGTCTCCAGGAGGTGGGGGCGTTCCTAGGAGGACTGAGGCATAGCTACACCTAAAATGGCCGCCGTCTAAGTTTTTACTGATTACTCAAAAATATGTGAATGAGCTGAGGCAACACTCCAGGCATGTGTTTAATGTGGGAACGACATAATAACATGATATAAAGCTTGAAAAAGTCGATTTTACATAATACCACCCCTTTAATGGCAAAACTTGTTCTACTTTTTAAAGCCTATATTCCCAACTTGACAGGCACATTGTTTTAGCAGCTACTTCATTTTGATGGGTAAACGTATGACACTACTAACTAAGATCCGGTTCAAAATGTGGCCTTAATGAATAAGCTCACGTAGAAAAGCCGCTCCTGTAGGACGGGGACTGACGCCGTTGCCTCCTGGACGTCCGTAAAACAAAACAAAAACCCACCGTACGCTCCTATGTTTGCAGCCGAAGTGCAAATACACGGGACTTTAGTGTTCCAAACCTGGCTCTGTGAGTGCTTAAACTCCTCCAAAGCTGCAGGAGCACTGGGGTCCGGCCATGTTGGAGAGTCATTTGTCACGGGGAGGACCGGTGCCAAGGCATTAGCCCCGGCTGGGTCATAAAAAGTGAATGAAAAAGGCCGTTTGAATGGGGCTAAACAATGAAGCGGGAGCTCTGCGGCGGAGAGTCGGGGGTCACGGTGGTTTGGGGGAGAATACCGCGCCTCCATATGAATGATAATAGCACTTTGGTGGGTTTATAGTTTTGGTGGGACCTCTAAAGGCGACACAAATAAAGTCATTTGTAAAACTTTTGACCTTTTTAGAGTCAATAGTATCACGGCCACAAAAGCCGTGGTTTCACACCAGTGGAGGGGGATGGGAAGTAGATTTCTTTTATTTTCCACTTTATGATCTCGCTCATTGCCAAGTAAGTTATGAAATCCTGGTAAATGGTCTCAGGTTATGTATTGCAGGCACTCAAAGCGCTTTACAGCAAGGATTCACTCTGACATTCATACACCAGAGTACACAGACACTGGAGGCAAGGTGGGCGGGATTTGAACCCCCGACCTTCTGATCATGAGACCAAGAAATGGTCTTGGGTTTCTACCCCTCTTGCTACAAATTGGGTCAGGTTTGGGAAACCCAAATGTGATGCAAGTTGTGTTTCAGTCACACAGATCTCACACATATTTAACTAAAAGGTCTTGGCTTTCAAATGACGTATATCACACACTGACACATAGGCTGTAAACTCTCCAGTCGCTTTGAGATCTGGATATGCATAATTTCTATCTACCTAACCCTAAGATGGCAGATAACAGGTAAAGGTGCTCTGATGACCCGTCCAGTCAGTGTCTACTGTTGAAAAAGAACCAAGTCTGTTGAAACGACTGATGTGGAGTTTGATTTGTTCAAGTTTAACATAAATTTGTGTGGAAATACAGCATTTTACATTACCTTTAACATATTCAAACGAAAATGGAATCATGACTATCGTTTGGGTCTGGGCTCGTCGTTCTAATGTCACTGTAACATACCAGTAGAGAGAAGCCATTAGCGCTCCGACCCAACAAAAAGGAGAACACATGATGCAGCCTTTAGCTCAGAGGCTATATTTACGCTCTAATTTTAAAAAGTCAAATCTCAAAAGGCCTGTACATTCAGGGACAGTGTCTCACCGGGCTTTGACACCACGCAAACAGTGGACAACAGCAGAGAGCAGCTCGATAACCCATCGGTTCTGATGTTCGATGGCTAATGCTAACGGCTATAGGAATAATACACTGAGGAGAAGCTAACTTGCTAACAGTGCGGTTACGTTAGGACTGAATTTCAGACATCAGTTTATACAGTTGTTTGCCAAAAAGCTTTCCCCATGTGACCAGTATAATATATATATAATGCTAACACGTGCTAAGCTGTTGTGACAGTGGTTGTACGTTCTCGTTGATAAAAGCCTAAACCAGCTGAAGCGTTTCGACAGAGACGTCTAAGCTAAATGTGTGCGTTTAAATGATAAAAATAGGAGCTTCGAAACGCTGCAGACATCGGCGCGGCAGTGGCTGTCCCGTCATGCTGCACTGGGCTAATGTGAACGCCCCTGGGGTTTGGCACAGTTCGGCGACGCTGGCCCCGGCACCAGCGCCCGCTCACATAAGGAGTAATGAAATAGAAATAACTGGGCCTTTTAATCACTCCGGGTTTGTCACAGCGCTTCACTTCACCGGGGTCTCGGCCCTGGAATATTTGGTGTTTGTTTTTCGGGGCGAGACGGTGAGTTTGATGTCTGTTGTGGGAAATCTTTAAATGGATCGTTTTTTATTGTTATACGGGTTTATGTAGACACTCCTTTGATGCCTTTGCTGTAGCGTAGAGCTGGGCGATATATCGGCTACACGATCATATCGAAACTGCTGTTTGGAAGATAAGCTTGTTTATACTGTTGAGTTTAGCTCCAGTGCTAAGAAGTGTGGAAACAATAGAGGACAAAATATGTGGTTTAAATAGGGGGAAAAATGGGGAAGAAATATGGGGGAAAAAATCAGGGAGAAAAGAAATAGGGAAAACATGGGGAAAAGATAGTGAGAAAGTGGGTGGAAAAAATAGAGGAACATTTTGAAATAAAATTGGAACGTGTTTTTTTCTGACCTTTTGTTTGATTCTGATGACGGTTTATGAAAAATATCGCTTCATCATCGACATGGAAATATTGAGATCATTTTTGCCAATAGATTTACTATTACATTTAGATCAGTTTTGCAGGTCTTAGCTTTCAAATGAGAATGTACTGGCCTATCGAAGTTGAACTGGAGAAAATGCATTCAGTGAAGGCGGGTGTTAAGAGGTTAAAGTACAGGAAGTGATTTGTATCGAGGTGGGTCGGGGCACAATGGTCACATGTATCTGTGGGTCAGGGTCAGTAAAAGACATTTCATTGATTTAGAAACTGGCATTAAATCAACATTCCTTGGAAAATCAAGACGTTGCTGTATAAGAAAAAATAGAGGAACATTTTGAAATAAAATTGGAACGGGTTTTTTTCTGACCTTTTGTTTGATTCTGATGACGGTTTATGAAAAATATCGCTTCATCATCGACATGGAAATATTGAGATAGATTTACTGCCTTTCGGGGGAACAAAAGTGTAGCGTTATCTAATGTTTTCACAATAAGTTGCCTTTATTTCAAGGAACGAACCTGCTTTACATTTTGTCCACACACACAGTCGTGAGAGGGGATTTCAGGGTCAGCTCTTGTTACTGTTATTTCTTTATTGCAGAAAAGAAGCGTGAATATTTGAAGTCCGCCTCGCCGTTAGACATCAGTGAATCCTTTGGCTCTGAGACACAATACGGTTTCTGTTTCTGAGTCAACATCAACTCAAGACGAATCGGACCCTCCTCGTTTTTCACATTGAACTTCACACTTTTCATCACGTGAAAGCTGCCCCCCCAAATGTGGCCAAATTACCACACACTCGACCACATTTGTAAAGATTGTTTTGCCGTCTCCTTTCTCGTCCTTTTCTCTCCCTCCTCGACGTCTTTGTGTGCCCCCCCCCTCGTCACATCAGCGGGTCATTATCACAGTCATTTGCATATAGAGAGAGAGGGAGGGAGCGGTCTGTCCCGTTAGCGCCGGTGTATTCCCCAAATGTTCGGGGGTGAACCGGGAAGAAGCTATAGACTCTCTCTCTGTCTCTCTCCCCATTCATTCATCCGTCCCCCCCCCCCCAAAACCGACTGGCTGTGTCTTTGTTCAGTCGACTGTGAGGGACCACACGGTGTTAGTGGCGAAACATGCTCTTCGCTGAACAAAAGGCAAAGGGGAAGTGTCCAGAATCGACTCGCAGGAGGTGATTTCACTCAAAGGGATGTGGGTGGGGGGGGGGGGTTGCCAGTGTCCCGTGCCCCATTTGTACCCGACACATCTGCTCCCCGCCAGACTGCGCCCGTCTTAACAGGATTAATTTGTAAAGCTCATAATCAGGAGCGGGAATAGTCATTTTTTTCGCCCCCCCATTTTGTTTGAATTCAGAGGTGGATTTGTGTCTCTCCATTTCCAAACGTTCACCTGGGAAACAAGAAATGCTTTAATCTGTACGAGATGAAACTTTTCTTTCCGGGCCGTAGATTTTTGCCTTTCTCCCGTGATTTGGCCTCAATTATCTAGAAAAAAGTGACAAAAGAGCAGCAGAAAAATGTGATGAAAACCCGACAAAATACCACAAAAAAAAAAGTGACGATGATGTGCAGGATCCCCATTTAGATCAGTTTTGCAGGTCTTAGCTTTCAAATGAGGCATTGTACTGGCCTACAGGATTTGGGTAAAGTTGAACTGGAGAAAATGCACTCAGTGAAGGCGGGTGTTAAGAGGTTAAAGTAAAGGAAGTGTTTTGTATTGAGGTGGGTCGGGGCACAATGGTCACATCAGGGTCAGTAAAAGACATTTCGTTGGATTAGAAACTGGCATTAAATCAACATTCCTTGGAAAATCAAGATGTTGCTCAACAATTATGACTCTATAAGTTCATCGAAAATACCAAGATGAAGGTGTAAAAGTTATTCAGTGCAGTTTTGTCTGAAGTTGGATCCAAAGTTGCCCCTTTTTGCCCCATTCTCTTTCCTTAGTCTGATGGAGTGGCCTCGTAACCAAGGGTTACGCTGTGTAACTGTTTGGTGATGCCGTATGAGCTTTTTGTCACATTCCTGTAGCGTTTTCATCCTTGTTCCTTTGACGCCTTCGTCCCCCAGACGCTGTTAGATTTGCATAGTGCCAAACTGGAGAACGGCTCCTCTGTCCTTCGCTAAAATGTTAGCTTTTGCGCTTTTAATCGCGGGGGAATAATACATTTGCAGTTCAGTGGGAAGCCTGAGAGCCACAACAATCTGGTCTGAGGGCCACATTTTGGTCCCCAGGCCGCAGTTTGGGCAGTTTACTCTAACCTGCAAAAACAGATATCTCGAAGCTGACTCCACTTGATCAGGCCTTAAATAAAACGTATACGTTTAAATGGCACGTATCGGCTTTTGCGAGGAAGCTCTTCAATCATACATGGTCTTTATCTAAATTATATAATATAAGCCCGTGAACCCAACACATCGGCAAACGTCCCAAACAGCCTCTGTCCTGTTGACATCAGCCCCGCGTCCCACCCTCGTCACGTGGTCGGTTCGTTCCGCGCCCAGACCGGAGCTGACCACATCTGTTCTGGGCCAGGCCTTATTAATCTTCACCAGAGGACGTTTAGCCAAATCAAACCCCCCATTTATTAGCTTTGTGGAAGAGGTGGGGGAAGAAGGGGGGGGGACAGAAGCCGCACGAGCCGCACGAGGGATAATGACTTTAAACTCGTATTTAGTCTATTAAGCACGGAGCAGGGGAGGAGGACGGGGCGAGAGGAGCTCATGGCGGGGCGAGCACAGGCGGGGCGGCTTTGTTTGGAAACAGAGTGAAGGCGGGACGCTGCAGGTGAACGGGGGACAGGAAATAAACGCAGACAATTTGAAACTCGCTGAACATTACTGAGATAAACATGAGGAAAACATGTTTCCTCCCAAGAGTTTTCATGCAAGAATAATGGCCTGAATCTAAATAATGGACGGAGCCAGATTCAAATTATTCATTAGATTATTTTGTCGACATGTTAGTTACAAAGATTATTTTCAGAGGGGATTATTTAGTTTTTTTTAATAAGCTGATTATAAGTGGTATTTTTGACTTATTTTTTTTTTGTGTGCTTCAAAGCTCATTATATCAAGGCGGGAATTAGATAGTAAAAAATAAATAAATAAAAAATCCCACTGAAAAACCTTCAAAATGTGGTGAAGTCCAAGGTTGGAGAGGTTGGAGTCTGTAGGAGTGACTAAAGTGGAGACGTCGTTGCAAGAGTGGAACGAAAACCTCATTTTGGCGAAAACCGGACCTGGAGTAACGCGTGCACATGTGAGGTCGAGGAAATGACCATATTTGGATTATAGCGTCATCTCGAGCACTTTCCGCAGGACACACGGTTGTAAAATGTGACGATATTTGTACATAGATAAGCGTGGGGGGCGGGCGGGGGGGGGGAAGGCCTTGAAATATCCGGCTTGCGTTGTATATTTTTTATCATTTTTATACTTTGACATGAAAACCAAGATGTTAAGGGAGAAAACTAGCAAAAAATTCACCACATTTTGAAAACTGTGGGAAAATTGATGTTGTCACTGTCTCGCCTTAAAGACTATTTCGAAGGTCGAGTGGTTAAAGGAACAGGCCACCGTTTTTCCACACTGAGATCTGTTCTTACCCGAGCTTAGACGAGCCGATGGGTACCTGTCTGGTCTTTGTGCGCGCGCTCAGACCAAAGATGTTGTTAGCATTTGGCCTCTCCTCCTCTCCACTATGGGGCCAAACGGGGGGGAAGTTTGAAGCGACCAAGCTCTTCCACGTTTCCCCCTATTTAAATACGGTTACGTGAGCAAAGTTAAACATATAGATTTTCTAAGCTGGAACCGCCCCCTTAACGTGGTGGAGGGTTTGAGCCTGAATGATCCTGGAGCTCTGTTGTCGGGGGCTTTGTACCCCTGGTAGGGTCTCCCATGACAAACAGGTCCTATAGGTGACGGGTCAGACAAAGAGCGGTTCAGAAGCCCCTTATGAGAGACCAACAGGTCCGGTTAGAACCATGAGGCCGTCCTTCTGTGGACCCACCACCTGCAGGAGGAGCCATAGGGGCTGGTGCTGTGTGATTTGGGCAGCTCCAATGACCCGGCAACGGACAAGTGGAAGAAAATGGATGGATGGATGGATTTTCTAAGCAGGTAAAAAGGGGAACTATATTGTGAGGCGTAATAACACCATAGGAGCACTTCGACGTCCGCGCTCCTATGGTTTTATTACGCCGTGTTGGGGAAACCTGGAAGAGCTTGGTCGCTTCTAACTTCACCCCCGTTTGGCCCCATAGAGGAGAGGAGGAGAGGCTACGTGCTAACGACATCTTTGGTCATATATTTCAAAACGGTGGCCTGTTCCTTTAAGGCTTCGACGAAACACTCTTTGGGACTTGAAATGTGGAGGAAGTTTTGTGTTTCGCCATCTTGGTTGGAAAACGCGAACATCTGAAACAAAATAGATGCCCTGAAAAAAAAAAAAAGAATCAGTGTGGCTCGAGGGGCCGTCGTGAAACTGCGATGAACGGCTTTACTTCCCGATGAAAGGATAGAGCTTGGCAAGAAATCGAGCAAAACGCATTTCCCGGATACAAAGGAGGAGCTTTTTGGGAGCGGGACGAGCTCTGAAAGTCATCTCAAAGCGTTACACGGGATTCCAACTGGCATTAAAATCTGAATTTCCGCGGAAAAATAATGACATTGCTCAACGATCCCGCATACGATTGTCGAACGTAGGGAAATGATGTAAAACGCGTTCGGGTTTTTGTTCTTCGAGCCCGTGGCTGTGATGATCAGGCGGCAGGCGGGTTTCTTTCTGCTCACAGAGTCGCCCGGGCCGAGTGGTGACAAAGGGGGGAAAGGAAAGAGGTGCTTTTGGGACAGAGCGCCGTTTAGAGCGAACACTGCGGCGAGATCGGCTCGAGTGTTTCTGCCCCGCAAACTGGGGCACTCTGCGGCGCTCGCTTCCTCTCAGGACTGACCGGGAAACAGGGAGGAAGAGGAGGAAGAGGAGTGTGGCGTTGACTTGGCCCAGATTGTGCTGTTATATCTGGGTTGTTTCATATGCGTTTGGGCAGCGGGGCAGAGTAATGCGTCAGCGCTGGGCCTCCCCCCGCATGACTATATGGTAATACACATAGTATAGTAGCCAGTGTGGTTACGCACCCTGGTGGATTTTTTTGGGACATTTCTCAGAGAATATGAAGGAAAACAAACGCACACAAAAACATTTCCACTCATGGTCAGTGATGTTGTGAACTCGTTTCCAATCACCATAAAAAACCCTGTTGAAAAGTTTACACCCCCCAGTTCCTGATAGCGTGTGTTCCCCCTTTAGCATCAGTCTGTGTGGAGAAGGTTCTGTATATAATCTGATGGTGAAGCGGTGCATTCTGCTTTACCCAAAGCGGTAACACTTTACATGACGACCCGGTAACTGCTATGTAATTACCTAATAATTACTAGTAATAAATATCAATAAAAGTGGTAGTTCTTGGGTAATTAAAGTAGTAGATACTATCAACTCAGCCCAATATCCGCTAGGTAATTGCCTAGTAATTACTAGTAATACATATCAATTAAAGTGTAGGGATAGGGTTACGCAATTACCTTATTGTGCTGAGTTACTATTAACTGCTACTTTAATTACCCAAGAACTACCACTTTTAGTGATCTTTATTAATAGTAGTTACTACTGCATTTACTAGGTAATTCCCTAGCAGTTACTGGGTCGTCATGTTAAGTGTTACCCTAAAAGCTTCCAGTTCCTGTGAGCTCTCCCCACAGTGGGTCAATGATATTGAGATCCACTCCTGGACCTTCACGTTATTCTGCTGGAGCCTGTGGTGTCAGCGAACCAGCTCCATAGTTCACAGTAGGTGCACTTTTCATCATGGGCCTATGATGTTTCCAACTAGTCTCTAGGCCGCTGAGATAGACCCATAACCCTCAGGATCTTCTAAGAAATTCCCTCAGAAGGAGGCCCTTTATGGAACAAAAAGTGAAGTGGAAGACCCCAAAAAATGTCCCCAGCACCGGAGGATCTGATCTTCTGTCCACCAAGACACTGCACGATGCTCGACCCAAATGAAGGTAATTACTGCATCACACGAGTCGAATATTTTAAACCTAAGCAAAAACAAAAGGAGATAAGCATTTCATTACAGAGTCTGCACATTATCATTCACTTCATGTTTCCTTAGACTATCGTTCTGCCCATTGAAACATCAGCATCTTCTAATTTCCCATATGACCGTTTTATTATTCCGTTCCGTGTGTTCAGTGTGTTGTTTCTATTTTTGCGTTGAATATGGAAATCACTTCTGTTGTTAGACTCTGCTTTAAATGTGCAACGCAAATAAACTTGACCTTGACCACGTGACCCGCAATGTGACTTTAATGTAACATTTCCAAGGCTAATATCCAGTGCTAATGTTGTTTTACGCTGTTTTATGTTGATGAACCGCCCAAACGTCATTGAAGCGACGGTGATTTCATGGAAAACAAACAAAGTGTCCGGGAATATGTTTTTAGTTGTCTCCTCTTAAGGTTGAAGCTTAATTTATACGACTCCGGCGTCCGCGGTTGACATTTGGAGGCGTCCCCCCGCGAGCTATTTTCAACCTCTCTGATATTATTGTGCGATTTTTTTGTTTTTACATTGTGTTTCGCGGCTGGATCGGGCCTCTTTGTTTGATTGATTGCTTTTCTTTGGCTCGCGACGCATAAAGTGGCGTGAAAACGTGGGCATCTCGTTCACCTCACCTTCAAAGAGCAAAGTGGTCGTATATCCTGTGACCAAATCCAAATAATGGATAGAGCCAGGTTTAATTTTCTCGAAATATCAGTTACAATGATTGTTTCAGAGAGGATTTTGGATCTGGTTTCGTTTTTTGAATAAGGTATTTATTAAATTCAAATTTCACTTTGTTTTTGGGTTCAAAGCCCAACCAATCAGGCACTGGGAAAATTACGATGAATAACATAAATTGCTGGAATGAAGTTTTTTTTATGTTGAATTTGAGTCGGTTTGAACTAATCTAAGCTCAGATAGAAATGCTTTAACGCCAATGGAACGAGTAGAAATGTCTGCCATCATTGTGCATGGAAGACAATAAAGTTTTTCTACTCTATTCTATTGAAATCAGACAAATTAATATTTACTTTACATGCTTGTTCCAGAAGAACAGACCAAACTCAAACTTTAGATTTAGTCTCTTAATTCAAGTAAATGTATGTAATTTCTTGCTTAAAGGGACTATACGGAGTTTAAAAATGTTAAGTATTTTTTTAGCCATGTCCTGATGTGTAGAATGAGCCCAGACCTGTGACTCAAAAAGACGTTAATTCGGATTCAAATTGCACGAGCTTAATATAGAAACTGCAGTTATGCTTAAGACCTGAGGTGGCAGTGGTGAGTATAAAATGACCAACTTGCATCTAGTCCCTTTAAAGGGGATACTTTTTGGGTAAAAAAAAATAAAAGTTGACACGAGTGTGTATTTGACCTTTCAGTGACCCAGTGGCTGTATGGGCGGTTAGCTTAGCGCCTTTACTTTCCATCCTGGTGGCTCCTATGATGCTTAAATACATTTTATTTCAGGTGTTTTAGGGTTTCTGGTAGTGGTTTTGGAATTAAATGTACCAAGAATATGGTTCAATCAGCAGTGAACGCCTCAAAAAAACCAATTGATCTTACAGGCCATCGGGATGGTCGCAACAAGACCACGTGTCGTTAGCATTTAGCCTCTCCCCCTCTCCTCTATGGGGCCGAACGGGGGTGAAGTTAGAAGCGACCAAGCTTTTCCACGGTTTACCTTTTTAAATACGGTTACGTGAGTAGTTACACGATCCAAGTCTAGTTACACAAAATTAAACATGTCGATTTTCTACGCGGATAAAAAGAGGTACTATTTTGTAAGGCGTAGTAACACCTTAGGAGCACTTCGACGTCCGCGTAGTAATATCTTCGCTCCTATAGAGTTCTCTGCGCTTGTATATTTCCACCGTCTTTAGCCGCTGCTGTCTCCCAGAAAGGAAATGACCATATTTGGATTAAAGCGTCCTACACGTGGATACCGAACATGTCGATATTTGTGAATGAATATGCTCGGGGAATACGAGGGAGTTCCGCCATGTTGTGGTTTATTTTGTGGAAATCTCCGGCTTGCAGGGAGTCAGTTTGGTCTTTTTTGGACTTTGACATTAAAACCAACATGTTAAGGGGCAAAACTAGCTAAAAAATCTCAACACCCGGTGACAAATGTATATCTTCAGCGGCCAAGTCTCACCTTAAAAATACAAAATCTCCAACCGGATCTATAAATATTCATGTTATTGAGGAGGGGTCTATCTCAACATCTGTTCCATTATTCTCTTCAAGGGCACCACTTTCTCGACTGAAAAGAAAAAAAAGAAAAAATGGCGTGGCGTGAATTCAGCCGGCAGCCTATATTTTGGTAATTTGCCGCTGGGAAATCGGTTGTGAACCAGTAACCCACATGGGCCCGAAGACAAATGAAAGGCCCGTTTTTTGGGTCGACAGTCTGGTTTCCGCACTCGGGGGATTTGGAGGTAAATTTCCGAGGCAGAGTGTGAATGAGACCTTATCTTTCTAATAAATGAAGTCTGGGCCGAGGAGTGGAGCGTGGGAGGGGGGCGGACGGGGGTTAGTTTAGCGGGAAACCCCCGATGTGGCTGTCAGGGCTGTCACTATTCATACATTGGACAGGGTGACGACATACTAATATGTACTAATTTGGAATGAGACAAATTTAGAGTGGACATGTGCGTAATCGTGGCTTATAAACTTATATTTGAAGTTTTCTATGATTTAAAGGAGAGATATGGCTTTTGTTGTTGTTTTAAAGCATGCTATTTGTCCTGCTTGTACAACTCAATCCCTCCGATCACTTCCTGGTTTATGTTTCGTCTTGGGCAAAACATGAAACTGTCCTCCATCCAAATGGATCTCAATAAATGCAGTCTTTTTCATCATTCACAGTTTACCGCAGTGTAGCCTTGCTACACTGGTGATGTGCTTACTGTGTATTTTTGCTGTTTGAACTTTATTGTAGAGGGGACATAAAATCCACGACAGTATTCCTCATTATTTTGTTGTCGGTGTTTTTATATTTTATGTCGTTTAATCTTTTCTCTTGACCCAGAGAGCTCAGTCCTTATCAGGTTTAGCTCCGTGGCCTGGCCTTGAAGGGAAGTGTCGACGGCGTAGGTGAGATAAGCGGTCCAGCTGCTTCAAACCTCCTCTCAGGAGGACGAGAATTATTCCAGTAACAGTTCATGCATTTACAATGAATTAGCTTTTTTCTTGGTCTCAGCTTTAGTTCAGTTCTCCAGAGCAGGTAGTTCCCTTCACAGTTCATTCAAAGAGTTTTTCTTTCTCTAAAAATTGGTTTCGTATATTGGAAATAAAAAGTGGAAGTCTCAGTCTGGCCCAGGAGCTTTGTGGAGGCTCGTAGCCGGACCACTGTTCCCGTGAGAGTTGGGCTTCCCGCCTTTTTGCCCTTTTTATCTCTTCTGTCTTAAATCTATGGCTGCTCCACATTTACCCAACTCAGTAATGATCGTTTTTAACTTTATATTATGTAGCTTTACGATTGTAGTAACATCGTTTGGTCTGTGAGGGAGTTATTTATAATATCAACCTGACGTTTTCCATGACACAGTATACTGGTACCCACTTAGGCAAAAGTAGCAGGGTGTGATTGGCTCATGGGCACTTATAGCTTCATTTGAAAGCTAAAAAAGCCTCCCGTCTTTAGCCCCTTTACTCTTCCCTCCACATTATGCCCCTCTAAGGCCCTCCTCCTCTGCGGGCTCCAGGTACCAGAGGCGCCCGTGGCACCGACTCTACCCCGGCACCGCGCTCTCTCACCTGGGTGCGCGGCGCTCCCGTCTCCCTGACATTCTCCTCTCGCCGCTAATTGCTCCCCGGAGGTCTCCGGCGGGTTGCTTTGGCTGCGCCGACGCCATAGGGTGCTCCCGCCCGGTCTCCGCGCGCTCGTTACCGAGAGAGATCGAGGGGAAGAAAAACTAATTGGGAGCGGTACCGGCGTGTGCAAAAGTTGGTGCCCTCTGCTTTGGGATCCGGCGCTCTCGGGCGGATGGGAGAGCGAACGAGTGATCATCGATTCCTGTAATATTGATGCCGGGTATAGGACTGAAATATTAAGGTAAATGCCGTTAGTATGTGAAAATGTGTTCCATCCAGGGCTGCACTATAGTGAGAAAATATGGAAACTATTTGAAGAATATGGGTTCTGAAATGTAGAGAAAAATCCAATTACTTTTTTTTTTTTTTGCCAAATTGTGCCGAAACCCGTCTTCAAAACTATGAGACTAAGTCAGGAAAATCAATTACAAGTCCAATGAACTGAACCAGCTTGATTTTCTGGACTTAAAAGCCCCAAAACATGATGACGGTAACGCATCATACAATGGGGCTCATGAGAATCGCAATTTTTAACAATTTTTTGCCGTTTTCTATCGGACTATAAACATATTTATCACACACCAATAAAGTCAAGTCATACGTGGGTCCATACATCCCCTCCATTGCAACGTCCCGCCAATCCGACACTTTTTGATACCCGTGATTGTAAACTCCACTCTCCTTAAGGTTAGGGTTAGTTCAATTAACCTCAATGTCGTAATGGCGGGGTGTAACCGGTCCATACGGATGTTTCCTCACAGCAAATTGTTCAGTAGAAGCAAAAAAAACGGCACTCGTCGCTAATGTTAGCTAATGTTAGCCTATGTAGCATGAAGCACGGTAGGGCGGCACGGTAGCACAGCGGTTAGCGCTCGTGCTTCACAGCTAGAAGGTCCGGGTTCGATTCCCACCTGGACGGGGCCTTTCTGTGTGGAGTTTGCATGTTTGCATGTTCTGTGTCTGCGTAGGTTTCCTCCGGGTACTCCGGTTTCCCCTACCACTAAAAACATGTACAATAGGCCCAGGGACTGCAGGTGGAAATTAGCACAAGTGCTATAACCTGGTACAATGCATCTCTCCTTTCTGAGGCCAATGTATATTGTACCCTGTCCCTGTTCAAATAAATATAAATACAATAAAGGTAATTTTAATGCTAATGATCCCGGCTAGCATTGTCTGTTTTTGAAGTATTCATGAGCTGCTGAACCACGTATGGGCAAAGACCATTAAAGCATCAATTTGGCATTTTCACCATCTCTTCCATTCCGCCGCTGCCTTTCCGTCAGGGGCCGCGAGACGATTTGTGCCCGTCCAGCACGGCGCCGCTCTGTTCGTGGGAAGCGACGTGAATGGTAGAAACCGTTATTGAAATGTGTCCCGTGTGGATACGAGCAGTTGCCAGTGTAACGAGGCACAAATCATCCCACCAATTAACTTACATTATAGCGCTCGTACGCGGTTGAATAAGTGGCGGCGCGTAATTAGCGCGGAGTCATTGGGAAAGTGATTGGATGAAACGCCGCATTTATTTCTACAAAGTTCACGTTAATTCCTTTCGCTATGATTCACTCGTGCCTTCCATCAGGTCGTTTTTTTCCTCCATTTTTCCTACGGCCACGTGTCAGCGATTAAAGCAACACTGCGGAACTTACTTGCGGTCATATTTTTTTCTTGCGACACAAGAGCGAATGAACTCTCGTGAAACCCCTGACGTTTCTGCAGCGAGTCGTCAAAAACCAAGCATTTGGAAGATGACCTGATGTGTTTGAACTTTGCGAACTTTTGCAAAGTGAAACTAGGCTGCCTCGTTTCCATGGCGACGAGCCCCTGTAAAAGTCAGGTCTGAGGAGGGGTATAACGACACAGTCATGAAACAGACTGCAGCAGTGTTAACTTCGTCGACTAAAATATTTAGTCTTAATTTTAGTTAGTGATTTTTCTGACGACTAAAATTGGACTAAAACTAAATTAAAACTTTTTCATGCGACTAAAACTATGACTAAAATGTCCAGATATTTTAGTCGACTAAAATGAGACTAAATAAAAATGGAAAGGAGAGACTAAAATCATCCAAACTTCTATTGACCGTCTGAAAGAGCCTCATATCATGTAACTTCACTGCCAAAGGAACAGCTCTGAGCTTTGTTCATGAGGGAGCAGCTCCATGAAGCAGAGGAGCTCGATTAAATATGATTATAATGAATATTATAAATACAAAGTCGATTCAATTTAAGACAATTTTAGTCGACTAAATCTCGACTAAAATTGAAGATATTTTTTTGACTAAAACTCAACTAAAATTGAATTACATTTTTGTCAAAAGACTAAGACTAAAACTAAATTAAAATATGTTGTCAAAATTAACACTGGACTGCAGTATAAAGACCGAAGTAACCGCTAGTAAAACATATTTAGGGTTAGGGTTGTGCTCAGGGATTAGGGTTAGGAACGGCAAATGTGATGTAAGTTGTGTTTCACTCACACAGATCTCACACATATTTTTACAAACTGGAAGGTCTTGGCTTTCAAATGAAAGCCTATACTGGCATATAGGCTGTAAGCTCTCCTGTCAATACACTTTGAGATTTGGATATGCATAATTGCTCTAAACCTAACCCTCAGATACCAGGTAACAGGTTATCAAGAATTTACCTGCGTAGATATTGATGCTTTATCATCTCTGAGAGGATTTTCTTCTTGCTGCATCTATCGACCCCTCCTGGAACCCTCGCCTTAACGTGGTGGAGGGGTTTGAGCGCACGAATGATCCTGGAGCTCTGTTGTCGGGGGCTTCGTGCCCCTGGTAGGGTCTCCCAGGGCAAACAGGTTCTAGGTGACGGGTCAGACAAAGAGCGGTTCAGAAGCCCCTTATGAGAGACCAACAGGCCCGGTTAGAACCATGAGGCCGTCCTTCTGTGGACCCACCACCTGAAGGGGGCGCCATAGGGGCTGGTGTAGCTCCAACAGCTGCCCCCACGACCCGGCAACGGACAAGTGGGAGAAGATGGATGGATGGATGGATCTATCGAAAGTTTTTTCATTGTGTCAAAAACGTCATAGATCGTTCACATTTGTCTCCGCTCCTCGGGCCGATGCCGTCGTAAGACTCTTAACTTTCTCGTTTACACATTTTTCAGGGGGAAATGTTTCGTAGAATCACTTGAATTTGAGTAAACCTACCGTCTTCGGGCAGGCGAAACATTGATTTTTCGTGCCGTGGTAAATTTTTGAGAGCTTTTCCAGTTTTCTCCCCGAGCAGCTCAAGTTTCAATGTCACCCTTCGCGATGCTTATTTTATAAAAGTTATTTATACTTGCATTTCGGGATTTTTTTTTCCAATAGCACATACGTGACAAAACTGCTTGCAACATCTCCACTTCAGTCTCATGTTTTGTTCAGTGGGATTTGTCGATACGCGATTCCCAGTCTGAACACCGATAAAACAAGGCGAAATCTTCTTCTTCTCACACAGAATCTGCCTGTTTTGGGAAAATGAATCTAATGATCCAATGTTGTGGAACGATTACTTTAGAACAATGTATAGAACTACAATAGATTCCAGGATATTTCAACTTAAAACCTTTTTATAAAATTATTGCAACAAAAAAAGATCTCTGTTCAAATGGCAGATAGAAAAGGATCCCTGTTGTAGGTTCTGTGGGGATGAGGAGGACATTATTTTTGTCCATATGTGGCTAAGTTTTGGGTCAGTGTACAGTTATGGTTAAGGTCTATGGAGATTGTTTTGCCAGAACGCTGCTGCTCGAGTCCTGGCAAGAACCAGGAAATACCACCATATTAGTCCAGTGCTCCGGTCTCTGCACTGGCTTCCTGTCACTCAGAGAATAGAATTTAAAACAGCTCTGCTTGTGTACAAGTCGTTTCATGGTTTAGCACCAAAGTCCATCTCTGACATGTTAGAGCCGTATGAACCATCTCGGGCCCTGAGAACTTCAGGGAGGGGTCTCCTGGTGGTTCCCAGAGTCAGGACTAAACACGATGAGGCTGCGTTTCAGTTTCATGCAGCTAAAATCTGGAACAGTCTTCATGAGGATGTGAGACAGGCCTCAACTCTGACCATGTTCAAATCCAGGCTGAAAACAGCTCTTTTTACCCGAGCAGATGAAAACTGAAAGTATTTTATCTGCACTCTTGCCTTTTACTGTAATGGATTAACTTTATGTTGATGTTTTAATGATTGATTTGATCTGTTTTCTTGTAATTTTCTTCAACTCCGAAGCACTTTGAATTGCCTTGTGGATGAATTGTGCTTTATAAATAAACTTGCCTTGCCTTTAAGAATAGAGTTTATCATCAGTATATGTTGGAAACAATTATAGCAACAAATAACAACAGAATAATTGAGCATGAAAAGAAACGGAACGTCGGCTTACTTGAATTAGAGATATAAATAGTGGGTGTACTTGCTGTGCCATTTGTTTTGTCGTAAATCTTTTGCCGGCATTTTGTTTATGGATTATTGATTGGTATTAGTGATCTTTTTTTATTTCCGTTTGTGCTTCCTTTGTGTTTATAGTTTGTGTTCCTGTGGATGATTGTGCTATGAATGCAAGGGGGAGTGGCTGGGGTTATTCTGTAAATGAAAAAAAATTAAAATGTAAATAAAAACAAAGCATGCGAGCTACTCCTCCACCCTGCCCTCGGTGAAAATCAAACCAACGCCACAAATGAGCACAGAGAATAAACACAGGCAGCACCTGCTAACCTGCTAACCGTATTAGCGGGAGTCTGAATATTACCGGTAGCCGTCACAAAGAGGTCAGGGGGAGGGCAGCCTGGCCTCGAATGCCTCCGCCATTAGCCGCGCAGATCCAATATGTATCGACGAACGCATTCGCTTCCCACGCGCCGCTCGATACGACCGATGGATACATTTAATCGCTAATTGTTTGGACTCTAAATATTGCCCCGGGGTCGAGCCGGCGAGCGGTTCCGCGGAGCAGTCCGGCCATTAATCTCTGTTGCGCCGAAAGACTCTCCCCGGCGCGAGGCACGACAGGCCATTTGCTGCAATTTACGTTTTTCCTTTTTCTTTTTTTCAACTTTTCTCTTTTTTTTTTATATAAATACAATTAAAGGGGACGTGATGTGAAGTGAAGGCGGCGAGCGTGGAGGAGGAGGGGGAGGGTTTGTAAACACCGGCTCTTAACTGGGAGCGGATAATTATTGTGTCATGTTCTATTACACACCTACATTATGAAGGACCAGGCGGAGAGCCGGGACCTGTGGCTCGTGTGAGGATCGCTAACGGCAACAGAGCGGGAGAGGGGGGGGGGGGAATCGTTCGTCTCTGTGAAATAAGATGACGTACGTTCATGTCGCGAGGGATGGTTTTTTCTGGGGCTTGGATCGCCGCGATGGCAACCACTTCTCATACGGCACAAAAACAAATCTCGATGTTCATCAAAAACTACGTGCAGACGTTATGGGAATAAACAGAAAACGCCCACATTGATCATTATTTAGACGTGATTTTGATTCACGAACCTGCGGCATCGAGCTGAATATCGTCATGTGTGCTGAGAGAAGACGCCAGGGCCGTGGGAAGTTATTTTCGTTAGGGGGTGCTGAGTAGGGGTGGGCGATATTGACAAAAATTAATATCTCGATATTTTTTTTCAATATCTCGATATCGATATTCAGACGATATTTTTGCAATCCTTCAAAGAAATGTGTGCAAACTGGCAAAGAAGGTCCGGTTGGTCTTTTGCGTCTGACCCATTATTGTAAACAGTGGCGGCTGGTGATGTAAACTCTAGGTGGGGCTGTTGCACAAAGTGTTCGTGCTTTTTTTATTTTTACTATCAGATCTACTAAACGCATTTGCCACCACTTGTCAGACTAAAAAGAAGCAGGTAACCACGTATCAGCAAATACTCACGGAACAAGCCTTGCAAACAACGCTTATTCCCAGAGCATCAGACCAACATTAAGGCAAAAGTCAAACGGCTCCAAAACATAATTTAAACAGCAGGCTATGAAACCGCACATTACATAACAATGTATTCACCCAAATGATATGAGAGCATAAAGGAGTCGTTTATGTCCCGCTAACCGTGGCCACCGTGGCGTAAACATGGACTCACCCGCGTTCAGAAGCGTCCTCCTTACGTACATAAACGCACGGCAGCTTCCACACTTCATCTTGTGTCGCCAGCAAAAAGTCCCGTCGCGAGGAGTCGTCCAAAAAAAGAAGAATATCCGAGTAATCCACGGTATTATTGTATTTTCGCTTTCTTCGCTCATTTTTGTGTTGTTGCGCTTGAAGCTAGATAACAAGTGATTGACAGTAACATACTAACGGCACGCGGTAATGACGCAAGCGTCAGGGCCACTGAGGCATCATGGGCAGTTCCCCGTAATAATAAATAAAAATGTTTAGAAGTTAAAAGAAGCCCTGTTCAGAGACTATTCCGGTGGATCTCTTGGGGAAATGTATTCCATCTTTTTGATTATATTATACAACCCAATTTTCTAACGATACAATCACGAAGCTCGCCACTTGAGGACGCCACAGACGGTTAAGAAAAATGTTTAACTTTAGACTTCAGTTTTTTGCAAACAACGCAGATTTGGCCTTTTTTAGCAGCTATTTTATTAATCGTACATCAGCTTTACTCTTTATGTTTTTGGATTGTTGCTTCAACCTAAGAAACGCCATAACACACAGGTAAGAACTCCGTCGTTGTTTTGCAAATTAGTAGCAGCGTACGCGCGTGCAATTGAGGAACGATTGTGATTTTGTACAAAAAAAACATAAAATACAGTCAAACCAAACCCCTACAGTATTGAAGTCGCTGCATATAATTGTTTAGAAGGTTATAGTGTGCGTTATTTGTTTTCTCTTTAACTTCCTTCTGCTCTTTTCATGTTTGGGGGTCGTATTGTACAAATTATGAAATATTATCTCGATATCCATTTTTGCATATCGTCCAGACAACAATTTCGATATTATCGTCAAAACGATATATCTCCCACCTCTAGTGCTGAGGGACAGAATTTCCCCCCAAAAACGCTTTTTCTGTTCTTATTTCCTATGTGTTTAATATTGCATGTAATGTGTGAATGATCCACCAGGGGGTGCTGCAGCGCCCTCAGCACCCTGGGTTCCCACGGCCTTGGAACGACGCTGAACGCTTTGTGACAGTTTTTGTTTCACGTGGATCAGAGACATTACCCGTGAACCTCTTAACCCCCACCCGAACTGAGCACATTTTCTCCGGGTTGGCTTTACCCAAATCTAAGAGCTTCTTGAAAAAGCGACAAAAATTACACGAAAAAAAGGGAACTCGTAAAATTAGAATATCGTTCAAAAGTTCATTTATTTCTGTAATTCAACTTAAAATACCTGCAGGAGGAGCCATGGGGGCTGGTGCAGATCCAACAGCCCCCACGACCCGGCAACGGACCAGTGGAAGAAGATGGATGGATGGAACTTAAAATATGAAACTAATATATTATATAGTGACATATGTCAAGCCTTTGTTATAATTTTGATGATTACAGCGCATTTTCAAAATATGTTTTTACAAGCTGAGCCATAATAATCTAAATTATAACAAATAATAAGGCATTATCTCACATGTAAGGAGTCTATCATACATTAGTTTCAGAGTTTAAGTTGAATTAACCCTATGCAACAAAAAACCCTATGAAAATATGGCAACACTGTGATAAAAACGCAACAAAAAAGCAATGACATTTTTTTTCTCATAAAGGTGACAACAACACTGCCAATGCGAGGCAAAAGATCCGTTTAGATGAGTTTTGTAGGTCTTAGATTTCCAATTAAGCTTTACATTGGCCCACCTTTTAGATTTGGGTACAGCTCAACTAGCACTCGGTTAAGGCGGGGGTTAAGAGCAAGTATAGTCCACAGTTCCACTTTGTAAAAATAAAAAAGTACCGTGTTTCTCATGCAAGAGAGGTCAGGAGTCAAACTCACCACCTCCGTGACTGGATGAGCATTTTCGCTTTTACCACGGGGAGTACTTCAGTGCCCGATCCCCCTCGTCCGGACTCCAGGTACATTTGTGGCCCACTTAGCTCGCCGCGCTGACCCGGCGCCCTTTTCGCGCCGTCACGCTCCATTTGCGGCGTCCAGATGAGCGAGCACGCGGCGCCGCGGACACGGCTCCCGCGGTCGATAATGGCCCGGGTCTGGGGAGCGTCTCGCAGGGGTGTAAACGCTCCAGCGGGCATCCGGGACGGAGCCGGGACGGGCCGCCGGCGAGAGGGTGTCTTCCCTCGAATGTTCGACTTGTAGGACTTGGTAAAGGGTGTTTTTTTTTTTTTTTTTACTACAGCAAATGTTTAAATTCAAGATCAGATTTCACGGCCCCTGTGTTCGACATCAGGACACGAGTCTCGTAAACACGTCTTTCAATAACAGTTTCCGCGGCCAAAATGTTCACACAAGAGTCACAGAACGTTGCTTTGAGATTAATTCAAGAAGCTTTTGCCAATGTTTTTTCCGATACGATACGGATTGTGCAGAGAGTCTTTACTTTGAGTTTTTCGTATGTGTTTTGTCTGTAGTTCTTAAGTTAAGCCAAGACTCACACAGACGGAGTGTGTTAGGAAGTTTTATTGAACATGGATCATGATTGGGGCTCAGATGATGAGCCAGAAGCTTCCCCCGGACACCGGTGGCCGAGGAGAGGCCAGGCGGAGGAGGGGCGGAGGAGGGTCACAGCACAGCCGAGCGATTGACCGGGGGGAGACTAAGAAGGGGATCCTGGGTGATGAATGGCTGAGGTGCTGCTCGAGATGGGGCCGTGATTGGATGACTGGATAATGAAGGCTGCAGATAGGTCTTCCAGGTGTTAGCCCTAGAAAAGTATCTGTAAGTCTTTCAAGTAAGTCATTTTAGGGTGTTTTCTTTGGAAAATATTGTGCGCTAATACCGTCAGCATCCTTAGCGAGAGCATATCAGCCCTGTGTTCTGCTCTACATTGGCTTCCTGTGTATTACAGGATAAGGTTTAAGCTTCTGCTTGTTGTTTTCAAATGTCTCCATGGCTCCTCTGTATTTGTCTGAGCTTCTTGTACGCCGCGCCCCTGCTAGGGCTCTGAGATCAGCTGCTTTTGGAGGTTCCTCGCTCCAAGCGTGTGACCAAAGGGGACAGGGCTTTCTCTGTTGCAGCTCCTAAACTGTGGAATAACCTGCCTCTCCACATCAGAGCTGCACAGAGACGTGACCATTTTAAATCGTTGCTTAAGACACATTTTTATGCAAAAGCTTTTAACACTGTCGAGCATCATGTCCAAAATCGGAGCTGTTAGTGCTCTGCTACTTGTATATTGTGTTTTGTTTATTATTATTTTATTATTATTATTTTTTTGTACTGTAGACCTTTTTGTGAAGCACAGTTGTTTTAAATGTGCTATATAAATAAATTTGATTTGATTTATGGCATTTCGCTTGTAAATTAAAAGGTTGAATCTGCGGAAAATCCGATCTTCCCCATAATCATCCCTATGTGCCACATCTAAATACCAATACAGTCAATTCTCGTACTCAGGGACAGGGTATTGATCCAAACAACCAAGATTTTAGCCAGACGTCCATTGGAACCGACATGTTTATTGACTAACCTTTGGGAAAATGTTATTTAAGTACAAGTACTTTTGACAGTGGAAATCTCACAACAGTCGGAGACATGGACGAAGACTCTGCCGCGGTCACAACGTCAACAGAGGTTGTTCGTTATTTGATTCTGGTATTGCAGTTTTCCTCTGACTGTGCGGCCCTAGCGCTCGTATCGCCGGCTCTTCCCCTTGTCATATCTCTTACGTAAAGCGGCAGGCGTTTTGTCACCGCCGCGGGGCCCGTCCGACATCTCCGTGGCAGCCTTAACCCTCCGTGACACTCCAAATAAATATAAAACCCCATAACATCCTCGTCGGGAGCGTCGCGGGGCCGTTCCCCCCCCCCCCCCCATCCTCACCCCCGGGGGAGCGCCGGGGGTTTGTATACAGAGCACCGGCATTAGCTCCCGTTCCTGACATTATGAAGAAATCCATCGGAAAAAGGCCGCGCGGGACAGAGCGCTTCCCTTTAACTCACTACGAGAAGGCTTATGGGTTGGATTTGCAGATGATGCAATTCTCTGGTTTCTCTCTTCAACCTAAAACACGTACAATAGCCTTGACCTCCCATTTCGGCACTTTTAACTTTTAACCCAACTAATCTTTCTTCGCTTCGAAAGGAACTTCTATCATTTTATCATGTACATATTATTCCCTTGTGATTTTTGTATTTGTAATTGTGGGCGAGACGCCGCTGGTGAATTGGGGGGGAAATGACCATGTTTGGATCACAGCGTCATCCGGGTCGCCTTTCCTGCTACACGTGGATACCAAACGTGTCATTTTCATCGCTTTGCATGTGCACGCTTTATGTTGACGGGGGGTAGAGACAGAGATATGTGGGAACTGTACAATCTCGCAGGTCAACAGAGCGTGTGCGTTCGGAGGTGTCCGCAAAGGAGACAGACTGTCAGCTCTCCTAATAATAATGCCCGCGGAGGAATCGCCCACCGAATACTCCTCCTCCCCCTCCTCCCCTCCTCCTGGAGACACCATCTCGAATGGCACTCCGCCGCAGAATCTGTCAACATGAATGTCCCCGAACACAGAGTCCCCCCTTCAGTCATGCGAACAGCCAACAGTGCTTAAAACAATGAAGATTCTGCCGGAGTTATGGGGGATTCATGGATGTTTTTGGACAATTAGTCGCCATATAGTTCAAATGTTACAAGATTCTTCATGAACATAGATAGATAAGAATAAAGAGGGATGTAGAAATGCAAACATTTAAAACAATTAAATATTTTTTTTTCCCTTACATATATGAATATAAAATGCATTAAACTATTTGAATAAATAAATGACAAAACATTTACATAATAAATAACATTCAGACCAATAAACATGCAAATATGTGAGAATACTCAGGAATAGGAAAAATAAAAGGGATAAAATTAACAAAAAATAGAAAATTCATCTATTTGAAAATGCAAATACAAAAAAACTATTATAAATATAAATGATAAAATATATGTAAATAATGAAAAATAAATAAATGACAAAAAATAAACATAATAAATAACATTCAAAGCAATAGACATGCAAATATGTGAGAATACTCATGGAATTAGATTTAAATAAAAGAAATTAATAGTAATTTTTTTTAAATAAATCATGATAGAAATAATAAATAACATATTAAACATGCAAATATTTGAAAATACTAATAATATAATATTTAAATAGGAAAAATAAATAGGATAAAATTAACAAAAATAGAAAATGAATCTATTTGAAAATTCAAATACAAAAAAACTATTATAAATATAAATTATTAAATATATGTAAATAATAATAAAAAAATTATAAAAAGAATGAAATCAATCAATCTATCTATAATGAAAAATGTTAATAATAAAATAATAATAACTGCTGTTTGGACCTTTAAAAAAAATTATATTTCATTTTTAGATTCAGCACTCAACTTCCCCTCCTTTTGGATTTGTGTATTTGTCTATTGTAGCCATCGAATCCAATACTTGGCCTCATTGGACAGTGAATTCCCAACAGCATGAAAACCTTTTGACCGAATGAAGCTAATACTGCAGCTACTAAACATCTTTTCAGCAGGTGGTGTCACACGGTGCGACAGAAATGAAAATACTGTATGTCCATAAGAAATGCTTTCGGAAAATTGGGAAGAGTTTGCCGAGTTCCGGCGCATTGGGGGAAGCGAGGACACTCTAAAATTGGCTGTTGCAGCGAGGGTATTTTCGCACCGGGGGAGGCAGACTGTGGGAGTGGATGTTGAAAGTTTGTGTCCACTTTTGGGAAAATGAGACAAGATACAATATATTATATGGAAACTGCACTGGACGGAAAGACATGGATATGGTGCGAAGAATAAAAGTAAATATCTCAATATGGCTTGGATCCGTTCATTGTAAAGAGGTTGGATTCCTGTGTCGCATTTTCAGTCTCATCACTGTCGGTAATGTTTTTTTCCCCAAGACGCCACATTGCTGAGTACACGACATACTCTTTGTAATGTTACTTCCCTTTTGTGCTTTAGCCGGCAGAGCGTTTCGTGCCACTCCGTGTGAGCGTTACGTCTGACATTTGACTGTTTGAGGTCAGCGCGCGGCTCTTTACGCCGACTTGTCGGGGCAACACTGCGTCTTGTGATCCGTGCCATCGCAGGATTCATCACCGTCATCCGTCGCCGTGACTCAAGTCGAGCTATTCTCGGTCACCCAGGTGGTTCGCTCAATCAAAATGAACAAAGAGCCCACATACAGTCCAAGTCCTTTTATGGGAACTTTTGACTCTATATGTCTGTGTAAGTTCTCAGTCGTACAGGAGGTGTCCATCTTCAATGAAGGTACTTGATTCATCTTCTGTACTCAGTAGTTGAAGTCTTCGAACGTTTCGCCTCTCATCCAAAAGGCTTCGTCAGCGACAAAAGTCCCGCCCAGCCCACAGCTCAGATATAGACCAACAGGTAGGAGTTAGGGTTGGCCCGGCTCCTCCCCTCTAATCACAGCTACTCTCACCTGTGGGTAAACCCCTTTGAAGTAGAGCGTCTCTAACGATCTGCTCACCTCAGTATCGGTCAGTCCTATTGATGGATGATCACTGCCCATTATCTGTCCTATTCATGGATGATCACTGCTAATTACCTGCCTATTGTTCTTTTGTTGGCTGAGGTGCCGTCTCCTTGGACTGGCCGTGTCCTGTCGGTTTCCCCCAAAGGAGATTGGAGTAAAGTGACGAGAGATAAATCTGAGCCCACCATTCCGGTTCATGGAGGGATTTTCTTTCTTGACAAAAATAGCTTCTTTCAAACCAACGTTCTTCTTTAGCTAAAAATTTTGAGGACCTCCCCGTCCTCAAAGGAGTGGTTGGAGGCTTTGAGGTGGAGGTGCACCGCCGACTGAGGGCCGCTTGTGCTTTCTCTTCGGTGTTGATAAAGTCTCTTCTGTAAAACTTGTTTCGTTTCTCCGATATAATGTTCTTTGCATTCTTCTTCTTTGCATCGAATATTATAAACCACATTGCTATGTCTGTGGCTCGGAGTTTTGTGCATTTTCCACTCAATCTAAGGCCGTTGTGAGAGTCCCCCCCCCCCCCATCTTTTGCGCTACGTCCTCACTCCGGAGTCGTCTTTTTTGTCCCCTACAGTGCGGCGCTGTGGGGATTAGAAGCTGCCGATATTTAGTGCGAGCTCAGGAGATCTCGGGCCGTGCCTCCTCTGCTGCGTCTGTGGGCTAATGGATGAACAGGTCCCAGTCCGAACGCTGACGCAGCTCTGACAGGACAAAACTACCTCTCCTTCACCCCGCCGTCGCCCCCCCACCCATTCTCTCTCTCCTCGCTGTGGACCCCTGGACCGTATTTAACATCTTTTTGCAGAGGCCGAGCATAAAAGAGACAGTGGTTACGCGTGACGCTCGGTGTTCTGCTGATATTTATGGTTTACGGGCTGAAACTGGAGCATTACAAATTGCTGTTGATGTCATTTCATTTTGGCTTGACTATGGCGCGGGTTGGTCTTTGGACGATGACGAAAATCGGTCCTCCATCAAACAAGCTTGCCTTTTTATAAGCTGGTATGACCATGAAGTCAGTGACGTGGATGAGCCTTTTATAGGACATTGGTGTATTTTATAATGGACAGCTGTATGCCCTTCTACAAACAAATTTGCCTGCGGGTATAAATAAAGAAACTCTGAACCTTGAATTTATCTGTAAACAAGCTAGTCTCTAAATCAGTGGTGGGTACAACTTGTGGTTCTCCTTGAGTTTTTTCCTTTTTTTCCGCACTGGGTTGTTGAGTTATTCCTTGCTGCGAGGGAGGGTCTAAGGATCTTCCATCTGCTGCTCACTGTTCACCCTGAAATCACATGTTTGGGCTACAGTGCTACAGTGCTTTTTGTTTCATCGTTTTTGTTGTGTCGTGCAGCCCTGTGAGGTTACTCCTTTAGTGATATTGTGCTATACAAAAACAACTTGATTTAATTTGGTTTGGATTGATTAGTGAAATGATTCATAATATGTTTTATATTCTGCAATTCTGAAAAATTGCCACTCTATTGTTGGTATTTTCTCAATGAGCTTCATAAGATCCCAGGCCGTGGGAACCCAGGGTGCTGAGGGTGTTGCAGCAGCCTCTGGTGGATGGTTTGCGCATTGCAGGCAATAATAATAAATAGGAAATAAGCACAGAAAAATCATTTTTGGGGGAAATCTTGTCCCTCAGTACCCACTAACATGTTTCCATTGTAAGGTTGTCCCTGAAATGGTTTAACAGGCAGGTGAATGCAACGTGAAGCGCATTGAGAAAACGTTTTAAAGTAAGCAAAGCAAAAGCTATTTTGAAGAAACGTTTTGTCTATAAATCATAATTCCGTATGTGTTCATTCATATTTAACACCTTCAGTGACAATCTACAATGTAAACAGTCTTGAAATAAAAGGAATCCAATACATAAATAAAAAAAGCGTTTCCATGGGTACTGTATTTTAATTTTTATGATCGATTTAATGATTTGGTTATGTGGATTTGGGCAGTGATAGGCATCTAATCTACAAATGTGGGTCTAATAAATCTTCAGAAAAGTCCCAAAAGCAGAGTACAGGAACTTACAGGTGTTTAAGTTCAAGGTGAGGCTCCCAGTATTCCTTGTCGTTGTCTAGTCTTTGCACTCTCTGAGCTGTGATCCGTCTTAAGTGGAAAAAACCCGTCTACATAATGAAACCCATCCTTTTCGTCTTCGTTTGGCTTCCTTTTAGCGATACTAATCCCCTTAATAACGCCCTGATTGAGGCTCCGAGCTTGTACATCCCGCCCCTGATGTCGGGCCCTTTCGTCGTGGTTGGCAGCGGTCCGTCCCGCCGTATCTTTACACCCATCTTTAGGTAATAAACTGGGCCTGACATTGCCCGCGGCCTCCTCTGGCATTCTGCGGCGGCTGATAACACAGCGCGGAGCAGATTGTCCCCGAAGATAGAGCGAGTAACAGCGCGTTCTCATGCAGATACGACTCATGCTCAACAACACGAGCCCATACAGGACAGTGGAGTGGGACGGACGAGCTGCCTGTCATCGCGAAGACTGTGACATGTGGACAGAGAGATCATTACAGCAGATCTCTGTCGGAGTGTGAATACAGGAAATCAATTACGAAGTGCAAAAATCTGGCTCGTGACCGTTTTTGATGCTCTCCCGTGGTGCGTCACGCATAGTTAGGGCGGCCATTTTGAAGAGCGTAGTGGAATTATGTTATACCTTCTCACTTTCTGCAGAGTTGGTCACGTGATGTTACTGTGACGTGTCTTGTCGGCGGATTTACACAGGTTCCGATGCTTTTTTTCCTACTGGTAGCGGTAGAACAGCGCCATCCACAGTCCGACTTCAGTACAGCGTCCCAGGTGTGTGAAAGCAAATAAGCCCCCTCTGATCCCGGTTTACTGTCCCTGGCACACTGGATTAAAGAGGCGATTGAAATTTGGAAACGGTTTTTCCTTTTTATTTCTGTTGTACAGCATCGCTACAGACTAGACAGATGTGCGGAGAGCGGCCCCACGAGCTACAGACATCAAACAACTTCCAGTTCCACATTTATTTCCAAGGGTTATTTAATTTCACAGTCATAAACATTTGTTAATGACAAAGCGGCAATGAGACTCATGATTTTACTGGCAGTGGAAAAGGCCTCACTGGCGCGTATGTTCCGTAGGATTAAGAAAAGTCCGCCTGAAAACCACAGCTCCAAGTGCTCATTTGAAGAAACCTCTGAAGGACTTAGTGGAAGTGGGTAGGAGAAGGAACGAGGAACTGGGCTGCATCTAAGAGTGTAAATACGATTAGGAACCTCCTTATCGTTGACCTGGACGTGCGTCATCGTCAGCCGTGACAAGGAGCATCCAAGGAGGGAGGGAGTTAGCAAAGGTGCTGTGATGGTTCCTTTAAAACCTCATTTAGCAGAGGAACCTCGGGATAAGGAGTGAAGAACAATCCCACAAGTGCCGCCTCCCGAAGGTTTCCGAACTCGGACGATCTCTGCACGGGTGTGAAATGATGTGTGACATTTCATTAAATAAAACCATGAGCTACAGTATGTCCTACATATATGAACGTATAAAGCATGGTCATGCAGCATTAGATCTGGACTTTTTATTATAGGAAATCTACGAACTTTTGGCAACGTTACAGTTTTGTTTACATTTTACAAGAAGGAAACTTAAGCCCACATGGCTCATTCGTATAAGATCTGTTGTTTATTTAACACATCATTTTGACACTTATATTTGTACTGTTGGTAATAACATCAAATGCGTTACAGAAGGATATGTAGCATGTGTTGTACGATGTAACTTCCTGGTTGTTCCCTCCGCTGGGTTAGGAAGGTTCAGATTGTCCTGACGGGCAGACGGAGCAGCTGAAGCTCCCGCTCCTCACTGCAAAAGGTTCCTCAAGGTCGACCTCATGACGTCGGCCTCACAGATTAAGGAAAAAGGAGCTCTCTTGCCACTTTGTAGATACAGTTGCTGTCGGAAAGGGCCATGATCTCACAGAAGCCACGCGACCGAAAGGCACGTTTGGAAGTTTGATATCTACTCCGCTTCTGGCTTTGTTACAGCTATCCTCTCTCCCTTTCTGAAGCCGTTCTGTTTGCCTGTGTCGTTTCTTTACCCCCCTCGGTTCTTGCACCGACTGCGGCACATCCAGCGGCAGCTTTCACAACACCCCATTTCTTCTTCACTTCTTTTCACTGCAGCGTCAACAAAGAGGCAAAACATTGGCGTGACAGTGCTACCGCGGCGCTTCATAGCAGCGCGCACATCTCCAAACAAGGACCAGACTTGTTCCAACTTTCTGCCGACCTTTTGAAGCCGGCGTGGCAAACAAAACCCCGCTCTCCTCCGCACGTCTGTCACAGTCGCGGGTGACATGCGCTCGACGTTTGATGGCGGATTGTCAAACGTTTGGCGCCTCGCTCCTCGGCGAGCCCTCCGCGAAGACGCTTATTTGCTTTCGCGTTGAACTTGAGAGCGGGGAGGGCAAACAACCCCCGAACACCAAAGGGGCTTTAAGAATCCACACGGCGTTTGAGCGGGGGGGGCGCCGCGCAGCCGTTTGCTCGGTGTCAGGCGAGTTTTCGAGAGGGTGTTTGAAGGAGCTGCTGTAGCCGTTTTGTTTTTTCGTGGTTCTTAAAGTCTTTATTGCAGGACTGTGCAGAGAAGCTGTGGTTGGGACATGCAAGTCTTTGTTTTTGTTTTCTTGTCAAAGCCTCGTTTGTGCTGCATTTCAGATCGGTCACTGCAAGATGGTACACTTAACTATAACTGTTAAGGTGGCTAGTGAAAAATAACAACTTCCATGCAGAATTTAATGAGCGACACGTACATTTCAAAGGCAAGAACTGACACTTTTCCTACAGCCCTAACGTTAACCTTAACTACAGATCCGGTCAAAGGTTTGGAAACACTTTTTATGCATGGGCTTTCCTTCCTTTTCAACACTCTTAACCCTTGTGTGGTCCTTGGGTCATTTTGACCCAAAAGCCACTGGAGCCGCAGCCCATCCAAATGGCCCCAAAGCCACTGAAGGATTTTTGTAAAATGAAGCAGAAAAAAAAATTAATGTGTGGTAATTTTCAGGCCCTTTTGAAGTGTAAATGTTTTGACATTAGAGTCTTTAACCACTTAACTGCCACCCTAGGGTTAGGGTTAAGGATTAGGGTTAACAATTATTAACATCCAAGTCTCAAAGCGTATTGACTGGAGAGCTAGCAGTCTATATGCCAGTGTGATACCTAATTTGAAAGCCAAGACCTTCTAGTTTCTAAAAATATGTGTGAGATCTGTGTGAGTGAAACACAATTTACGTTACATTTGCCGTTCTTAACCCGAATTATATCCTGATTAGGGTTAACTAACCCTAACCCCCTGATCATGGGAGACGGCAGTTAAGGGGTTAAAGGGTGCAAAATTGACGCAAACGTGAGCATGATCGATCCAACCCCCGTACGTAACCTTAGACAGATCTTCTTTTCATGAAATTCCGTGCTCTTCTTAACCAGGAAGTGCCCAAACTTTAACACGACAGTGCATGATCCTACTGCCTCCTGTTGTGCAATGAATATATTCCACAATTCTTTTGCCAAATGTCCTTCTTGAAGCTCCACGTAGCGCCGCCCGTGTCTCCAATCATCTTCCTTCGATACTTTAGTTTGCAGTAAAGCCGAGAAATCCCGCAAACAGCCCCGAAAGATTATGAAAGACGGAATTCCCACGCTTCTTTGCTGTCATATGAAAGCACCTCCGTCTCTAAAAGTTGTATGAATATTGATAGTGGCGCGTTGTTAGCGCTTCAAAAGAAATTAGCGAGGTTAGCGGCTAACGAGGTTTGTCTGAAGTGCCGTTAGCTCGCGTCGCGTCAGGCGGGGTCACGTCTGAGAGGAACGGCACTCGAAGTGAGACTCTGCTTTGGGAAAACCTGAACAAACCGGGAACAGACCTGAGAGCAAGGCTTTGAGAAAAGTCAAGATATTTATTTGTTTGAGTTTGAGATCAGACGGCTCCCTGGAGTGTTCTTGTAGCAGAAATGATTCGGTCCAATTTGATTTTGTAGAGGTTTCATTTTTTATTTTTTTATTTGGCGAGACATAAAGCTACAGGATTCTCTTTTTTTTTCAACAAACTTTTGCACTTTTGGTACAGAATGGATTAAGAGTCTGATAAATGACTACTGTTTCTATTGTGGTTACTTGTAAGGCACAATTCCAGTAAATTTAAGTTCTACAGAACAGGAATGTATTATAAAAGTAATCACAGAGCTCATATACAATCGATACATAAATAATCATTATAAAAGTATAATAAGGGGAAACACAGCACATAAAACGGTTTATTTATCATGTCAATTCTGGCAACAAATAAGTGCCTACTTTTCACAATAGTGTTAAAATGTTGCACTGAATCAATTTATTTGGGAAACTGTCATTTAAAAGCCAATTTTCTCAAAATAATTTTTCTCTTGTTGTTGTCTAATTCCCTGCCTGATTTATTGATCTTTGAACCTAAAAACAAGGCAAATTGTGATTTTTTTTGGTGACACTTTCTAATAACTACACCTTATTACACCTTGTTCATGATGAATTAACATCATCATGAACAATTCATTAATTAAGTGTGACTAACACTTAATAACACTGAATAAGTGAAGTATGTGAAGAACTATTCATTGTGAGTTAGGCATTAACTGTAGTAGTTAAGTAGTTATTAACTAGGAATTGTTCATGATGAATTAACTCATCATTTATTAAGGCTAAATAAGGTGTAGTTATCGCCTCCTGGAGCCGCCACCTTAACATGGTGGAGGGTTTGAGCCCGAATGATCCTGGAGCTCTGTTGTCGGGGGCTTCGTGCCCCTGGTAGGGTCTCCCAGGACAAACAGGTCCTAGGTGACGGGTCAGACAAAGAGCGGTTCAGAAGCCCCTTATGAGAGACCAACAGGCCCGGTTAGAACCATGAGGCCGTCCTTCTGTGGACCCACCACCTGCAGGGGGCGCCATAGGGGCTGGTGCAGTGTGATTTGGGAAGCTGTTGACCCGGCAACAAGTGGGAGAAAATGGATGGATGGATGAAGGTGTAGTTATAATAAAGTATTACCAAAAAATCTAGTTTCTCCTTGTTTTCGAGGTTCAACGATCCATAAATCAGGCCGGGAATTAGATACGGAAAAACAAATATGAAAAAAAAAACATCTTCAAAATCTTGCTTGAAAGGTCTTTTTTATTTGAAAGCAGTGTCTTGCCTCAAAAGTGAAACATAGTTCAGACACTATAGCTTTGATTCTGCCAATAGTTTTAGATTGCACTATTACTGTTATTATTTCCTGCTGCCGTATACTTCTGCTAAGTACGTTGCCGACAGAGCGCTGATTTCGCCGGATCTTATTTCCTCAGATGAACCCTCTCCCTGTCGCGCTGTTGTTCTAACTCCAGTTTCTTGTTTTGCTCCCAATCTCCACTTCATCCGCCTTTGTTATTTCTCCCCCTCTCCGAAAAAAACAACAGCAACCCCAAGTCGTATCATTTTCTTTTATTTTTCCCCCCGTCTTGTCTGCACTTGGCGCCGCACTTAATTCCAGCTGAAGTGCTTCTCCAAACCCGCGCCTTGACTACACGCTGCGGCGAAATAAAAATAAGAAAAAAAAACAGAAAACACACTAATAAATTGCATCCTGTCCCCCCCGGTTTCGTGGTTTCTGGTCTTTCAGCCGCCGTTACCGCCCCGCGTCAAATACGACTGAACCCTGGGTACTTATGTATCGGAGGGTTTGTAGAAGCCAGGATGTTGTTGTGGCGTTGGGCAAGACACTTCATCCACCGCAGCGAACTATGAGTCAAAGGGGATTTTTTAACCCTTTTCTGTTGTTGTTGAGTTTTGTATGACTTTTTTATTGCAATTTCGTCACATTTTTGCTGCACTTTCATTTCTTTTTGTCACTATTTTGTTGAGTTTTATTCCTATTTTGTGGATTTTTTTAACACTTTTTGAGAGTTTTTTTGCGCTTTTTTAGTTGATATTTTTGTGGATTTTTTTATTGCAACTGTCACATTTTTACCACTTTTTTTGTTGAGTTTTGTATGACTTTTTTATTGCAATTTTGTCAAACTTTTGCCACTTTTTTGCTGCACTTTCATCGCTTTTTTCCCCCACTATTTTGTTGCTTCTTATTGCTCTTTTGTGGATTTTTTTGGTCACTTTTTGACGCTTTTATGTTGCCTTTTCATCCTTGTTTTCTTCTCGTTTTTTAAATCATTATTTTGACGCTTTGTTTCAGGAAGTTGTAGATTCAGGTAATTCCAAAAAATTTGCTCAGTTCAGGTGGGGGTTAAGAGGTTAAACCATTTTTGTCACCTGGTTAATTTTATTGCTTAAAAAAACATCCCCTTGCTATTAGAGCTGGGTACCGTTACATTTTCGGGGAGGAACGGAGCAGCAGGCGGCGACGAAGGCCCCTGGGAGCGGAGAGTGTTTCTTAAAGTGGACATGTCCTGCATATGGAGCTTAGAAATAGACTTAAAAAACCTTATATCGGAGCCTCAGCTTTCATATTGTACGTTTTATAAAGAATTAAATAGTAACAATGAAATTCAGGCGAAAGAGCTCCACCTGCTGGCAGCTATAGGAATAATCTTAAAACATTACTTCCAGGTTGGAAACGGCATGTGAGCAGCTCCAGCGGCTCAGAGTCGATAATGTTGGATTATGGGCTTTAAAAATGTGGAGGACGTTTTCTGGCTTTGAACAATGACTCGTGTGTAATCAGGAAGTACAGCACGAGGGGCCGACGCCGTAGAAGAAGAAACAGATACGTTTAACAGCTTTGTCTGAGGATTAACTCAAACCTGCGTGAATGTTGTGAAATACTACACTCGAGGTCTGTCTTTGACGAGGGAACAACGTCACAACATGGTTTAAACCTCAAGAAAGTCGGGATATTTCGGGATTTTGTCCAGTTCAACGCGGGGAATGTGGAATCTGGCAGTTACGGTTCTGAACTGGCAAGCTAAACTCTGTAGCATAAAATAGGACGAAATTGTGACCGAATTTTAACTCAATGTTGCTCCACCCGCCTGAGACCTAGGAAGTTGGTGGATGGCTCATTTTGAAGCTCTGACTCTGTTCTTTATCACTTTCGGTGTTGATTTTATGCCACGACATTGCCGGCAACATGGCTGACCATCCTCCTGCATGACCTCACCGGCTCACAAGGGTTTTAATCATGATTTCTGTGCTCATGAATGCAAAAATAATTAGGAATGCCTCATAAATGTTTTACGGATTACGAAGCAAGTTTTCACAATCTTGTCTCATCCTCCAGGCGCCGCCGCAGCCCCATCCCGAACCCAGGGGACGTTTCGTGATCTCCAGCATGTGGGCCGAGCAGGACGTCTGACCGGAGACACCTCGGGATCTGAATCGAGACGTTGGCTCGTCCGGCCGCGATGGAGATCCGGAGACTGCTGGCGTTGGCGCTGCTGGGCACCGCGGTCTACGCGAGCGGCCCGGGATCGGCGCTCAGGTCGGGGGAGAAGAAGAGGACTTCGCCGGGGAGGGCGAGGGGGGCCGGGGCGCTCACGGGACACGACGCCAACGGGGCGCCCCTGCGGAGGTCCAAGCGCGGCTGGATGTGGAACCAGTTCTTTCTGCTGGAGGAGTACACGGGCACGGACATGCAGTACGTCGGGAAGGTAAGGCAGTGCACGGCGATCGTTATGGAGACCTTCAAATGAGCCTCTGTGGAAGCGTTAAGGGGATTAACACTTGGTAATTAAACACAATGAAACAAAACATTACAATATTTGAGGCGAGATTTTTCAATAAACACAGGAAAAGAGGATCTGAGGCACTTACAATTAAAAGTCCTTTATTTAAAAGGCGATGCGTTTCGACCTGGGGTTGGTCTTCCTCAGGGCATAAGCAAAGATTTTTCAATGTCGAGATTCTTAGCTAGTTTTCTCCCTTAATTTCTTCGTTTTGTCTCTAGCAAATGTTTATTCATTTCCCCCCCATAATCAACTGCAGCGTCTCGCCTTAAGCGTGTGTGACATTTGTGTCTGGTCCGGTGTTCGGAGCGTTCTTGGCGTGGCTTACAGAGTTGTCGGAACATGCGGTATATCCCGGGTTTAAAGACAGTGCTTCACGTCGCCTCATCTGCTCCACTGAACCCCCCCTCCGCAGTGTCGGCGCAGCCCTCTCTCCGCCACTGCAGCAAACACTCACTCCGGCCACTTCCTTTGACAAACCTCCCGAGCCTCGACTTCCACTTTGTTTCCAAACTCACTCCGGGAGCGCAGTGCAATGTGGCGATGTTCAGTGTCCACTTAAACAAGGGAAACTGCTCAAACTCGGGGCCTTTACTGCGGATGCCAAGGCCAGTGCTGCCTATTAGCGCTTATGCGATGTCCTTTAGCTTGACGCAGCACAGCGGTGACCCTGTTTCCCAGATATTTGCAGCATCGACAACACTCTCCGCGCTCTCCTCTGTCCGCGGTGCATCTCTGTAACGACTCCTCCTACGGCAGAGCAATTTGGGCTTCGAGGTTTGCATATCTCTCTGCAAATGAAGTATTTCCCTCTGTCTTGTTATAGATTTAACCGGCTTCAGGCTCATTTATGCTCCCATTTTGTTTCTAATGGATACAAAAAGCTCATTGACAACAACAAACATGGCGGCATCTGCCATGGTTTCCCGCTGGTTTTACTGAACAAATAGTGAAGAAAAATTGGTAAAAGCAGTGATGGTTTGTTTGGAGATGGTCCGTTACTAAAACCAACATTGTGGCTTCCGTGAGTTAAAAACAGAGCCGGAGCTGGCCCTTCTAGGTCCCGAAGCAAAAATCCACCTGGGGGCCCTACAGTTCGCATCCCATGGCTGTTCGATGAAGAGCGAACCCATTTACGGTCAAAAACTGTTCCACTGTGCAGTAGTGCAGGGCAGAAGTGGAACATAATGACCTCAATTCATGCCCTGCCCCTGTGTGAGAACCACTAACCACTAAGCCACTGTCAGACTGGGGTTTAGGACGACTATTAGTCTATTTCCCCACTTTTTAAAATGGTAAATGGTCACATTCTCTCAACTCTGGTCCCTGACCCACAGTTTGGGAACCGCTGATTTAAAACTAACAGAAATAACCGTCAGGTGTAGGTTTCAGTCTTGCCACTAAGAATTAACCTGTGAGTAGCCCAATTTGTTTTAGACTGTGCACATTCAGAGAACCAGTGTTACTGAAAGTAACTGCACTCATGAAAACCATGTGGATTCAACTCCCCTTTGAGGCAAAAAGGCCACAGACAACGGCTTTTTACTCTGGTCTATTCGCCAAACTACTGTCCTGATGCTCCACTAGAGACAATAAGAAGACAGTTTACATGAGTGTGTGGCGATGCAGAGAAAACATGAAGCACTCGCGTCTTGAGTGTGACGGGGGGAAGGCGGTAGGTCTCTCCTGCTCATCCACTTCAGCAGACTGCTCCGTATTGGTGTTTCATGTGGCAAAGTAGGCGGAGACTGAGTGAGCGCTGTCAGAGAGCCCGTCTCCGTAACAACGCGTTGATTCACAAGCAAAACAACACCGTAGTTTGACTGAGGTGCGTAGGGCCCTTGCAGCTGTAGTCTGCGAATACGAAAAACCGGCTCTGGTTAAAAAGCACTAGCAAAGTAAAAGTTGCTCGATCAAACAGTTAAGTGTACATTCTGAAATATTTGCTGTAGAAAATACTTAAAGTATTGAATAGTTAACACAATTCAATACTATAGATTTTGCTACAAAAAAAATGTGTGATGCTTATAGTTTCACTTTCTTATTGGACACAGACAGAAAACTGACAGAAAGTGACATAGATAGAGGCAAACAATTTTAAACTGTTGCCGTGCCGACTATGTTATGTCAATGGGAAATGAGACAAACTGCTCAATAGCTTAAAAATTCAAATACATGTTTTACATCTAAATAAGTCATATTTTCAAAGCATCAAAACAGGTTGCAATGCTTAGTAGTAATGGTAAAAAAAAAAAAAAAAAAAAAAAAAAATGGAAGAAGAGACGTAAATACAGACAGGATTCATTCACACTCTTGTAGGACTAAACCTATTGCCTAAACACCCCTGGAAATCCGTTATCCGCGAGGCTGCAGTTGGCTTTATTTATTCCGTTGCAGCCTGTTCGCTCCCTCGCCGCCTCACAGAGCGAGCGTGCCCAACAGGCTCTTCTCGAACCACCGGGACCCATCACAACCGCTAAATACTTTATGAGATATGATAGCAACGCGCAAACACTCCACCACCACGGGCTATTAACTGTTTTCGCTGGTTCCGCGCCCTTTGCTGAGCGCGGAATAATGAAATAAACAAACAGGAGCCTTCCCCCGGTGACGGATCCTGCGAGGCGAGTGCACGCCGCTAGCGCGCTAATAAGGGCCCCGGCCTTCAGGGAGCCGCAATCGTCGGGCGATGCTGGCGAGATTAGCGGACGGGCGGCTTCCGTAACAATGGCGGGGGCGGCCAGAGCAAACTTCGACTTGTGTGAATGCGAGAAATGGAAGAAAGAAATAGCTTGAGCGTTAGTGACCACAGGGACGGCTGCGTGTAGAGAGAACAGATTCCACAAGAAGCGAGCATTGACTGATTATACACTGCTTGATCAACAAAAAGCCACACAAATAATTTAATTTTCCACCAAGATCTTGTATTTATGATGGGAGAGCGTGACCTCTGCTCACAGCCTTGTTCAGCACATCCCAAAGATCCTCAATGGGGTTAAGCTCTAGACTTTGTGGTGGACAAGCCATCTCATACTCCCTGAACCACTCTTTTACTACAGTGTGTGAGCCCCATGCATCCTGGCACTGTTCTCTTTGAATAAGTATGCCGAACCATCAGGGAAGAAGAGATCCATTGATGGAATAACCAGGTCATTCAGGATGTTCAGATCGTCAGGTGATCTCATTCTGTATTTCTGTCATCTGCCCGGCCCCAGAACAGACTGACTGTGGTGGAGTTCAGTGGATATTCCAACACAGTCAAAGAAAATGACTTGATCTGATTGATTATCGTTTATACTGTACTGTATTCAGTGTCGGGGGTAACATTACAAAAGTAACGAGTAAAAATATACTGCTTTTTTCAGTAACTAAGGAATATAACATAATACTTAAACAAATTACGGGAATATATTATTGTCATTACAATTCAAGTAACTCGAATTACAAGTGCATTTAAAATGGTTTGTATTGATGTATGAGCGAAAAAATGGCAAACTCTTACACACCAGTTACTTTTTAAGCTGTAACTACTAATATACATCCATCCATCCATTTTCTTCCACTTGTCCGTTGCCGGGTCGTGGGGGCAGCAGTTGGAGCTGCTCCAGCCCCTATAGCGCCCCCTGCAGGTGGTGGGTCCACAGAAGGACGGCCTCATGGTTCTAACCGGGCCTGTTGGTCTCTCATAAGGGGCTTCTGAACCGCTCTTTGTCTGACCCGTCACCTCGGACCTGTTTGCCCTGGGAGACCCTACCAGGGGCACGAAGCCCCCGATAGCAACGCGCAAACACTCCACCACCACGGGCTATTAACTGTTTTCGCTGGTTCCGCGCCCTTTGCTGAGCGCGGAATAATGAAATAAACAAACAGGAGCCTTCCCCCGGTGACGGATCCTGCGAGGCGAGTGCACGCCGCTAGCGCGCTAATAAGGGCCCCGGCCTTCAGGGAGCCGCAATCGTCGGGCGATGCTGGCGAGATTAGCGGACGGGCGGCTTCCGTAACAATGGCGGGGGCGGCCAGAGCAAACTTCGACTTGTGTGAATGCGAGAAATGGAAGAAAGAAATAGCTTGAGCGTTAGTGACCACAGGGACGGCTGCGTGTAGAGAGAACAGATTCCACAAGAAGCGAGCATTGACTGATTATACACTGCTTGATCAACAAAAAGCCACACAAATAATTTAATTTTCCACCAAGATCTTGTATTTATGATGGGAGAGCGTGACCTCTGCTCACAGCCTTGTTCAGCACATCCCAAAGATCCTCAATGGGGTTAAGCTCTAGACTTTGTGGTGGACAAGCCATCTCATACTCCCTGAACCACTCTTTTACTACAGTGTGTGAGCCCCATGCATCCTGGCACTGTTCTCTTTGAATAAGTATGCCGAACCATCAGGGAAGAAGAGATCCATTGATGGAATAACCAGGTCATTCAGGATGTTCAGATCGTCAGGTGATCTCATTCTGTATTTCTGTCATCTGCCCGGCCCCAGAACAGACTGACTGTGGTGGAGTTCAGTGGATATTCCAACACAGTCAAAGAAAATGACTTGATCTGATTGATTATCGTTTATACTGTACTGTATTCAGTGTCGGGGGTAACATTACAAAAGTAACGAGTAAAAATATACTGCTTTTTTCAGTAACTAAGGAATATAACATAATACTTAAACAAATTACGGGAATATATTATTGTCATTACAATTCAAGTAACTCGAATTACAAGTGCATTTAAAATGGTTTGTATTGATGTATGAGCGAAAAAATGGCAAACTCTTACACACCAGTTACTTTTTAAGCTGTAACTACTAATATACATCCATCCATCCATTTTCTTCCACTTGTCCGTTGCCGGGTCGTGGGGGCAGCAGTTGGAGCTGCTCCAGCCCCTATAGCGCCCCCTGCAGGTGGTGGGTCCACAGAAGGACGGCCTCATGGTTCTAACCGGGCCTGTTGGTCTCTCATAAGGGGCTTCTGAACCGCTCTTTGTCTGACCCGTCACCTCGGACCTGTTTGCCCTGGGAGACCCTACCAGGGGCACGAAGCCCCCGACAACAGAGCTCCAGGATCATTCGGGCGCTCAAACCCTTCCACCACGTTAAGGTGGCGGTTCCAGGAGGGGAACTAATATACAATATATTACAATTTGAATGTAACTTGCCCAACACTGACTGTATTGACCTAAATGTTAGCAGTCTGTGTTCAGTATGTTCGGAACAAAAAGAATTCAAATGGAACTCATCAAGCAAATGTAGAAATGTACAAAGCTTTTGGTTGGAGACCCCTGGCCTAGAGGAACTACGGAAATTAGCTTTGTGGCTATAATCCGGCATGTTTACGTCTGTTCTTGTTGTTTCAGTGCAGATGTCCATTAATACGCATTGTCCCGATCAAATAAATGAATAAACTCCAGATCAGAACGGTTTGTCCCTTTATGGTAAACTGTCCATTGGACCCAGAAGTGTACATGACATTATAACTTAATATCTCCACAGAGGACGTGGTCGTAAGTGGTTGTAGTTTGGGTGAACGTTACAGTAGTTGGATTACCAGTGTCTTATCTCTCCACGTTGCGCTGATTCCTTGTGACTGTCTCGATCTCGGAGCTCCAAGGCGACCGACTCCCGGAGCCTCTCCATCGAGCCTCTTCATCAGGCCTCTTTCCTCCCGACGTTCCCCCTGGAAGTGCTCCCAGCTGCTCCTTTAGCTCGGCGTCAGCTCGGCGCGCGGAAATCGCACGGCGTAGATCTTATCTGATTGCAATTACTCCGTTTAATGTGCGGACAGAGTGGCCCGTGGTGGAGGCGGCCCTGGTGGGGGAAGAATGGCTTTTTGTGAGTGGAAATGCCATCTGTGTCCTCAGGTGGCGGCCATATTGGTGCCATTGTGAGGGGGGGAGGAAAACAATAATAAATTGTTACAAAAGGGAGAGCCAATTGTGATGGAGGGAGATACAGAGACAATGCACTTTTGTTTTGGAAAATGAATTGTAAACGTTACAATGGAATCCGGCTATAAACAATGCGGCAGATTTGGACAATTGTGGAAAGATTAGCGGCCCCAGAGCGCACAATGGTTTGACATTCTCGTAGGTTCTTTTGTGAGTTTCTCCACTCTGAGATCAATACAATCCAGTTCACTTCCCATCACGTCACACCAAAAGGTCTGACTTTTGAAAACATCAGTGGGAGGACGCTCCTGAAGATCGACCAAGTCCAGTCAAAGACATTTGAATATCCACAGTGACGAAGAGCTGGAAGTTGTTCTGCCTCTATCTTCAGTCGGAGGTACTGCGGGTGGAGATTGGATGTGCTTCCTGTGTTTGTGTGGGTTTCCCCCGACCACTAAAAACATGTACAATAGGCCAGAATTAATATAGCGTGTGATTGGTTGGTGGTGGCACAGACTGGTTGCCTCGCTTCCTCCAGTCTACCGCAGGGGCAGCTGTGGCTACAACAGTAACTTACCACAACAGAGTGACTACAGTAATACAAGTGAAAGCCATCGTTATTATTAATACTGTGAGTACAGAGTAACTGTTAAAGTTGTGACATACAGTATATGACAAGCAAAGTAATAATGAGAAAATCCTAATGTTGCCAGAGAAAATACCATAAAAATGTATTAAAAAATATATATTTCTGAAGAAAAAGGAGGACGGAATAAAACACTACATATATTTTCAGTCGACTTGAAGCTTTAATAACTTTAAATGTACTCACAGGTGCGACAAGTACTGAAGTAAGACCAAAGGTACTTCATTACAATGTTCCTCAAAATACTGATTGATAAAACTACTCTAATAAGTGGCACAGATGGTAGATGGTCTCGTGTTCGGGTCGGGGGTTCGAACACTCTAAAGACTCAGTTACTAACTTGGGTGTGAGGTTGAACAAGGACTTCAAACTTCACATACAGATTAGTTCCGTTGTCAAGTCAAGCTGTTTTCAATTGCGCCAACTTGCGAAAGCCTGCCCTCTCCAAGCACGACTTTGAGATTTTAATTCATGCTTTTATTACAAACCGGATTGATTATTGCAACGCGCTTTATTTTGGGATCGGCCACAAAGTGTTAACTCGGCTACGGCTCGTTCAAAATGCTCGGCTTTTAACTGGCGCCAAATCCTCGCACTGGCTCCCGGTTCGCTTTCACGTTGATTTTAAGATTCTTTTATTTGTTTATAAATGGCCTCGCTCCGCGGTATCGGTCTGACCTACACTCCCGCTCTCAGGTCGGCAGATAATTTTTTTGCTTGTGGTTCCCAAAGCAAACAGGAAGCTGCGAGGCGACCGCTCTTTCTCTGTCGCTGGACCCATATTGTGGAAAGCACTGCCCTGGGACCTCAGACCGGCCGAGTCACTCAAAATGTTCAAGTCCATCCATCCATTTTCTTCCACTTGTCCGTTGCCGGGTCGTGGGGGCACCTGTTGGAGCTGCACCAGCCCCTATGGCGCCCCCTGCAGGTGGTGGGTCCACAGAAGGACGGCCTCATGGTTCTAACCGGGCCTGTTGGTCTCTCATGAGGGGCTTCTGAACCGCTCTTTGTCTGACCCGTCACCTATAGGACCTGTTTGGCCTGTTTGGTTAAGGTGGCGGTTCCAGGAGGGGCAATTTTCAAGTCCCAGCTGAAAACGTACCTTTTTACTTCAGCTTTTAACTTTCGATTCACTTTGTGCATTGATTCTCTTCTGTTGGTTTTGCGCTGTGTATGGTTCCATTTATTGTACTGATTTTATTTTTAATCTTTTTGTATCACCTAGTTGTGTTGTTGTCCTTAAGACGTGTGTACTGCACTTTGGTCAACCCCGTTGTTTTTAAAGCGCATTGTAAATAAAGCTGGATTGGATATAAGTTGAGACCATTAACCATTGACAGACGGGATCGAAAACGTCCTTCTGGCTTCGGTTTCATCAAACACATAAACCGTTTCTTGGTTCTACTTCATTTGCTTTTGAAACTTGACCTTTTCTCAGAATGGAACTTCCTGCTCCCTGTGCGTAACCTCCACACGAGTGTTTTAAACCGAACCCCCTCTCGTTCTGGCCTATTTGTTCTTTAAAAGCTCGCGCTGTTGCCCGAATATCAATCTCTCCTCCTCCGACGAAGCGTTTTGATCATGTTCCCGTCTGATCTGCGCTCGCTCCCGCCGCCTCCTCCTCCTCGCTCCTTTGTCCGACCCGTGCCGCGTTGCGATCGCCGTAATCCTTTCGGAGCGAGCGGGGAGGGGGAAAAAAAACGAAGGGCGACCGCTCCGTTTTTCGGGAAGACTCCATCTCCCCGACGGGACGCGGGGGGAATGCAAAGTGAGCGGCCCCATTCAAAGGCGAACACAGAAACGCCTTTCTTGATTCCAGTCCGTTTGCTCTGATCGCGGCGGGCGGAATGAAAATCCATTATTGCCCTTTAACACGGTGACCCGAAACCCGCGCGCTAATCAATGCACTTAGCTTATTGTATCGGAGTCGTAAACACAGACTAAATTATTTACATTTAAAGATAGCGCTCTGAAACTTCTGCCGTAGATCACTGATACAAATACGAGAAGGAAATGTATTGCAATGTCTTTTGATTATTTATTTATGTTTACATTGAAATAAGGTATTATTTTTCCACCTTTTTCCCCATACTGAGATATGTTCTTACCTGAGTTCAGACGAGTTGATACATTGGGGTGACCAGATTTTCCAACTAAAAAACGCATTTTTCCAAATAAAAAATCCAGACCATCCTTCTTGTTCGTCCATCGTCTCCAGTTGCTCTCGGGACCTTCCCCCCCGCTCTCCCTGATGCCTTTCCTCACTCAGGTCAGATTGTATTGAAATCCGGTAAGTGCCGCCGCAGTGTCCTCAACCATTTACTAATGAAGTGGACGACAGCGGAGGGACCCTACGGGGGTGGAGGGGGTTAGGGACCCGTCCACACTTCACTGTACGACCCTGGAAACAAACATAACTCACATAGCCTACAGGGGAGACAATCACATGTTAGCATTATCTATCATTAGCTAAATACGGAAGCTTGTTCTTTCGTTATTCCCCACTTCTAGCTCATAAAGTGTCCGCATGCTTTTAAGTAACGTGACATTTCGATGTTCTTACCTTCTTATAACTGGCTTATTCAAAAAGCCAAACAAGATTTCCAAAGAACAAACCTCGTGGCTACATGTTCTTCAGTTCGGCTTAACCCAAATCTAAAAGCTTCACATTTTTGTCCCTTTTTTGTTGAGTTCGTGTTTGACACTTTTCTGTCACTTTATTGTTGTGTTTCTGTTGCTTTCTTATTTGTCTATTTTTGTTACGTTTTCATCCCTTTTTTTTTTATCATGTTTTTTTTGCTTTTTTATTGGTGTTTTACTGTTGCCTTTTTTTTCCCTCAAATTCATCGTTTTTTTTTTATCTTAATACTACAACGCAAGTTTCAAACCGAACCTCTACATTCATTATTCATCCTCACTAATGTAATGTTGCGTATTCCCTCTCTCACGGCGTATGAAGCTCCGCTAAACAGCGAACTCTCGCGCCCCGGGGCCCCAGGTCGGCCCTTCCGCTCAAATCCAGACGGGGCCTAAAAACCGCGTCCCACAAAGGCCCCCGATCAATGCGTATCGAAAATACAATCAACCTGTCAGCGTGCGGCGGCGGCAGGGGGGGGAGGGCATGGGCAGGGCACATGCGGCCCCGCGCACTCCGCTCGGGTCGATACCGGGGGGGGCCCCCTCTGTCCCGCCGCTCACCCCGGTGAAAAAGCGCGGCCGAGCATGACGCCATTTCCATTAAAACGACGACTTTTGCTCCTTTCGGTGAAATAATGAGCGCGAGGCGGAGAAATCTTTAGCCGGGCGGATCCTCCGGGCACCGGGGGGGGAGGGGGGGTTTGTAAAAGGCAGTTTTTACTTTCATTATCCAGGGTTCAATACTGTACAGCTCCATACAGTAAACCCCTGCTTCCTTGCGTGGATTTAACCCCAGAATATGACACATGACAGAAGCAAATGAAAGTCAAAGGTCACGGTAACAATGGCGAGATGCGGCCGGTGAAAACATGGATTCTTCACGCGGTCGTCCCTTAAAGGGGGGGTCAAGCTTTATATCATGTTATTATGTCAGTCCCTCATTAAACACATGCCTGGAGTGTTGCTTTGGCTCATTCATATATTTTTGAGTAATCAGTAAAAACTTAGACGGCGGCCATTTTAGGTGTAGCTATGCCTCAGTCCTCCTAGGAACGCCCCCACCTCCTGAAGACACCTCTGGACCTTTCGTCACCAGCCAAGCCCCCAACCACTGCTCCTCAGCTCAGCAGAGCCCCCTCCCCGCACAGTGTTGTTGTTTAAATACCCCAGTAGTGTGCTGAAGGGGGCGTGTCGGAAAGCTTCTTAAAGAGACAGAGGCCTATTTCAAGACGTTCAGTGCGGCCATTTTGAGAGAGCAATTTTATTCAAGGCAGTTATTTTAATTTACTGCATATACAGACCAACAGAAGGTTACGTCATCATTGTAGTGCTATAGACTGGTGCTATGTGATTGAAAAAAGCATAATACCCCCTCTTTAAACTCTTAGTTTTCAGGTCAGAGAGACTAAACCGACCCCGTAAAAAACGAGCCGACGGTTTCCCTGTCCATCCAGACGTTCTCCTCCGCGCTGTTGCCCGCGGCGACCACACCCACCAGATGTAGACGTGCTTTCCTGCCCTTGGGGATCTGGTCCTCAGGGTGCACCAGCCGGGGGCGTAAGGTGTCGAAGGGTTTCAGTGAAACCCATGAGAAATACGCAGCATGTGATTGAAAACGCTGTCGGCCGTTCTTCTCCGACTCTCGCGATGCATTGTGGTGTGTAGTTTGACCCGTGTATTGACCACCGCTGCTCACTACTCTTCAGGGTACATTGTGGGAAATTTTTAGTGCACTACTTTTTTCTCTCTGGACATTCGGGCACCCGTACAAAATGGCGTCTCCACTATATGGGGAATAGTGCGGACATTCGGATACAGTGTGGTTATTTTCAGATGAAGCCTGTGTTTCTGTTTCTTCTTCTTCTTCTTCTTCTTGTGTGTGTTACCGAATCATCTCCAAATGCTTCAGTCCATTCTCCCTTTGAACGCGAACACAGCGATCATCATCATCATCATTTATTTATTTATTTTTTGCTTAGTCAAACGTCCGGGAGCGCCCCTCGCGTCCGCCGCGATTAGATCTGCCTCCCAGCTCCTCTTTTAAATCCACTAAATTGTGTAGCGCGCCTTGTTTACGCGCGCTACACAGACTCACCCGCCGGCGGCGCCGACTCGACCGGCATTAAGGGGAAAGTACCATTAATTGCCGTACGCGTCCTTGTGGATTTGTTTTCAAGCACTCGGAGTTTAAAGAAATCAAATAAAACGCCGAAGATTATTTAAGCGAGTTGAAAAGGCACTCGAAAGCGGCTCGCCAAGTTCGTTCCTTTTCAAACGCGGCGTATTAATTAGCGAACCCGCCGCGTTTTTCCCCCCCCACAAAAGAGGCCCGTTGGCGTCTCGCGGTTCTGCGGGAGGCCGGCGGAGTGAAGTGGCGCTCGAGGAGACATCTGCGCGCGCGGGTTTCCATTCATCTCCGCGGGTGAGGAGGAACGTCGAGCGCTTTTGGAGGGGAAAAAAAGGGGAAAGATGGCGGGTTAGCGGCTGGCGCGCTGAGGGCGGTTAGCCGGTTAGCCTTTAAGGGCCGCGCGTGTCGAGATCTGGGCGCCCGCCGGACCGCGCCAGATGGCAGGGTCCGTGTGGGTCCAGGGATGAGTCACGCGTTTTGGAAAAGGCCGTTTGCTTCCTCAAAGTCTTCGTGGAGAAGGATTCGGTAAAATAATGGACATTGGTGGCGTTGTAGGGCGAGACGCCGCGGGGGAATACGGGAAAAAAGTAGATTTCGAGATATCAATTTGAAACTTTTGCTGTAGATTACTCACATAAATATGAGAAAAAAATGTACTGCAAGTTTTCTGACATTTTTACTAATAAGTATTTATTTCAAACAAATAAACTGAAAATGGAGAGTTTAATGCACCTGTTGTCCTTACTCAGTCATATTTGATGATTTTCGACCATTTATTTTGCTCAAATAATATCATTTATGACCTCACCCTCTGACCAGGCAAAGCTCTGGGCCTCCCCTGCAATCCCAGGCGGTCCCCCGGGGGGGCCCTCACCCCAAGTTGGGAACCACTGATCTAGATTATGTAGCTGAAAATATCTGCAATTTTGAAAACATAAAATGATTGAAAACTTCCAATAAATTTTTTCTCATCAGTATTTTTCTTGTAAAAATTTTATGCATACAAATAGTCAAAATTGCTTATATTTTCAGCAACAAAATCTAAATAACGGATAGATCCAGGTTTGAATTTAAGGTTTGTTGATATATATAAGATATTTCTGAGAGGGATTTGGTTTGTATTTTGAATAAGCTGAAATTCACTAATTTGAATCTGTGAAAGTTCAAATTTCGCCTTGTTTTTTTAAATTTTATTTCAAAGCTCAATAAATGAGGCTTGGGATTAGATATGTAAAAGTCCTTCTGTAAAAAGAAGGACTTCAGGATATTGTTAAGTACAAGACTGGGAAGTTTGGAGTCTGTAGGACCATTTATTTTGCTCAAATAATACCATTTATGACCTCACCCTCTGACCGGGCAAATCTCTGGGCCCCCCCTGCAATCCCAGGAGGCCCCCGGGAGGGCTCTAACCCCAGGTTGAGAACCACTGATCTAGATATTGCTGCTGAAAATATCAGACATTTTTAAAACATAAAATGACTCCCCCTCATAATCAATAATCTACAGAAACAGCTCCAAATCGATATCTCTAAATGCAGATATTGTCCCCTATTCACCGCAGCGTCTCGCCTTCATAAATCATTTCCCTCCTAATTAATTTGATTTTATGTTCAATTTGTCCTCGTGGAGCGGCGTTCGAATGAAGCAACAGCTTGTCGGGTTTATTGCGGTCTGTTTCCGTCGCCATATGCCGCGAGAATCGACGGTAATTTTCAAATACAACAATAACACAAAGCGACAACGCCACCCCTGACTCCACACCCGACGGATACTGAACAGGAATTAATAAAGCGCAAAGGTCACCGAGTGTATCCGCGGACAGGTGCGCGGGATTATCTGCCCCGTTCTTCCCCAGCTGGGCACCTTGGCTCAGCCCCGCAGCCGAGTGTTTGTCTGGGGCATGGATACGGCACAGGCCTGGCAACGCCCCGGTCCCCTCTGGAGACCCGACAGATCTGCTCCAGCCGGGGTCTCTCTGAGCTCGCTGGGGTATTTGTTCCATAAGAGTTTTCAGATTTTAAGAGTCTGCAGATTTTAAGCCTTGACCGAGCGCATTTTCTCCAGGTCAGCATTACCCGAATCTAAAAGCTTCATGACTGGAGAGCTCATAGCCAATAGGGCTCTACGGTGTTACGTCACAAATAGAAAACAATGGGAGACGCTGATATTTAGTGGTTGTTTGAAAGGATTTATAAATTTGAATAATTGTTTGATTGTGATGAAATGTGATTTGATTACCATGGTAACCTGCCTATTGGGGCAAAAGTCTGATATAAACAGAAATTTGACTTAATTGGTCTCGATTAATGTTTGTCGCCTCGTACGCGTCGCTAATCCATCGTAACTTTGTGTTGAATTTCACGCATTTGTGTTTCGCCTTTCGGGAAATAATCATGATCTAAGTTCAATGTGAAGCTGACGAGAAAATGTTTTAGAAGCTTTTAGGCGACGTTCTGTCTAGTTTATTCAGCTTTAGATTTAGCTAAAGCATGACTTAGCTAACGCATGCCATTAAATATTTGATGAACAATTTATTTTATGTTTAAAGCAAAGTCAATGGTAGAACTTAGAGCCTGTTAGGTTAAACTTTAAAACATAATCCACACAATGTGTTTAGATTCTAATCATAAAACTTACTCAGTTTACAAGATTGAAGCTGTAGTTCCGACGAAATGGAGCATCCGACCGCACAGCAGCTTTTAGGCCGGATTTACTGAGAAAAACTACATTTATCGAACACAATCTGTCACTCACAGGCAAAACCGCTGTTTAATACCGCCATTGTTTTCACCTCCACATCTGCGGCGCTCTGAGAGTAGACTGAAAGAGCCCTATAGGCCAGTGTGGCGCCTCATTTGAAAGCTAAGGCCCACAAAACTGATATTTTTTGCCGTTTTTTGGTCACATTTTCTTCACTTTTTTTGTTGAGTACTGTATGTGGGCTAACGCAAAACCCACTGAGCAAGCGAAACAAACGCACACACAAACGATCCAAGGATCCGCGGCGATCGGTCTTTGCGCGAACCTCACGCTCGGAACTGTCTGATTTGAAGAGAGCCTCGCATATGCTCCTCGTATTAAAAACAGTGGAGGGCAGAGAGCGCGCATTCGTTTTCTCTATAAATAACACTCCGTCTGACACAACAAAGGCGTTTTTTCCGAGGCGGCAGCGATCTGATGTGACGGCTCTAAGTGCAGCTAAATTGGCCTGTCGTTCCCAACCAGCAGCTACAATCTCTGCGAATATCGTTTTAGCGCTCGTCCTGCGAGCCTGGCCGGGTTCTTGTTCCTCCAGCGCAGACGATACAACTGTCTGCTGCATCATATCACAAGAGCCCCTGTGAATCCACCCCTGGCCCCTCCTTATGCCCCATAGACTGTAGAATAGCAATGGACTGAGTGAGCGTTCAGGGGCTAACTGAAGCCCGTTCATGCTAGCTGTTCTGCAGATGTCTTTGGAGATTAGGGCGGAAAAAAAAAAAATGGCTGAAGAGAAGAAAAAAAATAGGGTGAGACAAGACAAGCTTTGTTCAATAATGACTATAATAAGCAAAAAAGTTTCAATCGCAGCTCCTAGCGATGCTACCTCCATGTTTTTCACGATCTATGATATGCGAAGCTGAGATAGGAGAGCCAGAAACAGTGGTTCCCAACATTTGTTTGTCTTGCGGACCCTTCAGTGGTACCCGATACCTCAAAGGTGTTGCAGTTTACTTAAAAAACTACTGTTAAGAGTCTTTTGCACTACAAAAACTAAATATCAAGCATGGGTTTAAATTATTGTGAGTCGTTTTCGCTCATTAGGACTTTTTTCCTGATCAGCCCAGGTTCACTTTGCTAGTTTGGAGACATTTCTCACTAGTTCTGAGGTAGATCTTACTTGAAATAAGAAAGTTAAACTGCCAATGGGACAAGTGCGTTTTAGTTTTTTTTACCCCAATGGCAGATCAATCAACAATCTAAGAACAAGTGAAATAGTCTCGGTCAAATGCCTTAGCTAGCTTTTCGTTGTTATGTTCTGTTACAACGCTCTTATTGTTCCAATAAGCTTCTGCAATGTCTAACGTTGCATTCATGCTTCACCAAGATCTTGTATTGATGATGGGGGAGTGCGACCACTGTGCAATGATCCACTCGTTCACAACGTGAGCCCCATCAATCCTGGTATTGTCGTCTTGGAATATGACCGCGCAATCAGGGCATAACTTGGTCATTCAGGACGTTCAGGCCGTCCACTGATCTCATTCTTTGGAGATCAGAACAGTTACATCCAGGTGGAAACTGTTTCTCTTTGTCAGGCAACCTTCTTCTTCTAAGTACCCCCTTGCTAAGTCCTCGAGTTCCACCAGGGCCCCTATGCTCCTGTTTGGTTCACACAGCTGAACAATCCATCCATATACTTAACAAAACAAGATTGGAACGAGGTATATAACAAGAATGATGTAGACGGTGCGTACGATACTTTCATGGAAATTTTCAGTGTAGCATACAATAAAAACTGTCCAATTCAGAAATACAGTAAAAACAACAAAATGACTAAATGTCCGTGGCTAACCAAGGGTTTACAAAATGCTTGTAAGAAGAAAAACACTCTATATAGACAATTCATTAGACTAAGAACCGAGGATTCTGAAAGTAGATATAAAATATATAAAAATAAACTGACCAATATATTAAGGAAGGCTAAGAAACTATATTATGCCGATCTGTTGTATAAAAGCAAGAATAACATGAAAGGGGTATGGGGAATACTAAACACTATAATCAAAGGTAATGCAACAAATAATTCATATCCAAACTATTTCACTGATGGGACCAATGACAATCATAATATGAATGATATTGTAGAAAACTTAAATAGTTTTTTTGTAAATGTTGGACCGGATCTGGCAGCAGAGATTCCGGTGTGTAGTAACAACGAAATGGAGTCATTGATAGACATTAATTCAAAAACGATGTTTTTGTCTGGAGTAACTGAAACAGAAATAATAGATGTCGTTAACGGGTGTAAGAACAAATCGTCTACAGATTGTTTTGATATAGATATGACACTGGTTAAACAAATTATATACAGTATCGTGAAACCATTAACTTACATATGCAACTTATCGTTTCAAACAGGAACATTTCCAAATAAAATGAAAACTGCAAAAGTTATACCTATACATAAAAATGGGAACAAACACATCTTCACCAACTATAGACCTGTCTCTCTGCTCCCCCAGTTTTCCAAAATTTTAGAGAAACTTTACAACAGCAGAATGGATAATTTCATAGATAAGCATAAACTAATTAATGAAGGTCAGTACGGGTTTAGGGCAGCAAGGTCAACTTCAATGGCCATCATCGATGCAATAGAAGAGGTTACTAATAGCTTAGAGGGAAAGAAACATGCAGCTGGAATATTCATTGACTTGAAAAAAGCATTTGATACACTAAATCACTCAATATTACTAAAAAAATTAGACAGATATGGCATAAGGGGAGTGGCTTTGAGCTGGATGCAAAGCTATTTAAATGGGAGACAACAGTATGTGAAGATGGGGGAGTTTACATCAGGGTGTTTGGACATTAGTTGTGGGGTCCCACAGGGATCGGTTTTAGGACCAAAATTGTTCAACTTATATATTAATGACATTTTTAATGTGTCTAAATTATTAAAATTAGTGATTTTTGCAGATGACACAAACATTTTCTATTCAAATGACAATTATAGTACTTTAGTAACTAACATAAACTGTGAATTAAGGAAATTAAAAACATGGATGGACAATAACAAATTGTCCCTTAACCTAAATAAAACAAAAGTAATGTTTTTCGGTAATTATCATGGAAAACCAGACTCAGTAATTATAGACGGTGTAGTTTTAGATACAGTATCAGAAATTAAATTCTTAGGAGTCACCATTGACAGTAAATTAAGCTGGAAACCACACATAAGACACATAAAAGGTAAAGTCTCCAAAAGTATTTCAATCATTAATAAAGCAAAGTTTTTCTTAAATTACAATGCATTATTTCTATTATATAGTTCATTAGTCTTGCCATATCTAAATTACTGTGTAGAAGTTTGGGGAAATAACTATAAAAGCTCATTACACCCCCTTGTTATGCTCCAAAAACGGGCTGTAAGAATTATACACAAAGTAGGATATTGTGATCACACTAATATATTATTTCTGAAGTCTAAACTGTTAAAAATGAATGACTTAGTTGATTTCTCTACTGCTCAACTTCTATTTAAAGCCAACAAAAATGTACTACCTGCAAGGATGCAAATGCTTTTTGCACGCAGAGAAGGGGGATATAACCTGAGGGGGTGTGATAACTTTAAGGTTCAAGCAGTGTCTTCCACTAGGAAAAGTATGTGTGTGTCTGTATGTGGAGTTAAACTCTGGAACAAATTGGGGGCAGAATTAAAACAATGTCCAAATATTCATAATTTCAAATCAAGATATAAAAAAATTGTATGGTCAAAGTACCAGAAGGAGGAAATGAGCACTTGACTTGATTGCTAATGGGTGCTACAAAGTGCTGTAAAGGTCAGATATAATTAAGATTGTTCCTCTATAATCAAAGAGGGTTGCTACTTGGAACGGTTGTCATTCTATCGCTCAAATTACAAATGGAGAATTAGGGTTGGCAGGTTATGGATCTGTTGAGAGGAATCCTCCCAACAGGCTCTAAACCTTGTCTTTTAATGACAATGATACCAATTATGATAAGGGTGGATGACCAAAACAGTTGTGAGGGGCTAGTAAGGGGACATCCCTTTCCCCAGCTAAAGGCGGAATACCTGAGAGTGTGTCGTCAAAGAGGCACAAAACCAGGCGGAAACTTGGTAATCTATTGTAGTCAAAAAGGAACATTGGCGGATGCACCACTCAGCATAGGAACATCATTTACAAAATCAGCTGTTGGGGCAGTCATGTGGGGGTTTGTTAGTGGGGAGCTACTGCCCTCTTCAACTGGCCCGCTCTACACTCTGGCTTTTTAATGCACTACACTATGCAGGGCTTACATCATACTTCACATATAATTCAATTAAATAAATATATAAGTTGAATGGTTTAAATCTGTGAATTGATGGTGGAAGATAGAAGAGTCGTAAAAATAACGGAAGAGTTAAGGTAACAGAGTTATAGGACTACGCGTTGGGTTCATCCCTCTAAAAGCCGTAAGGTACGTGGCTAGGACCTCCCAGATCCGTGGACACACGGAACAAATACTACAGAGTTGGGGACTGTAGAACTTAAAGGGTCGAGGACCCACAAGAGTACTTAAAGGGTCGTGGACCCAGGGTCGTGGACCCAAATAAAGAGTACTTAAAGGGTCGTGGACCCAGGGTCGTGGACCCAAATAAAGTGTACTTAAAGGGTCGTGGACCCAGGGTCGTGGACCCAAATAAAGAGTATTTAAAGGGTCGTGGACCCAGGGTCGTGGACCCAAATAAAGTGTACTTAAAGGGTCGTGGACCCAGGGTCGTGGACCCAAATAAAGTGTACTTAAAGGGTCGTGGACCCAAATAAAGAGTATTTAAAGGGTCGTGGACCCAAATAAAGAGTATTTAAAGGGTCGCGGACCCAAATAAAGAGTATTTAAAGGGTCGCGGACCCAAATAAAGAGTATTTAAAGGGTCGCGGACCCAAATACGAAGGTAAGAGAATGTGTGAATTAAAAACTTGTGAAGAATGGGTGAGGGATTTGGGAAATTCCTCACCATGGTGGAAATGGTAATAATAATGATAATGATAATAATAATGATGATGATAATTTAAACCCAAATTAAAATTATACTGAGGATGGTAATGACAACTGGGAAGTATCAAGATCTCGTTTTGCATTCTTTTGCTGTTGTTTCTTTATTTAATTGTTGTTCTTGTTGCTTGTTCTTGCCTTGCCCATGTTCCCTTGTTTGTGATGTGTTATATGTATATGTTATTGTTTTATTCTGGGATGGGCGCTTATAAGCCTTTGGCTTCGGCCCACTCCCTTTGAGCAGACAAACTGCTCAAATAAATAAATAAATAAATAAAAAATATATATATTTGCATGACCTTAAAGAGCGCCCATCAAAAGAAGTCCCGTACTCCTCCTTGGAGAACTAATCCAAAATCGCATTGACAGGACTTTTGAATTCGTTCAGCAATGACAAATAATGTTATTAAAATGTTTGGTTTCCTTCACCGTCAGCCCGTCTTTACGTTGCGTGTCACTGCAGAAAGCGGCGGGTCACGGAACCGTCTCTCGTCATAAATTAAAGCGCTTTCGAGGCGTCGGGTTTGACTAATTCACGCGGCTCCTCTGTCAGCGGCACATGCCTCGGCAGCAGCTCCGAGGATTACCATCTTTATACCACAAACGTTCCCCCAGCGCCCGAGGATAGATCGCTGCAGGTGAGCGGGGTAGAAAAATTAAATTAGAGACATCCATTTGAAACTGCAGATTACTGACATGGATCTGAGGGAATCTGAGTTTTCTGTCATTTCATGCTTTAAAATGGGCCAAACTTGCCTATGTTTTTTCTTTGTTGAGTTATTAGTTCAATAAATCAGGCTAAAAAATATCATTAAGTCAGAACCTAGAAAGTTTGGAGTCTGTAGGAGCTACTAAAGTGGAGATGTTGTTGGAAGAGTGTGAGAAAAACTTAATTTTGCCCTAAAATGTAGTAACATCCAACTATTTGGATTACAGAATATTGTCAGGGCGATTCTGTGCATCACATGGATAACAAACATGCCAGTACTTTATCCCATTTTCCACTTGCAATTCCTGCCCAGCCCAGTGCAAGGTTTATCGATGCAGTCGAGTGTCTCCACCGGTCAGACCAGGTACACGTTTTGGTACCGAGCTCGGCCCTGGGTCAAAGCGCTGAACAGGCAGGTCATAGAGGTGTAATATTTCACAATATAAGGTGATTTAGCCGCTGTTAGCACGACTTTAGCTGGTGTAGCATAACATTAGCACGTAGCTTATCTTCACAGTTTGTCTTTTAGCCAATAAAACTGCAGGCCAGAGGTGCGCCCTCTGCTGGCACAGCGGAGCAACGAAGTTATCATTTGTTAACACATTTGATGTTTAACAGTTATATTGTTAGGGGTTAAGGTCATTAGGGTTATAACGGGTCATTGAGATAAGAGACGTTGGGACGATAGTTAGCTTAGGGTCGGTCATTAAGGTTTGGGTCGTTAGTGGTAGGTTAGGGTTGTTTGGGAACAAAAATAACAAGCAATTTGAACGCCGTTTGAAATTAAGTTATCTTTATCAAGGCAAGGCATGTTTATATATAACGCGCATTTCTTACAAAAGGCAACTCAATGCGCCTCAATCAACAGAAGCATCTACGGTTACTGACACTTCACACACATTGAGTAGAACAGTGTTAATTTTCACAACATATTTTAATTTGGTTTTAGTCTTAGTCTTTTGACGAAAATGTAATTCAATTTTAGTCGAGTTTTAGTCAAAAAAATATCTTCAATTTTTGTCGAGATTTAGTTGACTAAATTAAGGACAAATTTAATTGACTTTGTATTTATAATATTCATTATAATCATATTTAATGGAGGTCCTGCTTCATGGAGCTGCTCCCTCATGAACAAAGCTCAGAGCGGTTCCTTTGGCAGTGAAGTTACATGATATGAGGCGCTTTCAGACGGTCAATAGAAGTTTGGATGATATTAGTCTCTCCTTTCCATTTTTATTTAGTCTAATTTTAGTCGACTAAAATATCTGGACATTTTAGTCATAGTTTTAGTCGCATGAAAAAGTTTTAATTCAGTTTTAGTCCAATTTTAGTCGTCAGAAATATCACTTTTACTAAAATTAACTAAATATTTTAGTTGACGAAATTAAAACTGGAGTAGATCAACATCATCCTTCATTAAAGCTGACGGTCTAGATCCGTTGTACCAGCAGAGGGCGCCGCAGATCTGCGCGCCTGCAGTTTTCCCTATTTCTTTTAGCTGCTTCTTTCCTCTATTTTTTGCCTTGGCTCCTCGGAATAATTCCTTAAACTCCATCACATCAAAAGGTAGTATTTGTCCACATTCTTCTCACGTTCTGTTCTTCTTCTAACCTGCCGTGGTGCGAAGTGCGGCCGAACCGAGCTGTGTTGAAGCGTACTACGTGGAAAAACAGGATTTGTTGTAGTGATAACGTTGTGAAGGGAAAAAGTTTACACTAACACTAGGATAAAAAATAAAAAATCTCCAAATTGAACCCTGCGTGAAAAATCGATGGCCCGGCCTGAGAGTCGAGCTCCTCTGTCTCGCCGCCCAACTAAGCTCCGAAAATACGGCGAGTTTTATTTGTTTGTGTCTTTACAGTCGGCCCGAAAACAATCCACCCGAGCATGATTATCTGTGGCCCGCGGTGGCGTCCTCTCCGGGATGGAGTGTCTATCGCGCCGCGCCACGGTCCGACTTAATAACCGCGACGAGCTCTCCTCTCGCCGCGATGATGGGCAGCTGGGGCTCCGGTGAAAGTTATTTGAAAAGGAGCAGGTTGTAACTAAACTCTCCCCTCTCCGCGCTATAGGGGCCACTATGGAAAGATTACGCCATTTTGGAGCGCACACACTTTTCGAAATCCACTTCAATGGACTCTCACTTGGTGTTATATGTGTGCTTTATTCGTTGTAAAGACAAATTAGAGGTGGCAATTGGGTTATTATGGGCCGGTTTGCTCCTTTCACGTGCAAACTTTCACATGGAAATAAAAATAAGTCACATTTTCAACTTGGCTCTAGATAGCCGGCAGTTTTTTGCCCATTTATTGGCTTTGAACGGCAAGAAACAGGTCCTGCACCATCGGTTTCTATGCCGTTTCAAAGCAGATAGATATAAATAAATACTTTATTGATCCTGATGGAAATTGTGCATTAGTCTCGTAGGCTCGCATTCACACAAACAGAGCAGGATCTACAGACTTAAGAAGTAAAAAAAAAAAAACACATTTAAAAAAAGCAATAAATACACAAGCAAAGAGAAGTTAAGGCACTGCAAGACAATGTTCAAGATTTTTACTCATTAATCGTCTGTGAGAGTAAATACTACGCTGACAGAAAAGACAAAGGGACAGAGGGATATTGCTCATCCAATTACACAATGGAGATCTTTTTATTTCACTCAAACTTGGCTGTAAATACTGTTTAAGTGGAGCTAGTTAGCTATGCCCGTTAGCCTGTTAGCTTCTTCTTCGTGAGTCCATTAGTGTGTATTGGTGCCTTAGACCCGTAGGCAGGAAAGTTAGAATCTAGGTTTTCTGGCCAGAGACACCGGGGGGAGATGAAAGACCCCCCAATCCTCCCATTAACACTTGTGTTACCCCCAGAGGGACTACGGAAAGGATTTATTAAGGTGAACACGTTATTAATTCTTCTAAAAGCAATACCAGGTTGGTATTGGAAAAAAAAGGTTAGGTTCTACCGGTATTGAAAGCATGTACCGAAAAAATATATATAATCGTATATCTTTAGATCCAAATTTTGATGCTGTTGGTCCTGGGACAGAATTAAAGGAAGTGATTTGTTTTTTTCCCCCAGTTTTGGCCAAGTTTTATTTATTTCCCCAATTTTTGCTCATTTGCTAATGTATTCCCCTTTTTGTTCCTTTATTTTTTTGCCACAATTTATCCCAATTTTCCCCCAAATGATTCCCCGTTTTTCACACATTCCTTGGCAATGGAGATGAACCCGATATTGTAAATGTGCAGATCTTCCAACACATTAATGTTCCGTTTTCTGGTTCTAGATCACAAATATTTTAGTAAAGGTATCAGAAAGAGGTACCGGTATCGAAAACCAAGTATCGTTAAAGCACCCGGCCCTATTTCTATGCGAGGAGGTCCGGTAGCAACGGTTGCTATGGGGTATGACTGTACAGTAGACGTAGCCCTTTCTTATGTATCGCTTTACCATTCAATTTGGCGTATATTGGAGCGTGGGCTGGCCTTTTGATTGGGGAACTGGCAGAGGGACATAATATGCAGGTGGATAAAGCTTTACAGCAGGGTTAAAAGCTCGAACGGAGTTGAAATTTGCTAAATCTCGGGGCCCAAGTCAACGCCAGAGCGCGAGTTCCGACACCTCGTTCACACCGAGACAGAAGGCGAGTGATTCAGCGCGTCACAAAGGCAGCGGCGCTAAAAAGGTGGCGACAAAAGCTCCCCGCTGCGTGACAGATGAAATATGTATCGAAGTGCCTCTATATTCCCGGCGAAGTCGCGTTAGACCTCGACTGTGAGAGCTTTATAAAGTCCTAATGGCCACAAAGGCTGAGGAAATGTTTTATTTATCGCCGCGGAGAGGCAGAGCCGACACCCTTTTCCAGGCACACCTCGAGCTAAAATCTGGGACAATGGCGTAAAGGCGCCGGACGTGAGGCGCGCCAGACTCAAGTAGGACGCGGCGAGAGACGTTCCTCACAGTGGGAGGGGGAGACGGACGCGTCAAACAGCACAATATGAAGTATTTCAGTCTAGCAGGGGCATTTTCACTAGAGAGTCTGCAGATGTTTGAATTCCGGACAGAACTCTTAATGCAATCATTAAGGTGAACTTAGATGCATCAGCGTGTGCTTATTATGGCCATTTCTCCAGGTTTTATTTTCAAAGTCTAGTTTTTCTTTACTAGTTTTTTTTATACAATTACCCTTGTATAAACTGTTTGTGGTAATTTGGAGGAAAAAGTCGTGAAAAAGTGCTTACAATCAATTTTATTTTGAGTTCAGTGTTTCCAAACCAAGGGTACAGGGAACAGAGAAGAATTTCAATTACATTCAAAGGAAAGTTATATGTTTTATATAGGTTTGAATTAAGCCCCATCCACACGGGATCAGAATGACCTGGGGACCTTTTCTAATTTTGATGTGCATTCACACAGGATCAGCAACGTCAGTATTTCACTCGTTTGACCTGACTTTTTTCCGGAAATCACGGATAGATAATAAACTCTGAATGATGACAACACGCCTTTTATTCGTGCTGCGAGTGCTAATTATCAGGGTTGTTTATGTGAGCTTTGCTTTGACGCTATTCTAACCACATAGCGCATGCTACGATGAACGACGTCTGTGGGATTTTGCTCTGACCATAAAACAGACGTTTCCTTTCTCCTTTAACCTGTTACTTGCCGGCCCCCTTGATCGGTGGGCTAGGGTTAGGTTCAGGATCAGGGCTAGGGTTAGGAACGGCAAATGTCAGGTAAGTCATGTTTCACTCAGAAGGTCTTGGCTTTCAAATGAGGTATCACACTGGCATATAGGCAGTAAGTGTATGTCAGTACGCTATGGGATATGGATATGCATAACTGCTAACCCTAAACAGGGAACATTTTAAACCGTGAACTCGCTTCCTCCGTCTAAACTTTCCCTCAGAGCCTCCATGTTGGGCTGTACCTCCAGTTCACGTCTGTAACATTGTAGTTTTTCTGGATAAACAAACAGCATTTGCCTCAGAGTGATGTCTTGAGAGCATGATATTATCACTATATCTTAAATGCCGACATAAATATACAGTTAAATCGATGTTTCCTTTATTACGCAAGTAAAGTAAGTGAAACTTTCCAAACTCCAGCATTTGGATTTGCGCGGGACTAGAATCGCCCGATGACCTCGGAGTTTGCAGAATGACCCTAAAAGGTAGAACTCGGGAGAATTGTTACCCTCCAAATCACCGACATGGCAGATTTGGCAGATTCGCACTGGAATAGAAACTCCGATGACGACAGTAATACTAACTTTTTCCCCAGAGGTCCCGAGGTCATTCGAATCCCGTGCGAATAAGGCTTTAGAGAGTATTTGAGCTTAATGTTAACACAGCCCACTATTAGATACTGAAGCGTCTCAGTTTAGTGGGACACTTTGATATTGTCAAGATTCTCGAGGTACAATGAGTTAAAAGAAACTGGAGGAAAGCCATTTTTTTCTGAGCTGAGTTTTGTATAAAAGATCATGAATCAGCTACATGTATTTATGATTTAGATCAATCAATATGAGAATGTCTGCATGGTAGTTTTGGGGGTCGCAGCCTGAAAAGTTTGTGAACCCCAGCCTGAAGCTATCCGTCCAAATGCTCGAATAGGCGGCGACACTTCAACAGGCCGCGCGAGGGATTTGTTTTTTCCCCCGCTGGAATTAAACATGTCAGGACGCTAAGCTCCGTTGCCCGCCGACGGGAAAACTCCCGCGTCGGAATGGATGGGGGGGACGCGGACCAAAGAGGTCAGGACTGAACGTACAACTTCAATCCAAGTCTGAACCGGGTCGGAATTAGGACTAAAACAAATGCGAAACCGCACAAAACGAGGACGGCGGGTCTCACAGCTGTAACCAAGAGGGAGGGAAGTCGCTGCTTGTTTACACATCGTGATGACGGAATGACCCCGCTGGACTGTGGGGCATGAATATTTGTCGGAGGCTCCACAGAGCGCGCACATCGACATAATCCGGTAACTAACATGGAGCGGTGGATTATCGGGATTTGACTTTCACAAAAAATAATCTGTTTGCGTAATTCTCTGAGACTGTGGCCACACGAGGAGAGACTCCAAACTGAAGTGATCGCCGTCATATCGGGCAAAATGAAGCCACTCTTACACTTTTATCTCACGTTCTATTCCTTCCCTACCATACTGTATACTGAGAGATTAGTGTAAAGCTGAGAAATCCACTTCAGGGCCTGAGTGGCATTTCCACTTCTCTGGCGAACACGCCGGCGCTGCGAGCTGCAACTCTGCAACTCTGCCGGCGTGCACGTGAGATCGAGAGTGCACGTGGGAAAGAGCGTGCACGTGAGATCGAGAGTGCACGTGGGAAAGAGGGTGCACGGGCATGTCAATCACAGAAGTGCAGAAAAGCATTTGTTTGTCTGGTTAACGCCACTTCCTGGTTTAATTTGACCCTATAGTTTCTTGTAGTCCCGGCTGAGTATACAGTATACTATATCCAGCTGCATGAGGCACATATTATATAGCCTGTGTTTTTACTTGTCAGAAATCGATAAGAAAACTGGACCCTAATAGCAGTTCAATGTCAACATGACGTCCAACAGAGGGCGCAGTAGAGTTAAAGGACTTGCAAAAATAGTGGGAAGATTTAAGGGAATTGATGGAAAATGTAATTATCTTAATCTCTGTGATGAGATTTGAAGTGTTGAAGTTCTCTTGTCTATGTGTTTATTTATTTATAGTTTTTTTTGGTCGGGACAGTGCCTGTAAATGAACGTACGTGGCTCATGCATGAAAAAAATCGATTATTTAAACTTGTATCATTGATCACTGAACTTTAGTATTTGTGTCATAATTTGCATTGTGCTTCACGCCAATGAACCTTTCCCGTCTTGAGCCTTTCATTTCCGCTCCGAGTGCCCATTATTTAACAAGCGGTCGACTAAATGCTGAATTCTTATTGTTTCCTAGTGTGTTGTTTTCATAATGAAGCCAACATAAACTCCAATTCAAACCCCATTCACTGCAAAGTCTCACTAAAAATAACTTTCTTTTGAAAAGTATATTCCAATACTATTCAGTTTAGTCAGGACATAAGTTGTGAGTATTAAATAAAATGATGTTACAGAAGCATTAACGAATGAAACAAAATGCCACTCCATTTATGTTTTGAGAGAAACCTTAATAAAGTTATTTTTCTGATAAAGATCCGTTAAGTATCAAACATGTCCATTTAGTCCATGTCTTCACCGCGGTGCGTCGGTGACATGTCCGAGCCTCCGCCGTTCTCATGTAGCGACCGCTGTGTCCACTGTCCGTCCACTGTGTCCACTGTGTCCACTGTCCATCCACTGTGTCCACTGTCCGTCCACTGTGTCCACTGTCCGTCCACTGTGTCCACTGTCCATCCACTGTCCGTCCACCACAGCCTGTTCCTTTAGGGGAGGTGACTCTGTGACCTGTTTAGCTTCACTGAGTCCAGCTCCCGCCTGTCACCCGCCGCCGTGTCAGCCGCTCAGGCGTCACACGGCGGACACATGTGCCTCCATCACACATGTGCCTCCATCACTAGGGATGTAACAATTCATCGAAAATCGATTTAATATGCGTAAAATATGAATCGATGTAAAAAATAACGGGCCTTTCTGTGTGGAGTCTGCATGTTCTCCCCGTGTCTGCGTAGATTTCCTCCGTGTACTCTGTATTTCCCAACCACTCACAACGTGTACAATAGGTTCCCTCTTTGGGACAGGACTCCCCTGAAAAACAGATTCTTATTCTCAGTGGGACAAAGAGCGCTGCTTCCTCTTCTCTACATTAACATCACGCACATCTTATTAAAGGACCAGAGAGATCGATGTGCGCATACAAAGAGTCTATTTCACCGGTCTGGAGACTAGTTAGAGACTCGAGTTCCTGATGGTCATGGAGATGTCTCCGAGATGTCCCCTGGAGATAAGCCGAGTCTTTACTTCAGATATTCTTGGTGAAAACAAACAGGTTCGATTCTCCACATGGTCTCTGAGAGGTCTACGCGGTCTCAAGCAGCTGTGATCAAAACACCGGTGTCAATTTCTATGACCAATCGATCAGAGTTTGTAACATTAGGAAAGTAATTCACTTATTTCAGTGACAAATTGCTACATGATGAAATAGGAAAATGGTCTGGAAACTTTCTGACGCATTAATGATTTTGCTCTTCCACCTTGTTTTTTAAAATCTGGTTTGTGTAAGCTAACTCGCGGTGCCATATGGCTACATAAACCCGCTACATCTTGCACTCTGCCTGCCTCTTTCTCGGAGTGGGAGGTGAAGATGACAGTTTTCTGCAGCTGATGTGAGCGCGTTTATCACCAAACACAGAATCAAAGCCTCGACGCCTCGGCTCAGACCCAGAGAGAGAGAGAGAGACGTCTTTGAAATCATCATTCTGACAGGTCCGGGCGTAACTCCGCGGCTCTGAAGAGTGTCTCCCTTGCACTTTCCGCTGATCACCTGTCAATTGAAATAGATCAGGATTTTTGACGCACCTTTTGATATGACATTGTGCAAATTTCGCTTTCGTCGTACGAGAAGACTGCGCTCCTAAAAAGTGCTGTGGAAAAGATAATAGAAGAGCTTCTTCCAATCGGCCTCACGGGAAGCTGAACTCTCTCCCTTCTCTCTGCTTCCAGCTGCTGTCACTGTTGGTTGACGTGTTGTCAATCAACGGTTTCATAAATCTACGGGAACAGCCCAACCTTTTATATCTCCAGGGATCTCCAGGCAGCCTTTTGATAAGTCACCATTTAGATGTGTTATTTGGGTTTCTGAAGATTTTCAACAGAATCTGCAAACTTGTAGGTATATAAAGCAGCGTAAAAGGACAAAATCCAAGTCATTTTGGCATAACAGAAGAGCCTCTTTGATGCAGCTCTGTGTCGCTTTTGTTACATAAAAGTACCGCAGCGTGTTAAAGGTTAAGGTTGGAGACCCCTAAAGGGATATTTCAGGATATGACATAGGGCCTTCTAGTTATCCAGAGTGTTGTTGATTTCTGTAGGTATGTATATTATTTTAATTCATGCAGTCCTTATATTTGAAGAGTTTAGCGGGGCTAGGCTAGTGCTAGGCTAGTGAATGTCTATGGTAACTAGTAGCCTGCATTAAAAACCTCTTCAAAATCATGGGGTAGTCCTCCAAATGTTGCCATATCTGATTTGTAGAAAGCTCCTTTGTGAATTCCAGATCCGGTAACCTATAGCAGATCACTCCGCCGCTGCGTAGCTTACAAACAGGAAGCTCATGCTGCTCAAATATAAGTTATTTTAAATGCAAAATGGTTATATTAAAAAAAATAATAATAAAAATCAGTCAACACAGACATTTATATCGGTATTCTGGCGTTACAAGTGATTTGCCTCAGGTGCACTGTGCTTGGGTCAGACTGTTTTTAATGCAGGCTACTAGTTACCATAGACATGCACTAGCCTAGCACCATTAAGCTCTTCAAATATAAGGACTGCATGAATTTCAAAAAAATATATCTCTCCAGAAATCACTCTGGATAACTAGGAAATTAGGCCCTATGTCAAAAATCCTGAAACATCCCTTTAATACAATGTGTGTGCTCAGATACAGGAGTGTGTTTGGTCAAAACATGCTTTATATGATGCGATTAATTCATGATTAATTATTTTTTGATTAATTGTGAGTTAAAGCTTTAACTTTGACAGCCCTACATGATACAAAGATCTTTAGATATCTGTCATTATTCAAGCTTTCTTTTTGGGTGTTCAAAGCTGAGTAAATATGGAAAGGTATTAGATATTTAAAAAGTCTTTCTGAATAAACCTTCAGAACAATGCAGTGTATATAACCTCCAGCATATTCAAAGTGTTATTTATATCGTTAATCCAGTCTGAGAGATGAAGTATATTGAGAGGATGAAAATGCTTCGGGACTAAAAGCCTGATTTTGAACGGGAGCTGATCTTCACGTCGTTTCCTCCCTCTTTCAGCTGCACTCGGACGGAGACCGGGGCGACGGCAGCGTGCGGTACGTCCTCACGGGGGAGGGCGCCGGGTCGCTGTTCAAGATCGACGAAAAGTCCGGAGACATCCACGCCACGAAGCGCCTGGACCGCGAGGAGAAGGCCTACTACATCCTGCACGCCAAAGCCGTCAACCGCCAAACCAACATCGCCCTGGAGGGGGAGTCGGAGTTCATCATCAAGATCCACGACATCAACGACAACGAGCCGCGCTTCACCAAGAACCCCTACTACGCACGCGTGCCCGAGATGAGCGAGATCGGTGAGTACTGCGGCCACTACTACTACTTCTACTGCTACTACTCATACTTCTATACTACTGTTACTACTACTACTTCTACTGCTACTACTCATACTACTCATACTACTGTTACTACTACTACTTCTACTGCTACTACTACTGTTACTACTGCTACTTCTACTGCAAGATAAACATGTATCCAAACACAGCATCGGACCTCAGGATGAGTTTTTCTGGAGCTGTCGCCGTGATGCTTAGAACAGCCACTGGGGAAGATCTAAAGATGACTCAAAGATGCGCTAGTAATGCCTTTAGCTCTGAGCCTGTTCCTACAAATGCGTACATTTTGTTAGCAGTCAAACCCCGGATTACATTATATCTGTGGTTTCTTTTAGGGATGCACCGAACTGATACTGGTATCGGATATCGGAGCCGATACCGCAAAAAATATGATATCGGGTATTGGCTACAAATATCCGATGCTGAACCGATACCAGTTTTGTCTCTCAACACCTTAAAAACAAAACTTTTATCACCTAAATCTAAGTGAATATGCTGCATATCATTTTAAAGCTATGACCCAGGGGAATTCAATCGTTGAGTTAGTTTAAACCAAAATGCCGCGATTAGCATCAGTATACTAAAGCTAGTATTAGCATGCTAAGGTAAAAGGTGAAATATTCTATACTGGTTTGGTTCTTTTTTATGACCTAACTCAGTAGGTTTGTTACAAAAGCCAAGCAATATTTCTGGTCATGTTATAATAACAAATAAACGTTCTAAAGTAATACTGGTTGCATCATTGTTAATGCGTCGGCAAATCGGCATCGGCAAAACAATATTTTTGAATATCGGAATCGGTACATCCCTGGTTTCTTTGTCATTAATATATTATAAGACGGTGTTTAGTGGTGGCCATGTGTATCTGATCCCACAAAAGCAAAAACTTGACTGAGTATGATTTAGCCTTTAGCTCAGAGGACACGTTTAGACGCTAATTTGTATCTAAAGTAAAATCGCATAAGGTCTGTACATTCATTAAGGATTTCTAACAAGGCTTTGACCGAAATGTGGTCGATGGTTGACAACAGCTGAAAACATCTGGATCGATGTTTCATGGCTAATGCTAATGGCTATTGGAAAAATACATTGAGCAGGCTAACGGACTCTGAAAAGTCTCCCGGGCGGGCTAGCCTACTCGCTAACTCTCCGCATACCTTTTTATTTCTATGCGCTAGCGGCTCCAAACACAACCCCAGGTCTGTTTTTGATGAGAAAACTACTGTGTGACATGGTGGAGAGGTCTAAATAGTCGGTTTTGCGTAACACCTGCCTCTGCTGATACTTTCTAAAAACAATACGCGCGTTTATCCCGTTCGGTTCAGCCACGAGCCGCACTTTTCAGCATCAAAAAGCGCAGCTGGATCCGTGTGCCTTAATTACTCGGCTCAGCGTGTAAAACCAGGTCACGAATCTGCTTTATTTGAGTTAATCCTTTCTGCCCCGGACCGGCGGATCGCTTTCCCCAGATTCCAGCCCCCCCTCACTGGGCCGCACTGTCCCGTTTGGAGGGGGGCGGGGCCGGATCACAGATTAAGCTAAACAATGATTGCTCATTTAGCCGTGACTATAGGCTAAATACTGGTTTAAAGCAGTATAATGTAGCAAAGAAATGTACATTGTAGATAATAATTGTAGATTTATTATTATTTTATTTTTAAAATCGTAAGCCTTGGGATCATTTCCATCCGTCTCTCAAACACACTTTCATTCATCCTGCGTTTAGTGGTCGGGGAAACCGGAAGAAACCTGCACAGACACGGGGAGAACATGCAAACTCCACCCCGTCCAGGTGGGAATCAAACCCAGGACCTTCTTCCTGTGAAGCACGAGCGCTAACCGCTGTGCCGCCCGACAGACAAGCTTTTGGGGGGCCCTGCAGTGCCTCTGAGGCCCCCCAGGGGGCTCCAGACCCCCAATTTGGGAACCACTCGCTCACAATAACAGTAAACTCCAGCGTGACAACATTTCAGTAATTTAATTTTAGTCAAGATTTAGTATAATAATTCTCTTAAATACCATTACCTTGTATCCAACATATTGTACATGTTTTTAGTGGTAGTGGGAACCTGCACAGACACGTGGAGAACATGCAAACTCCACACAGAAAGGCCCCGCCCAGGTGGGAATTGAACCCAGGACCTTCTTGCTGTGAAGCACGAGCTCTAACCAATATTTATTGTAACCATATTTAATCTACAAGAGCAAAGCACAGACCTGTATCTTGGACAGTGGATTTAAATGATATGAAGCTTTTAATCTCATTTTAATCTGCAAGAATATTACTTCGTCGACTATATTTCGATTAATTAACCACTAGTTAATCTTATTTATAAACCCCATCATTAAAAGTGCTGTAATTGTGAGACAGGGTTTATTCCAAGTGTGTAACATCGTACTGCTGCCCCCTACTGTCCTGAGGGGACTCGACACCATTCATGAATATGCAGGACGTCATCAAAAGTATCGATATCGCAATAATCGGTATCGCTTCGTGCCGCAAAATATCGCGATACATCCCGAAAATCGATATATCGTCGCGTCCCAAATAACGAGGCGTTTTTTTTTTTTTTTTTTTACATTTATCGTCTAAAGATGAGCTTCTGCTGAAAAGTAAAAAATACCGCTGTCCGCCGCGGTGAAGCGACCGGGCGTTCTCCCCGACACAGATGTCACTCGGTTCAACGGACGCCCTCAGAGGGGGGAGAGAGAGAGAGAACGGCGAGGGCACTTATCTGAGGGCAGCAGGGCGCCATGGCAACCGATGAGCGTGTCCTGATGTCGTTCGGTCGAGCGGCGAAGGAAGAAAAACAGCAACAAACACGACACGACGCAATCAGAGTAGAGGCGAAGGAAGATGAAAGGTAGCGGAGAGAGAATAGTTTAAAATGTTCACTAAAGGCAAAATGATGGAGGAAAGAGATAGAAGAAAATTTTGAAATATTATGTAAAGGTAATTGTTCTCAAAAGACATTCATTTCCAAAAGTATTTGTACACATAAACATGAGATGAAAGTGTCTGAACATTATAAATGATACTGAAAAACACTAAAAACAGTATTGCCGGAATTAGAATAATGTGGAATATAGTAAATATTGTGAGCTATAGGTGAACTATATATTCTCGAATGTTTGTCCTATTAACAGCATTACACTTTCACAAGTCGTAGCTCAAAAGAAAACGTATGAATTACAAAAATGATCATTAATATCAGTCACTGGGTCCATGATCTCTCTGTACAAGACCAAAAATGTCCTCAAAAACAAAATAATCTTTCCTCCATAATAGTATTGGCCTTTAGAGCGCTGTGATGTCACCTGCAACCCAGCAATGGCTAAAAAATCAATCAGGTGCTCAAAACCTGTGAACACATGGAGGAAGAATGCCATTTCCCAGGCACTCTGGTGGAGCTAAAAGTCCTGTATTGAGCGAGGGACACGCGTTATTTGAAAATAATTATTTGACTGCTAAACGCACTCATAGTCCGGTTCACTGTGTAATTTCGCCTGATTTTTGTGGAGAGCTATATATATTTGAAAACTTTATTGAATAAGCAATCAGAAAAACAATGTTTCCATTTGCTCTGATTTGTAAAAAAATAAAAAATGTATTAAAAAGTGCAATAATAGCGATTTATATGGAGAATAAAACACTTGGCAGAAAATTCCATTTGTTCATTCCAATCAAAAAAGTAAAGGAAACCCTTGTCATACTTTTCCTTTACTCCCCATTTACTCTAATGGAAAAATTGTGTAATTGCGCAATTTTACCAAATGTCAAGGGCAAATGGAAACATTGTTTTTTTTCATCGCTTATACCGTAAGGTTTTCATACTCTCCACGAAAATGGAAGTGGAAATCTACACATAGTGACTTTGATATTTTCACTGCATTGACCTCCGATCTGTGGCCCTCCATAGGTCTTCCTAATGCGGCCATTAAATAAAAACAGTTTGGACACCCCGTCTTAGGATGTTTTACTCTCTGTGTATTTAAAGTACAAATACCTGTGTTTCAGTTTATGTTTCAACATTTTCAGAGAAATTGTGTTTTTACTAGGGCCGGGACTTTTTTCGATTAATTGCGATGAATTAACTACATGAGGTTTAGTGCGATTAAAAATATTAATCGAAATTAATCACACTTTGCTTTCCACACTTCAGTTTCCTTTTTTCCTGCAGACGCACAATTAATGGCAATATTGCACTGGTCTGTTGGACTTGGTGGAACAAAAATAAACAATATTTTGTTGCTTAAGCTCATGTATTCAGTCATTCAATGGTATACTAAAAATCCTTATGAAAAAACTTACTTCTCACTGTTCTCAGGTCAAATATTTATATGCGATTAATTTCGATTAATTAATTACAAAGCCTCTAATTAATTTGATTTTTTTTTTTTAATTGAGTCCCGGCCCTAGTTTTTACATAATATTCTAATTTTCTGAGATGTGCCTGTATGTGGCCACAATGAGAGAAAATGGCCTTTGAATTTACAATGAATGTTGAATCAGTGCAATAATCAAACAGCTTATATAGTGAAGATTCCGTCATGTATTTGCTTGTCTCCTTTTGCCTTCAGCACTTGACTTCCTCCAGATCCGCGGGAATCTAAATGAACTGTTTTGGGTAAGCCCTGTCCGCGAGCCCCGTCTTCTGGTCCGAAAGGTGCTTATTTGAGCCTAAGTGGCTGCAGACGCGCTCGGCTGATATTCTGCAAAGCCGCGGTGTCACTGAAAGCCAGTCTCTCTCCAGTTAAGGGCATTAGTGGCACAGGCTTCACTGACTCCGAGATCCTCCTCACTGTCACTTTAAACCAAACTCACACCCAATCCCACCGGATCGGACAGCCGCGCTCGCTCTCAGTGGGTTCGGGGCTTAGAATGTAAAGATATCGGCAGCATTTGTCGCCCAGCGCTGATTTTGCCATTTTATGATTTCATCTAAAAATAAGACGTTTTAAGCGGTAAAACAACCAAAATGTTCCTCCATTTTCAGCTATGAAATCGAAATACTGGACAGAGCTAGGATGTTTAAAGAAAACCTTCAAAATATTGTGAAGTCCAAGGCTGGAAAGTGTGGAGTCTGTAGGAGCGACTAAAGTGGAGATGTTGTCGAGTGGAATGAAAACCTAATTTCCAGAAAATGGCGTCGTCTTGGTCGCCTTTCACGGTCCACATGGATATTAAATATGTCATTATTTGTAAATGAATACGTGTGGGAAAATATGTGTGATGTTGTAGTTACTTCCTGGAAATCTCGGGTCATCATAAAATTAACATTGCAAAGGGTGTGTTTGGACTATTTTTCATTCTGAAATTAAAACTAAGATGAACTAATGGCAGTATTCAGGGACTCTCAACATTCACGACTAAACACATAAGTTTCCTAATCTTCATAATAAGGTGTTCAATTATTGCACTGATTAAACATTTCTCCATAGATTTAAGTGGGAAAGTGTAACTTCAGCGGCCATTTTCTTCAAATGCAAAAAGGGAATTCAACCTGGAAGACTCATTTCAGCGCCTCCTCCAGCCACTGATCGAGTCTGTGAGGGTCACACCTCCACCTCAGCCTCTCAGCGCAGAGCCACACCTTCATCCCAGTCAATCATCGCCCTCGGTTCTGAGTTTAAACCACAAGCGTTTATGGCTCGTCCGCTTCCCAGTTGTGCTGCGACCCACCTCCGCCCCTTCGCCAAAAATATATCCGTCAATAAATTATTCTAATTGCTGCCTTTGTCTGTTTGGGTCTATCCAGGTTGAATTGTAATTTTTCCCCCATAAGGATTTTTCGATATCTAATTGCCTGGTTTATTGAGTTTTAACCCCCTCAAAATATGGCGAACTTTTTTAGGATTGGAAAAAAAAAATCTAGTTTATTCAAAGACTATAAAATATTTGTAACTAGTATGTTAACAAAATAAAACCATACATTTTAATCAGGCTCTATATCTCGTATTTAGAGTTTGTAGAAAATACAGACAATTTTCTTCCATTTTTACCTGTAAAACGCCTTATTTTTAGCCTAGAAAACATTAAATGAAAGAAAACTTAATGTACGGCCTTTTTTCCCTTCTTAAAGCATGAAAATAAGAAATTCAGAAGCTGCCTTTTTAACTAAAGACTATCTGTTTTAGTTTTCAGAGCATTGGCAAAAAAATAAAAAATAAACCCAAGCTGGACGGACAGGGTCAAAATGAAAATAATAAATCCACAACTCTTTAACTACGCCCCATTACGTCGCGGCCTTCAGACATTTCACACCTCACGTGAAATCGGCGAAAGGTTCCCTCCCGCTTGTAACGCGCGTATGTATTTATAGCCCCTTTGCCATTAAATATTTCTACTCAATTAATCCTGTCCTAAGTGCAATGAGGCAAACGCTCGGCCCCGCGAGGCGCCATTTGGGAGCTAGCTCCGGCTAACATCTGCTCTCCTCGCGCGGAAATAGCGTCTGGCTTGTTTCTACGGGTGAAAACCGATCGCTTTTGTGGTTTTCGGCGACCAGATAGTTAGCCTCTCCCAGACACTAAAAGGATTCTGGGGGTTTCGCTGGGAGAAAGAGAGAGAAAGAGAGAGGGGCTTTAGCGTGGTGCCGCGAGTATGCTAACACAGATATACTTAGCAAAATACATTAGCCGGCATCGATTAGCCACAGAAATCAATGGCGTATAAGTAGCCCGGGATGGAGACCGGTTTTGGGTAATGCACAGGGACACGAACGATCGCTCACAATCAGGACGGAGCTGTAAGCAGTTTTGGAGAACGCTTTATTTAGATTTACAGTTTGACAGGAAGCAGCGAGTGCCAGTTCAGTAAAAAGGGCTGGAAATAGAATATAGACAGTTAGGCTCCACTTTAGCGCCTACATGTTCCAGCCTCACATCCACCTAGTTCTTATTAAAAAACAATGAGATGTTTCATTACTGCACTCTCCATAGATTTATATGGGAACCTGTAATTTCCCATATACATCTATTAAAATGCATTTTAAGTACATTGGTGCAACAATATCTCCATGTCAGTAGGAATAAAATGTTTTGATTTTTTTTTTTCAGGGGGATTTTGTCGTATCTCATCCCTAACCTGATTTATTGAGGCGAAATTTCTATTTTTCTCTCTTATACTCTTTATAAATAAAGTTGGATTGGATACTCTATCTAAAATCCCCTCTTGAAAATCTTCATTTCTAATATATTTCTAAATTTAGTACAATGTAACGTGCTCTGTAACAATGTGTAATAACTTGTACCTATGGGTTAGATACACAATGGAATGATATGTATTTGTAGTTTGTAGGTACATAATGTAAAAAGACATAACTCTAACTCTAACCTTAAGGGTCTCGTGTCCTATTACATTATGTACATACAAAGTACTAATACAAGTTATTCCATAGGTACAAGTTATTACACATTGTTACACAAGTTTAGTTAGGTACAATGTATCAAGGTCTCCAGTTCGACTTTACCCAAACTAAAGCTTCTTGACTGGAGAGCAACAGTGTTATGCCTCATTTGAAAGAAAACTGATAGAAAACCTTTTTGTTGTTTTTAAGCGTTTTTGGCTTTTTGTTTGTTTTATTGTTTTATTGTCATGTTTTCATTCTCATTTTCGTCGCTTTTAGATTTAGTTTTTAGACAAAGCCAGAATGGAGAACGTCTGGTTAAGAGGTTAAATCTGGGTCTATCCATTATATGTATTCTTTGTTAAAAAAAAAAATTGGGCTTTTTCATCCACAAAATGCCTTATTCTTATATGAAAAGATAAAATGGCAGAAAACGTGCAATACTTTTTTCCCTCATATTTATCTGCTTTGTTTCGCCTTAAAAAGAACATTATCCTATGGGGCGTAAACGCATTTTCTTGGTGCCTCGTCGTTGATATTTTACATTTTATATCTTGAAATGATGTCTCTGAAATACAGGCCCTAGAGCTGGTGAAGACTTTGCCTGCAGCTCCTTCTACAGGCAGCTGTTGGAATTACTTATTAACAAAATTACTTTCAGTTTCGATGTACGGCGTGTTTTACTGCTTCAGCTCGGCCCGATGAACACACTTTGTCAACTTTCTAATTTTTTTATTTTATTTTATGAACGTGTCCCAGGCTGAGTTTGTGCTTCTTCTTCTGCAGGCACGTCGGTGATCCAGGTGACGGCCATAGACGCCGACGACTCCACCTACGGGAACGCCGCCAAAGTGGTCTACAGCATCCTGGAGGGACAGCCGTACTTCTCCGTGGACGCAGAGACAGGTCAGTGCAGCCAGACTCAGACCGATGACCGAGTCCTTCAGTCAGTTGGACCTGGCAAACCGTGGAAAAGTGCTTTCCAGATACGCTTCATTATTAACTACTATTTACATGTGTACAATTATCGTTTATGAAGATAGTCACCAAAAAAGTCCCACAGCCACATGGCGCAGCAGCAGGATTCTCCCAAAGTTCTGCCTCCACTCCAAAAACTTAATGAAGGCATGAGCGAGTTAAAACAAATACTTTCTCTGTGATTGATACAGATTATACTGTCTGCAGAGCCTTCACTGTCAGTGTTTTAGCTGCTCTGTGGGTTAGCGGTAGCTTTTAGCTGCTACGAAGCTAAAGGCTCTACACAGTTAACAGCTGCGGCAGGAAACTATGAGCCTTTTTGAATGTTTATTTTATTCTTTAGAAGAATATGGCAATGTTGTTTCTTAGCTCTTGAATAGCATTTTGCTGCTTTAACGCCCGGCTCACACTGAATCCGGTCCGGGTCCGGTCCGGTTTCGGTCCTGATCCGGTCCGGGTTTGCCCCAAACTACCACTCACATTGAGTCCGGCTGACACTGTGGCCAGCTCCGCCAGCTCCGGCGCCAGATGCTGCGCCAGGCACAGAAACGGCCCTCGCGAGAACAGAAGCGCACATGGGTTTCCCTCTTGGTGCGAGGTCACGTCATAAATAGCCCCATATATAGGTAGTTTTTGGGAACCACTGATCTAAAGTAAAAGTAATATAATAATAGATGTATTTTTCATATAGTTCACCGAATGAGTCGTGAAGTACAGTATGATTGAACCATAATGTGCAGAGATTTACTTAAATATATCGAGCCTCCGTTTGTTGCCTTTGCACTTGTTTCTTACATCATTTTACAAAAATACCTGTTCATTGTTTTACTAAAGGTTCACAAACAACATAAAACATGTATCTTCATGCACGTTTTGTTTTCCGTTGGAGCTCGTGATGCCTTTTCATTTTCCACGTCGCCTCCTAAACAAAGCCTCCGAGATTGTCAAAGCTTTACCCTCCGCCCGAAGACCTTTCCAACACCTCGCTCTGATATTTATTTACAACGTCATGAAAGAATCATTCTAAAAAGCTTTCACCGGGATTTTTGGACAAACAGGAAAATTCTCTTCTCTCCTTTTTCATTTCACAGAATGTAGCGCTGCCGTGATTACTCCGGCGACACAAAGAGCCGCTCTTATGAACAGAGTGGAGCGGTGGGGGATATCGACGGCTTTAAAATTTGATTTAGAAATAATGTGTCAGGAGGGAGGCTTTGCTTTTGGCACCGAACGAGAAAATGGGGGAGAGATTGTAGACGTGGGGTCGTCTGCGAGGCACAGGGACAAAAGCTTTTTGTTTTTCCCACACATGGAAGCCTTTTTTTATTGGGAATATTGCTCTTCAAAAGGGGAATATATGCAGTGTTGTCAAAAGACACACCTGAAGCGCTCTAATCTGTATTTCCTGGATTTTTATTATGTAATAGATAGAACAATAGACATTTATTTGGACAATAGACATTCATCTAAGTTATAAAGCGTGTAATATCGTCCTGATCATGTTTTCCAAATGCAAAGCCTCCAAAATGAACTGTAGAACCTTATCCACGCGAACAACAGCTTGATCTCAGCAGATGCGTTAATACCAGCGATAAATCACCTTCCCCGAGGTTCATTTGTGCACTTCTAACAGACGACATTAATCTCAGCAACTTTGTGGGCGCCTTATGGGGATCCGGGGACCGTAGCTGCCACAGTAGTTTCACATCCCGGTGTTTGGACAAGACTCAGCAACGACATTTCGCCAAATCATCATTAAAAACACAATCACAAACTTCCACGAAACAATCACGAGTCTCGCAATCATCGCACCGTTTAAAGGCCAACGCCAAGCAAAGTTACAGCCTCCGAAAATACATGAAATCTCTCTGGCTTTGCAACGGTTTCTCCTAAATGGTAGATCCAATGCACGGTCAGAGGTGCAGGAAAATCCATACTAGATATATAATGTTTGGCCAAAAGGCCTCAGAGCTTAAGGGGGAGAGGCTCAATGTGTAACATCCTTGAAAAAGAGAAATATCTGATAGTTTGCTAAAGGTGAACGTGCAACGAGTAGTTCCTGAAATGAAGGTGTTAATAAACCTGGATGTATCTGCTCTGAGGGGTTGATCTGGGGCTTCTGCAGATGTTCGGGTCTAGGTTCGGCTCAAAGAACGAGGTTGACTGATGACCTGAACATCCCAAATGACCAGGTTATTTTTATTTTTTATTTTTATTTATGCGCTGCATTCACAATCATTGTAGACGGCTTAAGGGGAGACGCTAAAGGTAAAACTCTTTACATTTTCAGGTTTTGGGCAAATTTGGTTTCTTAACATATGAACTTCCACCTGCAAAAACAAAATAAATACCTAATATTTATTTAATTAAACAATAACATGTTTAATTATTGCAATATTTCTCCATAGATTTATTTGAGAAACTGTAATTTCAAGAACCATTTTCTCAAAATGCATTTTTATAGTTTAGTGTAGTTTAGTCTTTATTAAAGGGACAGTGCACAGAGACATTAAGGCATTAAGATGAACAGATATGTTCTGCACCAGATTAAGGCTAAACAGCTAGTTTCCATCTGCAGTCCCTGGTTACATGAGTAATATACAGTAACATGTAATCAAAGTACAGGTAAAAACAAAAAAAGATTTATATACGCAATAGCATGCGATGAAATAAGCAATCAGAATATGCTCTCTCGCCTTATCTTAGTGGGACAATATCTCCACGAGTTTAATATTTTAAAAATAGGACAAAATTAAATTGTTCACACATTTTTACACTCAGAAACATCTTGTTCAAAAACCAAACCAAAGATCCAAAATCCACTCTGGAAAGTCTTTGTAACTAATATGTCAAACAGAGGCTTGATCTTTTATTCAGATGTCATCATTGAAAATGTAGGAAATATTTTAAAAGTCTGTTTGTCTGTTTATATGAAAACATAAAATGAGAAAAAGCTTCACATTTTCTCTCTCACATTTCTTCTTCTTCTTCTTCTTACCCACAAATGTTTACCTAATATATTGGTTTGCACTTAAACGATATTGGATTTTTATGATGTCAAAATCTCGTCCTGTGGAATTGGTGTCTCGGCCCATCTTGATAAATGATTACTCGTATTATTTTTTGTCAGGGGAAACTCCTCTTCAAATATGTGGGATCATTGATCAAAAATAAAATCTAACCCCCCCAATGCTAGAATAAGGATGTATAAAAGTCAGTAAAAATCCCTGCGTTCCCTTTGCACATTTGCAAACCTAACCCACATGGATTTGAAAACGGGCCGATCCCCCTTCGCTTTAATCACGGATGCGCCGCTTGGCCCCCGTCCCGCTCGCGCCGGACTCTCTTTCAATGAAACAAAGCGACGGCACAAAAAGCCGTTTGGAGATTAGCGCTGGATTACGGCCGGTAATATGGTTAATCCCAGATACATGCGTGTGTGGGCCGGCCGCGTTTAATCCGGATTCTCCTCCTCGGCTCCTGTTCGCCGCCGCCGTCATTACCGCGAGACAAAGGTGCGGGCGCCGGGTAAAAAGGAGGATCCGTGTCGTCGCTGGGATTTGCGGGGGCGAAGCTTCGAGAGATGAACGGTTTGGGGTTAAAAGCGACGGTAATGTTCGTTTTAAAGATAATCCTGGTCGTGTCGAGCTTGTTTATATTATTGTGTCGTATGTCGTACTAAATCAAATTCTAACCTAATTCCAAAAATCAGGTTAGAAATCTAGGAGTAATCATGGACTCAGACCTGAACTTAAACAGCCACATCAAAGCAATGACATCATCAGCTTTTTACCATCTGAAAAACTTTAAGATCAGAGGAATAGTGTCAAAACCAGACTTGGAGACACTCATCCATGCGTTTGTCTCCAGCAGGTTAGACGACTGTAACGGCTGCTCACTGGCCTTTCTAAACGAGCTGTTAGAGCTGCAGAACATCCAGAACGCTGCTGCTCGAGTCCTGACAAGAACCAGGAAATACCACCATATTAGTCCAGTGCTCCGGTCTCTGCACTGGCTTCCTGTCACTCAGAGAATAGAATTTAAAACAGCTCTGCTTGTGTACAAGTCATTTCATGGTTTAGCACCAAAGTCCATCTCTGACATGTTAGAGCCGTATGAACCATCTCGGGCCCTGAGAACTTCAGGGAGGGGTCTCCTGGTGGTTCCCAGAGTCAGGACTAAACACGGTGAGGCTGCGTTTCAGTTTCATGCAGCTAAAATCTGGAACAGTCTTCATGAGGATGTGAGACAGGCCTCGACTCTGACAATGTTCAAATCCAGGCTGAAAACAGCTCTTTTTACCCGAACAGATGAAAACTGAAAGTATTTTATCTGCACTCTTGCCTTTTACTGTCATTGATTAACTTTATGTTGATGTTTTATTGATTGATTTGATCTGTTTTCTTGTAACTTTATGCAACTGTGAAGCACTTTGAATTGCCTTGTGCATGAATTGTGCTCTACAAATAAACTTGCCTTGCCTTCAAATCAAAGTGAATTTGAGACGGGCCTCTGAGACAACGTTTGAAAGGCAGGCCCTGTCCAAAGGTTTCTGCTTGGATTTCTTTGCAGGATGTCAGAATAGCCTCCCAGAGCTGCTGTTTGGATGTGAACTGCCTCCCGCTCTCATAGATGTGTTGCTTGTTGATGCTCCAAAGGTTCTCAACAGGGTTGAGGTCAGGGGAGGAGGGGTTCCACATCATGAGTTTCTCTCCTTTTATGACCATAACAACCAATGACGCAGAAGTATTCTTTACAGCATGACACGGTGCGTTGTCGTGCATGAAGATAATTTTGTTCGGGAAAGCACGGCTCTTCTTTTTGTAGCATGGAAGAAAGGGGTCAGTCAGAAACTCCGCGTATTTCACACACAGGTCATTTTCACACCTTCAGGGAGCCTAAAGGGTCTCTCCCCATGACTCCACCCCCTCCTTGCTGACATCACAGCCTTGTTGGGACATGGTGGCCATTCAACCAACCCTCCACTTCTCCAACCATCTGACCATCCAGGGTTACACGGCACTCATCAGTGAAAAGACTGTTTGAAAATGAGTCTTCATGTATTTCTGGGCCCACTGCAGCCGTTTCAGTATTCAATTAACAGTTTAGGGGAGGCCGGATAGACTGCGAGCCTCTGGAGGGTCCTACACCGTGATGTTCGGGAGACTCCAGAGGCACCAGCAGCAACAAACCCGTGTGTGCTCTGAATCAGCCACAAGTCTCTTAACAGTACGATGATCACGCTTCATCTTTCATGAAATATCAAAGGTTTTCAGACCTAGTCCAAAACTATTTCACACTTTTCATCAACAGAGAGATCCTTTTTCTTTCCCTTATTGCTTGAAAATTGTGATCTGCTTAATAATGTGGAACGTCCTTTTTCAGTAGTTTTTCCCGTAACTGAACTCAACAACTAATCATCACAGGCGTCTGAGACTGATGTCCGTGATTCAAAGAGCCTGGAGACACAATACCATCCATGAGTTTCACTGAAAAACGTTTTTCTTTTTTTTCTGTTTACCTTTATGGCACTGGAATACAATTTGCATAATTGTGTATTTCGTGTCTAGTGTGAGGTATAGAAACGTCCCAAAAACATTCGCACAAAAACATACACCCAAAAATGTTACAAAACCCCTTCCTCAGCAACCGTACTGTACGCCTCGTCATCACCTGAAGGAACTCGGGTCCCGTGTTTTGAAGCGGCATCTGTGCGGCGTGCGGCGGAGATGTGCTAAAAATAACCTGGTAAACATGTGCGTCTGAGTCATGTCCCCCATGAGCCGCCGCGGTGGTCATTATGGAGGAACACCTGCCTGACGGACATTTCCTCCATAAATAATATAATGTTTACTCCCACCTGCGGCGCGCGAGCCAGTGCACATACATTCAAATATGTGTCTGCGGTGCCATCTTGGAACGTGCCCATGCCATCAGGGAAGAAGAAATACATTTGTAAAACTATAAGGGCATGCATAATGTAGATAAAAAAATAAGATATTATAAAAAGAACAGTTTTTAAGAAGAAGAAGAAGAAGAATATCTTTATTTATATAGCGCCTTTCGCAGACATGGTCACAAAGCGCTTTACATGAGAGCATTTTTTTTTTTACTTGTATAATTAATTATTTGTTAATGTAGTGTTTCATGTAGGGATGCACCGATCCGATACTGGGATCGGATATCGGAGCCAATACTGGAAAAAATATGATATCGGGTATCGGCTACAAATATCCGACAGCGAACCAATACCAATTTTGGCTCTCACCGCCTTAAAAACACAACTTTTACCACCTACATCTAAGTGAATATGAGCATGAGCCTTATATCATTTTAAAGGGCAGAGCCGCTGAGTTAGTTTTAACCTCCGCAAGTGTATTTTTGATCGCCGCGCAAAATTCCGTGGTTAGCATCTGTATGCTAAAGCTAGCGGGCGCTAATGCTAACGAAAACTAACCAAGGCTGGGTCAGAAACTATGATAGAAATACCTAATAAAGAAATAACTGATCTGACATATTTGTACTGATCACATCACTTCATGTGAGTTGTTTATATTAATGTAACGTAAAGCCTGTCATTTACCCAAGGACAATTAGCGTAGACAAGTCGTCCTTGTTAAATTTTATCCAAGAGTTTATCAATAGATATTATTGATAATTGATCCGTAATATCATGACAATAAAATGTATATTTAAATGGAGAAAATGTCAATTAAATTTTTCACTCTCACTTTTAAGAAAGTCTCTCAGTATCGGCAGATACTCAAATCCCAGTATCGGTATCGGTAGCAAAAAAGCTGGATCGGTGCATCTCTGGTTCCGTGTCGCGCGATTGCGCTAAAGAAGATTCACTGACAATAAATCCAATTCTGATTCTGAATAACCTGGTCATTCAGGATGTTTACGTCGTCCCTCGTCCGCTAATTTTATTATTTTATCCTCAATTCTCAGATCTACACTGTTTTTAATAAACAATATTAGAAGATGAAGAAGAGGAAGAAGATGGTGGTGAAGAAGAAGAAGCAGGAGTGGAAGATGGTAAAGACAAAGAAAGGGTAGAAGAAGAAAAAGAAGATAATGAAGAGGACGTAACAGGTGAAGAGGAAGAAGATAGTAAAGAAGAAGTAGTTGAAGATGATAAAAAGAAGACGGTGAAGGACGAAGGAGAGGATGAGAGAAGATGGTGAGAAAGAAGAAGAAGATCTACCTTTACAGCGACGGGTTGAATGCATAAACCAACCGCATGTTTCCCTAATACTTATTTTTCCAGCTTAAATGCCACGAAACTGCAGCTCGTTCCGTTTGTGATCTGCCAAACGTTTAAACCGTCTCCCGGGTGCTCGTGGGATCTGCTTTCAGGTGCGTGTGTCGGTTCTTAACTCCTCCACCTCTTTGCCGCGTTAGATGCAGCGTTTAGGAAGTCACAGCCGAGGGGGGGGGGGGGGGGGGGGAGAGAGCGGGGCGGTAATTGGCAGCGTGTTCAGAAAGGAGCCGGGCGGTTCCTCGCCGTCTCCCGCCAGAGCTGCGTGTAAATGTGTAAAGTGGAGGCAGGAGGAATGAGGAACATTCAAACGGTGCATATTATTGTATTCACACGTTGTACTGACGGACGGAGCTTCTCCCTCGTGAACTCAGCCCCACACACGGGGAATTTAAACGGTGTGAGACTTTTCAAACTGCATCTGGGTTCAGCTGTGTCAGACGTTTACCGCAATGTTCGGACTATTGAGCGCGCCTGAATATAAGCCGCACCAACTGAACTTAAAAACAAAACAGATTGTGCATTTATGATAGACCGCGCTGGTCTATAAGCCGCAGGCGTCCACGACGTTTCAAAGCGCAAATATTCAAAGAGAACAGTGACCTAAAGGTACATTTGTTTTTATAAAAGTGTGTTAGAAATTTAAAAATGTAGAAATTCAATTATGCACTGAAAAAAAAAATCACCTTTAGGAAGAAATGACATTAGAGGGTTCGAGAGTCAATCCCTTTCGGGAGTGCTGGTGGTCCTGCCCCATTTTGAACCACATGCATTCTGGTGCATTTGAGCCTCATGGACAAGTGCTCACTCCCTATTTACATGAATGTTTCCATTGAAGAGAGAATCCATGGCTGCTCCTCCTACAGAGAATGTTCCAAAAAAGGACAAAAAGGCAGGAAAAAACGCCTTCGTGAGGCGGACTGTGCAGCAACGAGCCTCCCCAGTGCTCCAGAGCCTGTCAATCAAAGCCTCAGGCTTACACTTTTTATTTCTACAGAACAAACACCAACGCGGTAAAAAAAAATAAAAAATGATATGTTGTCACAGGGGTCAAAGCAATTTTGAGAAAAAGAAACTCTTTGGAGCCAGGCTTTTAAACAGTACTAGGGAGGTGTAAAGACTACGTTGGAATCCGTTATAAAAAGTTTCTTTGGAGTCGCCCCTGGCCACCAGGGGGTGGTATTGCAGGAAAATCAATTCCCTGCCATGAGGACCAAAGAGAAGCACTTTCTTCCATTGGTCCTGCCTCAGCTTCATCCACCAGGCTATCAGCAAGCTGAACTCTCGCCTTTCCTCTTTCTGCTGCCCATTGTAATATGTATTTAATATTGCTCTGTTAACTGTTGTTTTTTGCATTAATGGATTGAAAGAAAAAAACAAACTGATCATGTATATTTATATTTTGTAGAATTCACAGTAAAACGTATTTAATTGTGTCGTTACTTTATAAAAGAATAGGTCAAATTTTCTGACTCTGATTATGTTGAATCCCTTCAAGGTGCATTATGGAACTTTGTATGTGAAAAACAAACTTTGCATATTTGACCTTTTAACGACCCCGTGGTTAGCACGACTTCTTCCCTTTCCATCACAGCGGCCTCTATGACGCTCCCAGATCAATGGTTTTTAAGGTTTCTGGTAGGTTTGTATTGCGGACGGATCAAAACACCTACAAACCAATTGATCCTGGAGCATCGTCGAGGCCATGCTGACAATCACACACAAATATCGAGTTCCACGACGCACCTTTAAACCCGAGAAACATTTCTGCACGTGTTGATGAAAAGCTGAACACGTCCTCGATGCTGACGATATCGCGTTCTGCTCCAGGTCTGATCAAGACGGCGCTGCCCGGGATGGACCGAGAGGTGAAGGAGCAGTACCAGGTGGTGATCCAGGCCAAAGACATGGCGGGGCAGATGGGAGGTCTGTCCGGGACCACCACGGTCAGCATCACCCTGAGCGACGTCAACGACAACCCGCCCAGATTCACCAAGGGTCAGTGTCAACTTAGTTCGAGCTTATACCAGGTTAGATATAAAAGTTATTGGAGGAATTAAAGCCTGAGAAGCTTTGAGTTTGATTCCAGGAGGCGTTCAACGAAATGTCTTAAACAGCAGCGTTGCTTAACTTTTTTTTTTACTCTTAAGGTTTATTGAAAAGACAAAAAAATCTGGTCCAAAACGGTCAAAATCAAAATGTCCCTTCGTTCCTCTGTTTGCTGTGCCATTAAAAATATCTAGTTTTGATTTTAAAATGGCATTGAAAAGCGTTGAATTCGTCTTGCTGCTGCCGGCGTAAACCAGGCGATAACGTTACTCAGACCTTAATCGAACCTCACGAAGTCGCACTTTCTTTGGTCCGAGCTCTGTCGCTGAATCTAAAATGTCCACACCTTCCTTTCCGCTCTGTCCTACAGACGTCCTTGTAACTGTTCTTTTGTCTGTGCTCCCATTCACTCAATCACGGGACCAGACCAGGACTCCAGATTCTAGACTTAGATTTTCAACAAATAGGTCACGCGCTCGGTCTACTTCGGATCGAGGAAAAACTTATCTCATCTTTAATACTTAGAGACTCATTTTCAGTCATTGAATTCGATGTAAAGTAGGACCCGGAGCCAGCGTTGCAATATCAACACTGCACCGATGCCTTTCACGTTAGCAAAACAATAATCTGTCACGTTGAACTGAGTGAATAGGTGTACAAAGAATCGATGTTTAGACTAGACGTCGACCTATATGGCTTTTTCTAAGCTTGATGCCAATTTTTCTCAATATGTCTTATCTATGATCCTGTGTGTGAGATGCTTCTTAAAATCTATAATGTGTCAGTGTTGAACTGTGACGGTAGGGGGCGCTTTATTTGGGGCATAGGGCTGATTTAGTCAGGACATTCATGTATAGTGGGTGCTTCATAACCCTAACCCTCTTATAAAGCTCTGACTGAGCTCTTTCCAGTGCAAAAAAAACAGGAAGTTTCTATCACTTTCATTAGGGTCAGAATGCAGCTTCTCCAGAGGATATGACGTCACTTCCACTTTTTTCCTGCAACATTCATTTCAATGGTAAATGGTTTCAACTTATATAGTGTTTTACCCAAAGCCGTGTTGGGCGGCTTTTGAAGCTTTGCCCTGGGTGAAAAAGCTGTGTTTTTTTGCTTTCAATGTTTCTAAATGACAAAATGACAAAATTGCATGTCCAAAATCACAGATCCAAGGCTCTGAGATCTGCTTTTTCAGTGAGAGGAGGGAGAAAGGGGCGTTTTCTCATCATCGCAGGAGCACATGGGCTCCGTAAACAAGTAAAAACATTGAGAATTCCTGCCACGCCGTATGTGCGCGGATTTTGGGCGTTTTCTTTCAGAAATCTTTGGGTGGGTTTGGTTGCCAAGACCTGGCAACCCTGCCAAAGCGATTTACATCAAGGAACCACTCACCCATTCACACTCTCATCCATACAAGGTGGAGGTGAAGTGTCTCACCCAAGGACACAACAACAGTGTGAACCTGCAGGAGCCGTGATTCGAAACCCCCGACCTTCCGACCATCAACGTCTTAGGTCTCGTTGGGGTTAGTTTAAGCGTCGTCCTGTGGAGGTGATGTCCCTTCCTGTGGGGAAGTGGAGCTCCCCTGATCAGGTGCCCTTCCATCGGCTTCTCATCAGTGGCGGATTTAGCTATTTGGGGGCCCAAGGCGAACACAGACATGGGGCCTTCCTCACACTTAATGTTCAAAATCTTTTTAAATCCTTGGGTTTTATTTTTCAAGAGAATCTTACTTTTAACTTGATTTGTGAAGCCCTCCAGTCTTCTGCCATAAGTTAGATGCTGGAGATGACGTCTGTAAAGAGAGAAAAGGGTATTGACAGTAAAGTAAAAATTAAGATTATGTTTTTTAAATAACATTGTTCTCAAACACTTTAGATTTCATTCATAAGGAAGATCTGAAATTCCATACCAGCAATTACCTTGTTTTTTCTGCATAATTTTGTAAATATGATGATGATGATCTGCCTTTCTGTCAAATCTTCTTTTACTAGAGCGGGAAAGAAACAAATGAGATCCCAAATATAGGAGTCATACACATAACAACAATCTATACTTATGCCGGTATAGTGCTCAACTCATTCATAAATCAAAAGCCATTCCGTTGTTTAATGACTTTTTTAATTTTAAAAAGTAAGAAAAGATTAATTTGAAGTTTAGCAGGTGGTCAGGGGGTCCGGGGCCCCCCAACGTTAGGGGGCCCTAGGCGGCCGCCGACCTATGCCTAATGGTTAAGTCCGCCTCTGCTTCTCATCACTTTCGGTTCAGGAGATATCGGCCTTTTATCTGCATTATATCGGCCGATTGCTGATATAATATCGGTACTCGGGTATCGATCCGTCCATTGTTTATAAAACGATCTCCGGGGACGGATGGTTGTGGCTCGTGCGTTGGACAGAGCGTCAGAATGTTCCGCCGTGCTCGTCTCTTTTCTGTGGTTTTTTTCCCTCTTCTCTGAACCCGCGCCTCATCAATCACCGGCTCTGAACGAACTGCTCCGCTCGCTATCTGCCCGACTGTCTCCTCACCTCCGCCGCCTCCCCCCCCTTCTCTCTCCTTGACCCCCTCTTCAGATTGACAGATACCGGTGTTTCTGTGAAATTGGGTCTGTAGACAGTACGTTTTTAAAGTCAGGGAGAAACCACGACCGTTCCTCCCTGTTCTCGTGGCTTAACTTAAGCAGCTGACGAAACGGAAATTAAACACAAAAGAGCTCTTTACCCCGTCGACCCAATATCTACGGTTAAAATGACTGGAAAAAAAGAAGATATGACCTTGTTTTGAGTAATCCTGACTTGCAGAGTCGTCACTGATTGATGGAATAAGTGATTGAAATACCCCACTGTCCTCCAATCCTTCAATCTATATTTCCAGGATTGCTTTCCAGGAGTAAGTCATAAAACTACAAAGCCTCCATGACCATCTATACTCTCTCTTTATAGAGAGTTTGTCGCCGCGCTGGAGGACTTGAGGTGAACGCGATGGGTCCTTTGTCCGAGATGATGAAAAGAGCGACGGACACTTCCGCCTCAGTTGATGACCTCCGATTGAGACTGGCTTTTCAGAGCGTGAACGAACTGATGCTTTTATCCCCTCAGTGATCATTAACTTTACATTATGGTTGACGTCATATTGTTATAGACTTGACTTTTCCCCCGTTTACCAAAGCAGAAACCCATGATTGTTTAACCCCTTAACTTAACCCTAATCAGGATATAATTAGGGTTAAGAACGGCAAATGTTCTTAACCCTCACACACAGATCTCGCTCACACAGATCTCACACATATGTTTAGAAACTAGAAGGTCTTGGCTTTCAAATTAGGTATCACACTGGGATATAGACTGTAAGCTCTCCAGTCATTACGCTTTGAGACAATTGGATGTAAATAATTGTTAACCCTAATCCTTAACCCTAACCCTAGGGTGGCAGTTAATCAATCAATTTTTATTTCTAAAGCGCCTTACAACAACCAAAGTTGACCAAAGCACTGCAAACAATAAAAATACAAATACAATATAAAAAGGAGTACAATTTCATTAAAAACAGACAGTTAAGTGGTTAAGACATCTAGTTGAAGCTTCCTCTCGCTCTTGTAGTAAAAATGTAAAGTCCTTGGAACTTGAAGTCCCCCCAGGATGTGAGTGATGTTTTCTGGGCATTCGCATCGGGATAAGTAATGTCACGCCATTTTACTGACTTGTCTCTGGAAATGACGGACAGATCTTTACAATCCACAAGCTGCTTCTACTTTTCGATAGGTTTGTTTGTTTACTTTTTACTTTGGGGCCTTTATAGAAAGGTAGTAGAGTAGAAAGCAGAAGTACAGAAGTAAATCTACTTTGCTATTGAATCTGCTGACTTTGCTTGATTTTGTAATAAAGTCACAACAGCAACATGGCCGCCCTCCCCTCCCTGGCCCCGCCCCCTCACCTCGCTCTCTTCTCTCTCCCCCGTCACAGCCCTGTATGAGTTCCGCGTGCCCGAGTCGCTGGAGCTGGGGGGCACGGTGGGCGTTCTGCGGGCCGTGGACGCCGACATCGGGGAGAACGCGGACATGGAGTACCGCGTGATCGGGAGCGACGGGCCGGGCACGTTCGAGATCGTCACCAACAAGAGCAACCAGGAGGGGGTCGTCCGGCTGCGCAAGGTACGGAGCTTTTCACTTGTCGCCGACAGTGGATAGTCTGGTTTTTTGACTGTTGTTTTTGGGGGGGTGTAATGAGGCTTCTGGATTCATGAAAATTGCAATTTAAAGCGACGAACTGCAGGTAAATAATTTAGGGGGGAAAGACGTCATTTTTGAGATATCAGTTTGATACGGTTTCTATAGGTTACTGATTAAAGGTTTAAGATGAGTTAAAAAATGGTTAAAAAAAACAAACACATTTTGCATACCTGAACGTCCATCCATCCATCCATCCATTTTCTTCCACTTGTCCGTTGCCGGGTCGTGGGGGCCGCTGTTGGAGCTGCACCAGCCCCTATGGCTCCTCCTGCAGGTGGTGGGTCCACAGAAGGACGGCCTCATGGTTCCAAACGGGCCTGTTGGTCTCATAAGGGGCTTCACCCATTCACTCTCTCATTCATACACCAGTGTACGCAGACACTGGAGGCAAGGAGGGTGAAGTGTCTTGCCCAAGGACACGACAATGTGCACCTTCAGGAGGCGGGATTCGAACCCCCAACCTTCCGATCATAACATACCTGAATGTAAAAAAAACAAATATTTTCCATATTTTAAATTTTTTTTCCAACTTGTGTCATTTTTTAAAATGTATTTGTTTATATTGATGACCCACAGCATCAAAACTTGAATGTAGATAATATAAGATTGTATATTTCTTTTCGGTACCTGCTTTTGATATTTTTTCGATACCAGTAGAACCTGAACCTTTTTCATTTTCGACACCAAACTGGTATTGGCCCCACCAACTAGTCTCCAGGCCGGTGAGATAGGCACTTATGCCGCAGTAAGACAGTCATTTTGAATTTCTGAAAAGATCCTGAGGGTTATGGAAGAAAAAAAAGCAAATGGAAGACCCCAAAAAAAAACGCCACCATGCAGGACTGAGCCGTACCATCTGCCCCGATATTAGAGAGATGGCGACGATAACAAACAGCCCAAAGAGTCCAGTCCATGTCTGTTCCTTTTGTTGGGAGCAGTGCGCAGTGATGGATGTGTTGACGTCAGCGCGGCCTAAATGTCATTTGTCCGTCACAGCGGCGCTAATGGCTGCTGTCAGAACCTTCTGATCCTCGGCTTCTTTGTCCTTTGTCCGCTCCAAACGCCCATGTTTGTCTGGCATTTCACCCACGACAAAGGCCTGTGTTTGTAAGAACCCTTATCCCCAAAGTCGTGCGTTTACTTGAAATAATAAAATATGAAATAATGTCTATGTTGATGAAAAAAACAAACAGTAAGGAGAATCTGGGCTGGCCAGGCAGGAATTGGAACGATAAAACCAGAAAAATAAAACGTTATTTTTTAGCAAATGGGATGCTCGTCAATCACTGGCGCTGAGTGAGTTCTTAAGCACTAGATCCAATGGGTGAGAAAAAACACTTCCCTTTGGTCCTCAGGGCGGAGGGCTGGCATTGCTGCGATACCTCCCCCTAGTGCTGGGGTGGGCAACGTCAGGCCCAGAGGCCAAATCCGACTCTCCAGCACAGAACCTGTGGCCCCCCAGGCTGATTTTGAGAAATATGAATATGCAAATAAGAGCGGGAATACCTCTGCGGGAAATACTGTCAGTATTTGTTTTATATCCTGGCAGAACACCCCACTTGGTCATTTATAATTTGGGCTACAATGGTAAGGTTCCGCCTTATGTGTTTTGGCAATGATGACAATTGCACAACGCAAACTGCACTACTACCCCCTGTACTAGTGGCAAAACCAATGGGCACTTTACACGTGTTTTAGTTTTAGTTGTTTTTGTTGCATTTATGTCGCGTTCCCATTGCTTATTTTTTATTTTTTATTTATTTGTTTATTTGAGCAGCAACATGTGCAGAGTTTTGGCCGAATTTTGTTTTTCAATGTAATATAAGTGTGATGAGGCGTTACTCTGGCCTATAGGCAGTAAACTCTTAAATCAAGAAGCTTTTAGGTTTGGGTAAAGCTGAAATGGAGAAAATGAAAACAAATAAATGAAAATCCCTTTTTGGAACGTGCTCTGTGGGAGGAGGCTGAGCAGCCATTATGGATTCTCGAATCGAATGGAGCAATTTATCTTAATAAGGAGGAATCAATGACAAGCTTTTGGTTGTGAGTCATTGGCATTGATGGGACTTAAAGCTCCACCATCACTCGTCAAGTTTGCTGACGTGGACAAAGTAAAAGTGCTGTTTGGGGGTTCTTTTGTGTCAGCACATTGTCAAGAATGGGTCAAATGACAAACAAATATCCAGCTGGGTTCACAAAGTCCACCTCAATTTTCAAACTTTTTACACCTAGTACCACCAGACAAAGACTAACATTGAACTAAACCAAGCCTAGACTAGAAAGACACTCACTCCAATGCACCATGAAAGCAAAAAAGAAATAATCCCTAATTAAAATGTTCGGGAGCCTCTGTTCTACCATAACTTTACAATGTGCACAACCGCAGACAAAGCGAGTCCCTAATGGAATCCAACGAGATAATTACTTGCCTAAACTCTTGAGGGGCGTTTGAGTGGAGCTGGCCAAAAGCATTGTGCCGCTTCTTCTCACGTAGATGTAGCCCGAGTTCAAAGATGCCTTGTACGACACGCCGCTCGTCCCCGTAGAAGGTTTTTATCATCTATAGGGACGTACAGCGGCGGCGAAGATGATTACTTTGGCCCCGCTCCATCACGCCGTGTCTATAACGCGCCGAGGCTTGTTTAAAATAGCGTTGGACGTACCTGCGAATATTCCCTTTTATTGTACGTGCCAAAACATGCAGGCGCCTTTGTTGAAGCTCGCTCGTCATGAATAAAACACAGCAAATGTGTTTTTTTTAGCTTTTTGACGTCTTTCTCTTGTCCAAAACATACCCGGAGCAGTATTTCACCCCATTCAGTTTTGAGCAATCATCTTCATCATCTTTGGTCGTTTCTTCTTCTGCTGAAGCGCTCCGATCTGTTCTTCCTGGGTTATGTGGCGTCCCGGGGAAAACACCAAACTGTCCTTTACATTTTTAAAACCCATAATACAACTTCGGATCGTTTCTGAGAAGTTCTGCGCGCAAAGTCTGCCCGTTATGGCACCAAGAAGCTGCTGACCATGCTGTTCCATGCAGAAACTTAGTGTTTTGTTTTTACTGAGTCATTCCCACTGCTGCCTGCAGAGGGAGCCCAGAGGCAAACTCCTCACTATCTCTGGAGTCAATGGCTGTGTCCTCTGTCCACACTATTCCCCTTAGTACAGCGGTCACGCCAAGTCTGAATGTCCATTAAAACAGTGCATTTTGAAAAGCTCAGTTAAGCAGGATTTGGCCGGACGTCACCAGCCTGTCTCCATGAAGATATTACCACTTTGGTTTGGGATTGGACGAGAAGAACTGAAGCTCCAACAAGGACTGGACATTCTGCGATCCTGGCCCGTCTGCTCAGGGACTCCCATCGGCCCTGGGTCTCTATAGCCTGTCTGTCCATGGGAGTGGATCTCTCCTTCTGTGGTTCTCCCTGCGGTTTCTCCCACCGGGTTTTTGAGTTTGTCTCATCACCACCTGCTGCTGACACTTATTTGGACATTATGTTTGCCTGGACACTTAATGCGCCTGCACTTTACATCGTCTTATTTACTGTTCTGTTTAATTGTCATAATGTTTGCTGCAGCCCTCTGAGGCCACTCCTGTTGTGACATTGGGCTATACAAAACCATTTATTGATTTGGTTTGACTACCAGACGCCAACGCACATTAGATCCTCTCCCAAAACAGCATGGACTGTGTCTAGTTTCATAGTCTTACAAGAGATGAGTCTGTTCTTGTGACATAGCATCATACATGTTCTGCAGAGTGACTTAAAAATAAATCATGTGAATGGAAAGCAGCAAAAGACCTCTTCTCTTGGTTTAAGTTTCTTAGAATTTTACATACCCCGTGACAAAACCCATGAGGAGAGGGTCCAAAGATTCCATCGGTCCCACACAACGGAGTGGGCATTAGAAACAACATTATTACATGGTTGGATCAAGTCAATGTTGGGCCTTGAATGCCCTTTGAAGACACCTGAATGTAGTATTGTTGTCAACTCGAAGCAAACACTATTATAACTCCACTAAATCATTTCCCTGTAAATTTTCTTATTTCCGCTCATTTGTCGGCTACAAGACAAGGCTGTACCTTATCTTCAGAGGAGGCCTTTCTTTTTAGAAGCAAGCTGTTGAAGCAAGTTGTTGATATCACCTCCTCTGTTGGAGTTTTTTATTAGTTCTATTCCAAGATACCTCAGAGTGCTCACATTGTGCTGGGCTGATGAGAAGTGTACCGCCACAGGGCTCTTGGGGTCATGGATACGTATATTAGATCGATGTTCTGAAATTCTTGTCTTTAAACGTCTTGTTGTTTTACCAACATAAGCCAGCCCGCAGGGACACTTGAGCATGTAGATGACATTGTTTGTATTACATGTGATGGTTCCCTTTATGGGGTAAGATTTCCCAGTCCGTGGATGGTTGAAAGTTTTAGTCTTTTGTGTAAAATTACACTGAGTGCAAGTTACCTTGTGGGATGTCGTTTAAAAAGTTCGTTTGAGTAGATGGAGGCAAGTTGGCTCTTATGAGCATGTTGCTCAAGTTGGGTGGTCTTTTGTAAACGATCCGTGGTAGTGAAGAAAAGTCTTTCATGTTGGGATCTGATTGGATGATGTACCAGTATTTATTAACAATGCGTTCAAAGTCCCGGCCAAAAGGTGAATATTGAACGATACAGTTGACTTTTTGCTCTTTATTTTTGGCTCTAGTTCGTTCAAGGCATTGTTTTTGTGTGGCAGTATCGAAGCGGTCTCGTGCTGCGGAAATCCATTTGTCCTTGTATTGTCTCTGTGTAAAGCGTTTTACCAAGTCATCAGCTTGGGCTCTACAGTCTTCATCAGAGCTGCAGATGCGGCGGATCCTGTTGAATTGAGAGATGGGTAGGTTCCTTTTTAGTGGCACAGGGTGAAAAGATTTCCCATGTAGAATAGAGTTTCTATCAGTGCTTTTTCGATATAGTTTTGAACCCAGTTTGTTAGAGTCTCTGTACATTAAAATGTCCAAGAAATTCATTTGGCAGGAGTCATATTCCATTGTGAATTTCAGATTAGAGTTAGTAGAGTTCATAAAATTGTGAAAGTCTTTAAGATGTCCTTCTGTCCCTTTCCATATGAAGAATATGTCATCAATGTACCTCTTCCAGTTAAGTAGTGTTGCAGGTATGGGTTACGCTCTTGGTTAAAAATGATGTCTTGCTCGACGTATCCAACGTAGAGGGATGCGAAGCTGGGAGCCATTTTCGAACCCATGCTCGTACCCGAGATCTGTAGATACATATTGGATTCAAAGATGAAAAAATTGGAAGATATCAATATCTAGTAGTTCGATTATACACTTGGTACTGGGTATTTGATCTGATCTTTGGTTCAAGAAAAATTCTGTAGCCTGTAGACCCCCTTCGAATGGAACATGTGTGTATAAAGATTCTATGTCCATGGTAACGAGGAAACATTCGTCAGGAAGCTCAATAGTCTGTAACATTTTTAAAAAATCCATAGAGTCTTTAATGTAGGAAGGAAGTTTAATGACCAGTGGCTGGAGGGCATGGTCAACAAAGGGTTATTAAGTTGCCTGTGAGCTTCGTTTGTATATGCCACCCGATCTAAGATGACAATGGCGCCCTGTACCTTATCTTCCCCATGTATTTGTATGTATTCTTAATGATTAGCGGACACGGCGTGCGGCTGCCGCTCCCCGCCGCGATGCGTTTAAGCGTAGGACGCGCGGTATGTCTCCGCTTTTATGTCTTCTCTGTCTGAACCCGTGCTTTTGAAGTCGCCGGGGTCTTGAAGGTATGGCCCCAGTGTTGATGGAAATAATTGCAGCGCGTTTTAATGACAGCGTGCCCGGATCACGTACATGTATACATAATGAAACGCCGTGGGACCCGAGGCGCTCGGACGCAGCTGGCGAGCGCGTCTGTATGAAATCCGATGGAGCGAGACGTTTGGTCAATAACAGGGGCTGTTAGTACGACTGCGGAGATCTTAAAAGCCCGTTATTTGGTATTTTTTTCTTATATAAAGGCGAAATCAGGACTGAGCCAAGACTAAACGAGGACACTACCTGGACTTTAAAGGGAGCATTTCAGGTTATTGTCCAGTTAACATATAAACGTTGACCTGGAAACAAATGCATTCCCTAATGGTCACAATAATGCACTGTTTCTCTCACATTGTTCAATATACAAGTACTAGCTTGATTTATTGAGTTTTTATCCCCCAAAAAACAAGGCCCACAAAATAAAAACAAAGGTCACAACACCGTAATCAGACTATAATTAAAAATGTAGTTGGTGCAGCTAAGAATCCTATTGTGGTAACTATAGTTACCGTTTTGGACTTGGCTTATGGTTAATATCTCTGTAACGGCTGGATCTGTCCACATGAAACAAAAACTGCGACAAAGTCCAGCGTCTTCTCTTTCAGCACATAATGAACTAAGGTCACATGACTGCATACTGTTTATAAACATACGTTTATACGACGTTAAGGGGAAGAAATCGATGGTCAATGCAAAGAAACATTCAACTCGGTGTCCCAAACCCTAATTTAGTCGTGTAGAATTATTAAATGTGTGCTGACGGAACAGGCTGGTCAGGAGGGCAAGCTCCGTCCTGGGCTGCCCCCTGGACTCTGTGGAGGAGGTGAGGTACAGGAGGGTATTAGCCAAGCTCGCCTCCATCATGGACAACACCTCCCACCCACTGCACAGGACTGTAGAGGAGCTGAGCAGCTCTTTCAGTGGGAGACACCCTCAGTGCAAGAAGTGTTACCGCAGGTCCTTCTTCCCCACTGCTGTCAGACTGTACAACACTAGTGTAAAGTAACTCATGTGCAATAACCTCTTTGCAATACTATAGTCCGTTTATTTTTGATATTTTTGATTGATCTCTATTAAGTAGAAGTAGAATTCTGCAGTACTACAACATGTTACAATATCTCTACTCAGGAGGAAAATGAAAGACAACTGATTGACAGTTGCATTTTTATGTCCTCGTAATCATTGCTCAAGAAGATAAGAGTTAAAACACGGCCCCAGAGACGCACGTGTTTAAGCTGCTCAAGACGTTAGCATGCTACCGGTTAGCATTTAGCTTCAACAGCTCAGCTCTGACCTCTCCAAGACAAAGCCTTGAACCACAACCATCTAGCCTTGGATACAACATGTGACAGAGGTCAGAGCTGAGCTGTTACCGTAGTATTTCCTCAGTGTTCATAGATGTGAGACACAGTTGCTAACTGGTAGCATGCTATCGTCTTGAGCAGCTTAAACACTGTTGACTCTGTTGACATGACGTAGCAAAACTAACGGCGAGACACTTCAGGTGAGCAGAGGAAAAAACGGATATCAACGGGGGAGAAATATAGATCAATTTGAAACTTTTGCCTTACATTACTGCATAAATATAGAGGAAATGTACATTATATTTATACAGTAATGTAAAGCAAAAGTTTCAAATGTATCAATATTTCTCCCACGTTCACCTGAAGTGTCTTGCCGTTAGTTTTGCTACGACAAATGCCAAGTCCGGGCGTCTGAAGCCTTAACAAGGCATCATAAGACCATCATATTGGCAGCATAGCGTGGACAGTGCCACGTTTTATTGACACCGTTGGATGTTTTCGCTTAATCTCCGGCGCTGATCTTTTCATTTCACCCAAAAAAACAAAGTGGATGCGGCGTCGGCGCGTGCACGGACAGCCGTGATGGATGGCTTCATCACTGCGACAAATGGAGAGAGAGGGGAAGCAAAGTGACCAAAGAGAAAAGAACCGGGGGACACTAACATGAAGCGAGGCTGATTGAAAATGTGCCAGTCCTGAACCCGATTTCTGTCAAAGACGCCGGCGTTTCGACCCCGGACAGTTCACGCTTTTAATCATTTTGGCCAAAACGAGGAGAGGGACGTTTAGGCGCTAATGTTTGTCGATGTAGGCGGTCATTTCATCGGATTTGTAAGCTTTTATCACTAAACTACGTGAAGGTTATGAAGTGTTATGTGGAGGAAATTGCAAAAAACGATAAAAAGATAGGTTATCGAGTGAAATTGAAGTACACACATGGAATAAAAGATATTTTGTATACAGTAGTAAGGGGTGTCGCATGGATGAAATTACAAAAACGAATGATTGAAAAGAAATGCCATCGAGTGAAGTAAAACATGTTGAATAGAATGTTTCAGGGAAGAAACAGGCTTGGCGGGTTTTTAATTTGAATAAAGAAAGGTACCGTATCTCGTCAAGAAAAGAGGTTTACCGGACTTCACGTGAAGCCAAATTGCTGTGGACACGCTGAATTTAATATTTTTGATATTTGGGGCCAAAACGTTGAACTTTGGCCAATTGCGACAAGTTTGATGTTCAGCTGTCATAATAGTGAAGGCACTATCTGGTGAAATTGGAAAGCTGAATGATTGAAAAGACCAAGTCACCCCAAGTCAGATTGAATTAAACGTGTTGAATGGGACAGTTTGGTTGAAGCAGCTGGGCCTCTTATCCCTCCTACACAGTCACCATTCCCTCATTCAAGGCCAAGTCGCGGAGCTGAACCAGATAAGGACTGAGGCTGCGCGATTGCATTAACAGGACACACATCCCCTCCCTAACCACGCCACAATCCTTCTGCGTCTGCGTTCATGACCTTTTCTCAACTCCCATGTCTTGATGTTTCTATATACACACTTTGCCTTAACTTGACCTGGAATAGGCCACCGTTTTTATATACTGAGATATGTTCTTACCTGAGCTTAGACGTGCTGATTTGTACCTGTCTGGTCTTTGTCGTGCAAATACACCAAAGATGTCCCAGCAAAGGTATAGCTTCAAACTGGGGTGAAGTTAGAAGCTACCAAGCTGTTTTCCCCTATTTAAATACAGTTACGTGAGCCTTTACACGATCCAAGTCTAGTTACACAAAATGTCATTTTTTTTCTAAAGGTCCGCTCACACTACACGATTTTTATGCCCGATTTTGATACAATTCTCGAAGGCAGTCGCAGAGAGTCGTGTCTCGTAGTGTGGCGGGGGGGCGGGGAGGGTCACGACTGGACTCGCGCTCGAATCGTATAATGTGGAGCAGCTGGACTGACGTGGGTGATTTTACCGTCCCCAAAGTGAACACACAGAAAGCAGCGGCAAACACAACCTCGCCTCTCTCTCCGCTGTCTCCTCCGCCTCCTCCATCTTGTCTCCCGTCTCCTTTTCTTATTAAATCCACTGAAATACGCCCCGCTCCTTCGTGTCGCCGACTTTTACCTCCATTTGACAGAACTATAGCCAAGTTGAAGGCTTCGTAGCAGTAGGAGCCTTGCACTGCGGTGTTGTGACACTGTTGACACTGCTGACCAATCGGGACACGCACATCTTTTCTCACGCTCACAAACACGGGCCTAACTTTGCGGATTTGGGGTCAGTTTTGAAACTGGAGGAGAAACGAAGCGGTAGAGACACATCAGCTGTTTGACAGAATCGTGTGTTCGCTCTTAAGATTCTCAGTCGTTAAGTGTGAACCCCAGACCTTCTATAATCGCACTAAACCCAGTCGTGTAGTGTGGATTCAGTGTGGATCCCCCCCTTCTATATAAAATCGTTTAAGACTAAAAAAATCGTGTAGTGTGTGATGACCTTAAGCGGATAAAAAGGGGTAGTTTGGAGTTTGGAGCAAAGTCCAGACAGGTACAAATCAACTCGTCTAAACTCAGGTAAGAACATAATCTCTGGTATGAAAAAAACCTGTAATAGAAAGTAGGTACAGAAAAAAAGCCAAGTTTTGATGCCTGTTGGTCCAGGGACTGCGTTAAAGGAAGGCACTTGGTCTTTTGTGGAATAGATTAACATTACTGTAAATGTTAATGGCCTAACATGACATGACATGGATGAAATTGCAATAATTAATGATTTTAAAGATTTGTCGTCACGTGTAATAATAATGAGGTAGAACATTATAAGTTAGAGCAAATAGATATATGGAACACAAATCTGTATTGGTGAACAAGTTGAAAATAATGCTTTGAAAAGATGTGAAGAATCTGAATAGAGTTTGAGATGGAGGTTTATCTGGTGTTGCTTGGTTGAAATGACAAAAACGTGAACTGTTGAAAAGTGAGCTAGCAGTAAATATACGAAATGGAAAGTGATGAGTAAGACCAACGGGATCGTGAACTGTGGAAAGTAATTTGGCCATTCGCGAATAATCTGAATACAGTTTGGTAGATTGATAGCTGAATAGATACAAAGTAAACATATTCAGTAAAATGTCGTGTAAAAGCGGCGAGATGCGCGGTTCAGAGGGTCATTTATTACAAAATAATTCAACCATTGGTGCAGAATTTGAATACGCAAGTTGCTACGATGTGTTTAGAAAAGGGTTATTGAGTGTCGCGTGGATGAAATTACAAAAGCAACGGTTGAATGGGAATAAGGTCAGTCGTAATTGCCGAATCAATACCGAACGATGAGGCGTAAATGGCAGCGTGATCATTAGTGATGATGCGTGATGAATGAGGGCTCGGTGTGTGGGACGGGCGGTGGAGTGGGGCAAAGCAAACGAAACAAAGAGCTGCTCAAAGCGAGTATCGACCTTTGGGAGCGGAAGCGTTTCGAGCGTTGTTTCTGATTGCATAACCGCCGCGGACGAAACCGTGGTTCACTTCCTCTTCACTCCCAACAGGATGTAGTTCTGCAGACCGCCAACAGAGGGCGCTTTTCTTTATTCCAGTGACGTGTATCGGGCAGGACGTCGTGATTGTCGTCGAATAAAAAGTGTCTAAAAGCTAGAGAATGTGTGCTTCTGTGCGTATGGTAGAGTCCTTGACTCTGTGGTAAACTCCCTCGCGCACAGGCTGAACTTTGACCTACTGTCTCGCTCTCTCTCTGAGGCGCTCGATAGAGAAGTGGCCTAAAAGGTCAGACTCTTGTTTTAACCCATCTAACCGATCTATTGGAGTATTTCTGCCGCAGAGGCAAGAACCGAAACAGACACAATCCAAAGCCACATAGATCGGTTAGATTGGTTAAAACACCACTTAACCCCCACCGGAACCGAGCACATTTTCTCCATGTTTGGCTTTACCCAAAAATCGAAAAGCTTCTTGAACAAAAGCATAATAATGGCGACATAAACAAGGATGAAAATAGCGACAAAAACGTGACAGTAACAAAAAAGACAAGTAAAAAAAATGTGGCAGAAACACGTCCAAAAAAAAACAAACTAAGAAATAAGCTACAAAAAAGTGATGAAAAAGCAACGGCAACACAGCAAGAGGAAAAATATCCATAAAGCCCAACTAGAGAAAATGCGCTCAGTGAAGGCGGGGGTTAAGAGGTTAAAAACACTACCATTTTAAATGGCTTGTTTTAACCAATAGATTGGTTGGACACATGTCTACCAACTAGATTGGTTAAATTTAACCCCTTAACTGCCGTCTCCCCTGATCAGGGGGCTAGGGTTAGGGTTAGTTAACCCTAATCAGGATATAATTAGGGTTAAGAACGGCAAATGTAACGTAAGTTATGTTTCACTCACACAGATCTCGCACATATTTTTAGAAACTAGAAGGTCTTGGCTTTCAAATTAGTTATCACACTGGCATATAGACTGTAAGCTCTCCAGTCAATACGCTTTGAGACTTGGATGTATATAATTGTTAACCCTAACCCTAGGGTGGCAGTTAAGTGGTTAACCAATCTTTTTCCAGGGTGGTCACAACTGACCTGTCATGAGTACACAAAGAAATTCAAAGGGCTTCACGGAGAGAGGCTTCTTCTTCATCCATCAGATCTCGTCCCGTGTCTTGCCGTAACAAGACAGTTCTTCAGAGTCATTCCCAGTTTTTCCAGCACATTGTCCGTCCATCTCGCTTCAGGTCTTCCTCTGCCTCTCTTTCCCTCCATGGACCCTTGCATGAGGACTTTCTCCAAACTGTCGTCTGAAGATAGAAAGACAGTCTGTTCCTCTCTATTGTGTTGATCACAGGGCGACAGATGTGTGAGAAGGCATCAAATTACACTTTCAAGGCAAATAAAACTAATAAAGCAGGATGACAGACGACAATCACACAAAAAAAGCTAATAAAGTTAAAACAGTACTAAGTTACTTGTTTACCTTAATAAATCCTTTCCGTAGTCCCTCTGGGGGTAATACAAGTGTTGATGGGATGATTGGGGGGTCTTTCATCTCCCAACTGCAACTTGACTGCAACTTGACTGCCTCCGGACCGGAGCCACCAATACACACTAATGGAATCACGAAGAAGAAGCTAAGAGGCTAACGGGCAAAGCTAACTGCGGGCTAGCGCCAAGGCAAGAGTTACTTAGTACTGCTTTAGGTTGTTACAGTGAAACAGGACTGTTCTCGTATCTGTACATCTAACTGTCCCGCCCCCTTGTTTCTCTCGTCCCGCAGCCGCTGAACTTCGAGCGTAAGCGCCAGTACAGCCTGCGCGTCCAGGTGGAGAACAGCCTGGTGAGCTCGCGCTTCCTAGCGGCCGGCCCCTTCACGGACGAGGCGTCGGTGAAGGTGATCGTGGAGGACGTGGACGAGCCCCCGGTGTTCGAGCGAGGCCACTACGTCCTGGAGGTCAAGGAGGACGCGCCCAGGAACACGGTGATCGGGTCGGTGAGCGCCGCCGACCCCGACGACAAGAGGAGCCCCGTGCGGTGAGGAGAACAGCGGCGTTGTTTTTAGCTTCCCGCGGGTGTTTGGTAATAATCTCAAACACAGCTTTATCTCGATCTTACTCTTAGTTGGTTAGAAAATGATTCTCGAAAACATCTGAAACTAAATATCAAGTCATTTCACCTCCTTTTCAAGCGATCTCACTGGGACTGTAATAAAGCTATGGCACGGGTTTTTGCTTCTTGATGAGAGGATTAAGTTTAGGTATCTTAGGCTTTCTCGATGTTTCTTGATGAAGATGTTACATATCTATTATATCTGTTGAAAAACTATTGGAAAAACACTGGACTTTTCTACAGTAAATATCCACGTCTACGTGACTCAGGCTTTAGGTCATATCCAACAACTCACATGAAGTGAACTTGAACATTACAAATATATCAGTTTCTTTTAAAGGCCACTCCAGCAGCAGCCAATTTTATTTAACTTTAGGCGATCCAATCATAGTTGTCGCTAGCATTAGGATTGTGAACGAGAACCGGTTGTACTTAGGCATTCGTGAGCGTAAGTCTCCTTCATTAATGATGCCTCTTATCGATGCCACTTTGCGCCTCTTCATATTATAAGCCTGCAGGCCGGAGCCGCTGCAAATCCAAGACTGTTGGATTAGGTCATAGCTGAAACTCTTATGTCGTAGCTGAAACTCTTATGTCGTAGCTGAAACTCTTAGGTCGTAGCTGAAACTCTTGGTCGTAGCTGAAACTCTTAGGTCGTAGCTGAAACTCTTGGTCGTAGCTGAAACTCTTAGGTCGTAGCTGAAACTCTTAGGTCGTAGCTGAAACTCTTAGGTCGTAGCTGAAACTCTTATGTCGTAGGTCCTACAGTGAGATGGGGACAAAGATTTAAAATAGAACGAGCTACGACCCACATCAGGCAGTGTCTGATATTTTGGAAACACTAGTCCCAGACTGAGCCTCCTCTCGCTGCAGAGAGGATCCCTGTCAGTGTCAACACCGTCACAGGCAAGAGCAGGTCTGACTCCACATCTCACAGGACCTTCCCTGCACTTTTACGCAGAAGTTGGTTTTTTTAGCTTATTTTTATCATAACTCTGTGTTATATGTTTTATGTCACACGTTTGCACTGAGAAAAATTCCTAGTTTGTGAACCTATTCTCAAACCATGGCAGTAAAACCTCCTCGGATTCTGATTCTGATCAACACCACTAGCATGTAGCACTTGCCTCCGCTAAACACACCCTCCTGTAGCCTGATATTCACTTCAATAAACTTTGAGCTTCTGCCTTTGAACAATCGCACAGTGGAGTCGAGTGCAGCTCAGGATTTTACAATCCCCACGCGGCGCAACGTGACATCTAAAGATCACGGACAAAAAGTGTACACTAAAAGCAAACGCGCATCAATTCCCATCCCTAATTAGCATGCTGCCGCTGCTGCTGCTGCTAGCTCCAGCATTTTGCACAGCAATCGAAAGCAATCAACATGAGGTACAGCATGTCAATATTCACTGAGATGTTGTTGTTTTTAACCAGTAATCGGTGCATCTCTACTTCTCAGAGACGTATCTGTAATACACTGAGTCAAGACATTTGATAACGTTTGGAAAGATATAAAGAAAGAAACTAAAAAGCCCAAACATTTGCATAGCACTTTAATAATAGCAATAATGACATGAATACACAAGCATCATACCCCAGCGGTGAAAATCCATATCTTTATTACGAATCACATTAACATCCGGCGTCCGTACATTCTCCCGGCTTCATCCTGTCGCGTCAGGTAAAGGCTAACGGGCAAAGCTAACAGCGGGCTAGCGCCGAGGCAAGACTCACTTAGTACTCCTCTGCGACCGTCATTACGGGCAAAATAAAAAGCGGGATTTTACACGAGTCGGCCCCCGTGTCCTTGGATCGCTCCTCTCATTTCACCGAGTCTCATCTCTTCCGCCTCTTTCAAAACCACATCACTTATACGAACAAAAATGGCCACCTTAAATGTCTTCGAATCATTTCTCTCATCGTTTCTGAACCGTTTATGAAAGAGGGGCTGTTTGTGGGACAATGGATGCACATTAGCGCAGAGATATTTACCTTGGCCGGAGTTTTTCAGACGGCCAGAAAAAAAAAAACATCAATATCAGATTTAGTCGAAAACTTTCCGGGCCGCGGCGCGACATTAATATAAGCGCCGTAGTAAACCTTTTTCACCTTGTTGTGGATCGTTTGGCCGCTTTATTGCGCTTTTATCGCCCGTAATGGCGTCCTTAAAAGTCCCGCAAATCCATCTCCATAAAATTGTTATTCGGCGATAAAAATGTTTTTCAGCGGAGGCCTCGGTTCGGAGGATGATACAGCTTTTAACGCAGAGGGCCATAGGTTCAGCGGAGAATTATGCAAAGGGGGTGAAGAGGGAGGGAAAGCGACTGAGCGAAGGAAACAGGAATAAATGTAGGACTAAAGCAAAACACAAGATTAGACGAAAAGCACAAGTGGCTAAATTTAAGAGTATTGGGGACAAGATTAAAACTATGACTAAAACATCCAGGCGTTTCAGTTGATAAAGTAAACTTAACTAAATAAAAGTGACAATAAGGGACTAAAAAAAGCGTAGAAAAGCACTATTTAAGTTTAGACAATTTTTACCGTATTTTTTTCATCTAAATTTTAGTAACTATTTTAGTAAATATAAAATGACAAACAAACACCAAACTTCCTCAAACCCTCTGTATTCTCTCTCTCTCCTCTGAAGCAGAGAACATGAATGAATATGGTTGAATACAATAAAATACATGTAAACTTGTCACGTCAACTAAAACGAGGTAAACAAATAAAAGTATATTTAAATATGTGAAATATGTAACACTATAGCAGGACTGTTAAAGTTGTCACGTTTCGGTGCCTCTTTATTATGAAAGTTAGAGACTCTTAATGCCAATAATAAACATCTATAGCTTATTTGCTGATCATTATGGGGGTAGGCACTTATGAGCTTTCTTGCTTCGGCCTACTCCTTTTGAGTTTTTTGTTACTTTATTTTATTTCGGCACTGCAACGGTGCTAATGTGAATGGTGTGATTGCTCAAATAAACAAACAAATCATAAAAATCATTATTTCAGACGTTGAAGACTCACACACTGAGCCGCTGTAGAAGCTAAACCACAAACACAGCTTGAGAATAAGTAAATAAAGCATAAACAAATCCACTTCTCTGAGCTTTATTTATTTGTTTAAGTCAGTAAAAGTAATTAAACAGAAACCGCTGATGGTTTGGACAGTGTTGGGGAGTAACTAAACACATGTGGCCAAACCGCCTTTGCTCAGACCTGGGGGGCTAAGCAGGGAAGGCCTGGTCAGTACTTGGATGGGAGACCGTTTGGAAACACCAGGAAGCCTAGCGGATGCAGTGAGTGAGTGGGGGGTGTTGGTCGGAGGGGCCGATGGCGCAGACTGGTTGCCTCGCTTCCGTCAGTCTACCCCAGGGCAGCTGTGGCTACAATAGAGGCTTACCTCCGCCGAGTATGGAGTGAATGAATAGTGCAATGTAAAGCATCTTTGAGTGTCCAGAAAAGCGCTATATAAAAACCGATGCATTATTATTATTATTATTAATTAGAATACATATTCCGGTAAAGTAAAATTTTCATTTGAGAGTATTTAGGATACAGTTACTTTCCAAATATCGAGGGAAACATCCCAGTATCAGACATTACATTTTACCTCCATGTTGCACGACATTATTAAGAAAGAACTTTTAATGTTGACCTGTTTTTCCTCCTAAAATAAAATTAAGATTTAAACGCCACAGTTCATACAAACACATGTGTCACATGATGCTGTATCTGCTGCTCCATTGGCCAAGAGAGTTAAAGACTTCCTCATTAATGTTAAGTGAGTTTATAACAACATTCGAAGTCTTCAATGAGACAGGAGAACGAGTCAACAGGAGAATCTCCTCTTTCCTTCATGTCCTGCCCCGTCCTTGAAGAGCACGGGTCATCGTTTCCTCAGACCATTGATGCACTCGCCCTCATCGGAATCGAAGTCTTCATTTTTGTAATTATACGCCATATTTATACATAAATATATAAATGTGCATCGTCTCAGTCAAACGAACAGCTCGCCTGCTGCTCCGCGACACCGGAGGGGGGGGGGGGCATGGGGGGGGGCACACGACTTTTTCATTTTTACGACGCGCGCGGGGACCTGGCACTTGAAGGTTGAAGTTTCGGCGCTTTATTGCGGTGTCAAATATGATATCATTCTGCTTTATGGCCCATCATGGACACCGTAGCTCTGTGGCATTTAGAGGGAGCCGCAGTGGAAGTGGACGTGCGGACGGTCGACTTTATTTTCCATACGCCGGACTCTCGGGGGAAACCTTTTTCACTAACAGAGATCAGGAACTGGACTCGTCAAACGGGGAGAAAGTAACTGAAGCTCCACTCGGGACCAAAGCCATATCGTTTCAGGAAATGTGTGAATGTGATTTCTGGTATGGAGCGAGAGCGTGGGAGATGGAAGACAATCACTGAGGCTCAACATTGAACATCAGTCTGAGATATTTAACCTCTTAACCCCCGCCTTAACCGGGCACATTTTCTCCAGTTCGACTTTCACTAAATATAAAAGCCTCTTGAAAAAAGCGTCAAAATAGCGGAAAAAAACGAGACGTAAATAAGGACGAACACTCTGCAAAAAGGCATCAACACAGGCGACAAAAAAGCACCAAAAAAAACACATCAGTTTTGTAGGTCTCAGCTTTCAAATGAGGCGTTACTCTGGGGTAAAATGTGCTCGGTTAAGGGCGGGGGTTAAGAAGGCAAGGCGAGTTTATTTGTATGGAACATTTCGTGTACCTCACAGCAACACCAGACACAATGAAGAAAAAAAAAACACAATAAAATTACATTCAAATTACATCAAAAATATGTATATGTATAAAATTCGTTAACATACAATCAATTGCCGTGGGCAGCAGTAAAAAGGCCCTTTCAGCCTGGACTTAAACATCTCGTCATCACGGAGGCTGTTCCAGACTTTTGCTGCGTGAAAGTGAAAGAGACTGGATGCAAGTTGCTCATGTTACGCTCACTACTGCCACCTCAGGTCTTACGTGTAACTGCAATCGTCATGCGGCAATTCGGACCCATATTATCACCTTTTTCAGTGATTTTAGAGGCAGTTGTGGGGAACAGGTCTGGGCTCATTCTACACATTAGGACACGGCTTCAACACAGGGGGAGGGAAATACTTAGGTTAAAGGGACTATACCGAGTTTAAAAATGTTCAAACTAAGTGCATCAAAGTGAAGTCGTTTTTGCGGAGATGTTGTCATGCCTTTGGAAAAAGTGTCTTGCGATCACATTGTCCAAGTTTAATGGCTAACCAATCAAAATATATAAATGCTCGTAATGTAAGGCCTAAAGGTCCGTAAAGAAGTTCCTCTACAGGTCTATGTTTTCTGATAAATTGGAGTTATGTCTGTCTGAATTATGCAATGAATGTAATGATTTCAATTAATGATTTTTGACAGGCCATAGCTCTCACATTGTACAAGACTGAATATACTTTACTTTACAGTTTCATTCAGTTTGGCCAAATTACGGAGGAGTCGAAGCTTGGAATAATGAAAATGGACACGTCACACACTCACAATCAGGCTGAGTTTGAAGCAAATCTGAGACGATCGAGCAGAATCTTTATCCCGGAATAACCCATCGATAAAACTCTTAATCCGGCCATTTTCCCGCAGGAGAATCGCGCATTAATCATACGCATTAGGTAATCTCTAAGTACAAAAAGACTATTCTATCATTTAGTTTGGCCTTCGCCGAGCGCAGAGGGACGAGCCTTGAGCCTGAAAATGCCACGGAATTGGTTTGAGGGGAGCGTCGCCGACACAAGGTCAAAACAGGAATGAAGATGTATTGGCTTAATGAGATGAGAACAAAAGGCTCAGGTGCTGAAAGTACCACTGACAGCCTGTTTATGTGGCCTTAATTTCAATCTGAATGCGCCGTTCCACGTGTAAAAGACACCATTAGCTCCACTTCAGGGGAACGCGGAGCCGCGGGGAATCGCAGAGGAAGGTTCTGAGGCTTTCTGGGGAACGTTATCGTGTCGGAGGTGGTTGGATGAAAGCACGCGACGCTGTAATGAGTTCGCCAAGTTTGAATTTTACTCCCCGGGCTTCATGACACGGCAACAGTCTCCAGGAAAAACTCCGATGTCTCGTTCCTCTCTCGATCTGCTTTCATGTGAGAACGCCTTTGTCCAGCGAGTGTTCCCAACAGATGACATGAGTAGTGATGAGATCTGTGGCTCTTTTCCGGGAGCCGAGTCTTTGGGATCCGTTCACTTCAAAGAGCCGTTTAAAATGTTGATAACACCAGTCAGATAACTCACAATATCTACGATGTGATCGATAAAAGGCACTTTTTTTATTTAAATAATCTAACATCCCAATGGGCCCCTCCTGGAACCGCCACATGATCCTGGGAGCTCTGTTGTCGGGGGCTTCGTGCCCCTGGTAGGGTCTCCCAGGGCAAACTGGTCCTAGGTGACGGGTCAGACAAAGAGCGGTTCAGAAGCCCCTTATGAGAGACCAACAGGCCCGGGTAGAACCATGAGGCCGTCCTTCTGTGGACCCACCACCTGCAGGGGGCGCCATAGGGGCTGGTGTAATGTGATTTACGACCCGGCAACAGACAAGTGGAAGAAAATGGAATATTTACGCTTTGAAAAACATGTTTGTGACTCAAATCTTGCGCCTAATAAAAAGAGGCTGAAACTGTCCGACAAATCATTTTTAGCGCATTTAGCTTTGACTTTAGTGCGAAAAGCTTTCACTTGTGTCGCCTGCTCCGTCGTTGGGCTGATTCTTGTGTTCGTTCTTGGGAGTTCTGGGTCTCTTTTCACAATTTGAGATCCGATTCGAAGCGTTCACCTTAAAGAGCCGTTCAAAAGAGCCGGTCAGTCATGAACGTCACATCCCCAGCACAGAGGAAGACAGTTTATTGCTTTCTACTTCCTGGGATGAATACTGAAGACTTTTTAGAGTGAATAAATCACAAAGCGACTTTTTTTGAGGTTTAACGTTGTTCCCTCGTCAAAGACAGACCTGGAGTTTAGTATTTCACAGCATTCACACAGTTTAGAACTCATCCTCGGACAAAGCTGTTGTAATGTATCTGTTTCTTTTTCTCCGGTGTCGGCGCCTCGTTCTGTACTTCCTGATTACACTATTTGTCCAAACCCAAATATGGCCCTCCACATTTTCAAAGCCCATAATCCAACATTAGCGATTTTTAAGAACATAATTCCTATAGCTGCCAGCAGGAGGAGCCCCAGTCAAGATTTCCACCAGCTCCTTCGCCTGCATTTCATTGTGACTATTTAATTCTTACAGAGACATATTTTCAAATGATAAAACGTAAAATATCAAAGCTGAGGCTCCAAAATGGGGGTTTTAAGTCTCCATATGCATGACATGTCAACTTTAAGGCCACTCTGGAGCTTTCCAAAGTGAAAGTAAAATGTTGTGATGTGGCGTTGGTGATCGAATGTAAACATTAGTCATTTTAATCAACGTTTATAAAGACAATTTAATAGGTCTGGCTTCCTTAACCTCTTACCAGGGGCATTTTCTTCAGTGCGGCTTTACCCAAATCTAAAAGCTTACATAAGCCAGGGTCACGCCACATTGTCGTCACTGTTTTGACTTTTTATTTTTTTTTATTGCCTTTTCCTCACACATTTTTCTCACATTGTTGCATTTTCATCCTGGTTTTCGTCTCATTTCTATCGCTATTTTGACACTTTTTTTCAAGAAGCTTTTAGATTTGGGTAAAGCCAAACGGGAGGAAATGCGCTCGGTCCAGGCGGGGGGTTAAGAGGTTAAAAAACTCAATATAAAAAAATGGGCCAGCCTCTTGAACAACTCTTTCCAAGGATTCAGCTCTCGTTAAAGAGACTAGATGCAAGTTGCTCATTTTATGCTCACTACTGCCACCTCAGGTCTCACGTGTAACTGCAGCCTCTATATTAAGCGGTTGTGGTGAACGGGTCTGGGCTCATTGTACACATTAGGACATGGCTGGAACATGTAGGGGGTGGGAAAATACTTAATTTTTAAATCTTTAAACTCTGTATTGTCCCTTTAAAGTCTCCAGGTCTCTTTGTTGACTCGCATGCTTGTAAATGTAAACAAATCTAAACTGTATCGCCGCGGGCCCGATCTTCCCGTCGCCACATTTCCCCGGTAATCTTCACGCGTAAAAGAAACCGCAGCGACACTTGTTTGTGAAAAAGAGCGCGTGTTTATTTTTAGCCCTGAACTTGATTCGACTCTCTCCTGTCTCCCGTGTGTTTGAATCATTTCTGTTCGGCTGAACTTTGGAGACGTGTTTTTTGGAGGCGTGATGTTCAAATGAGGCGTGCGTAGGTGGATAAGAGCGCTGTCAAGTTTGTTATGATCTGACCCCCCGTAGTCTCGGAGAGCCGCCGCTGACTGACGAGGAGAGAGAGGAGAGAGCAGTGGCGAGACAAAGAAACGATGAAGCCGCTTTCTTCTTACATGTGGATGAGAGGAGGGGGACGGGTGTGGTCCGGCCCGAGCGGGGGGCAGCTTGTTATGGGAATGGGGCTGGGTACCGTTAAACGATACCAGTATGGAAACAGGAAACAGGTTTAGGTGCTACCAGTATTGAAAAAATGAAAGTATCGAAAAAGAAAAAAAAATCCAACTTCTGATGCTGTTGGTCCAGGGACAGCATTGGTTGTTTCAGCTCAAATCAATGATTTAATTCCCTCATTTCCCCCCACCCCCTATTTCCAATTTTTTCCTCTATTCTATTTTTTTTTTTTGCCCAATGTTTGCCCCTAGCCTGGTCTCACCATACTAGGGTCTGGAGCTTCACAATTGAGCTCCGTTTTCGGGTGGGAGGGGTGAACTCCTTTTCGAAGTTTGAAACGCCTGGATCGGATATTCGCTGGCGTTTGGATCGTGACGTAGGTAATGCGCCCGAAGAGTTTCCTTTACGCCGCCGCCGCCGAACTACAACCAGCAACGCCCGCCTCCCCCGCTCGCTGAATGGTTGAAATTCAACCGATGTAACGCGGCCACTGAGATCAGACCCGGACGTAACATGTAGGGAAATGATGATTGACCGGAGTTTATGGATGGCTAAGGCCAGGCTAGTTTGCCCCATTTCCCCCATTTCCAAAAAATATTTTTGCCCCATTTTTTGCTCCTTTTCCCAATTTGTTCCCCTCATTTTTACTAATTTTAATATTTTCCCTATTTACCTCAATTTATTCCCCATTGTCCATTATTTTTGACAAATTTTTAGCAGACTAACTGCTTAAATAAACGAAACGAAACTTCAGTTTGTGCTATTTGTGGGTGGGATACACATCAAATAGACATTAAACCTCATCTATAATATGTTAATGATAAAGAAACCCCAGAAATTATTTAAATGCCATGAAACGGACAAAACATACCTTGCCGTATGTTAGTATTGCGCCATAGCTTCCCTATTCATTTGTATGAGGGTCGGCTCAGAGCTAAAGGCATTTTAATGATTTCTTCATCTAACAGAAAATACATGAATAATTCAGCGTTTGATAAATAGTGATATTTCCTGGGCGCCCATCTTAATGTCTGTTTGTCGAGGATCCTTTATGCTTACACAGAAAGTGAAAAGTTCTCCCAATCTGACTCCTCTTACTCTCCCTCGGGCCGGGGTGATATTTTTATCCCGTTGTTGTGATCCCAGCAGACGTCTCCAAACTGCCTCCCGTGCTCGGATCATTAGCTCCTTGGTGCACTTTACTCCGGGCCCAAAAACAGCTCGTCCTGTGAGTCGTGAAGACGAAATTATCCGCTTGTTTTTACTTCAATGCGAGCGCGTGACGGTTGTTTGTGAGAGCGGCTCGAACCCCCCGTGGCGTCACAGCGCCCCCCGCAGCGCAGGCAGGGACAATGAGGCGTGTTTTTTATTTATTTTTTTACTCGCCTCGCGCCTGAGCGGGTCAGGAGAGAAGGTTATAGGGTTTCGGCGTTTAAGGAACAAAGCGAGACTGTACAATGGATGTGTTCAGAAATACTAAATAATTTCTCCCTTTGTAAATCTTTAACCCCTTAACCGAGTGCATTTTCTCCAGTTCAGGTTTACCCAAATCTAAAAGCTTCTCTGTTTTTTTTTACACGTTTTGGTCACACTTAAAGGATTTGTATCGTGCTATTTTAGCCATTCCAAAGTAAAGTATAGGCATGTATATGATATATTGTACCTTTACCACTGTGGAGCACTCATTATTGTGATAAATATAAGTGTTTTCTGGAGGTATTTTTCAAACTCTGAAGACAAGACCTCTCTCCGCTTATACAACTTTAGCAGTAGTAGAAAAGTGAAGTTAATACACGTTTTGATTGACTCACCGCTCTGGTGGTTCCGTTATGGGACTCGCGTTGGTTATAAAAATGAATCCACTTTGATTCTGGCCGAGGTTCACCAAACATCCATCAGTGACGGTCACAGACATGAGTGGTGAGTGGGCTCTTCTTTTGGAAGGTTGAATAAAGTCCTGTTCCTCTCGCAGCCAAACGCGCTTTTCTCCGTGACACTATCGTGAGGTAAGAAAAGAGAACAGAGTAGGTTAGAAAAAGCTCCTTCTGCACAGCTTTCGGTGCAAACATGACATCTGTTCAGACGCTCAGGGGGTGCGTTGGTTTTTTTTCTTCCTTACGACAGAAATAATGAAAAAAGCTGTTTTACAAATTAAAATCAGGCGTTACATTACAGACGTCGTTTTCCAGGAGAGGATTCAGGAGGATTGCTAAGAACTGAATGTGAATGAAGCCAAAAAAAACGCTCTGGGGTGTTTTTGAGAAGGAAATAGCACAAAAACATGGTTAAAAGCTCCAAAAAGTCGCATGATATAGGACCTTTAACAAAAAACATGTAACAAAAAACGAGACAAAAACGACTATAACGCGATAACAAAGACAAGGAAGAAACGTAGAAGAGTTTTGCAAGTCTTAGCTTTCGAATTTTAGATATTTATTTTTGGGTAAAACTGGAGAAAATGTGCTTGGTGAAGATGGGCGTTGGTATAGATACAGACGGAATCATAATCTCTTTTTAGCCGTTTTCTGGCGGGCTATGAACATATTTATCACACACCAATAAAGTTAAGCAAAAACTGGGTCCATGTGGATGTTTTTTTTCACAGCAAATAACTCAGTAGAAGTGAAAAACGGCCCTCGTTGCTAACATTAGCATTCGTAGCATGAAGCTAACGTTAGCTCCCTGGTTAGCATTGTCTGTTTTTGAAGTATTTATGAGCCACTTTGCTCCCCCCCCCCCCCCCCCCCCCCCCCCCCCCCCCCCCCATGCCTCTGTGTCTTTATTTAGTAGACAAATATATTCATAATTCAGCTTTTGATAACCTCTTACTTACCCGAGGGCATTTTCTCCAGTGCAGCTTTACCCAAATCTAAAAGCTCCTCGACTCGAGAGCAGCAGCATAACGCCTAATTTTAAAGCTAAGACCGACAAAAGAGGTTGGAACTCATGTTTTCGTAGGTTTTTAAAAACACATTTTTTGTTGCCTTTTCATTGTTTGATTTTATTTGTTTGATTTTATTTTTTTACTTTTTGTGTCTTTTTTGTTACTTTTTCATCGCTTATTTGGTAATGTTTTCACCACGTTTTTTGACGCTCTTTTCTCGTTTTTTGTTTGTTTCTGGGTCTATTTTGATGCTTTTTTTTCAAGAAGCTTTTACTGGAGAAAGTGTGCTCAGTTCAGGCGGGTGCTAAGAGGTTAAAGAAATGGTGTAGGAATGAGAGAAAGTTAATTCCCCCCCCCCCCCCCCCTTTGTTGTCCCCCTCTGGCTGCTTCGACCATGATTTGCAAAGGTTTCAATCTCCTTTTAAAACTGCCTGTTATATCTAAAAGTGATTCTAGATGTGTCTGCTCTCATGTGTCTTTCAACATGAGTTTTAATGGAAGGGATGACCTCTGACCCCAGCCCTGTGGTCGATGTGTTGCAGGTACTCGATCGACCGGCGCACCGACATGGACCGAGTCTTCAACGTCCACGCGGGGAACGGCTCGCTCTTCACGCTCAGGGAGCTGGACCGAGAGGAGAACGCCTGGCACAACATCACGGTCATCGCCACGGAGTTCAGTGAGTTCAGGGACAGATGTTCTGGTTTAGAGATATATCGATCTGAAACCTTTGCTGTGGATCAGAGACATACATGTGAAGTTTTCATATACATTTGAACTCTTACCTTCACCGAGTGCATTTTCTCCTGTTCGGCATTACCCAAATCTAAAGGCTTACAGCCTATAGGCCAGTCTAATGCCTCATTTGAAAGCTAAGATCAACACAACTGATTGGGGGGATTCAAATTCCGCTTTGTTTTGTGGTGTTAAAAAGTTGGAATGTTTGGAGTCTGTAGGGGCTACTAAAGTGGAGATACTGTTGCAAGAGTGTAATAAAAACAGAGGGCCAACAGATTGGACAGAAACGACCAAAAGAATAAAGTCACTGCAGCAGCAGTGACAAGGTGCATCGACAATTGTCCGTTGCAAACTCTCTGAAAGAGCCCCTCCCCCACCTGCTTCTCAGAGGGGGGAGAGAGAGAGAGAGAGAGAGAGAGAGAGAACGCTGAGAGCATCAGCTTCGTGGTTGTAAGCTAACGCACCGGCGGAGTGATCTGTGAGAAAATAGTCCCTCAAAATGCGGTAAATCATGTGATAGGTCAAAAATTATTCTATCGTAGGCCATGAATAAGCATATTATAGTATGTAAATAGATACAAGTGTAATAAGCAGCTTATGTATGTAATATTTTTACAAGAATATCATCAGGGCCTATTAATTACTAATGCTTATTAATTCCTTAATACCTAACGATCGCACCCATATAAGGCGTCATCACGGTGTTTTTGTCTTGAAGCTAACGGCTAACCCTAAATAAAAGAGATAGTACCAAGATTTTGAACGAGCCGCTCAACAAATAGTCGTCCTGTCTTTAGTGTAAATACTTTTAGTTGTTTAATCTTTGTGGCGTTGCTCTTGATACGTTATATAAAACATTAGATAAAAAGTCCTACCTCAATGAACGCTGATGTTTCCTGCGTCAGGTATTTACATCCAACGTGATGTCTTTTAACCTGTGTCCCAGTGGCTTCCATCAGTCTCTCACTGTACGTGTTGTTTTCTCGAACCGTTCATTGATTTGTGAAAGACATCGCTGAATCCTTAACAGGGGAATAGCGAGCGAGGAAGGCCCCCGACCTCCGGAGTCACGGGTCACGCCATCGAGCATAGAGCTTATTTTTCCCCAAAGTTCTTGTATCGATCATGGGAGAGTGTGACCAGTGTGTACAGCTTCATTTATCTATGTGGGTTTGTTTGTCGTGAACTCCTCTGCTTCACCGCGCTGTAAATGACCTCCTCCTCCTCTTCTTCCTGTTCTCCTTCTTCTTCTTCTTCCCAGACAACCCTCGCCTGGTGAGCCGCGTGCCCGTCTACATCCGCATCCTGGACGTCAACGACAACGCGCCCACCTTTGCCGCCAACTACGAGACCATTGTGTGCGAGAACGCCAAGGCGAACCAGGTACTGAACGTTTCATTCGATGTTTTCATACTAAGGGAGGTCTTTTATGCGGGAAAGGTCGTCAAAACTGCCCATATTTTCAGCAACAAATGTGGATAACGAAAAAAACCAGGTTAAAATGTGTGAGTTACAAAGGTTTTGTTCCAGTGGGATTTTGGATTTCTTCTTCAGTTCTTGATTAAAGCAGTTATTACTAGAAAACATCTGTAAACGTTCAAATTTGACCTTGATCTTTGGGTGTTCTAAGCTCAATAAATTGTCATTAGATGTTTAAAAAATCCCCCCTGAAAATCTTCTCAATCTTGTGAAGTACAAGGCTGGAAAATACAGATTCTGTTGGAGCTACTTTATGTGGGGAAGTTACACATGTTCCAACCAAATCAATGGAGAAACATTGACTCAACGCTTTATTGTGACAATTGGGCAATTATTTGGATCCCGGTGGCAGGCAAACTGGCTCAAAACTCATATTTTCTATACAAAATCAATTGAATTTCCTCCGTGACCTGCTGGATCAACAGTGTCTGGTGAAAATGGCCGCTGTTCGGGTCCTAACATTTGTTCCTCCGGCGAGCGTCTCCATGGCTCCGTCGCCCTCACAGGACGAACATGTGCTGCCCTGTAATTAACCGAACCTTTAAAACCAGCAGCTTCATGTCGTAACCAGGGCAACGGAGTGTATTAGATTATGGGCAGCACGTTATTAATGATAAGGTTTTAGCTTAGAATACAGCAGAGGATTTTTCTACCTCAGTGCCGGTTCAGCTCGAGTTTAGACCTCATTCAGTCCAAGTTTTTACGGGAATTCAGATTATTCGACTGGGTTTGTGCCTCTGTGTAATTAACAAACAAAAAAACGCTCAAAGATACTGTATGAACAGATGTGGAACTACTTTCTCATAATGGTCCCCTAAAGTGGTGACAATATCCCAAAACATAAACGTGATGTTGGCTCAGTGAAAGGCCAATGGAAGGTTTGGAGACTTAATCCTTCACAAATGTTTGCAGATTGTTTTGGACGATTTTTCTCAAAAACGGGTTCTAGTTGTAAAATTCAAAAAGCTTTGGAATACACAATACTCAGGAAGATTAGCCTGGCCAGCCATACTATCCTCTGTTTATTCTAAACTCAGTGTAGAAAGAAGTGAGCATGGCTGGCCAGGCTACAGGAAGATACTCATCAAATCCTCTTTGTGTTAAATGAAAACAGGGGAGTAATGCTGCGCTCCAAGCAGCTGTATCTGGGATTTTTCCCTCATGAAAATCACTATTTATGACTTCAGAGCGAATAAACTCGTATGTAAACAAAGTGGCTAATGCTACAACAGTTAGCTAATAAAATGCTAACATATGAATGTTTCTCCACACTATATAATTCAAAACATGCTACATAATGCATTTTTTAATTATTTTTTTTTACCTTTGTTTAACCAGGAAAGTACCACTGAGATTAAGAATCTCTTTTTCAGGGGATCCTAACCCCAAAGGGAAACCTATTGTACATATTTTTAGTGGTGGGGGAAACCAGAGTACCCGGAGGAAACCTGCAAGGGTACATGCAGACAAACAGAAAACCCAGGACAAAGGTCTTGGTTTTGATCCTGGGAATCAAACCCAGGACCTTTGTCCTGTGAGGCACGACCACTGCACCACCGTGCCACCCACCAGTTGTAGTTGCCTGGAACACAGCATAAGCTCTGTGCACTGAATGTTCTTTAGCAGCATGATGCTAACTTCCTTCCCGTCTGTTTTATTTCTATGGAGAGTTCTCCGTGCGTAGGTGAAATAAATCAACATTGAAACAGTAGAAACAGCAGCGGTTCGATAATTGCTTCCAACAAATCCAAACTTTACACTGAATACTGTGTTTGTAACTGTAGCCGTTTTAGCCTTGAAGCTAAAGGCTAACGTTAATTTGATGCTAACATATGGCACCACCTTCAAAAACAATGTTTACAAAACACACTCGGCTTGAAGTCGTCTTTTCCCTAAACTGGCCAACAGGAAGTTAGCTAAGAACATGGCTTCTCTCCATAGAGTTATGGCCGTATAACTGTAAAACCAAAAGTTGCTGCCACTTCAATGGTACATGTATAAAATCATATCACAACTTAATTAACAAACATTAATTTTGAAAACTTATTGGTTTAAGTGTAATGTACATTAACTTTCGGGTTTTAAATGAGCTTCTCAACTCTCAGGACTTTTATTTTTTAAAGAGCAACCTATTAAAAGTTTTAAATCTCGTCTCTCCTAATGACAGGATTAACTTTATGGGCATAATTGTATATACAGCGCCGTGTAGATACTTTGGTACTAATAATAATTACTAATAAATGTCCATTTTGGCTCAAAGAACACGGGAACATCCATAAAGTAAGATATGAGGCTGTAAAGCTGAACTCTTTTATGAGGATAATTAAATGAACATGAGAGATAGATGTGATTAGGATGAAAATTATGCAAGTGACTTCAATAAATGCTTTTAATATTTTAATATACAGATGACACTGTTTAACCTATGCCTGATAAACATGTTTTTCTGGACTTGCTCATATGCACTTCTAATTAGCGCGGATTTAATTAGATCCATGTAGAATGGATTAAGAAAGTAAACACGGGCGCCATGTTTACAAGACACTATTCCACCTTTTTAATTATTGGGCAAAACCGCTATCAAAGTATTTGCAATGACGAGGAGACGCATGGTAACTAAAAGTAGAACAAGTGTTGAACAAGCCGATGGAGTTCAAATGTTTAAGTTCATGAAGAAAGATTGCTGCCTTTTCAGATTCAAACCTTTGCCAAAACTCAATTCAAAAGTCTCAAAAGACATTACACCTTTTGTGAAATGTTCCTGTTCCCTTCTTTGTCAAATGTTAATGGTCTTGACGTAGCGTTTCCCTTCTGAATAGCTGCCCGTTTCTAAAGAACTCCGAATCGCACAACCTCCAAATTACCGAACTTTGAATGATGAACAATGACACGTCTCGTAAACGTTTTATGAAGTTAAAATCTGCTGGATCTGGAGGAGGGGGAGAATTTTTTATGTTTTTTTTGGTTCTGCAGAAAATCCAGACGATCAGCGCCACCGACCCGGACGAGCCGTTGGGTGGACATCGCTTCTTCTTCAGTTTGGCTCAGGAGGCGGCGGGAAAGGCCAACTTCTCTGTGCGGGACAATAAAGGTGGGCGGAAACTGTCTCAGAACTCAATACAAAGATAAAACCTACATTTGACATAATAACAACAAGGGTCCCTCGTCATCAGTTTCCACAGTTTATGAATATTTTATATATTTTAGGAAACCACAAGTACAAGTCTGTTGATAAAGTGGTTCTCTAAATTATTAAAATCCTCTGTATTCCCTTCAACAATGATGAGATCAATACAACTTTTAGGACGAAGATTGATGTGCTGAAAAAACCAGGGCAAATATTTACTCTCCCCCAGGAGCGTGTAAATCATCTGACATTAAAGCCTTGGAGTCATAATGAAGAAGTCAATCTTTAGTGACTTAAGTAACTATCAATACCAGTCGACAAGAAACACACTGCCTCACCAAAAAAACTGTCCTGTTCTGATCTGGGGTTTCTGCAATTGGTAAGGTCTAGGTTCAGCAACATTACGCGCCCGAAGAATTAGATCATGACCTGAACATCCTGAATGATCAAGTTATTCCATAAATAGATTTCTTCCTCCCTGATGGCATTATTCCAATGATCTATGGACAATGCTGGGATTCATCGGGCTCACATTGTGAAAGGGGGGTTCAGGGGGCATGAGACATCGTTTTCACACATAGATTGTCCAGATCTTATCCCCATTGAGAATCTTTGGGATGTGCTGGAGAAGGCATTGTTCTTTTCCCAGTGTAAAAGCGCTGAGCCCAGATGGACAACGTTCATTTTCGAATAGTACGTTTCAGTAAAACGATCAGACTTTAGGAGTCTGTGCAGAGACCTCATGACGCTCCAGTGTTTCTCATGGTTTCTCATGGTTCCTCATGGTTCCTCATGGTTCCTCGTGGTTTCTCATGGTTCCTCATGGTTCCTCGTGGTTTCTCATGGTTCCTCTGGTCCGCAGACAACACGGCGTGGATCCTGACGCGGCGGAACAGCTACCACAGCCTGCAGAAGAGCGTGTACCACGTGCCGGTGGTGATCTCGGACGGAGACTTCCCCATGCAGAGCAGCACATGCACGCTCACTGTGCGCGTGTGCACGTGCGACCGCGACGGAAACATGAAGCTGTGCAACGCGGAGGCCCTGACGGCGCGGGCCGGGCTCAGCACCGGGGCGCTGGTGGCCATCCTGCTCTGCGTCATCATCCTGCTCAGTGAGTACCACACTGGGATGAACGTCTACTCTCGAAGTGTTGTTCTCCCATGAACATCAGACCTGGAGCTGCTTTAGTTTCATCTCCTGTGTGGGCCGGGACACTTTAACAGGAAACAGGGAAAATATTAAACCTAGATCACTTTGCTGTTTGACATAAATGTAAGATACAAATGTATCACATTGTCTTGCGTATGTAAAGGTCCTGGAGACTAGTTGGAGACTTGAGTTGCCGCTGCTCACGGAGATGTCTCTGAGACGTTCCCTGGAGAGTCTCCAGGTAGTCTCGGTTCGATTTCAGCAGAGACTGCATGGAGACTTGAAAAAGTCTCAGAGACATCTACGCCGTCTCAAACAGTTGTGTTGCTGACACTATTTGTTGTCCTCAACCTGTGAGACGTTTCTGTGACGTCCCTGCAATGTCTCCGAGACATTTGATCTCCTGTCAGATAACAAGGAGAGTCATATAGAGTCTCTTTGAGATCTTCTTGGTATCGGACAGGTCTCAGAGACATTGCAGGGCCACAGATGCTTGAGACCTCATGTAGACCTCTCGGAGACCATGCAGAGACTGTTACTTTTCACCGAGACTACCTGGACTCTAGTCTCCAACTAGTCTCCAGGCCGGTGAGACAGGCCCTTCAGTCCACAATCTGTCCAAGTTGCGGAGACGTTGCTCGTGAGATGTTTATGCAAAATAGACCCGAGACCTGGTGCTGTAGATGATGTAACTTCATTTCTCAACTGAAGGTAAAACATGGTTCACTTTTCTGTAACTCAGTTGTGAAGTTTAAAGAGTTTGATTCTCCGAGTGTTGAATTATCCTCTCGTCGTCTTTTCATCTCCTCATAAAAACGACAGGCGGCTCAGCTTCTGTAGGACACGCCCTGCCCTCCTCGTCAGCGCTTTGTCTTGCCAGGCCGGCGTGCGCCCGTCGGGGGATTGGACTGTTTGGATGTAGCGCGGCGTTCGGGGACTCTGCGGTGACTTTGTAAAGCGCGGCGTTATGTATTCTTGGGGCGTTTCGGGCCGCGCCGAAGATCACAGCGTTTAAGAGCGAGCGCCGCGTGCTGCAAATGCAAATCAGCCGCCGCCGCAATGAGACGGGAATCTAAATAAATCTTCACGTTTTATACGAGAACATTGTCTCCTCATCAAAACAGTCACTTTGTTCAGTTTTGACTAATCCTGTTCCCTTTGGTCGTTTCTTCTTCTACTGCAGATGCGCCCCATTCTTTATTTTCTCGATTTAGAGTACAACGGTTTAGGTGCCAGCAAAGTCCGATTTAACACTTTTTAGTGCCATATTATTGTCAATGATGCAAAAATAAAATTTAAGAACATATCCTTGATTTTTAGACTATTTCACCCATTCACTCTCTCATTCATACACCAGTGTACGCAGACACTGGAGGCAAGTGTCTTGCCCAAGGACACAATGACGTGTGCATTTGCGGGGGCTGGGATGGTTTGCAATGCAACGCTTGCAACGACATCTTCACTTTAGTCGCTCCTACAGACTCCAAACTTTCCAGTCTTGGACTTCACAACATTTTGAATGAGGGATTTTTTTTATATCTAATTCCCAGCCTGATTTATTAAGCTTTCAACCCCCAAAAAACAAGGCAAAATTTGAGTTTTACAAATTTGTATTTAATTTCAAAACCTACACAAGATCCAAAATCGCCTCTGAAAAAATCTTTTGATCTGACTTTATCCATTATGTAGAAAAAGCCGAAAATATAGGCAATTTTGATATTAAAAAAAATAAAATGTCTTATTTTTATATGGAAACGTAAAAACTTGCAATACATTTTTTTCCACACATTTATATCAGTAATGTTCAGCAAAAGTTTCAAATTGATATCTCAAAGTTATTATTTTTGCTCCCATTGACCCTCAGGTCTCGCCTTAAAGCACTTAATGGCAGAGAAACCAGCCTTGTACCTATAGGTTATCCATCCTGTTACTGTATGACTCGCTGTAAAGTAAAGAGTAAACGATGTACCGACGAGAACATGACCCGACAAAAGGGGCATCTGGCGCGATTACAAAAGGACAGTAGTTCAGTGAAATGTGTCCAAACCAACTCCCTGCTCCTCCTTGTGTCGACTCGAAGAAGATAAGATTAAATGTATAAATTCATAGCGTCTCCGTCCCCCCCTCCTTCCGTCCCCTCTTCTCTTGTGTCGTTAATCTTTGTAGCTGTGATCACATTAAGGCGTCTGCTTTGGTCCGGGGCTGAATTATCCGCCCACAGGAAGAGATGAATCTGATTAGGCTGAAATACAAAACTGTCTTAAACACCTGCTGCTGCTGCTGCTTCGGCGGCGGCGGCGGCGGCTCAGGTACGAGCGGGAAATGTTTGGATAAATCACGGTTACGGCTCCGAGCTCTGCGGCGAAACATCGAATTTAAAAGGTCGCGAGGAGTAAATGCGCTGGGAAATGTTTTTAATGTAAAGAAAATGAGGCTCGTCATCAGATGCATAAAACTACAATTATTACGCACATTAATGACTTCAGGCAATTAGTCAGGATGTAAAATATATATTCTTTATATAAAATGTTTTCAGGATTTTTGACATTGGGCCTCATTTCCTAGTTATCCAGATTGTTGTTGATGTCTGGAGATATTTTTTTTTTCTTAAATTCACGCAGTTCTTATATTTGAAAAGCTTAGTGGCGCTAGGCTAATGCTAGGCTAACGCATTTCTATGGTATCAGTTAGCCTGCATTAAAAAACCCGCTCCACAGTGCACCTGAGGCAAATCACTTACAACGCCAGACTAACGATATAAATGTCTGTGTTAATAGAATAATTATAATAATTTTGCATTTAAAATAACTTGTATTTGAGCAGCATTAGCTTCGTGGTTGTAAACTGCGAGAAAATAGTCCCTCAAAATGCGGTAATTCATGTGATACAAGGTCAGTTATATTTAAAAAAAATATTCTATTAACACAGACATCGTTTGTCTGGCGTTATAAGTGATTTACCTCAGGTGCACTGTGGAGTGGGCTAACTCATACCATAGACATGCACTAGCCTAGCATTAGCCTAGCGACACTAAGCTCTTCGATTATAAGAACTGCATGAATTTAAGAAAAAAGTATCTCCAGACATAAACTAGGAAATGAGGCCCTATGTCAAAAATCCTGAAATCCATCCATCCATTTTCTTCCACTTGTCCGTTGCCGGGTCGTGGGGGCAGCTGTTGGAGCTGCCCAAAAACACTTTGCACCAGCCCCTATAGCGCCCCCTGCAGGTGGTGGGTCCACAGAAGGACGGCCTCATGGTTCTAACCGGGCCTGTTGGTCTCTCATAAGGGGCTTCTGAACCGCTCTTTGTCTGACCCGTCACCTAGGACCTGTTTGCCATGGGAGACCCTACCAGGGGCACGAAGCCCCCGACAACAGAGCTCCAGGATCATTCAGGCTCAAACCCCTCCACCACGTTAAGGTGGCGGTTCCAGGAGGGGTAAAAAAAATAAAATCCTGAAATATCCCTTTAAATTGGCAGGTTTGGCCCTCGGTCTTTTCACAATGAAGCAAACTTGCTGCTTTCAGGTAAAGCCGATCTCATATTTATGTTCATATGTTTCCCCCGCAGTGATCGTGGTGCTGTTCGCCGCCCTGAGGAGGCAGCGGAAGAAGGAGCCGCTCATCATCTCCAAGGAGGACGTGCGGGACAACGTGGTCAGCTACAACGACGAGGGCGGCGGCGAGGAGGACACGCAGGCCTTCGACATCGGGACGCTGCGCAACCCGGAGGCGGTGGACGAGGGCAAGCAGCGGCGCGACATCATCCCCACGGAGAGCTACTACAACCCCAACCCCGCGCGGCGCCCCGTGCTCGCCCCGCCGCGCCACGACAACAACGGCGACGTGCGGGACTTCATCAACCAGCGCCTGCAGGACAACGACAGCGACCCCACGGCGCCGCCTTACGACTCGCTGGCCACCTACGCGTACGAGGGCAGCGGCTCGGTGGCGGAGTCGCTCAGCTCCCTGGAATCGGCCACGACGGAGGGGGACCATGACTACAATTACCTGAGCGAGTGGGGCCCGCGCTTCAAGAAGCTCGCCGACATGTACGGCGGGGACGACAGCGACCGCGAATCGTAACGAAGATCCGGGGGAGAAAAAAACAAACGAAAGCGCGCGCCGGGAAAGACTTTTAGGAAAGGGGGTTGGGGGGATAAAAGGACCGAGCGATTTTGTCAAAAAGTGCTCTTTCGAAAACGCCGTGTTCGTGCGTGAGGTGTTTCCGGAGCCGCGTTTCGCCAACGACGCCGCGTTACGTCGAGACAGTTCAAAATGTGAATGGGGGAAAAAAATTTAAATTAAAGATATGAATTTGAAATTTTAACCATGGATTACTGACATGAATATGAGGAAAACATGTATTGCAAGTTTTCCGTTTGGAGTTACTAAAGTGGAGATTTGGTGGCCACAATGTGGGGAAAATGCATTTTTGCGAAAGTTCCCATTAAACTCTATGGGAAACCTCAAAGTCATTTATTTGTTTCCAGGTCAAAGTTTATAAAATAAGACCAAGATAGCCCATTAAAACATTTGCAAGCACTGATTTATTCATTTTACAAATCTGTCCTCATCATTCATTAACCATAAGCACCTAACTAGTCATTGTACTCTTGTTACTGTCAATTAAAGGCTTAGAACCAATTAGACGTGTCATGGCGCACTTTGCAGCTATGAAAACTACAAAAAATACAAAAAGAGTTAAAATCACTCAAATTAAGAGTATTTTAGTAATTGCCGAGTAAAAAATCTGCTTAGGATAATGCAATAATACACCTTATTATCCAATTTAAATGCAAAAAGGCTTCTACTCAAATCAAGAACAAATTTACTTATTTCCTGAACATTTGACTCATTTCTAGATTACTTTTTTGCCGCGTTGTTACTTAGAACAATCGTTAGTAAAACTGGGTTAATGTCCCATAGAGAATGAATGGGGTATTTGCCAACCAGCTCAGTAATGTGCAGCACCCAAATTTACAACAAAATGCGGTTTTATTCTAAAACGAGGTGAACATTTAACTCATTTCAATATTACTTTTTGCTGCGCAGTTGCTTATAATTGTTAAAAATCGTCGTATGGGTTAATGTCCCATAGAGGATGAATGGGGTATTTTCCTTGATACCGGTTTCTACTCAAATCATGAGCAAATATACCAATTTCCTGAAAATTTGTCTAATTTCTAGATAACTTTTTGCTGCATAGTTGCTTATAATTGTTAACAATCGTCATGGGTTAATGTCCCATAGAGGATGAATGGGGTATTTTCCTTGATACTTGTTTCTACTCAAATATACTGATTTCCTGAAAATTTGACTCATTTCTAGATGACTTTTGGTTGGTTATAAATGTTAACAATCGTTAGTAAAAATGGGTTAATGTCCCATAGAGAATGAATGGGGTATTTGCCCAACTGCTCGGTAATGTGCAAATTTACATGCGGTTTTATTCCACACTGAGGTGAACATTTTTGAACTGTGACTCCATGGCGACGAGGCGTTATGGCGAAGCGCGGCTCCACAAGGCGGCAGACCGTAGGCTTGGTGTCTCGTCAGTGTTATAGTTGCGTTTTCTTTGCGAAAGGACTCAGTGAAAAACGTTTCTTCTGTTGGACTCTGTGTAAAGACTGCGGCCCCCGAAACGGCTGAGTCTGAGTATCTAGTCGGACCCGTTTCTCGGACGGCCGCGGCGAGGGGCGTTTGTTTTTGTAAAGCCGGCAGAATACGCCTATGTATTTTTCAGTGTTCCTGGGACTCAAAGACATGCTGCATATTGTGAACTTCGCTTGTGTCCGTACGGTGAAAACTGAAGTACGCTGTACAGTCGTTTATTTTCTACAAAAGGACGGACTTTCTGTAGTTTGAGCCATCCCCGTGTCCACCATTTTCTCATGGCAAATGTTTCCATAAAATCCAGTGTGTTCACGATGGGGCGGTGGTGGTCGAGACCGGTCACTAGTAGTACACGAGAATACGAATATACACCGCCTGACCCAAAAAAAAATCATCGCAAATTCGCAGTGGCGTTGTTTCAATAAGTATTGTCAAACGATCCAGTGTCGCGTTCATTTTTCGTTTTTTCACCAAGATCTTGTATTGATGATGGGAGAGTGCGACCACTGCGCAAAGCCTTCTCCAGCACATCCCAAAGCGTCTCAATGGGGTCAACATCTGGACTCTGTGGCGGCCAGAGGTCGATATAATATTGATAAAAGGCCGATATCTCCGGAACCGATCGTGATGGAGACTTCCCTTTTGCGTTGGAGAAAGAGCCCAGTCAGAGCTGTAAAATGAGTCTCTCTCAAAACTCCCTCGGCCTCAGGAGCTGAGAAACATCGGTCACACAATTTTACACCTTGGATCTTATTTTACATGTTTTATGTTGCAGAATTTTGCTTATAATTTCAGAACCATAAGAGATTGAGACGGTTTTTGTTTTGGAATCTGCTGACTTTTGTCTTTCAAACAGAAGCACCTACTAAACATGATTGTCCTGGATAAATCAGCCCTATGCCTCGAATAAAGCGCCCCCTGCTGTCACAGTTCAACACCGACACATTTTTCAGTTTAGAAGCTTGATACACAGGATTATGGATGACAAAAATATTGGTCGGCCTTCATTGCCTCAACTCTTTCACAACGTGAGCCCGATGAATCCTGGCGTTGTCATCTCGGAATATGCCCGTGCCATCAGGGAATAACCAGGTCATTCACGATGTCAGCTGATCTCATTCAAATACACAGTTTTTTTGGTCAGGCAGTGTATTTTCATCTGATATATTAACTTCTACTTCAGTAAGAACAAAACACTTCAACTTTCAAACGTACTGTGGACAAAAAAAATCTGAGCATTTATTAGATTAAGTAGAGATTTGGAAGAGAAAAGTTGATAAATATAACCAAACCATAAAGCAAAACATGCATTTGAACGTGTTTTCGACCCTACTTTTTCTATTTTTGATGAAGTCATGACGCAAAAGATTAACTCTTCAAAATGACCCGCTTTAGTGTAAAACTGTCCAAACAAAACCCACTTTTCTCCCTACTTCTAACCCGAGAAACCAAACACGTCTTTACGAGCTGAATGTCGAGTTTTTTCTCTGCGTAAAGTGGGGTTTATTTGGGGCGCGTCGATTAGAAAAGTCACTATTATAAATGCGGTTTGTTCAGAGGGGGCGGAACACGCACCGGGGACGGGCATCGTAACTCAAACCCTCACTCGAGAACCACATTAAGTTTAACGTCCACATTTGACGGCGCCGTCGGAGGGAAATTGTATCATTGATTTCGATTCCCTTCGCCAAAGCCGATTGTTTTATGCGGGCAATGAGGAAGGAAAAGGCAGTATCAATATATTACGGTTTATTCAGACACAATCACCAACTTTTGAGTAAAAAATGTACACCTTTGAATTTAAACAATGAAATGTGTGGTGAGCATCATTTTTGTATTGATGAAGTTAAAGAGAGTGGAACAATCTCTTTATTCTCAAAGAAATTCACATTTAAAGCTTGAATCAAATTATGGCCTTGGCATTGTGGCACAACTCATTCCATGACTATTACAGGGGTTTATAAAGTCAAACCTAAGGCTTTTTAATGCCCAAATATAAGGTGTTTAATGTCACAAATGATTAAAATCGAAGCATTTTCCCCCCCAAGATCTGGCGCCACTTTGGTTAGACAAATATATTGTGTGTAATGTGTGTAAAACTGAGGGAAAATGTACACACACAATGCGGCAAAACCAGCAGTCCAAAGCGCTTTGTCCCATAAATGTTTTTTCACTGGACTTATGGAGTCAATCATCTGATACTTTAACTCCTAATTAAGTTAAAGGGCAAATTATTTCCACTTTCGGGTCGGAAAAGGGAAAAATGTGTGTAAAATGGACCAAATATTAACATTAAATTGCGTTAAAGCTCGTACTTGTTTGCTTTTAGTGGGTGAAATGTTCCGCTGTGTGGCTTTAATCGGACAAAAGGGTCGGCCAGGCGTCTCCACGTAACCGCAGTGATTAGTTATTCCTGTTTATTCCGTTTTTTTTTTTATCTAATTGTAACCTGGAAGTTAGATAAAGTTGAGTTTTGAATGCTGGTTAGCTTCACCGGTAGCCAAGCAGGAAATTAATTTATCCATTGTTTGCAAAATTAATTAAAAACGCCACAGCGACAACATCAAAAACCACTGATTCATAAAAGCGCTTGTGGCGAGTGATTTGTGCCGGGTTCGAACTTTGCCTTTCTCAAAGTAAATGTCGGCACATCCCAAAGGTGCTCCCTGGGGTTCGGATCTGGACTCTGTGGCGCTGATCCCTGAACCGCTCTTTCACAACGTGAGCCCCATGGAGCCTGCGCCGGAAAAATGACCATCTTAAAATCGCTTGAATGAAGGTTTGTTGAATTTGAGTCGGTTTGAACTAATCTAAGATGCAGGGATGTGATTTTAGATAATCTAAATCAAAAGTGTGTCTTTTATCGATCGTGTCTTAGATATTGTGAGTTATGTGGCTCGAGTTATTCAAATTACATATTAAAAAGAGCCAGTCTTTTGAACGGCTCTTTGGAATGAACAGATCCCAAAGACTCGGCTCCCAGAAAAGAGCCGTAAATCCCATCACTATTTAGAGAAGATTAAAATGCTAATGCCGACGGAACAAGCAGAAATCCCACTCGAAATCAGACTTTTTCACTTGAAATGATGCGAAATGATCTGAATTAAGGAAACTTGTGCTCGTTCCATTTGCGATAAGAGGATTTATCTGATCGAAGACGAGACCGAATCTACTCAAACTTTAGATTCAATCTCTTAATTCAAGTAGATTGATGTAATTTCTTCCTTAAAATTGTGATTATTTTTCCAGTGTGGCATTGTCAGGAGGCGACTTTTAGTTTTCGGTCAGGCAGTGTATTTTTGCCCTTGAACTAGTATTTTGGCACCCAAATATGAAAATAATAGAGATTACACTCAGATGATACATCTCCTTTATTTCATATTCAAGTCAACCATCTGCAGCAAAAGTTTCAAATTGATATCTCTGTTTACATTTTAGTATTCACCTGCAGTGTCTCACCTTAAGACAGTGTTCCCCTCTCGCCTGGTAGTTAGCCTGGTTGTTAGCGTTGGCGGTTGTCAGCGGGTGGGTTAGCCTTGATTTCCCACGGGGCCCGCAGCGTTCCTCGGCAGATGTTCATAAAGAGCCTGCTGACCTTTGGAGCTAAACCCGGAGAGGTGCGTTCGCGGCTGCAGAAGGTCACATTTTATCCGGCTCGAAGGACCGCGGATTTGCACCAGTCAATTGGGGGCAGAGGGACAAAAAACAATTAAAACGCCACTCACTGACTTCAAATGTTAGCGCTGGATTTCTGTTTTCTTTCCACCAACCTCATTTTCCATTATCTGGAATCATAAAACAGAAAGACAGTGAACTTTTAATACAAAGCGCTTTGAAACTCCGCCACCGAAGCTTGGATGTTACATTCCTTGATTTTATAGTTTTTCTGAGGTGACAAAAATATCAGATTTTTATAAGATTTTTAGTCATAATTTCGTCACAGTAACTAATTAACTGTATAAGGTTTAATGCAATTAAACACATATAATCAGAATTAATCACACTTTTCTTTAGTGGCACAGACAGTTTTCAGGTTTTGGGCCAAATTGGTCTCTGAACGTCTAAACTTTCACCTGGAAATAAAAATTATACCTAATCTTCACAATAACATGAATGAATATTGCACTGATTGAATGTTTCTCCATAGATTTATATGGGAAATCGTAATTTCAAATGGGATTTTTCTCTCACTGGGGCAACAACATTTCGACATCAGTTGCTCCTACAGACTTCAAATTTGCCAGCCTTGGATTGGACAATATTTGGAAGATTTTTTCAGAGGGATTTTTTTAATAACTAATTCCTAGCCTGATTTATTGAGTTTTTAATGTTAAAAAACAAGGCGAAATTATTATTTTTTACAGATTTTTTCATTAAAAAGCAGATATCCAAAATCCCCTCTGAAAAAGTCTTTGTAACTATTATGTCAACAAAATAAAAACATAAATTTGAATCTGTCTCAACCATTTTTCGCCCTAAGACTGAAGAAAAGAGCAAGTGAAGCCGATTGTTTAAGAGTAAAGGTGTGAACGTTTTCCTGTTGTGGACTCCATTTTGAGCACTCATTTCGCCAAGAATTAGGGATTTTTTTTTAATCCGTTGTGACCCATGGATTGGCCAAACAAAACTCTACGGCGTTGGAGAATGCCGTGCTGGTTCAAATCAGGAAGCTTCAGCTCGCTAAAAGGGCTGTGGCTTTGCAGAATTCAAATAAATTGGCCTGGGCATCGCATCGTCCGGCGGCAAATATATCCTTTCATTTGGATGTGACACGGGGAGAGGTCATTTGGTTGTTCCCACACTTTGCAAATGGCCCAAAGCTTTGAATAGAACTCGCACGTGCACCGGCCCAACCCTAAATATCCACAAGCACTTTTTTATTCACTATTGTCCACTCACCACTAAAGCCTTTTTTGTCCGACAGAGGCGCTTTGTTCATCTGTGACCACAATAAAAAGCATCATGTGGCTTAGAAACGTTTCCGCCTTGAGGTACAGAGCGTCTGCAATGCAAATGGACAAAGTATGACACATGATATGAAACCTTTGAGTAAGGCTGGGGCTTGGTTGCAAAGTTCAGCCATTTTTACATGTTTGGGCTAAATCTCTCAATTGCAATATTACACAAAAATCAATAAGATCAACGGTTCTGGTCCAGAGAATAAGAACATTTTCGTCTTTAGGCGCCTCCCTTTCCAAAACAACGCCTATTGTTTTTCCTTTCAGCCCACTGTGTGACAGGAAGGCATTAGGGCGAGACACAGAGACACTGCAGGTGAATAGGGAAACCTTTTAAATGTAGAGATATCCATTTGAAACATCTGCTGTAGATTACGTACATACATATGAGAAAAAAATGTATTTCAAGTTTTCTGCCATTTTATGTTTTCATATAAAAATAAGACCTTTTATGCATAAAATTTGCCAAAATTAACATTAACAAAATCATATTGACATTAATTAACAAGAGGGGATTTTAGATGTCCTGTGGAACAAATGTTTATTATAACTCAATAAATCAGGCTATGAATTAGATATTAAAAAATCTCCTTCAAAATGTTGTTAATTCCGTTAAGAGCTACTGACGTGGAGATATTGTTGCTCCAATGTGAGAAAATGCATTTTGAAATTATACAATTTCCTAAATAAATCTATGGAGAAACTTTGAATCAGTGCAATAATTAAACACGTTATTGTTTCCAGGTGAAAGTTTATATATTAAGAGACCGATTTAGTTCAGCACCTGAAAAATGACAAAAAGAAAGAAGTTTTGCCTTGAATGTATAAGAACATAAAATGACAGAAAACTTGCGATATTTCCCCCCCCCTAAATTTATATCAATCTAATGCAAAATGTATATTATTCCCCATTCACCTACAAAAGGGGTGTCGGCCGGGGGCCACATGCGGCCCACAGACCCATTTTTGGTGGCCCTCAGGCTTCATTTTGAATCGGCCCATATGGCAGGAGAAGACACTTTTTACTTCAACACAATTAATTCTTTAGCTTTCAGGTGAGGCATTCCACTGTTGCTCTCCAGGCCAGTACCTTTTAGATTTGGGTAAAACCGAACTAGAGAAAATGCACTCTATTATGGCGGGGGGTAAGAGGGTCAATAAAGGTGTTAAACCTCTTAAATGGACCCAAAATTATGCTGTACACGGTCAATGTGGGCCTTTATGGCAAAGGTTTGGACTCCCCTGAGCTACAAGGAAACACAATTGATTCTGGCAGACATTAAAGATGATTTTAGTTTAGCTGATACCTCTGGATTTTTTGGGATGAATACTTCCAATATGACAGAGTTCGATGTGCTCCAAAGTCTCAAACGGGACAAGATTTGGCAAAGTGTAGGAATCACTTCTTTCACTTCATCACAAACCTGTACTTCCTGTTGTAAACCCATCATCACCACCGACACATTCCATCAAAACAAGTAATAAAACCCGTCGCTCGCACTTTCCCCGACACACGATCATTCACAGCCGACTCTTTTACTGCGGAGCGAATATACCACGATGGAGTTCCGTTTCCCCCGTGACGCGGCGAGCTCTTCGGCGCCGGCACTGACGTCCTTTTCTCGCGGATTGGTGTGTGGTAGTAGACTGTGTAGACGCTGCGGTGTTTTTATCTGTGGGTGAAACTGTTTTATTCCCGATTCGTCCCCCCCCCCTCCTCCTCCCCCCCCAAAAACGGTAGAAAAAACGTCCCAGAGGTTTGTGGTAGTTTTGAAAAACGGGGCCCGATCCATCGACCTGCTTTGTAAATCGTGAGATTTTTGTACTGAATATTTATATGACACAATAAAAATCTCTTTGAAAAGCTGCATCCCGAGTGTTTCTGCCTTTCCTTCGGGGTGGGAATGACAACCATATTTCATAACTATACTGCAGTATTAACAAAACTCTTTCAACACATATTATTTAACTAGAATGTCTCAAAATAAGACTTGATATAGACAAATTGGAGGAGCCATCATTAATAAGGGGGTTGTGAATGTCAATAATAATATTCATTGGACTATAGGAATTTTCATGCCTTTTGTTTGGACAAAGATTAGGTATATGTCTTGACACTGTTGTCAATCAACCCAGTCCAGTCGACGATTTAACATCTGTACGATATTACTGTGAAGGGGAGTTGTCTCATAGGACTGCACAAAACATTAAAACAAAAAGAACATGTAACGTCCAGGCAAATATAATCTCCAAATAGATGAACAGTACCGGTCAAAAGTTCGGAAACACTTTTTCATGTGTTGTTTTTTTCTTTTATTTCAAGACTCTTTACTTGGTAGATTCTCACTGAAGGTGTTCATTTATGAATGAACACATACGGAAATATGTTTTAAACAAAAAAAAGTGAAATAGATCCTTCAAAAAACAGCCGCCTTTCGCTTTGATTACCGCTTTGAGCTTTTGACATTTTCTCAATGAGCTTCACGATGTCATTGAGAAAGCGTTTCCAATGGGTGCTGTAGTATTTAAATGAGCGTCAGCAGCAGATGGAAACGTGCCGGGGCATTCCCTGTTCTTAGACTTAACTCAAGACAGAAAACTCCAAAAAGCCAGTCGGAGAAGAGAACCACAGAAGGAAAGATCCACTCCCATGGATGTAGAGGCTATAGACTCAATCCCTCTGCAGACATGGCCGAAGAACGTCCGGTCCTCGTTGGACAAAGGATAGACCATGTGAACAGTGACCAACACACCACAGATAAAGGAAATACTGTATCATAAATAAAAGACTAAGCATATGCAGTAAAGGGCTCAGTGTACTGTACTTCCCCAGCGTTGTTCACATAATTTCTATGAGAACATCTGCCCTGTATATCACAGTCTGTCCCTGATAATGCACCGCTCGAGCAAAAAGAAAGTGTTGGATTTAACAAACTGTTCTGATCTGAAGTTGGTCGGGTTTAGATTCAGCAACACTATGAGCCCAAAGAATGAGATCAGCCGACGACCTCAACATCCTGAACGACCAGGTTATTCCATCTAAGGATTTCTTCAAGTCCATCTCGCCGTCACTTTGGGGCCTTGGCTTGAGAAACATAGAAAAAACCTTGGACATTTGAACAGTCTCGCTTTAGATCACGCCTCATTTCCAAAGCCACATCAGGTCCGTCGAATCGCCCGTAAATCTGTGCATTAACGGCGGCTCTATATGTCACAGTCGTTTATACGAAAGCCATTGTTGGAGAGCGGCCCCGGAGGCTACGGGGGAATTTTAATTAGACAATCTATAATTAAGATCTGCAGCGGCCAATCGCGTTCGAGAGACGGATATCGTTCATTTGCTTTGAGTGACAGGAGAGAGGACGGATAGAGATGTCATGGTTTCCTCGATACTAGGCCAGAACTGATGAAATAATGGAGAAATACAACATTACATTCATCAAAGTTGAATTGACGATTGTTTTGATTCATTCCACAAAAGTGCCGTATCAGTGTGGATAAAAAAAAAAATCGTGATCGCACCTGTTGGAAAATAAATAGCAACAAGATTTTGAACGAGCCGCTCAAAACAACAATAGGCCCGTCTTTAGTGTAAATTACTTTTTAGTCGTTTAATTATTGTGTTGTTTTTGATACTCGCCGACCGTTAGCTCTGAGATAAAAAGATAAGTCTTTATTGATCTCTCGATGGAGAAATTAACTTGTTACATTCGGCTCTCGGAAACACTCAGGGTGTGCAGGAAACAACAGTTAGAGAGAAAATAGAGGTATCCTGATCTACAATGACTTCAAGGGGGGAAAAGTATATATATAGTAAAATAAATAAAATAACCTAAAACAGACTATAGTAAGGGGGACACAAAGTATATATAAAGTCCTACCTCATAAAACAGACGTTTACTGCAGTCAAGTATTTACATCCAACATGACGTCTTTACACGTCGCCAGTGACTTCCATCAGTATCTCACCTTCCGTGAAGTTTTCTTGAACTATTTCGTTGATTTATGCAAGACCTCACTCGGAGTCACGTGTCCATAGATATAATATAATAAAGATGAGCGGGTCCCCTTCAGCCCCGTTCATTGTAAAGGTTCCCGAGTCCTGTGTGCACCTTAATGGCCGCTCTGTCTCCTCCAGCTTGTTCCTTGAAAGGGCAAAAAGGCGGGAAGCGGAGCCTCCACAGAGCTCCAGAGCTTGATTGACAGGTTCTCGAGCTAGTCAATGCACTGAAAATGCTTCCAATGTTCGGGCTTTTAAAACAAAAACCAGCGTGGTTAAAAATATTTCACCAACCCCAGCGTTGACACATGGGTCATGGCGATATTTAGAAAAAGAAAAACCAGGATTTTAAGCCGTTCTTGGGACCCATTAGAATCAATGCCCCCAAGTGTCTCTTGGAGTCGCCCCTGGCCACAAGGGGGTGGTATTACAGCAATGTCAGCTCCCCGCCATGAGGACCATAGAGAAGCGCGTTCCTCGCCCATTGCACGTGTCATTTGCATAGCCTATAGGAGAAATATTGGACCAATAGTGTCTGTACTGAAACGAATCATTCCTCAAAACATAACACATTTAAAATCCTTGGTAAAACTGTAAGGCGGATTTAAATAATTACAATGTTATTACTATTACTACAACTTGGTCAACACTTCTTTAAAGATACAAGCCCCGATTTTGCAGACGCATTGAGCCAAATGAGGCAAGTTTATTCCACATTTATCTGACATTTATTTCGGCATCCTTCAAAACGCATAAGATATTTAAAAATCCATATGTGACATAAGGCAACAGAGTACTATTCTAAAGACAGACTTTTTTTTCCAATTATTACAGCTAGAAAACATGAATGAAAACTCTAAATCTAAAATAAAAAAACATCCAAACTTCAATTCATTTGAAAACATGACGGAAGGAGCGTAAGGTCTAAAATCTCTTCACTTTCACATTATCACACGATTTCACCAAAACGTCATTCATAATTAATTTCATGGTTGTGCTTGTAGACGCTTAAATCCAAAGCTACATTTTTTACATTTTGGAAGCTTTGACAATTAATAACAGTCTGGACTCATCCCTTTAAAACTGTAAAAAAAAAAAAAAAAAAATCAGGTTCACATCAGTCCGAGGCCCGTCATTGGCCGCTCACTTCCTGCCTCCGTCGTCGCCGTCGTCGCTCTCGCGCTCCTGCCGCTCGCGCTCGCGTCTCATCTCCTTCAGCTCCTGGCGGTATTTACGCTCGATGAAGCGCTTCTGATGGGCCATCTGAGGGAAGTTATCTGCCAGAGGGAGAGGGACGGCGTGGTTAGCTCAGGACAAAGATCGAGACGTTAACACAGAAGTAGTAATAAAGCAAACCGTTCAAGCTAAAGTGGCTAATGTTGTGCTAACCGCTACAAACAACGGTCTGGGAAAATCACCTCCAAGAAAAATGACTTTCGCCTGGATTCTTATGAACTGGGGAGCCTGAAGATATCGCGTGAACTTTTTTATATTTTTGTTAACATTGATGTCGGGCATTTATCTCGCAAATATGTAAAAAAAAAAAAGCTATACCAAGTAACTCATGCCCCTAGAGGCCATAAGCGCCACTGCAGGTGTCGTAGCATGTTGCGCTTTTTTACTCATTAATTGTCCGTGGAGATCATTTTTTTCACTCAAACTTGGCTGTAAATACTGTTTAAGTGGCGCTAGCCCACAGTTAGCTTTGCCCGTTAGCCTGTTGGCTTCTTCTTCGTGATTCCATTAGTGTGTATTGGTGACTAAGACCCGGAGGCAGGAAAGTTGCAATTGTGGTTTTCTGGCCAGAGACACCAGGGGGAGATGAAAGACCCCCCAATCATCCCATTAACACGCCAGAGGGACTACGGGAAGGATTTACTACGGTAAACAAGTCACTTAGTGCTGCTTTAAACAATATCCGCTGTCGGGTGCGGAGGTCCGAAGCTTGTTTTGACCCCAGTTGTTTTCCCCGAATTGAGTGATCGTTTATGTGCATTTTCCAACAGTTCCAGAGGACCACATGAACGTGGCAATCGCTTCAGATGCCTCTCCTCGCTTTGGACCAGTGGGTCAGACAGTCCCAAACGGCAGCCAGGTCCGCCCAGCTGCTGTGACGGACCGGGCCATTTTACATCAAGTGTTTACGTTCGCCGCCGCAGACTTCGATCTGAAACGGGCGCCCGTGACGGAGACGCAGCCCTGAGCAGGCACTTTTCACGCCCGCTGCCCCACGCGCGACACCACGCGTCCCGACAGGCCTCAAAGTCCCGCGCGCAACTCGGGGGAACGCGGGATTTCACTTCACACGCCGCGGCTTAAAAGGTCAATAACTCGGGCTGGGAATGAGATATTAAAAAAAAAATCCCCTAGAAAAGGTCTGTAGGAGCTCCTGAAGTGGAGGAGTTAATACATCAAACTAAGAAAAGTAGCTAAAAATCTGCACACGGACCACTGCGTGAAACATCGATATTTTCACCTGCCGTGCCTCGCCTTCAGGTCAGTAAAAGTTAAGATCCTCTTTTGTAATTGTGCGGTGACGGTTTATATAAAGCAGCCCGTTGTTCCTCGCTCTCTTTTAAACCGCGCTCCGTCGGAAAGACTCTCCCGTTCTCATCCATTATTTAACTGTATTGTGTATAAAAATGTCGGGAGTTCATCATGTTTGTTCAAATACATGTAAACATCCTGCAGGCTCCGGGGGAACGGGGGAGAGAGGGAGGTTCAGGTCAGATATCTGCCCGTATCCGCAGATAGACAGGGAATTTAATTATGACTATTGTCCACGAAGAGGCTGATAATGTGCTGCTGCAGGGCGGACACACACGCACGCACACACACACACACACACACACACACACACACACACACACACACACACAAACACAAACACACACGCTTTACCGCCTGATATATTAACCCCAAGCACATTTTCTCCAGTTCAGCTTTATCCAAGTCTAAAAGCTTCTCTACTGGAGGTTACAGCGGACGGGCCAGTGTAACGACTCATTTGAAAGCTAAGACCTACAAAACTTTGGGCACTTTTTGTCAAGTTTTGTTATGTTTTTGTAACTTTTTCAGCACTTTTTTATTGACTGTTTACAGATGAGAAGTGCTGTTTTTGGCAGCCCTCTTGGTTTGTCTTTTGGGAAAAAAAACGCTTTTAATTATAGTCACAAGTTTTAGCCGACGAAAATTCAAAAGGTTTTAGTCGAGTTATGGTCTAGTTTTAGTCAGTTTCATTTAAATAAAAAGGCAGAAATGACCTCATTGACAACAGAGCTTTTCTCAAAAATGGCCGCTCTCCTCGTCCTCTGATCATTTTTTATTAACAGTGCCGTCGTCCACCAACATGCTTTCTTTGTTCATAGACTACTGTATTTAACTAGGGGAAAAAAAGATAAAGTTACAGTTTTAATGGCCCAGTTGTGTGGACTACTCGTGCTCTTGCACTTCCGGGGGAGTGGCCTAGCCCAGAGGGAGGGAAGTATGTTCTGGGAATCTTATTTATCACACATCAATAAAGTCAAGCCAAAATCGGTTCCTTGTGGATGTTTTTTTCACAACAAATTGTTCAGTAGAAGCGAAAAAAAAAAATGGCAATCGTAGCTAACGTTAGCATGCAGCATGAAGCTAGCCCTGCTTCCTGGTTAGCATCGTCGGTTTTATGTATTTATGTAGTAGTATTTATGGGCTGTTGGACCACTTTGCTCATCTCCATGTCTCTGTATGCTAATGTTCTTAATTTTAAAGTTGTACATACAGGTGGCACAGAATAAATAAACAAAAAACAAAATTCACTTTAAAGTATTCCGCCTACATGGGGCTTTAGCCGAGTTAATAACACTGTTACTCTTACTGTCAAACATTTTTCACATTTTCATAAAAGACTTTCCGGTCCCTCACTGATTTTTCATAATGCATTGGTATAAAAAAAAAAAAGCCTCAGACTTTGAATCACTCCTGAACCTTGAATTGCTTTTAACACGTCGCTCGGCCTTTCTATAACTTCTCCGTTGGAGTCGATCGAGGAGACAAAAACTCCCACTTCCCCGCGGATTAACAAAAGGCCGGCACGTTAAAGTTTGGCCGCTTTGAATTTCCATCTCCAAAAACCTCTTTCAACCAGCAGAAGAAAACGCGATTCACCGACGCAAACGACTTAAATACGCAAAGAAAGGAGCGTATTATTCTCTTTTAAACCAACGTCTAATTCCTTATTACGCCGGCGGAGAGGGAGCGCGCGAGATAAGGCCTGTATCCTATTAGTAAGAATCTTTAGAAGGGAACATGGAGGTAAAGCGGGCACAAAGCGGGCACTGCCTGCGGTTTCAGGGAGTAAAGAGCAACATGTGCCCAAGTCTAAGGAGCCAGAATGGAAAGAGAAATGGAACAGATTGTGAATACATAGTTGGATTTATACAGGCAAATCTAAGGCCTTTTAATCCCTAAACTTCTGTATCAATTCCTCTGAACAGATGAGTAATGAAAAAGCAAACTGTACACATCGGGAAACGTCTGAGCGAATAAGATTGTGTAAAAATGGAAGCAAAATTACTATCTTCAGTTACAAAAGTGTGTGTTGCTTTTTCTGGAGCAAAAAAAAGTCATGCGAAGTCACTGTTTTCAAAGAAATGGATTGTACAACTAAACATGCCCTTCCCGAATATCCTCAACATCATGTATACAAGCGAGGTGGCTATGCAGTGTGTTCCTGAAGGACAAACCAACAGATCAGAACCCTCAGGTAACTGGTAAGTGGGTGAGCATCTCTATAGAACTAGAAGATAATTGAATATAGTGGCCATACCATAGACATTTTAATATTTATCTACTCTAAGAGAACAAAAACACTTCCTACTGTTTAACCTGCTAAAACGACAACTGGCGAGATACTTTGATCATGATTTCAGCTCTAAAGGCTTATTGAACAACAATTTGTGGGAATATTACAGTGTTTTACATTACAGTATATACACAACATATGAAAGTCTTGGGTCTAGGCTTGTCATCCCAGGGCAGGGCGAGTTTTCTGCCAAACCTCCCAATCGAGGCTCAAAGTAAAGCCCCACTTTCTACCAATGCCAGAGCATTTTGGAGTAGTTTAACAGGTATTTGATCTCTGAAGTATGTAAGAATATTTCTACAAATCGTCTTGGGGAACAACCTGGCCATGCTGGATGGACAGATTTAGACCCAGCGTGGGCACGTTGCCTTCATCCCCCATCAATTGAGAACCATGAGCGATGCGTAAACAAGTGGCAAACTCCCTCTCTCTTGGTACAGCAGCTTTTTTGCCTTTTCTGCGAACTGCATTTGTATTTCTGTGTCCCACATTGGTTAACCAGATACTTTTGTACATCTTTGTTGTGTTTTTGTAAAGTTCCGTTTTTTTTTTTTTTTTCTACTGCTGGGAGTCCGCACTAGCCATGAAGGAAACAGATTTTTTTTAAAGTAAACAAACAGCTAGCTTATGAAACCTACACATTTCTTCATCTGAAAAAGAGGCACAAAGAGCCCCCCACACCTGCAGCACAAACTAAAAAGGGACAAACGAGGAGATATCCGGGCAAGACTCACAGCTAAGCCACAGAAATCTTCAATCCCTGCTATTGTTCTGGATAATGTTCTTTCACTGGAGTATAATACGGATTATATTTATCTGCTACGCTCTTGCCAGAACATGGTGAAACACTGTTGTGGAGAGGAGGCAGCTGAGCAAGAGAAAGAGGAAGGAGGAGCTGACCAGTGCAGGACACCACGCTCTGAAACAGACGCAAACCTAGGAGGCCCTGCACCGTTTCATCTCCAAAAACATGCTGATCAGGTTGGCCCACAATGGCTCAGGACTAACCCAACACCTGATCGTAATTTCGTTGTACAATGACAAATAAAGCACTGACTTAGAGACTCCTGACCAAACCTGGCTCAACATCTGATGACTGACCCCCGGGCAATAAAGTAAACCTCATTCTAAAACAGAAATGTCATTACAGGTGCCAATATTTACTATAAGATGAAAAATCATTTGCAACAACTTCCACAGCCTTGAGCGTTTGCGTCGCTTCTGCTGGCGTTGTAGGGCCGCGGTTGAGCATGCGTGGTCATGAATACAGATCTTTTGGAGATCTAAAGCCTCCACTGTGCTCTTTTGTTTATCGACTCGCCGTAATTCCTCTCAAGGACAGTGTTGGGCCGAATGAGGACTTTCTGATGAGGCCTCACATCCTTCAGAGGACACACACGGATCAATGCCGCGTCCTTTTGATGCTCACAGCGCCGTTTAGCTCAGCCCTGACCTTGTGCTTTGGACTTCGATTCGGCTTTTTTTGAAGCCCATTAATGATATTTTTGGTATAAAAAGTCAAAAGAACCGAGAGTAGGGAGATGGTAGTGAGGAAAGCTTGCATGCGGCTCTTGCCTCAGCTAAACGCACACCGTCTGGAACCTAAAGCTGCTACGATAAACTCTGGTCATACCGTAAATTCTCTAATACTGGCCTGTATTCCATTACGGGCCGAAGTCTTCAACAGTGGCCGGGTGCGTAGCTGGAGGAGGCAAATAAAAGCGGTCTCTAAAACAGGCCGGGGCTATTATTAGAAACTATAGCGGTAGAAATATTTGTCTCATACTAGTGGAGCTGATCCAAGCGTAACTTTGAGACAGATTCAGCCACTTTTCAAACCTCCTGTGACTATTTTTGGAAACGGGGCGAATGTTGTGTGACCCTCCAAGGTTTTAATAAAGTCACCATCGCGTCCTCAAAGCACATCCAGCGGCTCTCAGTGTGCGGGAAAGTCCCACGCCTCAAAATAACTCCTCCGATCGCCGCGAGCGTCTCGTCTTCTCTCGGGCCTGTCTCATGATCGATCCCAAACACAAACGCTCCGTCTAAACTCGCCTCTACACGCGATAACAACAAATAATCTGGTCCGCGGGACAAAAGACAGAGAAACCCGCACTGACATTGATGTAAACGTTCCGCTAACAGCAGCGAAACGCGTCCTGTTGTCCCTACAAAATAAAAGGCGCCAATGTTCCAGCCGCTGGGCGAGTGTTTGCAATGTTAATTAATAAATGGACCTAATAATGGACCTTCTTCATTCTACTGGTAGTCCATTTTGCTTAAATAGAAATAAAGGCATGTCTCCAATTGTGGCCTGGTTCCAATAAAGGCCTGGTCCTCGATGCGCTTGAGTAAACAAAAGGCTTCGGCCTATATTAGAGGATTTACGGGAGTTACGATTCTCTTTTTGATCCATCGCACAGTGGATACGAGTGCAGGCTCACGATTTTACAGACAAACATAAAGATTGTGAAACGTACACCGATTGTAAGGTAGGAGTGTAAGGTGTTACAGTAGGATACTTGTTCTTGGGAAGTTGAACGCTTCCTGGTGGGTCAACAGTTTCGACTTAGTGACAGGCTTCCAGGTATTTAACCGAACTTGTGCTGGGTTTATCACGGCAGAGACATGACTTGAGGCTCGCTAACTTTGTTTTTCCTCATGTAATCTATCCAATGGCAACTCTGATGTTGAAATAAAAAAATAAATAAAACGTTAGCATTGCGCTTCTCTTTCCCTGGTCTGTGATAGGATGATATCATTTGACATTGAACACCCATCAGAACTAATTCAAGTTGGTAGAGTCCAATGTAGCAGCTTCACTTAACGTTACAGTTTAAGAGGTGGGAAAAATGAAAGGGTAGGTGAGACTGAAAAAGCAGAAAAGCAAAGCCTACGAATATTAGCAGCCAAATGGATATTGGGATAAAAACTAAAATGACCGACGTCCAAATACACATCACTCCTGCATCTCCGTTGAAACTCAAACCGATTTTCCGTCTCACTGCTGCTTCATCACCTGGAGTTAGCGCGCGCCGCATTAGCTCCTCCGCGTTTTTCAAAAGAAGGGATTTCCTGCCGAGGCAAAGGCCAAACATAAAGACAGGAGCGCGCGAGCGAGAGTACCGTACAGCACCTTATCTGCAGATTAGGAGCTTTGTTCAAACGCCAGGAAGAGGTGGAAGACGACGAAAGGAGAGAACGCACGCCGCTCCGAGCTGCAATCCGAACGCTTTTCCTTCACATTGTTTAAACAACGCCAGGCGGCCGGGGGAGAGATGGAGAGAATACACAGCGCTTCCTGAAGGATGAGGATGAGAGGGGTTTGTGTATTTGATGTGGAACAGAGCTGGTGCACCTGCGGCGGCCTCCTACCGACTCTCACAATACAAGACAGACTGTATACAATAGCGGCAGGATTTTGGGGAAAAAATCACATCACCATTTTCTCGGAAGGGTTTTGGAATTAGAGTCGCGACTTTTTGTTACAATGGAGATTCAGCGCACTGTCAAAATGCTAAAGAGCGGCAATTGTGGTGAATCTACTGACAGGTTTGGTATCCACGTGTAGCAAGAAAGGCGACGCTGTAATCCAAATATGGTCGTTTCCAGAGGCAAACAAGGCAGATAGTCTCTCACCAGTCGCTCACCGGTCGCTCACCGGTCTCTCACCGGTCTCTCACCGGTCTCTCACCGGTCTCTCACCAATATCTCACCGGTCTCTCACCGGTCTCTCACCGGTCTCTCACCTGTCTCTCACCAATATCCCACCGGTCTCTCACCGGTCTCTCACCGGTCTCTCACCAGTCTCTCACCAGTCTCTCACCAGTCTCTCACCAGTCTCTCACCAGTCTCTCACCAGTCTCTCACCAGTCTCTCACCAGTCTCTCACCAGTCTCTCACCAATATCTCACCAGTCTCTCACCAATATCTCACCGGTCTCTCACCGGTCTCTCACCAGTCTCTCACCAGTCTCTCACCAGTCTCTCACCAATATCTCACCAGTATCTCATTATATTTGGTCCCCCTTGCAAACGAGATGTTTCATCTCAAGGGGTTTTCCAACAATAAATTGAAATTGAAATTGAATACTGTAGGTTTGGCTTTGACGAGGGATAGAACAAAAAGGTTGATTTCGATGGGACACGATGAGAGAAAACTCCGACCTCCAGGTTTGGCGAGTAACGATCTGCTGATCTGATGAAAGATAATGTACAAATAGGCCTGTGGGGCAGCGAAGAGCGGCGTCCCAGCCCGGGGGCCAACACACGATCAATGACGAACCACAGCGGCGCTAATGACCCCGATTAGACCCCTCACAGTGTGGACACATGCTGCAGACCGAGGAGAGGGGGATAGAAGACCATGCTACAGGAAATATCATCATCATCCTCTTTCACAAAAGCCAACGAACCGAGACACGGGGAGAAGTTTCAATATCCCATCTAATGTAAAGCTTCCCAAGGCATTAAAGTTTAAACTCGGCGTGTTGATATCGGACTGCGGAGACAAAAGAATATCCCTATACCTTCGCTAAAGGTGAACATGCGGAGGAACCGGGGAGCCGCGGGAAAGACCGGGAGGGACGGTTTTTAAATGAAGTGACCTTTTCAAAGCATTGCTAATCCAGTCACATGAAGCGAGCTTATGAGGAGAGGACAGCGCTCATTTACCGGAGCGGAGCAGCCATCAATCAGGCTGACAGGGGGTGCACGCCGGGGACTTGGGGGCGGCCTGCGCGCTTTAGAGACTGTGTGTTCGTGGAGGCTCTCGGTCGTACAGAAGCTTTCCATCGCAGGATTAAAGTCGGAGGAATGCTGCTTATTGAGGTGAACAGGGAAAAACAATTCACGTAGAGATATCAATTTGAAACTTCTGCTGTCGATTACTGATATAAATATGAGGGGAAAATGTACTGCAATTTTTCTGCCATATTATGTTTTCATTTAAAAATTAGACACTTTATGTATGAAAATGGCCAAAATTGCTCATTTTCCGCGACAAAATATAAATAATGGATCGAGCAAAGTTCAAATTGACAAAGATACACATTTTTGATATTCAAATTTTGTCTTGCTTTTTGCGGTTCAAAGCTCAATAAATCAGGCTAGGAAAAACCCTTCAAAACATTGTCCAAGACTGGAAAGTTTGGAGTCTGTAGGAGCTACTGAAGGGGAGATGTTGCTGCAGGAGTAAAACAGAAAACTCAAAACCTCAAAAACAGCTAATCGCGGGCTAAAAGCTAGATGGCCACAGCGAGAGGAACGAGTTTGCAAATGAGTGCATGAAAGACGTGCTGCCGGGAGAGGCTTGTCAACGGTGCCCAGGTAGTTTCCAAGGCTGGTGCGACTTATACTCCGGAAAATACGATATGCAGAGAGTTTTAAAACGAAGATGTTAAGAGAGAAAACTAGCTAAAAGTCTCAACATTGACAATAGCTCGCAGTTATCACGAGTTAGCTAGCAGTCGTTCGTAGCTTTAGGATACAAATACTGACAATTTTGGTGTTTTCTCAGCGGTGTCTCCAACATAATGTTCAATGCAATGTTATTTCCTGCAACTAATGTCTTTGAACCATACATTTTTCTACATAAATTAAGCAGTGCCATTATCTTCAAAGAAATGTAGATTTAAAGGCCTTATATCCAACATATCCTTCACAGCGATGAGTTTAAAAACATGTTACACAACTTTCAATGAGCAACACGGTTATGTAACAAACAACAAGTAGCTGCCAATTCACGACAGATTAGAAGGCTTTATTTTTTTATACAAACATGATGAAGGGCAAAACTAATCAATTCCACTTATTTATAATGGTAGTTATTCCACTAATAGATGAAAAGATATGTAGGGCTGAGTTTTAACAATACTTGGTTTACAATACCGATACCTGAGCAATTACTTTTTCCGATACCAATACGACAATGATAACCATCTAGAACCATAAAACTGGCACGAGGGAAAATGTCTTTAGGAAAAAATAGCCTTTGTTTTCTTCCCAATTTCCCTCCCATTTTGTCCTAGATTTTTTATGACAAAAGCATCAAAACTAAAGACTAAGTACCGGTTTTCAATACTTTTATTTTTTAGATACCCGTACTTTTTCCACACCACACTGACATTATTTAACGGTACTCGGCCTTACAAATACTGTATGTAAACATGTATAGGGCCATGTGTCTAAAGGTCAGCACACACTACACGATTGCTGATGTTTGATAACAGCGCGTCTGTGTCTCTACCGCTTCATTTCTCCTCCGGTTTCAAAACTGACCCCAAATACACAAAGACAGAAAAGATGTGCGTGTCCCGATTGGTCAGCAGTGTCACAACACCGCAGTGCAAGGCTCCTACTGCTACGAAGCCTTCAACTTGGCTATAGTTCTATCAAATGGAGATAAAAGTCGGCGACACAAAGAAGCGGGACGTATTTCAGTGGATTTAATAAGAAAAGGAGACGGGCCTCCGCCCCGAGATGGAGGAGGCGGAGGAGACAGCGGAGAGAGAGGCGAACCGCAAGCTGAACAGTTCGTCTCCAAACTCAGTAAGCACCGCTAAACTCTGTTCGCGGTTGAAATGTAGCTTGAAAAGGTGGTTCCCGTGAAGGTTTGGTGATATAAAGTTGTGCTGTTTTGTGGGGGGCTGTGGTCATGACATGAGCTGTTTGTGCCGCTGTTTTGACAGAGAAACAAAGCCCCACCCACCGCATCAAACCCAGTATTACGTAAAACGCCCGTCTGTTTCTCCTGACATGGCGCTGATCCAAATGCGAAGCGCGCTTTGCTCTTGTGTTAACACGAAAACCCAGAATGGCTCTCTCGCCGTGCTCTGTCTGGACCGTCTCCCTCTGTCCTGGCTCGGACCTCCCGACGCGAGGGCTGTGGGCCCGCACTTCAAACGGCCTAATTCTCCTATGTGCACCTGCCAGCACCGGGCTTCTCGTCTGACCGCCGCCGCGCGCCAACCATCTTGACTCGCGGTTCGAGCCAGAGCGGCGCCTCCTCGAAATGTGTGAAAATAGCGTTCGTGCGGACAGCCAGTTCTGCCAGTGCTACTTACATTTGTCCAGGGCGTCCATGGCGGCTCCCATCTCTGCCTGCTGGATGCTAGATGAGAAATATTTAAAGAGTGAGGGAGAGAAGGGAGAGAAGATGATGTTAATATAGTGCTGAACATGAGTGAAACTTTTAATTCACAGCAAGGCCTTATGTGAACACCCTAAATCTCATCCTGAATGACCAGGTTATTCCATCAAAGGATTTCTTCTTCCATGACGGAACCGGCATATTCCACGATGACAATGAGTCCAGATCTTAACCCAGTTGGGAATCTTTGGAATGAGCTGGAGAAGGTCTCGCTCTCCCATCGTCAAAACAAGATCTTGGTGAGAAACCAATGCAACACTGGATCTTTTGATATTGCAGAAGCCAACGCCACAGGGGATGCGCGTTGTACTCGAAGCTAAAGGCGCTACAACAAAGCTTTGTTGCTTTTTTTTAAAACACATTTTTATGGTTAGGCATTGCAGATTTTGGCAAGTTTCAAGAAAATCCAAGAAGGTTAAGCTAATGGCCGGCGTAAACGGCGCAACTGTTTTTGTTTTATACGATATTAGACTTCACATTGCAAGACGTGGGGATTGTAAAACCGTGAGCTGCTCTCACCTCCACTGTGCAGTTGTTCAAAGGGAGAATCGTAGCTACGACCAAAGTTTATCGCGGCAGTTTCAAAAGCTCTATCTAGTTCTGCCAAAAAGACGTATCAGAAAACAAGCTGTATTGAATAAAGCAACAAAACAATAAAGACCTAACACAAAGGTTTGAGTATTGTTTGGAGCCAGAGGGGCACAAGTCCACTTACGCCCTTCAGGCTCTGAACAATACAAGACCCTACAGTATTTTTAAGAGCCAGGAGGGAGTAAGTGGGCGGTTCCCCTAAACAGAAATTGGCTGACACGCATGGAACGAACACATTTTTATGAATATTATGAAGCAAACGGATGAATCTTGTGAAGAAGTGAAAGATGAGGAGATGTCTTTGTATGCTGCTCCTCACTTGAGTGTCGGAGGTAAGACACGTGCATTGTTAGCCTAGCCTAGCATGCTAATACTTTTGTCTTGGTCTAATCTGGCCAACAGTGGTTTAATGTAGCCCGTGAAGAGAACAGATTGAGTGTGAAGAGGATCAATTATTGATCCTGGAACGTTCTCGAAACCACTGTGATGGAAAGTAAAGGCGTCATGCTGACCACTCGTACAGCCGCTGGGTCAGTGCAATGTCAAATACACACAAATATCTTTAAGTTGTTCTGAAATGTGTCATTTTCTCATGGAGATGCCTCATGGGACACATAGGACAAAAAATGGGGTGGAATCGGCATTTGCAATACAGAGCCCAGTTGGGTTTAATTTGACGTTTTCTATTTACAAGCAAGATTGTGATTCCATGTCACATCGTCACAAAGTCGTTTGTCGAGAAAACATTGTGCATTTTTTTTAGATATGTCCTGATAAATGGTCCTATAATGCTATATCAGCCCTTTCTGTACCAAATGTCATCGCGGTCCGACACGGCCTGCGACGACAGCTTTCATTTTCACAGCCTTCTGTTTGAGGCGAGTCCCCGCTGGTGACGGCCTGAGGTTTACTCTGACGAAAAACAATGGTTACAAAAAAAGGTAGCAAAATAATCGCGGCGAGGGGGTATTAGCGTATTCGAAAATCAACAGCCGAGAAGTGTCGAGAGGATTAGCGAAAGTGCACTCCGTGTTTGTTTGGAGAAAAAAAAGAAAAAAAAAAGAGCCCGTTTTAGCCAAACAACAATAACAGGTGCGAGTGTTTGTGAAAGTCCATCTGCGTCACCGTCTAAAAGAGAATAAATAAAATAAATAAAGAAAGCTTTTGAATGAATAATGTTTTGCGGAGTGACAGGAGAGGAGCTTAAGGGGTGTAAATAGAAAAATACCGCGGCGCTGACAAAAGCCCGGAGAAGCGGCAACTTATCGCCAGCTTAAAGTGACACAGAGCTCTTTAGAATGGCACTGAATGGAGGGATTTCTGCAGGCGGAGACGAGGAGCTTTTACTGCGGAAAGTACCGGGTTATTTGTGGAGATTCACCTTCTTTTACAAAACAGGCGTCGTAAAAAAAAAAAGAGTGCGCCAGTTTCAGTGCGACACTTTTGAAGAGCTGTACGTTTATTTATTCACTCGTGCCGTTTACAGTCGATCGATTCGGGGTCGATTCGTTTTCATTGTTTCGAACGTCTCTCGCGGAGCGGCGGTAAATTGCTCTAATAAACAGCGTCGATAAAGAGGCCGTTATTCCGAGGCCGTTACAGTCTATGTAAGTCTGTGTCCTCCGTATGTCGACCGCGGGGTTAGCGATTGGTCAGGCGGTGTCGAACTTCAGTTTTAGAGTCACATAAAAGGTCGCATGGTAACAGCTGAGTGATTTATCAAAATAAATGTTTTCTCACATTGTGGCGACGGACACACTTTGTACTTCCAGAGGATTTTTTTTTTTTTTTAATATCAAATTATTGGCCTGACCCATAACATAGTCTTATTTAGGCATGTTTATTTATACCGCATATTTCGTACACAAAGCAACTCAATGCGCCTGTTTGGTTTACTATATTGTTTAGTAAATCAAACGATATATCCCAAATCTGAAAAAAAAAGTAATTTTAAACCTGGCTCCAAGGAACAGGCCACAGTTTTTCCATCCTGAGATTATGTTCTTACCCGAGCTTAGACGAGTTGATGCGTAGCTGCCTGGTCTTTACGCGTGCGCTCAGTCATGCAAAAACACCAAAGATGTTGTTAGCATTTAGCCTCTCCTACTCTCCTCTATGGACCCACACGGGGGTGAAGTCAGAAGCGACCGAGCTCTTCCATGTTTTCTCTATTTAAATACATGAGTAGTTACACGATCCAAGTCTAGTCACACAAAATTAAACATGTCGATTTTCTAAACAAAGGTTAGGTAAGAAGTGTTTGGAATATACTTGGATCGTGTAACTACTCACATAACCGTATTTAAAAAGGGAAAATGTGGAAGAGATTGGTCGCTTCTAGCTTCACCCCCGTGTGGCCACATAGAGGAGAGGCTAAATGCTAGCAACATCTTTGGTCTTTTTGCCTGACCAGACAGGTACGCATCAACTCGACTAAGCTCAGGTAAGAACATATCTCAGTATTTGAAAATGGTCGTGTAAGATTTTGATGCAAAATGTTGTCAGGTTTGACATAAAAGGTTTTATTTTCATATGAAAAACCGAGACGGTAAGAGAACTGGCAATAGTCTACAGGAGAGTCAGGGGCCATGAGGCTCGTCACCACCTGCTGCCAACGCTTATTTGAACATTATATTTACCTGGACACTTAATGGTCTTGTTTATTGTTTTAATGTTTGTACAGTCCTGTGAGGCAACTCCTGTTATGATATTGAGCTTTACAAAACAATTGAATAAATGTATTGAGTGATAAGAGACCTCCGAGTGCCTCCTCAGGAGGCGCTGCTCTTCCTGTCCCGTTATTTCCCAAGACTACATGGTAGACAGTAAGTTACTGATGGACAATCACAGTGTCATGTTAAAAACATCAGGAGCGAAGACTTCACTGGCGGAACTTCCGTGTTCGTTGCAGTAGATGTTTGTGTCTTGAAGCTAAAACACTAATTACAAATTCAAATAGCACCAAGATTTTTGAACGAGCCCCTCAAATAATAGTCTGCCTGTCTTTATTATAACTAATTTGTTAATTTTTGTATTATGTTTTAATTTAAAACAGCCGTTAGCTCAGGGATAAAAACTCCTTAATGAACGCAGACGTTCCCTCCAGCCAAGTATTTACTGTCATTTATATCCAACGTAAGTCAGTGACCGTCTCTCTGTGTTCGTGATGTTTTCTTGAACTATTCATTGATTTGTACATCGCTAATCCATATGGGAGGAAATAGCGAGAGAGGAAGGACGGCCTCTGGAGAATTCACCCAGAAGTCACGTGTCACTCGCGTGTGTAAAGCATAGACTGTAGAATTAATAGACAGCTTCTGCTCACTTGTCCCCGTTTACCATAATGACCACGTTCGAAAGGGAAAGGGCAGAAGGGCGGGATCTTCACTGTAGACTCGGCCCTCACCGAGTCGTAGCTGCGCCCACACCGTTAGCTCTAATGCTAACGGCCTGTCAATCGAAGTCCGGCCCTCATTAGTATACAAGATTTCTAAAATGTTCCTTTCAAAAACCCGCTTGGTCCCTTTAATTGTAAGTAACCCAGCCTTAGCACAGAAGCAACATCTAGCTGTAGAAAGAACGTGCGTAAAGTGCAACGCTTTCCCCTGTATGGAGGTACTACAGCAATGGCGGCCCCTAGTGTCAGAGTCATAAAGCAGTGCATCCAGCAGCCGTTTCTGGAAACTAATGGAGATTCTGACTTGACTCAAAAGTAATGTTTAAAGCGGAAACATGTGCACAACTGTTGGACTAAACTTTGCCTGTAACGCTGAACAACTTGAATACATGCTTCTTCATAACAATGAGGCTCACCTTGGTCCTTTGCCGCAGCCGATCCGTTCCCCTTTAAAGTACACGGCCACGGTGTACGTTCGGGCGTGGGACGGGCCGACGGTCTGAAGGGTCCTGGAACGGCACAAAAACATTTCCAAATATAAGAAATATAAGATGACAAAGGTGGGGCCAGGGCTCAGGAAAATAATAACAATTCTCCCAAAGGACCGGACAAGGACAAACAGGCGGATGCCCTTCAGGGAGCAACACGGAGAGAGACGGTTTCAATTGGAACAAATATGATTCATCTGAAGACAAGATGAGAAGAGAGAGGCGAGGGGAGGAGGAGGGGGATAAAGGGCTAAAACTCCCATCCAGACGGTGATTGTCCCGCTGGATGAAGGGGGGCAGAAAGGGGGAGAATGCCGTGTTTTCTCAAGGAATTTTCGTCTGAAGTTTTCAATGGCTAAGATCGCAATATAGCAATTCAGTATTGGATTTAAGTCCAGTCTTTACTCGGTCACGCCCCACAGGTGGTCAAAGTACTTGGTTTTGTTAAAGTACAGACTCTACTGGTCAAATATTATTCCAACAGAAGTCACATTTTTACTGCAGTGAAAGTACTGGAGTATTTAACATCTTAACAGCTCACAGCCTATAGGGTAAGTGTAACGCCTCATTTGGAAGACCTACAAAACTAATTTAAACAGATCTTTTTGCCCGCCTCCACCCCCTCTCTTACCCAGTCAAATCTGAAATGGGTAAGTCATTTCAGATTTGACTGGGTAACATCTGAAATGACTGAAACCCTCACTTCCAGACTCGACTACTGCAATAGCCTCCTCTACGGACTTCCCACCACTCTGACTGCAATACATCCAAAACCTCACGCACACCCGGTCCAGAGAACACACCACCCCCGTCCTCCAACAGCTCCACTGGCGCCCCATTCAATATCGCATTCAATACAAGCTCCTCCTCCTCACCTACATGGCCCCGCCCCCCAAGCCAAACTGAGAATGTGCTCGGTTCCTGTGGGGGCTAAGAGGTTGAAACAGAAAGTACACATCGGTTTAAAGCTGCTCCCTCCTGTCTTGGGGATGTGTCTGTTGGATTTGTGTGGCTTTAATCCACTTTAACCGAGCACACTGCCTCCAGTCTGGCTTTACCCAAATCGAATAGCTTCTTGTCAGGAGCGCGTATACAGCCTATCGGCCAGGGTAATGCCTCATTTCAAAGCTAAGACCTACAAGTCTGAGTTAAGATTTTTCCTCATGTACTCATCACTTTTACATTTTTTTTTACTTTTCTCGTCGCTTTTGTTGCTCTTTTTGTTACGTTTTTCTTGCAGGTTTTTTTTGTTGTGCTCGTTCATCACGTTTTTGTCGCGTATTCATCCTCGTTTACGCCGCCATTTTACTCAAGACATTGCGATATTTTTGTCGTCATCTTAATTAACTCGTTTCTAGCTTCTTTCGAGCTACGTCATCTCGCCCCGGCTTTAAATTACGGTTTTGCGTTTTGATCGTCCGGGCGTATGGTAATTGCACGAAACAAAAAGGCATTTTTCAAATCCCAGTCGAGTGCGGCCGTGGCTCATAAAAATTCAAGCCAGCGCAGACGCCCATTTGTTTCTTGTCAATGCTTTTCGCGGCCGACAGTTATCCGTGTTTGGGTGACGGGTCGGGCCATGTACAGCATACGGATTAAACAATAAATCTACGAATTGCAGAGGCGGAAATAAAGCATCTCGGAAAAACCTCTGCTAAGTTGACTGCGCATAACCTCTCGCTCCGGCTGCTCTCTTTCAGCCCTGACCTCGCTGTGGTTTTATTCTGTTTTTCCCCGATTGTCAGTTTCCACGGCGACGCACTACGGCAGGCCTCAAAAGCGTTTTTTTTTTTTGTCGGACCGCACTTGGCCTTTCACCTTTGTCGTCACACAAAGAGACGACCGCGCGGCGCATTTAACCGTAACAACAAAAACAACAAGTCGGGATATCCCAGAATGTGGATTTTCTGTCGCGCATGTTCCACTAAGTACATATTTATCTAAAATAAAAAGTGTAAATGCTAAAACGAAGAAAAGCATCTGTGTTTCATGTGAATAAATACATGAAAGTGACTGGCGGTATAAATGCTTCTAAATGCCTTCACAGATGCATTATTCATGATGTTGCGGTTTAATATTTGATGAATAGGTGACATACTGGGCTTTACGCCGCAATGAGGCGCAATGATGCATGTCTCACCAACAGTATATGTGTTAGTGAGTTAAAGGGAGGGTATTATGTAAAATCGACTTTTTCAAGCTTTATATCATGTTATTATGTCATTCCCTCATTAAACACATGCCTGGAGTGTTGCCTCGGCTCATTCACATATTTTTGAGTAATCAGTAAAAACGTAGACGGCGGCCATTTTAGGTGTAGCTATGCCTCAGTCCTCCTAGGAACGCCCCCACCTCCTGGAGACGCCTCTGGACCTTTTGTCACCAGCCAAGCCCCCAACCACTGCTCCTCAGCTCAGCAGAGCCCCCTCCCCGCACAGTGTTGTTGTTTCAATGCCACAGTAGTGTGCTGAAGGGGGCGTGTCGGAAAGCTTCTTAAAGAGACAGAGGCCTATTTCAAGACGTTCAGTACGGCCATTTTGAGAGAGCAATTTTATTCAAGGCAGTTATTTTAATTTACTGCATATACAGACCGACAGAAGGTTACGTCATCATTGTAGTGCTATAGACTGGTGCTATGTGATTGAAAAAAGCTTAATACCCCCTCTTTAAACTGAGTTGTACTTAGTTGCAAAGTATGTTGTTATATAGAGCTGTATTACTTGTAGAGGGGGATGTGGTTCATAATGTGTTGTACTCACTTGTAGAGGACTGTATGTTATATAGAGCTGTATTACTCACTTGTAGAGGGGGATGTGGTTCATAATGTGTTGTACTCACTTGTAGAGGACTGTATGTTATATAGAGCTGTATTACTCACTTGTAGAGGGGGATGTGGTTCGTATTGTGTTGTACTCACTCGTAAAGTACTGTATGTTATATAGAGCTGTATTACTCACTTGTAGAGGGGGATGTGGTTCATATTGTGTAGCACTCACTTGTAAAGTACTGTATGTTATATAGAGCTGTATTACTCACTTGTAGAGGGGGATGTGGTTCGTATTGTGTTGTACTCACTCGTAAAGTACTGTATGTTATATAGAGCTGTATTACTCACTTGTAGAGGGGGATGTCCGGCTCCTTGCCCTCCGTGCGCAGGGTCAGACAGCACTGCTGCAGCTGAGACTTGGGGTCGTTCCAGTCCTGGTTCAAGATGAACTCCTGTCACAGAAAAACACACAGCAGAGGCACGGTTCAATGAGACCAAATAACTCGCTCTCAGCACGGCCTTTTTTCGGCCTTTCGAAATCTATAGCCAAGAAACAAAATCTCGGAGGATATCGAGAAGACACTGCAGCAGTAAATTCCTTTGAAGAAATAGCAAACACAATGTAGTTTTGCACAACTCTGGAAAATACTTCAGTTCATTCACAAAGCTTTGAGTAATCACTTAGTAAAAGAAGAGATTTTGGTCGTCTCTTCTTCCAAATTGTATTTATTTTATTTGACCCTCATTTAACCAGGAAAGTCTCATTGAGATTAAAAACCTAATTTCCAGGCGAGTCCTGGCCCCAGAGGGGAACCTATTGTGCATATTTTGTTGTTGTAAAAAGCTCTGTTCTGTAATTCCAAGATTTGTTGGTCATAGAGAACATGAAACTCATCTACATATTTAAAGCTCATAACTGCCCAGAGCTAAAAGTGAACGTTTTTGTATTATAAAGCGTCATTCCCACTGCTGCCTGCAGAGGGCACTACATGACATTGTTTCCCCTTGCATTTAAAATGTAGTGCATGAATATTTAAGCCTCAGTGACCCAGCGGCTGTATGGGCGGTTAGCTTAGCGCCTTTACTTTCCATCCCTGTGGCCCCTATGATGCTTCAGGATAATTATGTATATATTTTTTATTTCTAGTAGGTTTTCTGAATGGAATGGAGCCTATACGTAACCATGGAAACTGAAAAAACACCAAACATTGGTCCTGGAGCCATTGCGATGGAAAGCAAAGGCGCTAAGCTAACCACCCATACAGCCGCTGGGTCAATGAAAGGTCAAATACACACACATATTAACGTTTTACTTTACCTTATTGGATAGAAAAGTTGCAAAGTGCGCCTTTAATTATTGATTGATACAATGGAAAGTGCACGGACATGTTGGTGCGTGCTCTGCAGTCTCCGAGTCAAACGTGATGCTTTGTAACGTCATTTTAAAGCCCATGCTATACGTTTCAAGCCACATACTCAACACATCTTTATATTTGCAAACACTGTCCTCCATCAGATTAATAATGTGTTTTAACCATGACTTTAGTTTTTCTGACCAACTTTTGCAGTAACACTAGTGCAATGATTTTCCAGGAAATGCAGCTTTAATGCCAGTTTGAATCCAATTGAAGGCTTTTTAATGACATTCACGACCATACTTTTAGCACAATTAGCTTTTAGCAATCGCCCAGAGTGCTTGGTGTTTGTATTTGCCTGCGATTTCGGATAATTACTCACAAAGAAATGGACAAACAGCCGGTAGAGTCTCCACATTACACATTCAAATAACACAGTCGACCTTTCCTCCCACTTTCCATCGACAGTCAATCTGGAAATCTCTCTCGCTTTTATTCCATTCCGCCTCTGACTCTCCTTTTCCTCCGCGTCCATCCACGTCTGCTCGAGTAACAAATCAGGCGGTACTTAAGACAAAAGCCCGGGCCGGCCTCCCAGGTGCGCCTCGTACGCTCCTCCGGCCCAACGGGGACTTCTAAAAGCTCTTCCATTAACGCCGCAGTCGTAAAAAGCCGCGTTTCCAAATGGCGCGCCGTCTATTCCGATTAATTTTCTACCAAAGAGGAGTGCTTTTTATGCTTCCGCGGCCGAGCGATGCTTTTCAATATCCATCAGCAGCGGCGGCAGGTTCGGGGTTTTCTCAGGGGGGGCCGGCTCCTTCGATGCTCCTCTGGCCTGGATTTCTGAAATTCGGTTCGACGAGAAGAGGAGCCGTGGGTAGGAGAAGATGGTTCAAGAAACGACGTCTTTTGTAATTCCGCGACGGGAGAGTAAGAGATTTCTAATTCCGTTTTAACACTCGAACACCAGATTTTAATGTCACAAACAGAAAAACGATTTGTGAACAATCCGTCAAATGGGAACGAGGGGGATATTCAATATTCAAAAGGAAATCAGACACAACGGGCGACTTTTCAGCAAGAAACTGACACATTTAGGAAGTAACAATAGTTAAACAATGCCATTACTGTCAAACACATTTAGACTTAGTGCCAGATTGATTCTTATTCAATGGTTTTGACGACATTTGAGGTCTTACTATTAGCATGGCAGTTTGAGGGATGCTTTCTGCAACACCTGAAGCTTCATTGTTCCACATAAACGTCTCAGGTGGATCTGCTTGCGATGCGAGTAACGTTGGAAACCATCAGGACCATCACCGGTTTAATCAGAGAATAAAACTTTCTTCAGCTTTCAGTGTCCCATGTTTGGGGCTCTCTTGCAAAGTCCAGACAGACAGTTCTGTGGCGTTCGAGGACGCAAGGCCTTTGAAGACGTTGTTTGTTTTTAAAGCCCTTGAGTCGCAGACGCCTCTGATGGTTATTGGGCTGCAGTCGGCTCCAGTAACGACCTCCATTAGGGTCGAGGATTGTTCAGTGTCCGTCCATCCATCCATTTTCTTCCACTTGTCCGTTGCCGGGTCGTGGGGGCTGTTGGAGCTGCACCAGCCCCTATAGCGCCCCCTGCAGGTGATGGGTCCACAGAAGGACGGCCTCATGGTTCTAACCGGGCCTGTTGGTCTCTCATAAGGGGCTTCTGAACCGCTCTTTGTCCCGTCACCTAGGACCTGTTTTCCCTGGGAGACCCTACCAGGGGCACGAAGCCCCCGACAACAGAGCCCCAGGATCATTCGGGCGCTCAAACCCTCCACCACGTTAAGGTGGCGGTTCCAGGAAGGAAGGATTGTTCAGTGTCTTGATGGACAATCAATCGGACCCTCCGGCTCAGTGCTGGTGACATTTTGGGTCTTCCACTTAATTTAGTTGGTCCCTTAATCCTCAGGATCTTTTAATAATGATATCAATGCACTGGTAGCACTTTTGTGGACACTCTAAGACACTTTACATTTCATTATTCATTCACTCCATACTCGGTGGTGTAGCCATAGCTGCCCTGGAATATAGGCAACCATACACACTACATTTACCCAGGATTCCACAGATTTGGCCTTTTGATCTGCTGCAAAAACAGCTTTCAGTTTGTTTGTTTTCAATAGCAGATTAACTTTTTTTTTTGTCTCCCATTTCCTCTTGTTGGATATTGAAGTTCTACTTGGAACCATGTCAAGGTCCAACCATGCAAAATGTGAATCTTTGCCATTTTCCAACTGGTTTTAAACTAATTGGGACTGTTACTGTTACGGCCATTTTTATGCATCAAAGGCCTTATTTTTGTATGAAAACCTAAAATGACAGAAATGTGCAATACACATTTGTATCAGTAAGTTTCAAATGCATATCTTTTCCCCCTGTTTACCGCCTTAATGTTTATGAGACTATGTGTGGTTTGGCGTCGGTCTATCGGTCTATATGCGAGGACAGAGATGTGGCGCTTTCCTTCGTATTTCTTTCTTCTCTGGGAAGTAGAAACGAGGCTCAGATGAAGCGGCCGACGCCAGAGTTCGGAGTATAAAGCTCCTCCCTGAAGAGCGGTTCTGAGACAGCAATTAGCCGGTCTTCACAGAGAGGGTCTTCAGAGGAGACGAGAACATGCTTCTCGCGGCTTAAACACACCGGCTTCATTAGACGACTAAAGCTCTGTGTTATGTTACCGCATTTTTTAACTTAAACAAGACACGGCACTTTTACAAAAGCAAAAGGAGTTCATTCCGTCCTAACTAATGTATGGAATTGTTAGTGGGGTGGTGAGAGCCCTGCCCCACAGCGAGAAGCCAAAGAAGAAAAAGAAGAAGCAGCGTTAGATCTTAACGTACGCAGCCAGTTAGCAAGTAGGCTAGTCCGGGAAACTTTTCAGTCTGTTCATCAATGAATTCTCCCTATCTCTCTCAGCATTTAGCCCTAAAACATCGCAGATGTTTTCAGCTGATGTCAACCCATTGACCACGTTTAGGTCAAAGCCTCAATAGAAATCATTAATGAATGTACAAACCCTTTGAGATTTCACTTTAGATCCAATTAGCATCTAAAAGTAGCCTCTGAGCTAAATGCTAACTCAAATTCAGTTGAGTTTCTGCTTTTTAGGAGGTCAGATGATGGGGCTGTCACAATAATTACTATATATCGACTTATCGTTCAATAAATAAATAGATAAACGATATATATTTTTTGGCTTAATAATTATATATATCGTAGGGCAGGGCGATATGGTCTAAAATATATATCACGATATAAAAAATTTATTATCACGATGGCGATATATTTGACGATATCATTGACAATGGACAAATTGTACTTCAAAATCCCAAAATTATTTTTTTTCTTTTCTTTTTTAATGGCATACTAATTTCCTCGCAAATATGATCTACTCAAGCATCCTTAATCTCATTTGACTTTTTAAGCACCTGTCCCCGTGTTCTACAGTGTTTATGCTGCTCTGATAGAGCTGAGCATAACATGAATTATATCAAATTATTATATTGCAATAACGATATGCGATACGATATGGCCCACCCCTAATATATCGATATATATATTTATGTTTTGTCAAAATCAGATTTTCATTTCACTCTTGCAACAACAGCTTATTCAAAAACAAAACAAGATGCGGCACGGTGGCGCAGCGGCTAGTGCTCATGCCTCCCAGCAAGAATGTCCCGGGTTCGATCCCCAGCTGGCCTTTCTGTTTGGCGTTTGCATGTTCTCCCAGTGTCAGTGTAGGTTTCCTCCGGGCACTCCGGTTTCCACTGCCACTAAAACATGTACAATAGGTTCCCCTCTAGGGCCAAGACTCCCCTGGAAATAAGATTCCTAATCTCAGTGGGACTTACCTGGTTAAATAAAGAATACGTAACAATCTTTGTTACTAATATATCAACAAAATAAATCCATTATTTAGATTAGACGGCCATTTTAAAGCATGAAAGGGTTTATTTTTGTGTGAAAACATAAAATGACTTAAATCTTGCAATACATTTCAAATTGACATCTCCAAAATCACCTGAAGCGTCTCACCTTATTTATATATTTATTTATCTACTGAAAAAGCATAAAGACATTCTTGAATCTGTGATTTTTTGAGGATGATTTCAACTTCATTATTTAATACTTTTACATTATTTCCATAATCCGTTACACAGATGAGATTGTTTTGTGTGTCGCGAGTCTCCGGTGTGCGTATGTTCGCTCACTTACCCGTTTGGCGGCGCTGACCTTTCGCTGCAGCCGATGCCTTTCACAGCGCGGTGACCAGACGGCGAGCGTGACGCCTCTAATCGCTCTCAGATTATCGGAGAGTGCTCCTCAAACTGTTATTTCCCGCAAAAGAGGCGACACAAAACGCCCTCGATTCGCCGCCGCACTATCTCCCCGCAACATCTGGCCGGTGCTCGATATTACCCCGAGGGGCACGGGCGCTATCATGGCGAGAAATACTTCACGGATCAATGGGAAAAGACAGCGAGATCAGGCCGCCGATAACGCCGACACGCTCTCCGTTTTAGGCGGCCGAAAATAGCAACGATTTGAGTAGCGTTCAGGAACCGGCGTGGACGCGGAGGTTCTCGTCAATGCTCGCGCTATTATGGCCCGACCATTAGCGGCCGCCATCAGGGGAGAGCGGCCGCCATCAGGAGGCCATTTCATTGATCAGGAGGAAAAGGAGGCGAAAGATATCGACGAGGCTCAACCGGCGCTTGTGGGAAGAGGCGTCGGGCGGACAGAGCGTCAGTGCTCGTCGTGTTGACCGATATATGTCGTCCTAACTTTTGTCAAAGTGATTTTTTTTTTTTGCTGAATTAGACGAAAAGAAGTCCCGATGTTTTTGCCAAATGAATAAAAAGTAAAATAATTGAAAATGAACTAAAAACTAAGAAACAACGCGGACTACAACGAGGGTCCGCTGCTTCCTCTTCGCTCTCTTCTTCTTTACATTAACATCGCGCACGGCCAAGGTATTTCTCCCACTGTGAGTTAAACACTGTCCAGCCCCCGAGAGAGAGAGAGAGAGAATATATCGATGGTCCCCTTGACTTATACACATACATATTTGCCGCATTATTCATCGTCTGTACATTTCCCCATTTTTCTAAAGTAATTCATTTTTTTTACCCAAAGTAAGTATTTTATGTTTATTGTGAAGATACATGTACTTTTCGAACAAAGCTTTAATGTCGTTTTTAATTTTTAGAGTTAGTTTCTGTGGCACTGGAAAGGTCTAAAAGGATATTGTTTATCGGTATGTAGCCTCTAATTTAGTTTAAAATGTATTACAATATTTATATTTTCAACCAAAGGAGTCACTTGCAAAGCCACTTCTTTAGCTTTAGCCTTAAACCAAATTGCTTTGGGCTTTGTAAATGGTAGTAGTAGTAGTAGTTTATTCGGTCATTTTCATTTTCATTCTTTTAAACATAAAACAAGCATCTCCATAATTCGTGCACAACACGACTGAAAGGGTTTAGGCTGAAGTAGAAACTTATTGTGCCTAACCCAATTTACAGACTTCCACGAGAAAACAAACACAAACATTTATAGTAAACAATATCAAGTGTCAAACAGAAGAGAAATAAGCATGTATTTAGAATTGATTTTAACATAAATTTCAACACTCCAATATATATGTAAATATACATTTTGTTTTACGTTAATTTATTTTAACTAAATCATGTCATCATTTAAATTCATTCATTATGGATCTATTAAAGTCTTTTCACTAGTTTCTTACTTTATTTATCCTTAACTTATATATTTTTGAATGATAGAAGATTTATACAACATTTTTAAAGCTTTGACTGTTTTCGACTGTTTTAACTGATCTTCCAAATCGTTCCACAGATTAACACCTCTTACAGAAATACATCGACTTTTTTTATTCTTTTTAGCTTTTGCTTTTTTGAATATGGCAGTTCCTCGGAGGTTATACGGACTTTCCCTGTGTTCAAAAAGCTGCTGGATGTTTGGAGGGAGAAGATTATTATGTGCTTTGTACACTATTACTAAAGTATTTAGATCAACAAGGTCATGGATTTTAATAGATTTAGCTCTACAAAAAGATCTAAACTTATACAGTGCTTTTCCACTTGAGAGCTAGAACCTTCCTCTTCCGTTTGCAAAAAACAAAAAAACAAAAGTCTCCATCGCCTTTTGTTCCAGAGATATTCGCTTAAGTCTAAAACTAACTTTTTCCAATGTGCAGTGTGTTCCTTGACAATCGTCCACTTTCCGTTATCTAGTTCTGTCTGGATAATAAAAAGTCCCTAATTGCGCGTTAGTAAAAGAAGAAAACAACACAAAGGTTGAACTCGAGCCCGTTCTCACCTTGAGTCGTGGGAAGAAGCAAACGTTCATGAACGTGTGCACGAACTCCAGGTCTTTGTCGATGTAGAGCGCCGCGATGAAGGCTGCAGGGAAACACAGATGGACGAGATCAGAGATCACAGATTTCATTTCACCAAGGTCCGGATAAAAAAAATAAATAAAAAAAAAGGTCACGCAAAGGTCCGGAACTCAACGTTATATGGGGATTTTTAAGCCTTTATTAAATCTATTACTGGGATTAGAAAATAATGCAATTAATTGAATCCTGTTTTGCGCTAAAGATAAGTATTGGCTCCTAAATAGCAGAATGCATAAGCTACTGTAGTCTCTATTATACACAATGTGCACGTGTTTCTGCTCTTTGCTCAGTTCAACACACTGAGCCCAAGTCAGACCTCTTCCTCGTGCATATTTAATTAGGCCGTCCTCCGCTCTTTGTTTTTTTAGCCAGCCGTATTTCAGGTGTCATAGAGCTAAGATGTAGGACTTTCTCTTTCTGCTCATCTGGGCTTAATCTTAAATATAATTAATCAAAAAATATTATTATTAGATTATTTTTATATCGAATTTCCAGCCTGATTTATTGAGCTTTGAACCGCAAGAGCTCAATACATTTTTTCCCCACTTATAAATAGCTTATTTAAAAACTTAACAAGATGCAACAACAAAACAACAACACAAAACCTGGGTCTATCCATAATTTAGATTTCTGAAAATATAGACAGTTGCAATAAATTTTCCTCATATTCATATCAGTAAATTGATACATCTGAATTAAATGTTCTTCCCGATTCACCTGGAAACCGGAGCCGTATCTGCTTTTCTTTGAGCGGCTTCGCTCTCCCCGTGTCGACTCCGAGCCGATAAATCCCCGCGTCTCGGTGAGCGTCGGCCTCACATCATCTTCCCGCTGATGCCGCCGCATTCAAAAGGAATTTCACAGAGCGCTCCGACTTAAACCATCCCTCATAAATCACCTCCAAACATTTATGACTCTTTTATATTGTAGTGGCCTCGGGGAGTGGCGCCCTCAAGGTCTCGCGGAGGTCACAGACGAATGGAGACTGAATGAAACGTTAGCCGCCATCGCCGTTTTGTTGCCCCTCCCGCATCAGGTCCCACAGAAACTCGCCGCGGAGGGAAACGGATGATATTTTCCCCGCCGGCTAAAGCGACCTGTTCATAGGACCTCATTTTCAGACGTGACCCCCGTGTCATCAACCCCACCGCCTCTCGAATCTAAAAGGCAAATGATACGACACCTGGGCCTCAAAATAAAAGCTATTTGGAGTTGTAAAGCAGTCTGTAGAGGGTGTACACAACATTACAGACCCCTCTACTTCTTTAAAAACGCTGCTGGAAAAAAGATCTAGGAAGTAAAGAATCTTGATCAGAGTTACGAGTGAAATCACGCGACCTTTTGTTGTCTGAGAGTGGACACGTGAATAGGGGAAAAAACTAAATTGAGACGTACCAATTTGAAACTTCTGCTGTAGATTACTGATATACATGTGAGAAAAAAATGTATTGGAAGTTTTCTGTCATTTTGTGTTTTCATATAAAAAGAAGGGGTTTATGGGTAAACATAGCCTATTGCCTATTTAAAAACAACAACAAAAAGAAGATAGACCCATGTTTAAATTTACAGTTTTTTTTAAGAGGGTATTAGATATCTTGTGTAGTTTTTAAATACAGTGAGCTAGTTATAAAAAAATGAAATAAAAAAATAAATAAAAAAATCGGTAAAAATTAAAATTTCCCCTTGTTTTTATTGGTTCAAACCTCAATAAATCAGGCTAGAAAAAAGATATTAAAAAATCCTTCCTAGAAAACCTTCAGAATATTGTAAAGTCCAAGACTGGAAAGTTTGGAGTCTGTAAGTTTTACCAAAGTGGAGATGCTATTGCGAGAGCGGAATGAAAACCAAATTTTTTAAAAAACACGGCAAAAGTTTTAGAACGTCTGCACATGTATATTACTCCCGTCTTTATCCGCTGCTGTCTCCCACAAAGGAAATGACCTTTCGTGCTACACATGGATACCAAACTTGCCAGTATTTGTGAATGAATAAGCTTTGGGAGAGTTGTAGTCATTTCCTGGTGAAGGAAAGCAAAAAAAATAAAAAACTACACTTGTTTACCCTACAATGGCAGAAATCGGACAGCAGAGAATACTCTTAACACGTCTTATATACTGTTCGCCAGCAGAAAAGAAAGTTGGTCTTGTGTTTAGTTTATGAAGTGAGCGCAGTTTTCCAGTCGGCGTCCGCTGCTTTAATCTCAAACCCGACTGGCAGCTCTCATTAAGGGAAGCGGAGCGGCACAATGCGGCGTTATTTGTAGCAGACAGCGGCGGCTTAAGAGTCGCGGGTTTGAAATGAAGACGGAATAAAGCGACTTTGGTGCGCGCGGTGTAGTAAACACATCTTTACGAGCGAGTGACGGCGACACAAAGGGACGGCGGATCAATGGGGCGCTCGACAACCGCGTTTAAGGCCAAAGACAGTTTTATTTTATTTATGCGCTGAATCTATTTCATAAACACTGAATCACTGGGACTTGATGCCAGACGTTTGGACATACTGTTTTGTACAATATTTGAAGGAGAACGTTATTGTTGTGAGATCAAAAGGCTACAGGTGAAAACATAAATTTTTCCCGCAGTGGTCAACGCTTTAAGCTCAGGGGTGCCCAAAGCGGGGCCCGCGGGTACAATTCCGTTGGTGACCTACTAGAGAGTGACCTACTTTTGCGCTGTGCATCGTTAATACCAACTCTCTTCCATTCACTTTCAATGGTAAATATGGATGCAGTACACTTTTTGGCCACCAGCGTCAAAATGGGGGCGCTGTTTCACTCCTTTCGCAAAGTTAAGGAAACACTGTTGTGGCGTCTAGGTGTTTATCAATACGTTTGTTAAAACATTAAAAACTATTAAAAACAACCATCAATATTTCTTGAGAGTTACTTAACATACTTATGTATCAGGCCTATTAGCCAAAATGCTGTACCTACTGCTATAAAAGTAATATTTACCAAAATCGGTACTTCCGGGTTAGCGGAGAAAAATGCTAACGAAGGAGCTACGCTAACCCCGGAAGTACCAACTTTAGTAAATAATACTTTTTTAGCAGTAGGTACAGCATTTTTGGCTAACGAGTCTGAGACATAAGTAGGTTCAGTAACTCTCCGTTGAGTTTCAGAAATATTGATGGTTGTTTTTAAGAGTTTTTAATGTTTTTTTCTCGTATATTTGCCGGTGTGCCAGGACCCGGAAGTCGTGACGTCACACATAACAAACGTATCACAGAGCGTTGTAGCACATCAGCTCTCAGTTTTCCAACATTCATTGCAAAAGTTGTTGACGTCAACAAAAGTCATGGTAAAATTCACTTATAAAAGAATGTATGTTGAAACGATACTTTCAAAAATGATCTTGAGTAAACAAATGGGCTTTAGCTCGTTTAACTGAGATGTTAAAAATGGACCGGATTTATTTAGGAAATCAATCCAACATGGCGGCGCTCCCGCATCATCTTCGTATTCATGCATAAATACGTCGAATATGACGCTGTAATCCAAAGAGAGACGGCAGCGGCTACAGATGGGAGAAATATACATAGACGTTTCCCCCAAATTAGTTTCTTTACGCTCTCCCCTTTAGTCTTGTACTTTTTTTTTTCAGATGGATTTTCTAATATCTCATTTCTGCCTGATTTTCTGAATTTTTACTCACAATAAAAAAAGGTAAAATTAAAATGTTTACCATTTTTTTTTCCACTTGTAACTCGCTCATTCCCAAAACTAAACAAAATATCCAAAATCCCCTCTGCAGAAATCTATCCATTATTTAGATTTTGTGCAGAAAATATAGGAAATGCGTCCGTTTTATGCTTTAAAACAGATTAGATGCAAGTTGGTAATGTTATGCTCACTACTGCCACCTCAGGTCTTGCGCGTAACTGCAGTCTCTATATTAAGCTCGTGCATGACGGCACTTCAGAAGTAACATCTTTTTGAGCGACAGTGCAGGATTTTAGAGGCAGTTGAGGTGAACAGGTCTGGACATTGCTTCAACATGTAGGGGGAGGACAATACATATATATTTAACATTTTTTAACTTATTTTACACACATAATATCTTTCCTCACATTTGGATCAGTAATCGACAGGAATATTTTTTTCCTAATCACCTGCAGCGTCTCGCCTTAAACATATTTAAGCTTTGAGAGAGTATTATCGCTTCATCTAAAACAGTATCGGCTTTTGTTATTGTGTTTTCCCCTGACCCTAAAATCACGTCGAATAGTTTCTTCCAAGCTTTTACCAACTTTTACTTTTCTTTTTTTGATGCTTGTTTTTTTTTTTTAGGTCTTCGTCCACATTTCAAAAAGCGTGATTTTAAATGCATTTCCCCTTGTTGGTTCAGTTTGGAGTTCGTTTGCGTTCACCAGCTGCACAAATGTTGCAGTTTTTTTATTTATTTTTTTCCGCTTGAAGTGGCCCAAATGTGAACACAGACTGAATCTCAGCTGGACTTTTTCTGGTTAAACAAATTCAAAACCAAATCTATAAATTTTTACTGAGAATAATGACTTTTCTGCCGCATTGAGGCGAGACTCTGCAGGTGAATAGGGAAAATGCATTTAAACATTTGCTGTAGATTACTGACATAGAAATGAGGGGGGAATGTATTGCAAGTTTTCATATAAAAAATAAGGCACTTTATGGATAATAATAAACAAGATTAATATGGATACAGCTAGGTTTAAATGTGTGTTTTCATTTTGTAGATATATTAGTTTCAAAGACTAAAGAAAAGCTATTCGTGTGTGGAAACATTTTGTTAGGAATTAACCCCCACACAAACAAAGCAAATTTTTCTCCAGTTTGGCTTTACCCAAATCTAAAAGCATACAAGTGTCAAAAAGCCGAATAAGCAACAATAACACAATAAAAAAGCGACTTACGACTAAAGAGGGATGAAAAACGCAACAAAAATGTGACAAAAACACAACTAAGAAGTGATTCAAAAAAGGAAAACACAACAAAAACATGAGTAACGAGTGATGAAAAAGCAAAAAGCAAAACAAGAAAGCCACAAAAGAGCGACAAAAAGGCAAAAATGCGATTAAAAAGTAAAAAAATAAAACTACAAAAACATGACAAAAACGCTTCAAAAATGCGCCGAAAAAGTTACGATCAGTTTTGTAGCACTTAGCTTTCAAATGGGGCGTTACTCTGGCCTATAGGCTGTAAGCTCTCCAGTCGAGAAGCTTTTAGATTTGGGTAAAGCCGAACTGGAGAAAATGCGCTCGGGGGTCAGAGGTCGTGTTGTTGCAGGAGTGTCTCCCAGAAAGGAAATGACCATATTTGGAAAAGCTGAGTCTGTACGTACACTCCAGCAGATCGGCCAGCGTCTTGGTCCTCAGAGCCACGGGCCGCTTGGTTTTGTCGTTGGTGATGGCGAACTCCTGCATGCCCAGCTCCTCCGCCACTTTGGCCTGAGTGCGGTTATTCACCAGGGAGCTGCGCAGGAGCTGAAACACACAAGTACACAAATAAACTCATGGCAACAGGAGGGAGACTAAAGGTCTAAAAGGTCTAAAAGTCATTTATCTTGATCATGAAGGAATAGTTTTCTTGGCGATATTATGGAAACAGAGCTGCATCCATTTATGTTATTTCTGGCCCTTCACCTGAAATATTTAAATTCTTCTTCTTGCCCTCGAGTCTTTCTCCTCCAGTTTACCTTTCTAACGATCGTTTTATTGTACACTCAAAGATTCTTAATCATTTATAGACTCTTCTTGAACCTTCAAATTCAGATTCAGATTATTTTATTCAGACATTTAAACATTTAACAGATAACGACATAAATTTAGGCAGAAGCTAAAGCTTATTGCGCCTATCCCAGTGTATTTACCTAACAAACAGTAAAAGCTGCCCATGTCTTATGCATACAGTTATACAATTTTTGTGTGTTTAGATCGTCACAAAGAAAAAAATCTATCATCTTAATTTTGCATCCTTAGCATCCATTCTCATGGTATTTTTTTATAATTGATTTCTTCAAAAGAATTTTAAATTGACTTAGTGTTTTACAGTCTTTTAGCTCTTGGTCCAACTCACTCCAACCTCAATCTGCTTCCAGCTTTGTGCAAAATCCAGAAATTAGTCATTTGGATGATACTATACAGATGTAAACATGAGTAACGTGACAAAAACTGGACAATGTTTCTAAAGCAAATAATGTCAAAGTGAAAGTGAGTACTGCACAAAAGCGACTTCTTAAAGCATAGAAATAGCTACATTATGAAGTATTTCGCCTAAAATGCTAAGGAAGGATTAGCAACTAGCTCACAGGTCGAACATACTGCAATATAAAAAGTCTTTCGGCGAAGTAGAAGCAGAGAGAAACAGAGTCCATGTTTGAAACTTCCAGTATGTACAGAAGATCTGCTGGCCAAAAAGGTTATTTGGTTTAATAAAGTAATTTCAAACGAATATATAGATCGATATTGATCAGTTTCTGCTGATTAACGACGCTTTCTTGTGCATTGGGGAGCTCGTTTTCCTGAGATGTGACGTCATGGTCTCCACATGACTTACTGGTAAATAAGTCCAGTACGTCATGTGGACGAATCCAACTCACTGTGGTGTCCATGTGTTTTAACGTGAATAATAACTTAATAATAATAATAATAATAACCATTAGTTTATAATTGCTGCGAATCCCATGATGCTTCGCGATATGACATCACACACCCGAACTCCATAGCTAATGTTTGGTTTGCTAATTTTATAAAACGTCACATACATTTTCTTTTTTGGTAGCACTGATGTCGGGCATTTCTCTTGCAAATACGTGACTCCGAAGGACGGACGTTCCAACTCAAGAACGTAGCAGAGTTGAACTTTTTCCCAGTTCCAGAGGGCCACACATGAACGTGGCACCTGTCCATGGAAAGCCCAGTATATATACCCCAGTATAGAGCCGACTGTCCTGTGTTACCATGGATACGTCAGTTTTAATAAACCGATAATAAAACGACAAAAACTAATCCAGAAATAAGTTCACCTTGATTTACGTACAATAATTTGACAATGGAAGGAGTTTTTTTGGTCAAAGCATCTTATTGCACCTACAGTAAGTCTAAATATATAATCGCACATCATTTCACCTCATGCTACTTAAAATAATAAAAGATGTGATACTCTTTTTTTTGGTTTAGGAAGAAAAGTGCATGTTTGAGACTACATTAAACTCCACACCAAAGCCGGGTTAATCCCAGGGGAAGTGTGCGGGAGCTGAGAGTCACTAGCATTTAATGACTATGTGAGAATCAAACTTGTAAGAGGCGAAAGGAAAGAGAGAGAAGGTGAAGAACAGGAGCTGCGGAAAAAAACAAGCAAACAGAGCATGTCACACGTCAGAGTCCGATGTCCGCCGTCAGGACCAACAGGGGCCAGCGGACACAGGGGGAAAATATTTGCTTGTGTGGAGGAGGGAGGGACAGACAGACAGATGCAGCCTCCATTCCAACAAACACGATGATGCTCGCCTGTTTGGAAGATTGTTTTGTGGAGAACTTGCAAACTTTGTGGTCAGTCCCGATTCAGCACGGATTCTGCTAAATTGCCGTATTTTCCAGCACAATAGTGACACATTTTTTAAATTTAGTGTTTGCGCAGTGGGCACTCCACTCTCTTCCAGACTTTATTTATTTATTTGGAGAGGACAGTGCACAATAATGAACACTCAGTTCAGTCACTCTGTGTAAAAGCGCCAGATTTAGCCCCGGGCTACTTTCCATCCGACATTTAAGACAACAATTATTTAGAAAACAAAAATCCTAACATTGATTAGCTTTTACTTGTAGTTTGAGCTCTTTTTTGAATACTGTAAAAGTAGAAGACTTGCAAATAGTTGTGGAGACTATTCCAGAAACGGTGTTTTGTCCGGTGGTGGTTCCTCTGCATGGAACTTCACAGCGCCCTCTAGTGGCTACTCTGGTTCAAAGAGAACTGTCTTTTGGTCTAACAAATTCCCTCAACGGAGGACAGGCCAAACCATGGAGGCAAAGCATGTTTAAAAAAAAAGAAGATGATATTTCTCTAAAATCGGACAATGCTGAGATGAGTTGGTCTTGATGGGTTTTTACAGCGCTGTTCGCAGTGGCGCCAGCACATTACCACACAATAAAACGGTACTCTATGTGTGAGAAGATCATATGATGAAGATAAAGGCCTGATTCTTTTTTTGAATGTCTCTCGAACTGGAAATTTGAGTCGTGGGGGTCTACTATGAAGCTGGATTAGAGGGTTAGCTTAGCGTTGAGTTGACCCTGGTTTTGCGGTAAAGCTGGATAACTTTCTATCAGAGTAGATCTCCACGGGAACATGCCCTTAGCCATAACTTGCTCTGGACTAGGTTGAGCTCCAGCTTAGATAAGACGACAACTCTTTGACTAGTGATCACACATTATTTCTCGTCCACATAATAGTACGAGTGTTACGTCCCAGTTGTAATAAAGATTGTTAACACATGTGAAGATGCTCTTTATGTGCTGCTCGATTCAGACTTAGAGAATATATTTTTTTATTCCGATGAACTGTGTCTCTTCCGTGAATGGCCTCTTGGCGCTGACTCCTCCACATAAACGCCTTCTCAGAGAAACCCAGGGCAAACTAAACCAGGTTAAGTTAAACCAGCTTCATAGTATAACCCTCAGCGAGATTCCAAGTTAATTAAACTCAGAGACAAGTACAAGTTCCTCTTCTGTAGGGACTGAATGGTCCATCGGCAATACAAGATCTTGGTGGAAAATGAAAGCAACACCGGATCTTTTGACATCGCAGAAGCTTAATGAAACAACATTTGCGTGACTCCTATCCCCCCCTCAGATCTTTAAGTGAACGCAAACACAGATATAGAAACATAAAAGCCGCAAATGGAAGAATCCATCCGCGACAGGAGGAGAAACGCGGAGTGAGAGAGATGTTTCGAGGAGATTGCGCACGGATCTGTTAAATTTTACATCGCGGCTCGGAGGACGACAACATGTTGAGACCAGCGAGGTGCATTTACGGGAGACGGGAAAACAAGGAAACACGTTAAACTCGGCTCGGAAACAGCCGGTGAAAAAAGAGCAAATGGAATAAAATATGAGCGCGTTTTGTCGTGCTGGGAAAGTGTCCTCCTCGAGCGAGACGCGCAACAACCAATGGGAGGAAAAAAAAGCATTTGAGATGGAAGTGGGTTTGTCGAGTGACTTAAAGGCAGGGGAGCTCTCGTGAAAAGGGCTAAATAAAGAATCGTAGAAATGGTTCAAAGTCCGTCGGAGTTCAGAAGTTTGCGTTGAGGTGGGTTCAATACTTTTGTGGCAAGTCTGATGCCTTTGATTGCCCTGTTAACGCCCAAATACTATATTTTATAGCCACAAATGTCCGATCAAACAAAGGAATGAGGGGTGTATGGATACAAAGTGGGCAACTAAAGAACTTTCCTGTCTTCATCATCAATTTTCATAACCTGAGGACTAACAAGGACATCACAAATTCTGAAGAAGCTACAAAACTCCTGAGCCACGACAACAATGGGCGCGCTTGACTATTTTAGCGTGAATTGCATTGGGACCTGTTCAAACCGTTTCGCCTCCAGTGTTTCTGCACAAGTGCTGATATCGTTGGGGGAAAAACATCAGATTTAATGCCATCTACTGCTGACAGGACATGTACCGTTCAAAGCTCGCCCGTCGCCTTTGTTCTGGAATCCTTTATTCTTTTTGAAGGTGCTGAAATGTGCCAACCGAGACGAGTTATTGAAAACTACCGAACAGTTTTGGTCTCGTGGCGATCAGCAGCAAATGGAGAAACGGGGAAGGGAGAGGAAGTTCATTTATCGATGGTTTATGTTTGAACAAGCAAAAAACGTGAGAAGAGCAAAGGCTGGGGTTTGGAAAGACGGATGGAAAGAAGGACTTCAGCGAAGTATCCCAGGATTATTAAGGTTATGAATGTAGACTATGTAGACTGCACATTAGATTATTAAACTGATGTATTTGGAGGTGGATTTATCCCTCCTTCCCGGATCTCAGCAACTTATCAGAGTCTCGTATCCTCCTGCTTCGACCAATGAGACAAGCTTTTCCTGTGAACCAGCCTGTCAGGTCCAATCAGGAGGGGAGTGGGAGGAGCTTGATTGTTTACTTTGGAAAATTCTGTTCCTGCTTTCCTCATTTTGAAAACTAAGAAGGGCTTTTCTGGTTAAGGAACAGAGGAATTAAAATGTCTACTTTCAAATTTCCCTCTCGCTCTCTTCACTTTACACACTTACACTTTAACATGCCCTGTCCCGACCAAATAAATAAACTTGATTTGCCCCTCATTGCTCGAGTGCTATGGGGCATGAATGGAAAAGGAGCGACGTCGCCTGCCGTGTATCGATTTCCCGATATATCGCGACATTTTTGATGATACGATACCTTTTTATTCCGATATGGATACTTTTGATGATGTCATGCATATTGATGAGCAACGTCATGCATACTAATGAGGCAGCAGGGCTCCACTGTTTTCACAGTCAATAGAGGCCAATAATGATCAAGAATTCAGTCAGGACAGCAGGGGGCAGTACTACAGTTTTAAGCACTTGGACCAAACACAAATAAATTACTTTTAATGATAGTTTTTTATAATTATAAAGAAGATTAATTTGGGGTTTATTTATTACTTTTTAAATAGGACTGTGGTTTCTTGTTTATTTAATTGTAAATGAAGTCACTGACAGATCTATAGACCCAGTGTGTAAGTCAGGGATCATTTATAAAAGTGGTACAAAGCACATGAAAAGAAATGAAAATGCTTAATAATATGTAGAATAAAGGTTAAAGGAAGATTTTTTTTTTTATCGTGTTATTTTTGCACAACATATCGATTATCGCAGTATCGGCGTATCGTGAGATAATCGTAATCGTGAGCCATGTATCGCGTATCGAATCGTGAGCTACCCAGAGGTTCCCACACCTAATCTACATATAAAACGGCTGAAATAAACATCTTACCGTCAAATGTCCTTCGTGGTGATCGGGGAAGTGGATGAAGAGATACTCCGTGGCCACGAGCTGCATGATCGAATCTCCCAAAAACTCCATCCTCTGGTTGTGACCACTGCAAAGACGACAACAAAACAATCCACATTATTAACACGGCAAAGCACTCTTTTAACTTGGTTTAGGTTTTCACAAACGGATAAATCACTGCGTTACTTAGGACGCGGAGGCTGCGACTAAAAATCACCAATTAAACGGGCTTTCAGAAGTGGAAAAACACATGTTGTCGTCAGTTGTGATTAGAGCGTACAGTTATTTCATAAAAGAGGTTTAATAATTGGGGCTTTTTGTCTCGCTACAAAAACACGTCAGAAACAGTTAATTGAAAAGGAACACACACAGTCAAAGCCTTTTACCGTAATTTATTATTTTTTATGTTTTAATGATTGATTTGATCTGTTTTCTTGTAATTTTATGCAACTGTGAAGCACTTTGAATTGCTTTGTGTATGAATTGTGCTCTACAAATAAACTTGCCTTGCCTTGCCTATTTCAATATGTTTTTAAAAACACGTTTCTGTTGCATCTGGTCTGAATGAAAGGGTTTGGACAGAAAGAAACAAAAACGTGGCCTTTTGTTGCTTTGTTTTGGCTGAAAGATGCAACACCGTTAGGTTTTACTACAGATGTAAAAAGGAATGAGATTTACACAAAATGGAGTGAATAAAAGCAAGTGACCAATGGGTGGGATGAAGAGGACAGCATTACCAAGCGTTTGAATGAGATATTATGCATTTATTACATCGCAACAATGGCCTAGTGCAGGGGTTCCCAAACTGTGGTACGCAGGACGCCCCCGGGGGTACGCAAAGACATTTTGGAGAATCACAATCTATTGACACTGCACGGGAAACGCGCTTATACAGGCGAAGGAGTCCTATAAGTCAGACGTGGATGAGCTTGTTCTGGACCTAAATGTGTCCACTCCAGAACCGAACCTCGTGGACCCGAGTGCGTAAAACGCCGCGGAGGCCGGGAGCGCGGCTGAGGCTGCGTCGGCCCTCGCTACAACAGCAGCACCGACGTTCGATCAAGTTGCTATCCATCCATCCATTTTCTTCAATGGATTCAATAATGAAGTAGACGTACGGTTCCAATGCTTTGCTCAAACAGAACCGGGTCTACTTGAAGAACCGGTTCTCGATTCCCATCCCTACCTAAAATCTATAACATGTGTCAGTGTCGAACTGTAACAGCAGGTCGCGCTTTAGTAGGGGCACAGGGCTGATTAATTCTGGACATTCCTGTTTGGTAGGTGCTTCAGTTTGAAAGACAAAAGAAGGCAGATTCCAAAACAGAAAACGGTAAGTCTCGATCTCTTATGGTCCCGAAATTGTAAGCAAAAGTCTGCAACAAAATACATAAAATACAATCCGAGGTGGACAAACTTGAGACCGATTTTCACTGTGATGTTTCCCAGCTCCCCTGAGGCCTTGGAGGAAGTCTCTATCACTTTCGGAGATATCGGCCTTTAATCGTCCGATACAAAAATTCATTTTGCCAAAGCTTTAGTCATCATCACTTACCTTTTAGCAGACAAAATAAACGCTGGTTCACACCCAATCTCTTTCTCCTCCCTTCATTCCCATTCCCTGCCATTCAGTCCAATGAATCAATGAATGTATTCACAAAAAGTACATTAAGCTTGAACTCGAGGTGACTGTAGACTAGACCGAGTGCAGGGAGCGTTGCGGTGAAGGGGTTTACGTGAGTGATGGGAGCACGAAGCATCACGGGCTTTTAACAGAGGGCAGCGTTTCATCTGAGGTCTACAGGGACGACCGCTCGGAACGCACTCCATTTGTGAGAATAAAATCGAGGCTTGAGAAAGACGTTAGCAGCGCCAAAGTGGTCGGAGGCGGGTGGAACCAGGACTGAATCACCATCCGTTTCATCCAATCCGAGGCGTGCCATTACGGTTTGTCTACTTCACTTCAGCTTCTCCCACAGCGCTCATCTTTTCAATCTCGATAATCAAGATGGTTTTAGAAAGGAGAGCTCAGAGTCACCCATGAACAAATGATTAAGTGAAAGTTTAACTTGAGTTACAGACCGTGTACCGGATTCTTTTCTATAATACAAGAAAAGAGAAAGTTTTGCCCTTCAGTACATCGTAAAAGCAGACATTTATGGGAAGAAAGGGTGATTCACTTCTGACTCTGAGCATCCTCCGTTATAAGGGAATTATGGATTTTTTTGTTGTTGAAAAAAACAAAAGAAAACCTAGTGCGTGTTTGATATTTTAGTGACCCAGCGGCTGTATGAGCACGGAGGCCTATGATGCTCCAGGATCGATTGTTTTCAGTCGTGTCTGACGCTGGTGTATGAACGAGAGTGTGAATGGGTTCCTTGATGTAAAGCACTTTGAGCTAGGTACATAAATGCGACCATTATTTTACTTTTTTAATCTAACATAACAATTTCATTCTTCTTTGGGTCGCGGCTCGTCACACTGGGTTTATGGTGGAGACTGATGCCGTACGAGGTGAGAACCACTGCTTTAGATCACTAAAAATTTTGTTGTGCAATTACTTCCTTGTCTGCCACTTAGCGACGGGTTTCTCCAATTGGAAGGGAGCAGCTCTCTCTTTAAGGTGCTTTATGGAACTTTTTATGTGTATATTTATATAATATATTTGTGCGTGATTGACCATTCTGTGACCCAATGGCTGTATGATTGGTTTGCATGGTCGCCTCTACACAACTCTCCAGGATCCATAGTTTTTTTCTAGGTTTTCACCTACCAGAAGGAAGGTGGGTGTAGTGTCCTGCACAAGGACACAACGTCAGTGTACACCTGCGGGATTCGAACCGCTGTCCCTCGGATCACACCCCGCTCTACCATCTGAGCCACTGTCACATTCCAAAACTATGATTGGAACGTCTCAGTCACAGTCGTTTTAACAGACTCTGGTGTAAATATCGACTCGCGACCATCTGAAAATCGTCCCGCAACCCACTTCTGGGTCCCGACTAGGGTTGCAAAATTCCAGGAACTTTCAGCATCGGTAAATTTCCATTGGAGTTCACGGGAACATCCGGGAATTAATGTGAACAAACAAGGAAACAAGTCTTCGTACAGTTTTGCGTTTGTCTTGACTGATTAAGCAATGACAAAATAATGATAGAAAACTTTGCCATTTGTCCCATCGCTTTTTAGAAATAATATTGATCAGATTTAGGTTAAGGAAAGTTCTTTTATGGGTCTGGATTAGAGGTCGACAAATCTGATATTTAGGTATTTTACAATATCGGCTGATCTAACGCCAAAAAAGGTCGATATCTCCTGAACCGAAAGTGATAAAGAGACTTGTTGTCTTCTGAACAGGATCGCTATGTTGAATTCTTCAAAATTCCCAACATTTACGAGCAAATGTCTCCATTGCAAGTTTCTTGGAAAGATATCGGGAAGTTTCGGATCCTTTGCGAAGCCTTGGAAGTCTAAGTAATCCCAAAAGCTCGACGTAGAAGCAAAAACGCTCGTACAGCTTCCTGCGCTCCACACATAAAGTGAAATGTGAGCGTCACACCAAAGACAAAAGATCGCGTTTTACGGCCGCCTTTTATGGCGCGTGGAAAAGATGGACTTGTGTAAAAGCATATGGCGGAGCTGTAACTACGGGGCGTTTGTGACACGTCCTGTTTACGACGCGGCTGGGGTCAGAGCGGGACGGGGGGATATGGCTCGGAAAGTGATTTGAAGAGAGGAAACGCAAGAAAGTAATTTAAATTAGCCTTTGATCCGTGGAAAAACACTGGATGTGTTGGAATAAAATAAAAAGTGAGCGCCCACATGAAGATAAAAGCGCACCTTGAGCTTACACTTCAGTTCAGTCAGAAAAACATCGACGGACAGCGCGGAGAAGCTGTAAGATTTTACACCCTTTGAATGGGGAATGTGTATGGAATGAAGCCATTATTTAGACATTCATATCTTCAAGCGAACTCCATTACGGCTTGAATGGAAGTACAACGACCTCTACATTCTAAATGGAAAAGGCTTCATAAGGAAATGGACCTGTCCTTCTGCTCTGTCAGTCGCCATGTTTACCCTGAGCGTTTTTATGAACAAACAGTCACGGCCTTACCTAATTTTCTAGATTATTTTTCAGTAATGGTGGTGGGAAAAACATTGAGGCGACATATTGTTTTGGTGTTTGCACTTCCGGCGCCCACTAGTGGCATCAGAGCCAGGGGAGAAGGATCAGGAAAAAGATGAGAAGATACGAGAGGAGGCGGCAAGGAGGGCGCTAAGCAGGAGGCGGTGGAGGAGCTGATCAGTGCAGGACACCATGCACTGTTTCTGAGGAGCACTGAAGGCAGCCAGCCGGGTTTCCCCTACCTCCAAAAACATGCTGGACAGGTTGGCCCACAAAGACAGTGCGAGTAGTAGTGACTCAGGACTTACCCAACACCTGAACGTGATTTTGTTGAACAAACGTATAAAAAGACAAATAAAGTACTTACTAACTTCCGATAGCACAGGCAAACATGCGGTGACGGTCCACTTGGAACACACGGATCTGTTTACATACAGAAAGGATCATAGCGCCTTTTACAGACCCACGATCTTCCGCCTGGCACACGACAAAGTTGGAATGTTGTGTATGCCCCTAGAGGCCATAAGCGCCACTGCAGGTGTCGTAGCACGTTACGTTTTTCATTGTAAATACTACGCTGACAGAAAAGACAAAGGGAGAGAAGCATATTGTACATCGTGCCACAACTCAATTACACAATGGGGATCATTTTTTTCACTGCTAAAGTGCCGCTAGCCCGCAGTGAGTTTTGCCCATTAGCCTGTTAGCTTCTTCTTCATGATTCCATTAGTGTGTATTGGTGACTCCGACCCGGAGGCAGGGAAGTTGCAATTGTGGTTTTCTGGTCAGAGACACCAGGGGGAGATGAAAGATCCCCCAATCATCCCATTAACACTTGTATTACCCCCAGAGGGACTACGGAAAGGATTTCTTAAGGTAAACAAGCTACAAACTATTTATCCCACTGTGAGGTAAACACTGTCCATGGCCCGAGAGAGAGAGAATATATCGATGGTCCCGCTCTAGCGATAGTTTTAAAGAGTGTGCAGTGGATAACACCGCCAGGGGAGTCTGTCCAGCTTCCACTTACTGCACCAGGTATGAAGCTGAAGATTCCACACAGTGCCCCCGTCATCGAGCAAATGTCGAGTCTACAGGACCTTCTCGTTGTTTCTTCGAGGAGCTTGACGATGGGATTTCTTCATCTCGATCCAGATTTGCCTCCTTATCACACATGGGACGCTATGTCTTTGTTCAGCCTCTTACTTGAAATCTCTTCCCTCATGTAGACCTGGACATCGGACTTCACCAACTTAATTATAACCAAGACACTCTTCTCGTTCAGTAAAGCACTTTGAATACAAATTGAGCTTTCACAAATGAACTTCCCTCGCACGTTCCAAATTATTAAATGTAAAATTTAAGCACCACCAGACTCGTAATACGGCGAAAATGAAATTAATACGCCAATTTTGATAATGGTTTTCAAAGTGAATTCGCTTATTAGCAGTTCCCCCGAAAGCCTGATAAGAAAAACAAAGCAGGAACAATTTAAAGTCACCATTTTCCCGTTTGAGAAGTGTTAATGGAATAATGTCTCCATTGAAAGTGCGGCGTATTCATTTGAGAGCCGTGTGTGGGAGATTAGGCCTTTTTAGCGCCGCGCTCTCTCTGCTGGTTCAGACTTAATGAGCGGATACAACAAGAGTCAAACACATGCTCCGCGTTTAAAAATTCAAATTGCGAAATCCAGGACAAACGAGCGCCGAGGTAAATGAAGAAAAGACAAAAAACAAAACCCGGGGATCAGAGAGTGAGCGCTTTAATCGGGGCGGTGATACTGTCGGTAAATGTCAGGATTATCTCAAACTGCTGGAAGAGTCTTAAAGGCCCTTTACTTGAGCGAATGCGAGACGTGGCAGGTGAAAAGATTGTTCTCGCAGTGGTTACAACAACAGCCCTCATCTTTCCCATGCGTTTTCATTCACAAATAATGACACGCTTGGTATCCACGTGTAGCACGAAAGGCGACCGAGATGACGCTGTAATCCAAATATGGTCATTTCCTTTCTGGGAAACCACAGTGGCAAAAGACGAGAGGAATGTTCACGCTCCTGCATTTCTTCACAATCAAGCAACAACATCTTCACTTAAGTAGCTCCTACAGATTCCAAACTTGTACTTAAGCTATGTCTTCTGGAATTGTTTTTGTTGAGTAGTGAACCCTGCTCTGTTTTTTGTTGTTGTTTAGTTTAGTTTATTTGAGCAATTTACATTCATTTTTCTTTTCAAAAGCACCGTCGTCGGTTCACAATCTTTTGTAAACTTCTGTCATAATGCTAAACTCGGACTGTGTTAGCCACTGTCTGCAGCAGAAGCCACTACATACAAACACTGTGCTTAAATAGAGCGGGGGCAGGGGTGTGTTGGGGGTGCACTGTGAGGCGGGGGAGGTGTAAAGCTTGTCTTTGCTGCTGCGGGAAAAAGTTAGCCCGCTGTTTCAAAGGTGTTAAATCTAGTGATGCAATGTGGGAATGCATCAATTCTGGTCAGGCAAAATGCAATAGGCGATACTATATTTTGAAGGATTTTTTTTTAGATGCATTTCTTCTTCTTCAATTCACAGCCTGATTTATTGAGCTTTGAACGGCAATTCTAGCTTATAAAAACACCTAAGATATCTAAAATCCACTCAGAACAAATCTGTGCGACTAAAATATCAACAATGTAAAAGGGTTAAATTTAAACCTGGTTCGACCCATTATTTCGATTTTGTCACAGGAAATACTGACAATTTTGATACGTAAAATGCCTTTTATCTAAAAACTAATAAATATCTGTGGATTAAATGTTTTCCCTCTCCACCTGCAGCGTCTCGTCTTAAAATATCCACACGCAAAGTTATTCTTCTGAGGCTTTGCAGGAAGATCACCCAGGCAAGGGGATCAGTTCAGCAAATGAGGACAAATGGACCAACACAAAAAATCTTCCGTGCAAAGGGAAAGGTCAGCTCAGAGAACCACACATTCTGCTGCTGCTTTACGACTAAGGACAAGGCAGTACATAAGGTTTTACTGTGAAGAGGATATAGAGAGTGTGGGGAGAGGAAATGCAGATGAATCAAAACGTTCGTAAACGCCTGTGATTTCTGTATCAGTTCATTTCATTCTTCATAATAACTACTTAATGTATATGTTTCATGGCATTTTCTTTGCTGCAATGAAAGGCTGGAGCTGTGGATCCAGAAATTAGTCCTGCCCGGAGTGGGAAAGTGCTCCAGTGTGAACAGGTGTGAAAAGCCGTCACTCCCACGATGCATCAGCGCCGGGTCTCGCGGTCAAGTGTAGAGGCGTCCAAATGGAAGGAGCGAGTCGCCGCGGTCTTTGGGCGTATTCAACTCTGAACCGGAACACTTTTAACAAGCTAAAAGCAGACGGCGGTTTTTAAAAAGCCCAAAGTTCAGAGCCACAAACGGATTCACAACTTTGTGGGATTTGATGGAGGGCGGATGGAAAGATCGATAATAAAAAAACAACGAGGCGAAAGGTATCTCCAAACATACAATTTTCAAATGTTGAAGCAGATATTGCTTGTAAGGCTCAACATCCTTCTGACTGACAACACTTTAATAGCACTTCAGTGGAAAAAATACGCTTGTACTTACACAGTACAAAAGGGCAACGCTTGATGTCGTGGTAAAAGTCATCACTATTGATTCCAAAAGCAGCTAATTCGTGATTGCCAAGTCAATTTTCCCCAATTTGATTCCCCATCGTAGCATCTTCAGGCAGTATCTTCTTTCTATACGAAACAGCCTAAACACATTAGCCCTTCTCCTCTCTCCTTTTAGCTCGGGTTTGTCCTCCGTTTGACCGTTAAAAGCTCCAGGCCGGAGTTCGTCCAGGTCCAGACCCCACATACTCTTCATCTTCACACGTTTTTCTGTCCAGTCGGAGTGGCCCAGTTTTACGCTCAACCTTTTGAACGAGACGACGACGGGTTATGAAGAAGTTTTAGCTTTCAATTCCCACTGTGACACATCGGGCCACAGGTCCTTAGCCTCAAACAAACAAACAACAAAGCACCATCAATACGGCTAAAAGACTCTGAATTGAGATAATATAATTAATTTGCTTGCAATCAACCAAATGTTTAAAGGTAGAGCATTTAGCAGACGCGCTTAAAGGTCCTATATCATGCAAAATTGCCTTTTTGTTTTTGGTTTTAACCATGTTGTTATGCTATTTCCTTATCAAAAACACCTCCAGAGCGCATTGAGTTGCCTTGTGTACGAAATGCGCGGTATAAATAAAGTTGCCTTGCCTTGCCTTTTTCGGCTTAATTCACGCAGTTCTAAGCAGTTCTAAACACACCCCCTGAGTGTCTGAACAGATGTCATGTTTGGACACCGTCTGTTATTTTTTTCTTACCTAACGATAATGTTACGGGGAAAATACGCTACGAGAGGTACAGGACTTTATTCAACCTTCCTAAAGAAGGGTCCACTCGCCAGAAGTTGGAATTTCTCTCCGGGATTCAGCGACTCTCAGCCAGAATAGTGTTTGTCTGTGACCATCACTGATGGATGTTTGGTGAACCTTGGCCAGAATCAAAGTGGATTAATTTTTATAACCAACGCGAGTCCCATCATGGAAACACCCATCGTCGAGGCCAGAGGCAGAGCAGTGAGTCAAATCAATACGCTCGTTAGCTTCATTCATGAAGCTGTGTTGCACATGTCAGCTCCTTATAACTGCATTATGAAGTAACTTCCCTTTTTGCTGTGATATTTATATTTCTTTTACTGCTAAAGTTGCATGGGCTGCATCTACTCGGAGAGAGGGGGGAGTTAACTGAATCGAAGCGTCGTGTCTTCCGGGTTGGAAAAACACACCTAGAAAATACTTATATTTCTCCCAAAAATGAGTACTCCATAGTGGTAAAGGTACAATATATCATATAAATGCCTATAGTTTACTTTGGAATGGCTAAAATAGCACGATACACATTTATGCATATGGGGAAGAAAGACATTTATTTGGGGACCTCATCATTTGAATGTTAGGTTTTTTTAAATTTCTAATGAGGCTTCTGTAAGGATATGATGGTGAGGATCACCAATGGCACAACCCAGGAAGTGCAGATCTGAGCTTCAGCAGTAGAAGCTTCAACCAACATGAACGCGATTACCTGAGGATTATTCAAAACTCGAGTTGCAGCTGGTCACGGAGATGTCTCAGATACGTCCCCTAGCAATAAGGCCAATCTTCAGGTCGTCGAATCTGTTCGTTTTCACTGAGACTACCTGGAGACTCGCCTTATCTCCAGGGGATGTATTGGTGACATCTCTATGACCAGCGGCAACTGTAGTCTCAGACCAGTCTCCATTTTTTTTTCAAATAGACTGTGTCTTAAGGTGCTTCTATTTGACCAATCCTTCCCGTCTCCAGATGTGGACACAATTCAGATTGAGATAGACATAGACTAACAAACCTCATACAGATAATCCCAACATTTAATTACAAACAGGACAGACTTGCATCATGAATCCAAACCAATTTCTGATAATTACTCGCAGCTTCTTTCACTTTTACCTTTTCGACCGCTTGACATTGCGTTCATGTTCCCCGGGTCGGTCTAACGCCTGACAACAGCCGGCAGAAAATGACTGATGTTACTGCAATAAATGGAGAAAGAAAAAAAGGAGACATTTCGACAGCTTGCCCCAGACAAGGCAGGGAGAGAAAAGGCCCTATTTCCCATGAGGCCGTGGGGTTACAGCGGCTCTGGGCCGGACTGCAGATGGGGACGGTCCCAGGTCGGTCTGGTCTCCGTGGTCCCTAAAGTCCCGGAGTCTTTGGGCTGTGAAGGATTAGAGCCCGGGACCGAGGAGAGAACCTTCACTTTGAACATGTTTGAGGCGATGGAGAAAGGCTCGGTCGCAATTAGCCCATTTATATTTGGATTTATTACGCAATCATTTGGAATTGTTATTTCTGTTTTGACAGGGTCTCTACAAGTCAAAGTCAATGCCTTTTAATGCCATTTTAACAGAAGTGTAGCTGGATTAGTGTTAGACCATAGATTTATGTATTACTATGGAAAAAACTAAGGAATATTCTAAAAAGATTTAATGCCAGCTTGAATCTCATTAATGCTTTTTCATGACTTTTAAGGCCTTCATTTTGGCATCATTCTTTTGACAACTTTTAATGCTTTTTACTGTCCCGAGGAAACCCTGGTTAAACATGTCGTCTGCTCTTTAAAGTAAAAATCCATAAAAACCCCATGGAGTTTTCTGTCTGTGATTGACAGCGGTCTCGATGGAGACCCACACACAAGGGGAAAAAGAGGCGGAGTTAAGCATGCTGCTGTCTCGTGGCTCAAGAGTGAGAGGGTCAGACCAGGGAAAACCAAACTTTGTATTAGCCGAAGAAAATGGTACTTTGTAAAGTAGCAGAGGATCGCCAGAAAAGCGCTGGGTTTCCCACTGGTGTTATTTTCGAAAATCGTGGACATAGAGGGAATTAACTCGATTTATCCTCATGTCACAAACACCCACAGAAACCCCTACCTTTCACATCCTACAGATGGTTCTGAATGTCCTCCCATTGAAACCTGCGAGCAATATCTGCAACATATGATTAGTTTTCTAGAGATCTGTGGAGTTCCCGTAAACTTACAATAGGACCTGAGCAGCATCTCCTCTACCAACGTCCCAACACCTTAAGTCATATTGCACTTCATTCCAACACTGTTCTCTTTTTCGTCTGCAGCGCCATGAGGACTTACAGCGTGAGGTGGTTGAAGCCCACGGTCCTCAGGGTGAAGGCCCGGGCCAGCAGCCGCACGTGGGTGAACAACACGCCGATGGAGTCCTCGAAGCTGGTGAGTTTCTGCAGAACCGGAGAGGTCTCGATGAGGTGTCGGTCGGTCTGTGGCTCCTGGACCTGAACACACACGGCCAACATTGTGAGAAAGACGCGGCGGTAGCTTTAAAATAAAGAACTACGGATGCTTTTTATTGTTTGTGCTGAAATGACCTCAAAGAAGAAGGCGAAGTTCTCTATTCTAGTCTTTGTTCCTTTCATAAACAGCAGAATAGCGAGGATAGCTTCCCCAAAAGCGTTCAGCAAGAAGCTCGTTCATGCTAGCAGGTAGGTTGGGTTTTTGGAGCCTGCTCTTGTATATAAAACAGACCTGTGTTCAATAATGACTTAAAAAGGTAAGGAACTTCAGGAGACGGTCTCATTTCCAGCTAATGGCGTTGCTACGTCCACGTTTTTCAGTCTATGGTTACTGGATTTAACGGATACCATATTCCTTGGTAGAGTTAACACGATAGAACAGGATAGAAAAGCACTTCCTGGTTGGGCAGGAGAAGCATGCATGGTATTAGCATTAAGAAAAGTTGCTAGGAAAGACTCAAATGGTATGAATGTTATGTTTTTGTTGAGGGAACAACATGCTAAAAAGCTCTAAAAAGTACTTGAGGTGATACGCACGTCCGTACAATACTCCCGAGCTGCCATCCGTTAAAAACTAAAGATCACAGCCACAAAGCCGTTGAACGTAATAAAAGTCTGCAGCTCGGTAAGTGCCGCCGCAGGGCTCGGAAACAGCAGATGGAACTACAGTCATTAAGTGCGAGGCCCAACAACGTTCTCCGCTCCGGTTTTAGTCTGGTTGCACAAGAGTCCATTCATTTTTCGGCGCAATCACATGAGCACACGCGGTCGTGCTTTTGGGAGTATTTTAGCCTCTCGCCGAACAATAGCCCCGATTGTGTTAAACTGCAGCTGATGACGCCTTAAGTGGCTTAAGAACAGAGGCCGTTCACTTGATGGAAATCTATCAGCCAGTGGCGGCTGGTGATGTAAACTCTCGGTGGGGTTGCAATGCACACATGCTGGGAACATTTTTTACATTTGGATCAATAGTTACTGCTGCTTGACAGACTAAAAAGAAGAATTTAACAACATGACAGCAAATACCCACAGAAGCAATGTCTGTGGGTATTTGCGCTCATTCAGACTCAGAGAATCACACATATGGCTACAGAGGCAACAAGGCAAACCTTTTCTCTAAATGGCAGTCAAACAGCAACATAAAGTCATTTCGAACTAACAATGCATTCACCCTAAGCACAAAATAGTTATAGAGTACATAAACGAGTAATTTATGTCCTGCTAAAAGTGCATGGGAAGAACCGCGAAGTTAAACCACTCACCCAGTATCAGTATCTCGTCCTTCGAAACTCCACAAACTCAACATCACCTTCCCCACTTCATCTCGTGTTGCCAGCGAAAAGCCCCATTGCAAAGAGTAGTCCAGAAAAATAAGAAGAATATCTGTATAATCCACCGGTGTTATGAGGAGCCGCGTGCGAGTGAATGTGACCGATAAGGAGCCTCTGCGTGACTTCAGCTTAAGGGCTGGACGATATATCGATATTTAAGATATATCGATATATTGTTTAATGAGATATGGAATTAGACCATATCGCATATATCGGGATATTTCAAATTCAAATAAGCCAGATAAATTGACAAAAAAGAAACAGGTAATCACAAGATGTGTAAAAATGTTTATCTGAAACTGAGCACTTTATTTTGTTATCTCTTTATATATAAACGCTGCCCTCAGAAAAAGATTGACCTATTTTATTTATAAGCTATTTGTATCCAATACTTTTTTTATTAAATGTGCACCTTACGGAGCTTTGTTATACAGTGTTTATGTTTACATTTTATAGTGAGTTTTTAATAAAACTACTCGTATTTGGCTTTGACCACACGAAGTCAAGCTGAGGACCAAACGCAAAGATATTTTACCAATCCAGTGTATCGTCCGTACGAGTCCGGCGTTTTGGGCGTCTGTAAACGAACATTTTCCAAACTAGGTCCCAGAGCGGAAAGATCTCAAAACGCCGTTTACGCCGTTGTTACGACGTCTCCGCAACTTTTACTAAAACGATGACATCACAGCACCAGAGTGGAGTCTGTGATCCATAATCTACTGACCTTATGAGTTTTCACATGGATCTATGATGGTTTTACTCCTCTTTGCTCCACTGGAGTCCGTGAGCCACAGGTGACAAGTAGAAAAACAGTCTGTGTTTTTGGACTTACGTCTGAAGAATAAACTCGCCTCCTCGTCTCTTCTGTAAAACATAAATCCTTGAATCCGTTTCATTTTCACTGTTTACATTCATGCATGCGCCTCTACATCTTGTTCTATTATCCGTGTTAGCGTCACAGCGCCACACACAGGCCTGGCAGATGAATCGCGCCGTTTTCACAGACCTGAGTCGACCCATGTGGACGCACACATTTACTCAGCTGACTTCGTGCTTACAAAGAAAGTTTCTGAAAATATAAGCGTTTTGTCTTCGTGTGGATAGAGCCTAAACATTTCATTTCACAGCTCTCACTTTGCGGAAAAATATCGGGATATATATCGTATATCGATATTCAACCTAAATATATCGGGATATGACTTGTGGTCCATATCGCCCAGCCCTACTTCAGCGTGCCTTGCGTGCTTCGGGACTGATCTCAAACTGGTCCCAATGTGTGTGTGGATGTGCTGGGACCAAGCGCGGGGGAAAAGTAGAAAACTATGTGAAAAATGTATGTTTTCGCCTCAAGTCTGTCTCCTCAAAACACACTTTGATCCATAGAAAGACTCAAAACCAAACAAAAGAAAAAAAATTGTGATTCCCTTAAACTTTCAGGCCGCTGCTCCTGATCTCAGCTCGCAAAAATAGGCTTGTAATATGTTATAGGTTTCCCCCATCATCACATTTTTCTTGTCCAGCCCTGTAGCACCATGGCCAGGACGTCCAAAAGTCATTGAAAAAGAGCCTGGTTATGCAAAATATGGGACCTTTAAGTCGGAGTGCGGCTCCTCGCTCATTAGAGAGTCGGACTGAAGCGCGGCAGAAATATATGCTGCGTGTTTGCTGAGTAAAAAGAGATCCCAGCTCTAATTAGGCCTCGAGAAGAAGCTAATTGGTCTCTATGTGCTGCCGCGGCTGCTCGGGCCGAGACTCCTCATCCCGGGGAAACGTAAATACGACTCTTAAAAGGAGAAAATATCGGTTCAGCGTCTTACAAGTCTGGTCACCTTTGCAAATCAAAAAAAAGGAGCCGCCTCGATGCCGCCGCGTTCGGTAACATTTGGCGACGTGAATGTTTTTGGGTAAATTGTCCCGTGCCAGAGGAAACGGGAACGCCAGCCCTTCAGAGCGCGTCCGGAGAAAACGGTGGAACAAAAACAGTGCTCGGATTGGAAGGGCGTTTCAGGAATAAGTGTGAAATAATAGAAAACTAAAGTACCAAAAGGAGAGTAATTACGTTTTGTGTTTGATCTTCTGAATCGCTCCAAGCTACATCAACTAAACATGACTCAACAGAAGAAAAATAAAACATTAAGCTGAACTCACCTGCAAAAGGAAACATTACTTATGTACCGGAATATTGGTTTCCCTTTAATTTCAAGACGTAGAGCGGGCCAGTTGAAGAGGGCAATAATCTCCCCACCAACAAACCCCAACTCAGCTGCCCTAACAGCTGATTTTATAGATGATGTTCCTATGCTGAGTGGTGCATTAACAGACGAGGTTTTGAGCCCGTTGGGAGGGTCCCTCTCAACAGATCCTACCCTAATTCTCTTCTTGCTAATCGAACAACATGTAAGCTTCAAAATTCCGTAACATTTTCTTGTAGAGTTGTTCCTCTACATCAGCAAAGAGAAAACCATCTCGCGGGTCACACACATTCCTCTCACCGACACAGAGCTGCCTCATTATCAAAGCGTTTTAATGGGAGAGCCGCCCGGAGCGTCGCGGATTCATCTCCCGCTCGCGTCCTCTGTTCCTGGCGACTTTTACGTATTTTTCTACCTTTGGTTAATTAAAGGGAAGGCGTTTAAATGTCACGCATCACGACTAACACCATCTGACGGGCCTGGCGCTCTCGGGCTGGAGCGCTTCCTTCCGGGGAAATAGCCGGCAGCGAAGGCTTCAAACGCAGGGGAGAGAGGGGAGGGGGATATTATGGGTGGAAAAAAAAGAGAAATGTACTTTTGAAATTGTCTTCAAAGCTCCCCGTACAGTCCCGAATCAGAGCGGAAGTCTTCTAAGGCCCGAATGAGCACATGTAGCACAACAAAGTGGAGACGTAAAGGACAAGGTTAAAGCCAGACAAGAATCAAAGTGTTAAAAGACTTGGCGTCATGTGAAGAAAATCCCCGAAATACAGAATGAAATAACACATACGAAGTCATTCTGGCCTCTCCATAAACATTTGTAAGAAGAGCATCGCAGCATCTTTATCTCAAAATACTCTTTTGTCCAAGAATAACAGTTTAGATCAGGGGTGGCCAAAGTGGGGACCGATTAAGTTGGCCCGCCAGAGAATGACCTACTTTTGCGCCGCATACTAACTCTCTCCCATTCATTCTCAATGGTAAATATGGATGCAGTACACTATTTTGGCCACCAGGGTCAAATTGGGGGCGCTGTTTCACTCCTTTTGCAAAGTTAAGGAAACACTGTTGTGGTGTCTTGGTGTTTAGAACAGAGCGTCGTAGCATCAACTTTCCCAGTTTTCCAACTTTTATTGCAAAGGCCGTTGACGTCAACAAAGGTACGTGTTAAAAAGAATTGATGCTGAACTGAGACTTTCAAAATGATCTCATATGGCATTTTCTTTGAGTTAACGAATGAGGGAAAGTCACTGTAGGTGCTGAAGATACAGGTGTTGTTTTTGTTGTTTACATTTTGTACTATATTGCTGCAATTCTACTAAAATTATGCATTTGCCGCTGTTAACATTTGTTTTAATGTAGCATGTTCTTTGCATAGATAGAATCATATGCAAATGTATAGACTACCAAAAACTAAAATAAAGTAACTATTATTATTTGCAGTTTATGTGTGTTTCACGCTTGACATCGCCGTGTTTGGCCCGCGACCCACAAGCACTTTTTCATTTTGGCCCTCGGAGACAAAAAGTTGGTCACCCCTGGTTTAGAGTTTCTCTTAGTTTGGCCAGCAGCCCAGTTTACTTCCTTAAAGATGCCCTCAGCTTCATTTTGCCGGACCGGAATGGTTGCATTCCCACATCGCTAAATGCGCCAACTTTAAACAGCGAGCTGACTTCAGGGGGATTTCGACAGGACCAGACTGGAACGGACTGGTTTGAGGGTGTTTCGAAAGCCAAAAGTGTAAATAATGGGCATGATATACAATAATTATAGTATTTAATTAAAGTATTTGTTTGTAGATGAGTTTTCTGCCCCACCTTCTGCCCAAATTTGGCATATACAACGTTTAGATGCAGGACTAAAGCACAGTGATATTAGGTTGTGGTTGTTGCCAAGTGCTTATGAATGACCTTGGCCACTCCCATAACGACCCAGACCACTTTACCATAAAGAGACTTGAAACACAGACTTGCGGGCGTCGCCCCTCCCTCAATGAACCGGTCTCAAGTGAATCCCCGTTCTGTCCCACAGAAACAGAGAAAAGCCCAACACCTCCTCCACCTCAACCCCCAACACACCTCTCACCTGCCCCGGCACCACGTCAACACAAACACGATGACGCAAACACAGTCAGAGTTTAGATTAATCGCATTCATCGAAAACATAATTACTCGTGATTTCAAGTGGGATTTCCCCTCCTGGAAACTCCACCTTAACGTGGTGGAGGGGTTTGAGCCTGAATTATCCTGGAGCTCTGTTGTCGGGGGCTTCGTGCCCCTGGTAGGGTCTCCCAGGGCAAACAGGTCCTAGGTGACGGGTCAGACAAAGAGAGGTTCAGAAGCCCCTTATGAGAGACCAACAGGCCTGGTTAGAACCATGAGTCCGTCCTTCTGTGGACCCACCACCTGAAGGGGGCGCCATAGGGGCTGGTGCAGTATGATTTGGGCAGATCCAACAGCCCCCACGACCCGGCAACGGACAAGTGGAACAAAATAGATGGATGGATGGGTTCATATCTAATGTATGCTTGTTCTATTGGCCTTAGCCTTTTTATCTGATCTTAAATGAGTTCAAACCGCCTCAAATTCAACATTAAGAAGTGATTTTAAGTAATTTATCCTGTGTTGGTGATAGGGTTGTCTTCCCATAAATAGTAATCAGGTTACAAGTCAAGTCCTATCTGGAGGATAGGACGTATTTTGTCGAAATTGGCAACTGTGTCTCAGACAAAATTTCCATGACCTGTGGAGTCCCCCAGGGGTCAATCTTGGGACCCCTCTTATTCAACTTGTACATGCTTCCACTGGGTCAGCTAATAAACAGCAACAATGTGTCGTACCACAACTACGCAGATGACACTCAGATCTACGTGTCACTGACGGCAGGTGAACATGGGCCTGTAGATACACTCTGTCACTGCATCGAACAGATCAGTTTGTGGATGCAAAACAACTTTCTCCAACTAAACTCAGACAAAACTGAGATCATTGTTTTTGGCCCACAGACACAAAGACAAAGTGTTATCAGTCACCTTGAGTCTCTCTCTCTAAAACCAAAAAATCAGGTTAGAAATCTAGGAGTAATCATGGACTCAGACCTGAACTTAAACAGCCACATTAAAGCAATGACATCATCAGCTTTTTACCATCTGAAAAACATTGCTAAGATCAGAGGAATAGTGTCAAAACCAGACTTGGAGACACTCATCCATGCATTTGTCTCCTGCAGGTTAGACTACTGTAACGTCCTGCTCATTGGCCTTTCTAAACGAGCTGTTAAGACAGCTGCAGAACATCCAGAACGCTGCTGCTCGAGTCCTGACAAGAACCAGGAAATATGACCATATTAGTCCAGTGCTCCGGTCTCTGCACTGGCTTCCTGTCACTCAGAGAATAGAATTTAAAACAGCTCTGCTTGTGTACAAGTCTTTTCATGGTTTAGCACCAAAGTCCATCTCTGACATGTTAGAGCCGTATGAACCATCTCGGGCCCTGAGAACTTCAGGGAGGGGTCTCCTGGTGGTTCCCAGAGTCAGGACTAAACACGGTGAGGCTGCGTTTCAGTTTCATGCAGCTAAAATCTGGAACAGTCTTCATGAGGATGTGAGACAGGCCTCAACTCTGACAATGTTCAAATCCAGGCTGAAAACAGCTCTTTTTACCCGAGCAGATGAAAACTGAAAGTATTTTATCTGCACTCTTGCCTTTTACTGTCATTGATAATTTTTTATGTTGGATGTTTTAATGATTGATTTGATCTGTTTTCTTGTAATTTTATGCAACTGTGAAGCACTTTGAATTGCCTTGTGTATGAATTGTGCTCTACAAATAAACTTGCCTTGCCTTGCCTTACAATACGTAAATTCTAAGTTCTGAGGGATGTGAAAACTTATCGGCACAAACTCGCCCACAAATTATCTAACCCGTCTCGTCTTGAACGGCATTTTGGTGAAACACTTGAGGAAGATAAGTCAGCAAAGCTTTAGTGCGAGTTAAGTGAAATAGACGTATGTAAAATTGTGTTTGTCGGCACGGAAACACCCGTGGCTAATGCATGCGGGATTAGCCACTCCACCGACGGCCGATCACCAGCCGTTAACGAGGCTTCAGCTGCGTCTGGTCCGACACGGCGGAGACTGGAAGCAAACTGACGTCTTGGAGAAAATGAGGGAGTAAATGAAGATGGGGTGAAAGTCCTGTCATTAATTATACTGGGGAGACGTAAACATGGATGCGCACGGGCAGAACGTATGTAACCGGATTAGACCTACGGGCAGAATAAGATCCGCTTGGGCGTTGGTTCGTTGGTTGGCACAGAAATCCGATGCCAATAAGGTTTATTAGACCTGACGGTACAGAAATGGGAAGACGAAGGAGAAGTATTGAGCCAGTCGTTGGAGCCAAGACTCAAATGTGTCCTTCAAAAGACTGGCTTACTTTTCTCTCCATATTTTAATACACCAGCCGGAAAACTGATTATTTAAGGCCTGATCGCTGACATCTTCTGTATCAAAATGTCCAAACTTAGGAAGTGATTCCCTTTGGGTCTGTTGCTGTTGAACTGATTCTTGATCTTGTTTCAGGGTAAATCTGAGTATCCTGTAATAAAGATCGAACAGTTAAGTACTGCAAGAACAACTAACACCGCTAGTTTTAAAACTGATTGTAAAGTTGCCCTGAGCTATGTCTTTATTCATTTTTGTAAGTAGGTGGACACCCCCTGGTCCATGCCCGTCACTCCCCTCCACACGCTGCTCTAATCACAGATCCAATGAGATATGAACATTTTGAGACATACATATATTTGGTAAACAACAACTTTGATGTCTGCTGTTGTTTGTTGCATTTAGAACATGCTACTTCCATTTAGAACTAGGTTTACGGTGCTCTTGAATGCCTCCCAGTGCCTGCTTTGTAATCATAAAGAGGAATAAGATCTGACTAATCCCTGTAGATATTGGATTATTACACAAACAGACATTTCATGAGGATTTCAGCTGCATCAGAGCAGGTCGGTCAGATGTTTGTCAATTCACAATCTTTTTGTAAACCTCTATCATAATGCTAATCTCTGACTGTGTTAGCCGCTAACTGTGGCGGCTTCTGCTGCTTCAAACATTTGCGATCTCGGCACGTGTTTGTGTTTACATGTTAAAGGGGGCGGAGGAGGGTGAGGCGACGGCGGTGCTGAGCTTCTTTGCTTCTGCGGGGAAAAGTCAGCTTCTAGCAATGCAATGTGGGAATGCAGCCATGCCGGTCCGCCAAAACGGAACAGCTGAGGGTAGCTTTAAAGGTCTTGACTTTTATAATGAGAACAAGCACTACTTATACCTCAATGCAGGGGTTCCAGTTTGTTTGAATTCATATTTCAGTACATGCCAACTCACTCCAACAGCGCCAGACGTACAGGCGTCTTGCAATTTCGGATTGACACTAGTCTCAGCAAAGGTAATGGTTTTGATGTTTGACTGTTGTTGGGCCAGGCCATGACAAAAGGTGTTGAGTTTTTTTCACCCTTCCAGTGGTAAATTGTTTCCCTGCAATCAACCCAAACGTGTGAAACTAACTCTGGGCAACCGCAGTTCTATGTGCCATCGCTTTGAGACAAATGGTTTCAGGATGTATGTAAGAGTAAGAGTAAGAGTAATTCTGTACTACAGAGAAAAATTTGCCTCTTAGACCCCAACTTTTTTACGCCTAAAACATTGAAAGCCACTCTCTATGTTAAACACAGACTTGTTTTACAAATATTTACATTTTGTGGAAACGCACCACTGCCGGGGACCTTGAATTTTCTCCGTGCCTTTTTTTTTTTTTTTTTTTTGCTCGCGGTTTTTGAAGTTCCCTTTCAAGTCGGAACGCGGCGGAGAAACAAACAGCTCTTGCCAAACGCTTTCTCGGAGGATCGAGCGAAAGACGCGGGGTGGAAACCAGCTGAGACCGGGAACAATGCGCCTATATCTATAAAGAGACGCGCATAAATACGAGTGGAGATATTTTTGGGCCGCACACGAGAGCAGACATGAAGCGGGGCGGCACAAAGCGCAATTTTTTTTTTTATTTATTTGCGTGAGGAGCACTTCAGAGGCAGCAGCCTGACGTTCCCCCGGGGCCGCGCTGCAACTGTAATCCTGTTATGGCATCTTTGATCTCCTCTCCCAAATCCTAATTTCAGACAAACGCTGTTGACGCCGTTTCGATGTTGCCGGGCACGTCACGCGCGAGCCGAAAGGAAGTTACGGCGAGAAGGGGGCCAGGGAGCAGAGGAGGGAGAACGCCACGTTTTGGAGAAACGATGTGTCACTGGGACTTTTGTCGTCATGCAGAAATGATCGATTTTGCTTGAACTACTCGCGCAACTTTGATGTTTCGGCGGGTTTACGTGCATCACGAGCTGCAATAGACATCTCATGAAGGTCAGTAACTAGGACATAAGATGCTAGAGATGCTCGGCAACTCCAGAAAATGCCGCACATGGAGGGAACAACACTTTTGGCGTGCTTTGTGTCCTGATCTTTTGCTTTTCTTGGAGAAAATGAGTGAATAAATGAAGATGGGGTGAAAGTCCTGTCATTAATTATACTGGGGAGACGTAAACATGGATGAGCACGGGCGGAACGTATGTAACCGGATTAGACCTACGGGCAAAATAAGATCCGCTTGGGCGTTGGTTGGTTGGCACAGAAATCCGATGCCAGTAAGGTTTATTAGACCTGACGGTACAGAAATGGGAAGACGAAGGAGAAGTATTGAGCCAGTCGTTGGAGCCAAGACTCAAATGTTTCCTTCAAAAGACTGGCTTACTTTTCTCTCCATATTTTAATACACCAGCCAGAAAACTGAGTATTTAAGGCCTGATCGCTGACATCTTCTGTATCAAATTGTCCAAACATAGGAAGTGATTCCCTTTGAAAAATGTGTAAAAAAAATGCCACACATGGAGGGAACAACACTTTTGGCGTGATTTGTGTCCTGATCTTTTGCTTTTCCGACGTAGAAGTTGTTCCAAATCAACACACACGTCAGCTCTTCCTGATGAGGATATGTAAAAAAAAAACGAAAGCTGGTTTGATGATCTATAGCACAATGAAGAAGGAGAAATGTCCAGCGTTATACAACACAAGCCGATGGATCACATGGAGGCAAAAGAAGAAAGTCTTTCTCCAGAAACTAGTGGAGGCCATTATTCTTTCACTCCCTCTCCAAACTCAGGGGTAGTGAGAGAAGTGTTTTGCCCGAGGACGCAACATGAGTCAGCGCGAGGAGTTCAAAATTCAAAAGCAGTGCACATGGCTTAATCTCTGGCTGCTTAAGACAACTCTCCTCATGCTCTGCGTACAAACAAAACGTGTCAAAAAATCTGTTCAAAAGCAGGACCGTCTGGAACTTTGCTCACAGCCAATCGAATCTGGAAAAGTTGCATCCAATCAGTTCCGATCACAGACCACGCTGTCACGACAGGAAGTGAATTAACCAGTGGTAAAATGTTTCCTCATATGTACTAGATGTTGGTGCTTCAAGAGGATTATCTTTTTTTTGCTGTCTATCACGTTTTTTTTTCCCGTTCCACCCAAAAGGTTCGTTGTGCATTTGTGTTGAATTCTTCTACGTTTAAAATCTGAACCGAGTTGTCAATGACTCCTTGTATCTTGAGGTTTTTGTGTGAAAAATGACTCCACTCTTTGGCCGACGCTTGGTAAAACCATTAACGTCCTTGTTTACTAAATATGCCTGCGTCATATCCGGCTTTTCTCTGATTGGTTAATACGCTGGTCAATCACGGCCATCGGGAATTCAAAGAAATCCCCCCCCGATCCCAGATACACGTGTCTTTGTCAAGAACAATAAAGTGTGAAAGTAATTTTGTGCTCAAAGTAGAAAGTAACAACCATTTTGCACAAGTGTTCTGAAAAATTACTTTAAAGACGGGTACTAATCTTATTCCTTGTCGTGAGTCAGTGCCATTGACAGTACATTTGCACAGCGTCACCTGCTGGTATGGAGTATGGCTTTAAAAATAACAATAAAACCTGTCCAAATAAACTTTTAACTTTGGAGCCTTTATAGAAATGTAGTGGAGTAGAAAATATTATATTTCTTTCAACTGTAGTGGACTACAGCAGGGGATTTGTAACATGGTCCTTCGAGCCGGATGAACCATTGGCCTAAGGTTATCAACAAAAAAGTAATGCACAAATCTTCAAAATGTCTACTTAAGTACACTACTTACATGAACTTAAGTAGAGTACTTGCGCAAATGTACTTAGTTTTTGATGCATTTGCAATTTTATTGCCATATTACACAACGCGATTTCGCAATCGCAGGGCATGCGATTTTGGAAGTGAATGGAGCAGATATGGCAGCAAAGTCGGCTCCGCTTGCGTCTCAGTCTAGTTAAGGTGCGCGGTAGATTGTGGATGTACAGTGAAAATATCAGCGTTTATCATGCAGCCACCGCGGAGGACTATTGCTTTCTTCTCCGTTAGCATTGCGTTAGCTGCATGGCTAAGCACGCCATTCTCTCGCTGCTACTACACGCTCTGATGATCACAGAAACTCCCTCACCTCCGGATTCACACGTCTCTGCCTCCACAGTGATACAGGTGAGCCTGTGCTGCTGGTAAAGAGTAAGGAGTCGTTTGTGGCTCAGTTTAAAAGGCTTATGTTTGGGAATGTTGTGGATAAAGAACTTCTCTCAAAAGCGTAATGACAATTCATGACCATTAAGTATCTGCGGAGGCGATGTGCCTTTATTTACCTTCTGCATCTACTGCATATGCGCTCCGTAGGTACAGACACTAGATATAAACACTAAACTGCTGTATGAAAAGTCTTGGAAACTCCGATCCGAGGCAGGAGTCCGTGTCATGTTTTATTTTGCTGAGGTGCTGTTTAAGCTGAAATGTCACTAAATGGCTGCGAGTTAAAGAAAAAGTAAAACGTGTCTGTGTTTGGCGCCTCATGTCCCGTCTCCTTGTGTCAATGTTCTTCTCTTTCTTCATATTGTCCAAAGTTACATCACAAACCAAAATGCTGCTCCTAATTCCACTATGTTTTGGTGTGTGCTCCATCTGGCCTCTCGGTGTCCATCAATAACATGCATCTGAAGCAACTACGAGTGTTTAATTTCCGCATACAAAGCTAAAATGAATCACAATTCTTTAACGGCTAAACTGGACTCGTGACAAAGTACATTTTAAGCATCCAAATCAACCAAGAAGTTATAGTAGTTTGGCAGCTTCAGTCGCGTATTATCATGTAGCCTCTGATACTGAACATCACAGACTGAAAGCAATGAAAGCATCAGAATAAAACCAGCCCGAAAGCCGTTACACGTTTGTGAGTATGGGAGCAGAAAGGTGCAGTCGAAATCCTCCGCGGTGGACTTCAAACGCGAGCAGCGCTGTGGGTCTTTGGGCTGGAGAGGCTCGTTAATGAGAGGCACCTATAGCACAAACACGGATGAATAAAAGAACATACACGCACTGACCTGCAGGGGGTGCGAAGGGTAGTTCAGCCAGACTTCCTGCAGGTTCTGCTAAAACAACAGAAGAAGAAGAAATACAAGTCAGAAACGGAGCAGAAATCGGGCCATGTTTACAGAGAATGTATGACGGGTGAAATAAGGAAAATATTACATTTGGAGATATCAATTTCTTTGGATAGTGGATTATTGATAGAAATATGAGGAAAAAATGTATTGCACATTTTCTGTCTTTTTATGATTTCATGAAAAAATAAGACCTGTTGGGCCCGATCTTGTGTTTTCGCATAACCTTTTCCTGCCTATGTGAGATCTTGCTGCTCCCCAGACACGGCGTAGAGGGCGTGTTATGTAGAGCGACCTTTTTCCTCCGACCAGACTTGTGCCAGGGCTTTTTGTTTGTTTTCGCGTTTCGGCTGAGCGCAAACCATAGAAATCGACCCGCGCTACAGCGGGACCGGCTTGGGACGCGAACAAACACAGTGGGATGAATAAAGTCTTTAGCAGACGCCCACTCGCCAGTGGTGCAGGCACATGGCAAGATGACACGTGTCCAACGTCGCGTTTCGAGCAGCGTTGTCCCTGGCTCTTTGTGCATAAACATTTACAATATTTTCTTGGGATGTTTAAAGCTTGGGAAATCTTTTTGTATCCAAATCCGGCTTTAAACTTCTCCACAACAGTATCTCGGACCTGCCTGGCGTGTTCCTTGTTCTTCATGATGCTCTCTGCGCTTTAAACTGACCTCTGAGACGATCACAGAGCAGGTGCATTTATACGGAGACTTGTTTACACACAGGTGGATTCTATTTATCATCATTAGTCATTTAGGTCAACATTGGATCATTCAGAGATCCTCACGGAACTTCTGGAGAGAGTTTGCTGCACTGAAAGTAAAGGGGCTGAATCATTTTGCACGCCCGATTTTTCAGTTGTTTATTTGTTAAAAATGTCCAATAAATTTCGTTTCACTTCATGATTGTGTCCCACTTGTTGTTGGTTCGTCACAAAAAAATACAGTTTTATATCTTTATGTTTGAAGCCTGAAATGTGGCAAAAGGTCGAAAAGTTCAAGGGGGCCGAATACTTTCGCAAGGCACTGTAGATATACCCACATACATATATATATACATTTAACCCATCCTTTGATGCAACTGAGGCAACCTGTGAGGAGCAGTGTTGCGTCCAGGGACCCATCTCCATGATGTGGAGCCAGGCTGATGGTCAGAATCACCTGGCTTCACCTATTGCACATGTTTTTAGCGGTAGGGGAAATCGGAGTACCCGGAGGGAACCTACGCAGGCACGGGGAGAACATACAAACTCCACACAGAAAGGCTCCGGTCCTGGTGGGAATCGAACCCGGGACCTTCTAGCTGTGAAGCGGTTGCGCAGCGTAGTTGTTGATGAAGTCGTCACAGACATTTTTTCAGAGAGGACTTTGGACCTCCTCTCCCATTTGTAGAGACTGGTTTTGTCCAAATGGGGAATCTAGTTTTGACCATACATGGCGTTGTATTGAGTAATGATGCGATGAAGATTATTGACCCTTAGAATATACTGTGTACTGTTTTGTCTGTTTTGTTTGTCTCCACACAGATGGATATGTGGGATGTTTAGGGTCGACAGCATAGAGAAACAAAAAGCAGACTAATCTGGCCGATACCGGGCTATGACGGCTTTGGGAACGGGGGAGATCCCTGTAGAGGGCCGTAATAACGTTGAAGTGATTTTAAAGCGTCAATGTTAAAGAGTGAAGAGGCTATTAACTTTCAAACTGGGAATTAACTTTGAAGCTTGAATTATAAATAACTAAGAGCAGTGGGGGAGGAATGCGCTGTGTAAGCAACTAAACACTTAAGGAATGTAAAGAAGAACCTGATTTCAAAAGTTGCTCTAGTTTTCCTACTTTTTTCTAGTAATTCCTTCACGTTTTACTTTAGTTTGACAAAATAGGCTTTGGGGAACGAGTAAATGGCTTTTTAATAAATGTGTCATCTATAAAACTACAAAACTGTGCGTACTCCTGTCACCTGCTGCTCCGAGGCAGGACAATCTTTTTATTTACTTCAGTCAGAGCTAATTTGGCCGAAGTTTGCTGTAGATCGCGCTTGCACTGTATGATTTAACCAAAGACAAGTCCTAGTTTGTTAACCTGTTCCTTTGGGCTGGGTCCCGCTAAACGATACCAGTGTAGTATCGGGAAAAATACTTTAGGTCCTACTGGTATTGAAAAAAAATCTTATATCTTTAGATCCAAGCTTTGATGCTGTTGGTGAAGGGAGAGATTTTACTTGGTTGTTTCAGCTCAAGTAAAACATTTTTTAACACATTTTTTCCCATATGTTTTTGTTTGTCCCAATTTTGTATTGTTTCCCCTAATTTTTGCAAATGTTTTTATAACTAATATTTTCCCAATTTTTTAATATATTTTTTGCCACAATTTCTTCCCATTTCCCCCAAATTATTCCCATTTTTCACACATTTCTTGACATTGGACATGAACCCATCCATCCATCCATCTTCTTCCACTTGTCCGTTGCCGGGTCGTGGGGGCAGCTGTTGGAGCTGCACCAGCCCCTATGGCGCCCCCTGCAGGTGGTGGGTCCACAGAAGGACGGCCTCATGGTTCTAACCGGGCCTGTTGGTCTCTCATAAGGGGCTTCTGACCCATCACCTAGGACCTGTTTTACCTGGGAGACCCTACCAGGGGCACGAAGCCCCCGACAACAGAGCTCCAGGATCATTCAGGCTCAAACCCTCCACCACGTTAAGGTGGCGGTTCCAGCAGGAGTGGATATAAACCCGATATAGTAAATTTTGCAGATCTTCCACACATTATTGTTCTGTTTTGTAAGGGTCTAGACGACAATATTTTAGTATATGTAACGTTCAGGTATCGGTATTGATAAAGTACTGGTATCCATTTTTTTTTTTACGGTATCCCGCCCTACTGTTCACTAACGGGCAATAAAACCAATTCTGATTCCGATATGAATGCTGTTAAATCAGCAAACGGGGGAAATGCAGCACATTTATTTATCATTTAGCTGTTGGAGCTACAGGTGTTTTGCCCATCACTACGATACACTGACTAAACTAAATCCGCTCTAATATTTATGCACGTCTCTCATCCTCCCAGGACCCAACTGTCCGTGTAAATAAACTTTTTTCAAGCATTCTCTCTGCCATCATCTTATCCACCTTCCCCTGAAAGCCGACACACGCCCCGCTCCTCTCGCGCCGCGGTCCCTGTAATCGTAGCCTCGCGTTGCTGGGGCGACCGGGTCTCTGCTGCCGTTATTTAAATCCCTCTCAGCGCGGCCTTAATCACTGCCTCGTGTCTCGGCCGCGGCTCTAATTGAAACATTAGCGGCTGGAGTCTGAATGCGGCGTGTGGGCGGGACGTTTTTTTTAATCATAAGCCTCGAAACGCAACTCATGGGCCTCCACTTTGACTTTGATTGTGTTTCTGTTTGCCGTCCCGCCTTTGTCTGAGCCTCGCTTGTGTTCCCGCGGGGTTTTTTTTTATGCGTGGCTTTCATGTGCACACGCCAATTTGCGCGGATGCATCGCACGACATGAAATGTGTTTATTTTTGTGTGTAGCTTTTGAAACGGACTTCCTCATAAAGAACGGCGAGATAAGAAAGGGAAAGTATTGAATTAGATAAACACACGATGGAGCCTTTGAACTGAGCACGGGGAGTGAATATAATACTTCCTTAAAGACCACGTACCTGATTTCGTATTTGAAATGACCAATTACAGGCTTACCTTGAGCTACATGAAATTGGAGAAAAAGTTCCAATCTGGTTTTAAATTACGGCACAGCACAGAAACTGCCCTTTTAAAAGTTTTTAACGACCTCCTTTTAACTGTTGATGCTGGAAAATCTGCTGTTCTTCTACTGTTAGACTTGTCCGCAGCCTTTGACACTGGTTTCATGTTTTTGATCTAATGCTTGCAAATTTGTTAGAAAACCTCATTGGTCAAGATGTTTAAATGTCACACAAAAAATTATTCTACGGCATTATTAGACTTTCATAGTAATATAGACTTTTCATAGAGACACATGCAGGCATCAAGGGTACAGCTCTCAGTGGGTTTCGGTCCCATCTCTCCAATAGGAGCTTCTCCGTAAACCTAGGACAGTATTCTTCTGCTGTGTCACCTTTAAATTATGGTGTTCCCCAGGGGTCAATACTAGTGCCCATTCTCTTCGCCTTGTATGTGCTCCATTTTTAAAAAAGTACAAAGTCTGTTTTCACTGTTTTGCGGATTATATTCAGATTGATTTACCTGTTACAGCCAGTGATACGCTGTCAGCTATTAAAACTCTACAGGACTGTCGCCGTCCCAATGTGAGAAACCTCGGGGTTAAATTTGACCAACATATCAACTCTGTCATCAAGTCCAGCTTCTTTCAGCTGAGGACACTGGCCAAAATTAAGTCCCATCTTCCTCGATGTGATTTTGAAAAAGCTATCCATGCATTTGTAACATCGCGTCTGGATTATTGTAATGCCTTGTATATTGAACTGGACCAGCGCCCCCTGCAGCGCCTGCAGAGTGATGCTGCAGGGCCTCCTGACCAATACAAAGAGGCGTGAGCACATCACTCCTTACACTGGCTCCCTGTGAGCTTTCGTGTTCAATTTAAAGTTTTGTTGATTGTTTTTAAATGTCTCCACTCCTTGGGCTCTATTTGAGTGATCTCTTGCGACTCTATACTCCATCCAGAGCTTTGAGGTCGGCTGACCAGCTCCTATTGGATGTTCCTAAAACTAGGAAAAAAGCGAGAGGTGATGGAGCCTTCTCTGTGGCAGCGCCTCGACTATGGAATAATCTTCCTTTGTCTATCAGGTCCTCTCAGTCTGTGGAACGGCTCAAGTCCAGACTGAAAACACACCTCTTCTCCCTGGCCTTCAATACGAGCTGGTTGAGTGTATCTTGGCATGTTATCTTTTACTTGTATTTTCTTTCTATGTGACCTGCTATTACTGTGAAGCACTTTGGTCAACTGCAGATGTTTTAAATGTGCTACAAAAATAAACTTGAATTGAATTGTCTACATTTTGAACTAGCAGACAAGTTTTCTTTAAGCCTTTTTAAGTCTGTGTTCTAAAGGCCTATAATATTATATAGAGGTAAAATTGCTGACTGAGTAATAGTCCATCCATCCATTTTCTTTCGCTTTATCCGGGGCCGGGTCGCCAGTAATAGTAATGGGCAAAATGACTCAATTTAATGCCAAATATAGTTAATTTTAGACATTTTATCTAATCAATATATATGTGAATAAGAAAAAATAATTTAGTATTTCAATATTCATTTGTACTTTACCTGGGGGGAGTTTTCCCATTTTTACGTTTCCTTCCTTTAGCTTTCAGACTCTCTCCCCTTTCTTCCTCACTGGATATCATTACCTCTCGCTCCAACTCTTTACCACAAAGTCACAGCCACTTTTCTCTCACATCTCAGGAGGTAAATTCCCCCCCAAAAGTCGCCACGTAAAAGCCGCTTTTTTGAGGCCCATTTCCCTCCCCTTTAACCCGCCGGAGTGTAGCCTAACCTCCGCTCCGTGCTGGTCCCTAATTGGTCCGGCGTTCATGGGTGGAGGAGTTATTTTGGTCTCCTCCTTTTTACATTTGGGTCGTCGTTTTCTCCCAACACAACGGGGCTCTGGCTCCATTGCGCACAGACGCCCCGGGGGGAACCGGAGATGCTAATTTGCTAATGACATTACCGCGGAGGTTATTGCGGCGAGGAGAGCGAGCGAGGAGGAGCCGCAATCTGCCACTAAATGATCGCTCTCTGTCGCCACGCGCCGACGTGGATTGAAGATGACGGCGCTTCATTTGGTGGACGTAATAAACAGATGTCACTTCCAATTTTGTAAACGACTCGACTAAAGAAAATTACCAAAATCTTTGAACTCGATTAAATCAGTGTGGATATGAAACCAACGGCGTGGGGTTCAGCGTGGACGTTGGACTTTTCTTTACCAGTACTAACAAAAACATGCAGAAATACCAAAGGACAGTTCAGTTTCAGTCAGTTTTACCCAGAATTGACACATCGAGCTTTACAAGTCGCTAATAAAGCCTCAGGCCTTTTTTGAGACGCTTCCCTCAGAGTCAAACGTTCCACTGATCGCCATTTTGAGTTTCCCTTCCACACGCTGTGATCACTTTAAACAAGGCACTTTAATTCTGGCATGGACTTTTGTTGTACAAGATTTTACCTTAAGCTTTTTACATGTATTTACTGCAAATGGCTAAATAAACAATCTTGAATCTAAAGTCAAAGCTCTTCTGATTAGTTGTGGCGCAAGATTTCATTCACAGACACGTTTTTTCAAAGCGTAAATATCAGCCCCAATGTAACTTTAGATTATTTATAGAGTTATGAAAGATGTATATCAAAAAGAGCCGGTCTTTTGAACGGTTCTTTGAAATGAACAGATCCCAAAGACTCAGCTCCCAGTAAAGAGCCGTAAATCCCGTGACTGCTATGTGACTTTCCCTTCCCTGACTGACTATATAGTGACGATATATCAAAATTGGGTCATTCCATCAGTGGATTTCTTCTTCCCTGATGGGACGGAGATCTTTCAAGATGACAATGCCAGGATTCATCAGGCTCACGTTGTGTCCAGATCTTAACCCCATTGAGAATTGTTGGTATAATAATAATAATAATGAAAAAAAATTGCATAGCGCTGAACACTGAAAGTAATAGAGGAAATTTAATAAAAATCCAGTTTGAAAAGGTGGGTGTGGAGAGCCTGATGGGTCGTGGGAGTGAGGACGATGGCGTCAGCGACGGCGGGACGGTCGAGAGGGGCCAGATTATGAAGGGACTTGTCGGTGAGGAAGAGGAGCTTGTATTGGATGGGGTATTGAACAGAGAAAGGATGTGCTGGAGAAGGCTCTGTGCAGAGGTCACACTCTCCCCTCACCTGTACGCGATCTTGGCGTAAAATGTTTGCAATACTGGACTTTGGAATTGCAGAAGCTTATTGAAACAAAGCCAGGGACGTGTTTTTCCTAAAGACACAACCGCAATAGGAAGTTGTCCTTCAGAATGCACTATTTGTCAGAAAAAGACCAAAATCCTGACAGAGACATCACTGTACAAACATATTTTCTCATGTCCAGAGCCCAATTCCTGATCCCTCATCCTAACCCGGTCTCCTCGGTCCCTCTGCCGTGTTTAAGCATCTGGGCATCGCTCCCCAACAAACGCTCCAAAATCCACAGCGTCTCCGAGCGAAGTTGCTCCTCGCGGACCGATCGGCCGTAATGATAATGTCCCCTCCAGCCGCCCACGGGTCCCTCTCACTCCGGCCTTGATTAGCCGCGCTGATCTTTTCCCCGCACACACCGAGCGCCACACGGGGCACGGCCTGGCACGGCGGCGGTTAGTTTTGGGCGCCATTTCAGCCTCCCGTCTGTTGGGCACGCGAGGCGCCAATGATGACTCTCGATTGAGGTTTTACTGCCCACTAAAACTAATGATCTTTTCACCTCTGCCAGTGTGCGCTCGTCCAGTCGCCTTCGCCGCAAATGCAATAAGTCTTTAGACGGAAATGTAATTTAGCTTCGGTCAACAGTCATATTGTCAACTTTCCATGTGTATGATTGTGTCCAAACTAGGGCTGGAAAATTCCTACGCTGGAAAATGAAACAGGAATAAACAGGGAATTAACATAACTGAAGGTTGCTTCTTTACAGACTGATATCAACTGAGCATAGAAATTGTATTTAATAGTTGTAAACTGAAATATCTATTACAGCAGAGGTGACAAGTCTCAAAGAAACCATCTTCACCGTCTGCACCCCGGGGTTTGAAGAGGACAGTGTTTAGGTTTTGGCCGATACAAAGAAGAGCTTTTGGAAATGGAACATACCCTTTTCCCTGTTTGTATCCATCTTGCATATGTCCATCAAGTGTGTGCAGTATTACAATATTATATTGTTTTAAAAATCTATAATTTAGGTCTGTTCTGATAAATACAGCTAGTAGGATGGAAGGACTTTATAGGAACAGGAACTTAGAACTTAGACGAGTTGATGCGTACCCGTCTGGTTTATGTGCGCGCGGGCAGTCACGCAAAACGACCAAAGATGTTGTTAGCATTTGGCATCTCCCAGCATATTCCTATAGCTCCAAATTGGGTGAAGTTAGAAGCGACAAAGCTCGTCCACGGGCACAACGACCAGACAGGTACGTTTCAACTCCTCTAAGGTGAGAACATATCTCAGTGTGGAAAAACGGTGGCCTGTTCCTTTAAGGGTTTGTCTGTGAAAGTTAAAAAAATAAACTGCAAAACATCTGCTCTAAAATCATTGGAGTTAAACAAAGAGGCGAGGCGCTAAAGAAGGCTCATTGCATCTTGGGTCGGCCACTCCATGATGTTTTCGCTCATGCCTTCTGGACATCGTTTTCATGTACCTTTTCGGAAAACTAATCGTTTCTCCAACTCTTTCGTTCCCTCTGTCACTGAACTGTTGAATTCTGAAGGGAGTGTGTTTACTAAGTGACATTGACCTCTTACAAATGTGTCCTTTTTTTGATTATCTACTATTGTATGTACTGTTGGAAGTGACACCCAGTGAGTGGTGTGATGTGTCTGCACATTAAACATCCCAAAGTTCATGTTTATTCAAGCTTTTTGACAGCTTATTTTTGAAACTTCCCAAACTTTCTGAGCTAAAGTTCCCATTGAAAGTCTCCCCAAAGAAATGTCAGGATATTTATCGGGACTTTTCCGCCTCAATTCAAACCCGTGTAATCCTATTCTCTGCTTCGTGAAGCTTCTCCCACACGGACAAAGCACCGACCTGTTCCTTTGGCAGTGAATTTGAAAACTGTGTCACTGATGTTCACATGTTTTTGAATCCCTTCCTTTCATTTTTATTTAGTTTTTAATCAGTCGATGAAAATATCTGGGGATTTTACTTTTTCATTTAGTTTCAGGCTAAATTTAGTCAGCAAAAGGGTACGAGTAGTTTCTCCAACGAGTCATCAACTTTTCTCATTTCTCCCTCCTGCATTCCTCTTCTTGCTTCTTCTTCTTCTTCTTCTTCGCAGCAGTAGCAGTAACCTATCGCGCGGCCTTTACCTGAAGTGCCTCCCTCTGCATAAACATCTTTTAATCCGTGTTCCTTTAAAAGAGCATCTGTCGGACAGCTTCGCGCGGACCTCTCGAGCGCCTTCTGTTTTGCTCCTTTGACAGCATGTGCGCCGTTGTCCTGACGGCTTCGATACCGCGTCCTCGACTTCGCTCGGAAAAGGTTTAGCTGCGTGTTCCTCCGCTGAAATGTTGAACTTTCCTCCCACGGTGAAAACTCCCTCCCTCCAAGGATGTTTGATTAGCCGTTTGTCATCCCAGTAACTTTCTCTGGTCTGGACAGAGTTTGCACTTTATGCTGATTTCTTACTTAACTATACCAACAAAATACATAGATTTATACAACTCTCAACGAATTTGCAAAATGAAACACAAAGTACTTCATGGTTCACCCGCCAAACTCAACAGATGGCACATTCAAAACCAGTGTTGTTTTTGACGGCCATCTAAACTTTGGTCTTAGTCTTTTGGACAAAAACACAGTGCCTAAAAACACCGTTAACATTTAGTCCCTCGTGTTGAGCTGCATCCGAAATGGGCAAATGGGTAAGAGCTCAGCGTACGCCATGATCAGAAGTGTCCGAATAGTGCTGTGAGCGAGGAGGGAGCGAAAAGAGCCTGTGTGCTTCCTGTCACATCTCCGATGTCTCCACGGCCACACATTCAATTCAATAAAATGATCTGCACAAGCAAAATTTGATATAAGTGACAACATAAACGCTACTGTCACCACAACCCAGTCACATCTCACTGTTTTAAAGATTATTGCAGTGAATGGCATTAATGAAGGCAGTTTGGAAATCGAAACTTTAAAGCCACATGACTCATTTGCATGGACTGCGCTGTGGAGGAAGAGACTTCGCTCTCTCTGAGGATGAAACATAGAACAGGGTTTGGTGGAACGTTTGACCAGAGCATTTTTATGTCTGTGACTGTAGGCTGTAGCGGCGGAGGGTAAGTCTGAAACTGCTTTCTATCATCGTCTGTTTTCTGTGTGGTTTCATATTGTTAAGGTGGTTCATGTTTGAAACCTTCAGAGCCAGTGCAGATGGTTTATAAAGTGCCGTTTATTGAACGGGAGGCACGGTAGCACAGTGGTTAGCCTTTCTGTGTGGAGTTTACATGTTCTACCTGTGTCCGTGTAGGTTTCCTCGACGACAGATGGAAATCAGCCCAAGGCTCCAATCCGGTGTGGCGTGTTCATTCACATGGACTGTCCATCCATCCATCCATCCATCCATTTTCTTCCACTTGTCCGTTGCCAGGTCGTGGGGCAGCTGTTGGAGCTGCACCAGCCCCTATGGCGCCCCCTGCAGGTGGTGGGTCCACAGAAGGACGGCCTCATGGTTCTAACCGGGCCTGTTGGTCTCTCATAAGGGGCTTCTGAACCGCTCTTTGTCTGACCCGTCACCTAGGACCTGTTTGCCCTGGGAGACCCTACCAGGGGCACGAAGCCCCCGACCACAGAGCTCCAGGATCATTCGGGCGACGGAACTTCCCCAGTTGTTTCCATCGCTGGGTTAGGACGGTTGGATTGACTTAATGCAGCTGGAGTTCTGGTTCCTCTCACGTGACAAAGGAATATGAGCTAGGACCCAGGAGAGATATTTGAGGAATTCAGATTGAGCCTCAGTGTCCGTAAGTGCAGTGTCAATTTTAACCAAGACCGTGAAAAACCTTCGTCCGTGGGTTTTCGGCAAGGCTTCGGTGAACACGGTCTGAGAAGTGTAGCGTGTGACCTCCTGTCAGCCCAAATAGGAACCAAACTCAAGTCCTGGGGAGTCCGCAGGCCCTTTGATGCCCCCAACATCTGGATTTAGATTTAGAAGTAACAGCATTACACATTCAAGGTTCAGGCCTGATTTTGTCACGTCCCAAACTGCTGCTGAATTATACCCCAACACGTCCCACGTCAATCTCCTGTTCCCTCCTCCCGGGACCCGACTTCGGCGTCTCACTTTCTATGTCCGTGTCGAGGCGACCCGCGAACTGCGACCGCCCTCGCCCCGTGGGACAGCTGGCCGGCGTGATTGGGGCATGATGGCGTTCCACCGTCGCCTGACAAGCTCCACTGGTCCCGGACAAATTGGTCTCCTGCCGCGGGCTGCCAATCAATTCATCAAAGGCAGAAGTGCGGCGGGCGGATCGATGCGCGAGAGATAGCATCGCCGGGTCGATGGCGGCATGAAAGCGGAGCCGAAAAAAGATGGTGGACGGGCCAGTCCGGGAGAGTACTCCGCGGTGATGTGGAGAGAACGATTACGGAAAAAATACACGAAAATGACGCAATCGATGCGGTGGCTCTAGACATATATTCTGATAAGTGACCATTATATCAAAATTAAATCAAATTGAGAATATTTCATTTTGGCCTTTTTGTACAGCCAAGTAAAATAAATCTGCTGAAAAAAACAACATATTTTCGGCTTTACACAAATCTAAAAGCTTCTCAACTGGAGAGCAACCGTGTAATCCCTCATTTGAAAGACTTACAAAAGTGATTGTAACTGATTATCTCACACACTTTTTGCTGCTTTTTTGTTGCGTTGTTGTGTTTTTCGTCCTCGTTTTCGCCGCTATTTTAATGCTTTTTGTTTGTTTTTTAAGCGTTAAGATTTGGGTAAAGCCAAACTGGAGAACATGTGCAGGTGGGGGTTAAGAGTAAAAAAGTACAACCTCTTTAAATGCGTCTGTCTTTCCTTTATGTGACCAAAAAAAGTCCCACCGAGGAACTAATTCCGAGAGATGTCCGGCCCAAAGAGGTGAACCTATTGTTCATGTTTTAGCGGCAACAGGAGAACCAGGGATCTTCTTGCAACGAGGCGGGAGTACTAACTTCTGTGCCACATTGTAAAGTAGAAATGTCAAACAGCAAACAGGGCCGAATCCTTAAAGCATCCCCCCAGTATAGGATTATAAAGCGGTTCACAGCATCAGCTAGTCAGGGCAGCAGGGTGGGGGCTCGCTGCTGGGGGGCATATTTATGTATAATAAATATGTGCGATAGTAATGTGGGGTCTCTTGGTGGTTCCCAGAGTCAGGACTAAACACGGTGAGGCTGTGTTTCAGTTTCATGCAGCTAAAATCTGGAACAGTCTTCATGAGGATGTGAGACAGGCCTCAACTCTGACAATGTTCAAATCCAGGCTGAAAACAGCTCTTTTTACCCGAGCAGATGAAAACTGAAAGTATTTTACCTGCACTCTTGCCTTTTACTGTCATTGATTAATTTTATGTTGATGTTTTAATGATTTTTATCTGTTTTCTTGTAATTCTATGAAGCACTTTGAATTGCCTTGTGTGTGAAGTGTGCTCTACAAATAAACTTGCCTTGCCTAATGTATGTGTATGTAGATATACGTGTGCGTCTGTATGTGTGTATATATATGTATATCTAAAACACTATGACTACATAAACAATAAGTAAATCAATAGACTGATGACCAGTATGGTAATATGAGCAATATAAAAAAAAAGAAATTATAAAACTAAGTAAACACAAACTTTTCTATTTTGTATAGTATTGTATTTTACTTTGAAGTTGAGGTAGGCACTTGTAAGCTTTCTTGCTTCGGCCTAGGCAAGGCAAGGCAAGGCAAGGCAAGGCAAATGTAAATGTAATGCTGTAAATATTGTAAATAATAACGCACTGTAAATAATAGCTCAAATAAATTAAATTAAATGATACAGTATAATAATTCTGCGTTTGGACATTTCCTGCACCGTCTTCAAAGGCGTTTCAAGGACACTGCACAGTGGGACGAGCGGGGACGCCGGACCTGGAGGAATAACATCTCCTCCTCCTCGTCGTCGGGGGAGAGAGAGCGAGAGGTACGCGGCGAATGAGTCTGATCAGTGAAGTGTGGCGTGAAGAGCCACAAACAGAGGGAAATATGGAGTGATTCAGCTCAACTCATTACACCGGCAATGTGCTGTGGGACCGTCGCTCTAATGGCGGCCGCCAGCCCGGACGCCGCTTTGAGGAGATTATTAACGAAAATAAACATGTTTCATAACGGTATCGGAGCGGGGTTTGCACAAGGAGCCAGTTTAAGGCCTAAAGTCTACACAATAAATCTGTGCATATTTTCATTTCTTAGGAGGAATTGGGGGGAATTGTGATATTCAAAAGCAAAGTGGACTGAATGTGTTTCAAACCATAATGTTAGTTCAACAAAATTAAAACACTTGAGAAATGTCATAATTTTTGTAGGAAATTTAGACTTCATTCCAGTTTGTTCACAGTTTTGTTCCAGATATATGCAAGAACATATATGAAGTACTTTTCATGTCATTTATACAACCGTACAGCCATTCGATGCCACTGGGGCGACCCGTCCACCGACACATCTGCAGATATTGTGCATGTTTTGGGTTGAGGGGGGACACCAGAGCAACCAGTGATCTTGTTTAAATTTTGAATAAGCTAATCATAAGTAAAATCATGTTTTTTTGGGTTCAAAGCTCAATAAATCAGGCTAGGAATTGGATGTTAAAAAAATCCCTGTGTAAAAACCTTCAAAACTTCGTTGAGTCCAAGACCGGAGATTTCGGCGACTGAAGGAGCAAGACCTCATTCTGGAAAAAAATTGCCCTAAAGTTTTGTATCGTGTGCGCATACTCGAGTACATTTATCTCGTCTTTCTCGACAGGTTTCGCCCAGACAGAAAATGACCATATTTGGATTATAGCGTCATCTCCACGTGGATATAAAACATGTCAAGATTTTGAATGAAATTATAACATTGATGGCAAAAAGTGTTAATGGGATGATTGGGGGGGGAGGGGGTCTTTCATCTTCCCCTGGTGTCTCTGGTCACAAAACCCCAATTGCAACTATCCCTGCCTCCGGGTCGGAGCCACCAATACACATTAATGGAATCACGAAAAAGAAGCTAACAGGCTAACGAGCAAAGCTAACTTTGGGCTAGCGCCACTTAAGCAGTATTTACAGCCAAGCTTGAGTGAAAAAAAGATCTCCATTGTGTAATTGGATGAACAATATCCCTTTGTCTTTTCTATCAGTCTAGTATTTACTCTCACGGACAATTAATGAGTAAAAAACTGCAACATGCTACGACACCTGCAGTGGCGCTTAAGCCCTCTAGGGGCACGAGTTACTTTAAGAGCACGTTCTCAAAATCACCACACTAAACTTCCAAGGATTCTGACCGACTGCACACAATGAGGCGCTTCTGAAGTGCCGCCTGTAGCTCAGTCGGGTCCATCTGGCTCCTCTCCGGGCCCAGCGCTGCAGCGGGGGGGCGGCTACACAAACTATTTCAGTCCACTTTGTCAGGGAACCTCAAACCCTCGGCTTTAAAAGTGTCTTCGGCCCGAGCTACAGCCGCTCCCCGAGGAACCGGCAACTGAGACGCGACTGAACTAAAGCCGCGTTTTGTTGTTGTTGTGCCGCTTCTTTAGTTTGGACGAGGGGGAAGTTTGTGGAGCGCCTTCGATAAACGCCGGCCTCATCCCGGCACTCTGCGATGTCGAGAGGTGAACTTTGTGTTGGAGTTTGAGACTTTGTGAGCACAGGACGCAACGGACGGAAAAAGGAGAGACTCGGAAGGTGAAAACATTGACTTTTCATGCAGCAATTTGAGAAAGAATAGACCAAACACCCCCTTTATTTTAGGATGTTTTATGGAATCCCTTTCCATTCATAAAGCTTTTAACACACTCCTGCAACAACATCTCCCCTTTAGTAGCTCCTACAGACTTTAACCTTTCAAGTCTTCTACTCAATATTTTGAAGGGTTTTTCCAGAGGTGTTTTTCAATAATTCCTGCCCGTTTTGTTGGGCTTTGAACCCCCATAAAACAAGGTGAAGTTTGTATTTTCACAGACTTTTCTTCACTGATAATTAGGGCTGGTTAACGTTACATGTTGTATGATACCAGTTTTCGATACAGATACCTACACAACAATATCTATGACGAAGACAGAATAATGTGTGGAAGAAATGCACATTTTCATTATAGGGTTGATCTATAATGTCAAGAAATGCGTGAAAAATTGGGTGAAATTGTGGCAAAAAAATAATATTTGACAATTGGGAAAATGTTTTAAAAATTTTAGAAAAAACTGGGGGAAATAGGAAAAATGTAAAAGTAGTAAAATGAGGAAAAATTAGGGAAAACAAATTGTGAAAGTGAAAAAAGATTGGGGCAAAAATAAGAAGAATGGATCTAAAAATATAAAAAAAGTTTTTCAGTACCTGCTTTTCAATACTGTTAGTACCTAAACCTTTTTTTCCCAGATACCAGACTAGAATCGTTTAATGGTACCCAGCCCTACCGGTTATTCAAAAACGAAAAATAACGTCCAAATATTTGTATTTGCCTCATTTCCTAGTGTTGTTGATTTCTGGAGAGTTTTATTTATTTATTTTTTTATTCATGCAGTCCTTTATATTTGAAGAGTTTAGTTGTGCTAGGCTAGCGCGTGTCTATGGTAACTAGTAGCCTGCATTAAAAACCTCTTCAAAATCATGGGGTCGTCCTCCAAACGTTGCCATATCTGATTTGTAGAAAGCTCCTTGTGTAGTAACGCCGGTCGCAGGTAAACAAACTACTGTAGATCCGGTAACCTGGCAGATCCCTCCGCCGCTGCGTAGCTTACAACCAGGAAGCTGATGCTGCTCAAATACAAGTTATTTTGAATGCAAAATGGTTATATTAAAAAAAATATTCAGTCAAAACAGACATTTATATCCGTAGTCTGTGCTTGGGTCAGACTGTTTTTAATGCAGGCTACTAGTTACCATAGACACGCGCTAGCCTAGCACTAGCCTAGCCCCGCTAAACTCTTCAAATATAAGGACTGCATGAATTAAACAAATCCTGAACTGTCCCTTTAAAATGAATCCCCTGGAGGAGCCATCAATCCCATCCCGTTACTCCACATACTGCATGTTATAGCGCAACTAAAAGCTAAAACAAAGTCAATGTTGCATGATTTATCTCCTTTACATAAATCTGAACAGGCTCTTTACACGCGCGCCTAATTAGAAACGGGAAACTAGCTGTTGGCGATTGAAATGTCGCGTTGTTTTTTCCCCCTACTTTGAAAAATAAAAAATCGCAGCCATTCATTCATGCATTATTCACGGCGCTGGAACAATAGCAGGTGGCCCTCACAAGACGTCCCATCTGCAACGCCTTCAGCTCGTTCAAAAACACAAAATTCCAAGAGCGCGGAATCTCATCTCTGTGTTTTCCTTTTTCGCATATGACGAGGGGGAACAATTCAAACGGATGAAAGGTGGGCGGCGTTACCTCGGTGTTGAAAAGAAGACGTCCGAATAGCTGACGCGCCTCATCCAGCCCTCCTTCCAGATACACCGCACCTGCAGAAACAAAAAGGCCGCGGTGACGAGACAAGGAAAGACAATGGGAGACAAAGGGACGATGCAAAAAACAAAACAAAGCGGTCTCCAAAGAGGACGCGACTTTGGAAACAATCGGGAAAGTGGGGAAGCAGCAGTGGTTGACACGTTGAAACCTCAATTAGAACCGGACGAGCGTCGCCGAGGCCACGGGACGACGGGAACATGTCTTGCAAAAAGTGCGTTTCGAAGCCAAATGTTTGAGCGATAGTTGGACACAATCTTCAAACATGTTTTGTAAAATGTTGTAAAGCTTTAAATGGAAACGGGATGCCTGTGTCTGTACCATAGACTGTTAAAAAGAATAGACAGCTCCTCCTCACTCCTCCCCGTTTACCAAAATGACCACATTCGAGGGGGAAATCATGGCGGATTTACAGGCTCCTCCTCTCCAGCTCTGACGAAGCATGTTCCTAAAAAGGGCATAAGGGCGGGATCTTGACTGTAGACCCCGCCCTGCTTGGCCCTCGCGGGGCGTGTAATGGGCGTGTATTTCTGTTGTAATCGCGCCCATTCTAGCTGATGGGCCAGGCAGCGACGTAAACGGCCTGTCAATCAAAGTCAGGCCCTCATTAATTATGCAAGATTTCAAAAATGTGTATCTACGATAACCAGCCCGGTGCCCCAGATTGTTTTTAACCCAGCGTAATCACAGGAGGAATATCTAGCTCTAGCCACTTCTAAACCATTAAGCACCGGGCATTAAAGTTGTTTTTAACGTGTCTAAAGTCCAATGCATTCCAATGGGGGAATAGCGGCCATATGGAGGAACTACAGCAAAGGTGGAGCAATGGCGGCCTCCAGTGTCGTAGTCAAAAAGCAGAGCAGTCAGCGGCCATTAACTGTACCGGCGTTGTCCATCGTCAATGAAGGTTCTTGATGAGGGTGAAACGTTCGACACTTCGACTACAGAGTGCAGAAGATGACTCAGGAGCCTTCAATGAAAATGGAAGCAAGGCGAGTTTTATACACGAGGCAATTTAAAGTTCTTCAGTTACAGACAATTACAATATAGTCAATAACTCATGAGAGTGCAGATAAAATACTTTCAGTGTCGTATGCAGCTAAAAGGAACTGTTTTCAGCCTGGCGTTGAACATTGTCAGCGTTGAGGCCGGTCTCACATCTTCTGGAAGTCTGTTCGAGGTTTTGAAACTGAAGCCTCACTGTGTTTAGTCCCGACTCTGGGACCAGCAGGAGACCCCTCCCCTCAAGTTCTCAGGGCTCTACCACTGGAGAATCATGTCAGAGATGTACTTTGGTGCGAGGCCGTGAAGAGACAGAGTTGTCTATTCTCTGATCGACCAGAGCACTGGACTAATATCATAGTGAAGCTTAAATCGTCGACTGGACTGAGTTTGGAGCTTCTTCTTAGCTCTTGTGGTCGGAATATGACCCGAGACTCAAGCTACAGAGGTCTTAGCTTCACTATGATAAGTAGAGGTCGACCGATAAAGCAGGCCAGTAATTGGGTATTTTACAAGAAGTCGATATCGGCTATTGGTGGATAAAAGACCGATATAACCGGAACCGAAAGGTGACTTTCAGGTTTTGCACAGTCAGAGCTTTAAGATGAGTCTTCCCTCAAATTGCATCAGGGAAGTTGAGAAACATGGTGAAAATCGGTCACAGGCTTGTTCACCTCAGAACGTATTTTATAAACTTTTATGTTGCTTATAATTTCGAAACCATAAGAGATAGAGACTTACCGTTTTTTGTTTCGGAATCTACATGGAAGCTACCTACTCCATATAAGTATATCAGCCCTATCGCCCCCTGCTGTCACAGTTTAACTTTGACACTTTTTACAGTTTGGGAGCATCATACACAGAAAAATGTCGGCCAAAAATATCGGTATTGGCCTTAGAAAAACCCATATCGCTCGACCTCTAATGACCTTCTGGATGATTGAGAGCCTGCAAACCACTGGACTGATATGGTCGTATTACCTGTTTTTTTGTCAGGACTCGAGCAGCAGCGTTCTGGATGTACGGCAGCTCGTTTAGAGAGGCCAGTGAGCGGCAGGAGTCTAACCCGCTCTTTTGATTTTGGCAATGGTAAAAAGCTGCTTTAAGTTCAGGTCTGAGTATCCGATTACTCCAAGATTCTTAACCACTTTTTTCTTTTCTTTTTTGAGGGAGAGACTGAATTTGACGGACACTTTCTCCTCGTTTCTGACGCCAAAGACGATCAGTTTTGTCAGAGTTTAGTTTAATGTTCAAATTTTTTCCCCCTTCTTTGTTTTGAAAAATGTCCTCTCTTGGCTGGAGTTTCGCTGAGCAATGACTGACAAGCCAATAATCCTGTCAATCAATCACTTTATAACCAAAAGAGGCAATTCAAAGACAGTATTAAGTTATAAAGTTCATGCTGAATGACAACACATCTAACGTCGCTACAAATGTGCATCCATTTTAGTTTCAGCTGCTTTTGAACAGAACGTGGAAGTGACTGGCCAGGCTGAAACAAAATGCAGTAGATATGCATATATTTACATAAACCATCCCAAACAGGTGCAACAGCGGCTCCACAACCGCTCCCAGACGCCATTCATTTCACAGCGGTCTAATTCTAAATGAAGAAAATACTCTCCCGTACATGTGAATCTGTCCCCCTGCTCCTCTCTTAATGGAAAACCTGAATTAATTGAACCTGGCGATGAGTTATAATTGCTTTATTAAAAGTGGGATTGCATTTTTATTGCGTTTTGTCGAAGGAATGACCTCGGGGTGTCTGCGCACATCTAGGTTTTTTCTTTCCTTTTTCTTCAACGCGAGGGAACGGTGAAATGGAGCGCGCGGCTACAGTAATACAGCCGTGGGAGCGAGCGGCGGCCATATTAGGAAGGTCAGCGAGGAGGTCGTGCGATATAATTTATACAGATGTCAAGCTAATGAACCGCGACTTTTATTATGAGTTCGGCCGACACTGGGAATGTGTAAAATGAGTAAAGTTGGCAAAGGAGTTGGACCTTTTTTTTTTTTTTTTTCATTAAGGAGATTTCTTTACTTGGTATTCTACCTAAAACAGGCTAAATACAAGAGATGCACCGATCCAATTTTTTTGCTTCCGATACCGATACTGAGGGTTTGAGCATCTTAAAAGTAGTTGCTGTGAGTGAAAAAGTGTGAGATCAATGAAGTCTCATTTCAATTACAGGCTATCTATTAATAAACTGTAACATGGAAAAACATTAAACACGAATAACTCGACCTTTCTACACTATAACCGGCTATTTAGGCTACATTCATGAACAACTCACATAAATTCATCTCATCATTACAGCATTTCATAAACTAAAATACAAACACTTGGCCAGCGACTGCAGTGGCCAATTTTATTTTATTAGGCTACTTTAGGTGATCCAAGTTTCCGGGAAACTATGATTTTTATTTTTTGGGAGGCTATGATTTTTAGTTTCCGCTGCATTTTGCGACGATACAAAATACGGAGGGTAAAACTAGCGGTCGGGCTCTTCAGGTTCAGAGAGTTGTGTTGTTGAACTAGTGAGAGCCAAACCTGGTATCGGTTCAGTATAGGATATTTGAAGCCGATACCCGATATCGTATTTTTCCGGGTATCGACTCCAATTTCCGATACCAGTATTGGATCGGTGCGACCCTACTAAATACTCCAGCTAACTACTCTTGACGTAAAGCGCCTTGTACCCAACTTTCTTCTCGTAGGAGGGTTTAAACAAGAAGCAGAAAGTCAAATTTGAAGCCATTTAATGCCTTTTCGATGTGCAAATACTATATTTTTAACACGACAAAAGTTAAACGTTGGTGAATATTCTTTTCTCAAGGTTTAAAAACACTGCATCAAACAGAGGAATGAGTGGAAACTTTTAATACTCAAAAAGTCATTGGATACAAAGCACAAAAGGTGTGTCTAATTTCAGCTAAAATTGCGGATGAACACGGTTTTTAGATTTTCAATGAAGCTATGCAGCAAAACTAGTCGAGCAACATCATTATTTTTCACGTAATATTGTTTGATTGCCAATTGGAATCCAATTTAAAGCTTTTTATTAACATTTATGGCCTTAATTTTGGTGCAATCAATGTCAGGACTTTATTCTTCATCGAAAAGCCTGTAGCGGTGGAATGGAAAAGTTGTTTTTGTGAAACATCGACACCGTCTTTAATGGTTTCTAGACTCGGGTGTTGAAAGGCAAGACCTTCATTTTAATGTAGAATCCATATTTACCAAAACAAAAGAGTCTTAATCTGGCTCTTTTATACGGACGCAAAATGAGAGACAAAGATGGAGTTATTAGCACACATTTGTATGTGATTGTATCCGTTTATTACTTTTTTTTCTTCATTCCTGAACCCAATCACAAAGGGATGAATAGAGAGTCAAAAAGGTAATTGTATGTAAATCTATGAAAAGTAAATATGCAAATACCTGCGCACTATGGTAGGATAATTTGCAGATATCCAGATGAAAAGTCAAAAGAGAAGAATGCGTTAGCACCTATTGCAGTGGTCGGCAACGTCCGGCCCGGGGGACAATTTTGGCCCGTTGCCAATATTTTTTGGCCCGCCAGAGGATATATATATAAAAAAAAAAATAACAGAAAAGCCTTTGAACTGCCGTTACGCAGCGGCTCCAGTGTGTTGGCATTTGGCACAAGGCGCTCTGCGTTCTGGTGGGCACTCGCCGCTGGCCTTTAAAAAAACTCGGGACTTGCCAGGACCCGTGAGATTCCCCCGGGCGGACAGGGGAGGACACTCCCGCGGGAGACTCTGGAGCGGGCAGGGGGGCGTCGGAAGCGGGCTGGAACGGGATTGAAATCCATTCCCGCGCAGGTCTCTACTTCGAGGTTTATCGCAGCACAGGTAACCTGCAGACCGGAGCCGCTGCAGATCCAGGACCACAGATTCACGACCTTCATGTTATCGCTAAGCTATGGATTGGATTTATTTGATTTATTCTTATTATTGTGTCTTGCACATAAGTAAGTGCCCAGCCCTCATGGGCTTACAAGACACATTTCAAAACAAGATTCAAATGGCTGCCAAAATAAAATCACAGAAGCTGTACAATCAATCATAACAGAACAACATCCACATCACACAGGAGGATATGAATTAATTTGTCTATTGTTAACCTGCCGCTAACACCTGTTCTGAAAAACGTTCCAATTTAAAATTCAGAGCTAAAGCCAAAACCTCTTGCATGTTTATTAAAAAAAAAGCCAACTGGTGAAACTAATGTAATATCCATTGGCTATAATATATGATACACATTGTATAAAAATATAATAATACAATAATACAAAAAGACTATCGGTTCGGTGTCAAAAAAGCGGATCGGTACATCCCTAGTTTTGGGGATATGATGTTTAAAGGTAACTAAAAACTCCCCTGTTTATGATCAAATTAAGGATCACGGCTTCTCGTATTGAGGTATATATTTTTTTTTAGCACAATACGGCGAAAATATGAAAAGCTGTGGTTTATTTCGGGGCTTGTTCTTTTGAACGCCCACAATAGGCTCAATGTTTTGCTCATTCACAACATCTTGTGCTGTGGCTGACGACCAGATTGTGGGTAATTAATTCTCTTTACTCGTCCTTCGCTACCTTTCCTCACCCCAATCCTGTCCTCCCTCCACAGGCTCCCGCTCCGTTTTCAAATTGAATTTAAAATCTTGTTATTCAATTTTAAAGCACATCATGGACATGCTCCCCCTCATATCTGTTTGAGCTTCTGTATAGACTCCCTTATTCTCCCTGCTTCTTTTACAATTTATGTCATTTAATATTGACGTTTCTCCATTTTGTGTTTTTATGGAAAGTTTTGCCACCGACGTGGACCAGGGAACACTGGGGGGAGGTTCGAAGTCGGGACAGGAGGGGGAGAGTGGAGCCGATGGAGTTCACAGAGAGCCACAGACTCCTCCTCCCCAGCGCTGACGAAGCATGTTCCTAAAAAGGGCATAAGGGCGGGATCACTGTAGACTCCGCCCTTGCGTGACGTGTAGTTCTTTAAAGTTGTTTTTAACGCGTCTAATGTTCAATGCTTTCCAATGGGAGACTAGCGCCTATATGGAAAATACTGAACTTGACTTACTGAAGGTGATAACCAGTAAGATCCACGGGAAACATAATAGAAGGATCAGACCTGTCAGTAAAGGGGAACAGCAGGAGAACAACAGTCTCTGGATTCAGAAGTTCTAATAACGTCTTCCTTGTCTGGCCACAATAACAAACCACCCACCATTTCTTCAGTCTCTCTGAGTTGGGGACTTTACCAAAACATATATTCCAGGAGTCAAAGATGAAAGGCTCGGGGCATCAATGCCTTCTGTGTGGCCTAACGCTCCCCACAAAATTTGACCCAATGCGCCCCAGTCGGCCATTTTAGGCGTTTTCACCTCCAGCCAAAAAAACAAATGTGATTTAGTCATAATCTACTTAGTCTTTAGATTATGAATATTCCCCTCATCTTTCAGGCAGCTGCCAACGAGTTTCCATGAACAGTTAGTGACATCACACTAGCACTACCGATGGCCCATCCCTCCCTGCTCGCCCCTACAGGCCAGTATATCCTGGTTACTGACAGAGAATCCAGGCTTGTCATTATTGGGAAACGGCTATTTTCAGGAAAACTGTGTTTGTATGACTGAAGACAAAACCAGAATATTAAAAACTCCCCATAATAACCGGGAAACTCGAGTGCATGTAAACGCACTGCGTAATTATCCAACACCACCACAATTTGCAGCTTAGCAAACATTTGACCTGCCTCAGATAACACTAAGGGCCTTCACGCTGCCGTCTTGTAATCACGACTAGCTTAAAATGGTCACTATGCAGCAGCAGCGACTGAACACGCCGCGTACACTTCAGTTCATTCGATGTCAAGCAAGTGCAGTCGGACAATAATGTCTATTCTATTGTGCCGATGTAAACATGGCCCATTCACACAGAACTCTAACCACAGCACAGCGCTACAGTCCTTTTGTCCCGCGCCTACACACTCCGCCACAAAAGACGTGCACAACTGGCGGAAAAAAAGAGAAAAAATGTTTGTACAAGATGTGCAAGGAACAACAGACAAGCAGAGGAGGGAACCAACAGGCCAGAGCAGAAGAACTATTCAAACTATACGATTTTGTGTCAAAAAGGGTCGAAAATTACTTGCTCACTAAATATTTAGCAACCCAAGCGCCACAATGACAGAAAACAGACCAAATGAGCTATTACAGAGGAATAACAAATATATGTCAGGTCAAAACCAGGCCCAGATTCTGCAAAAAAAAAAAATGTTTGGCCTGTTATTTATCCACAGTAATTGGATCATGTAAACACTGGTAGATATTACTCGCCAATTACGAATAAAATCTCGATGTAACAGCTGAACCTATTCACATGAAACAAAAACGTGTCACAAAGTTCAGCGCCTTCTCTCTCAGTACACATGAACTAAGGTTACATGTCTCATACGGAAGTCCAAAAGTGGAGACAATATATTCAAATGAGCTTGATGTTGGTCGGATGAACTGACTTTCAGCTGTAAGATGAATGTGACGGGTTTGCGAATGCAGTCACTGATCAGGGAAACCTTTCGTTCCATTTCTCTCCCATTGAGTTGTATCGGCCCCTGCTCCAACTGAAATTATGACATGACAATCTAGAGCCCCCTTCTGGAACCGCCACCTTAACGTGGTGGAGCACCAGAATGTTCCTGGGGGCTCGGGGGCTTCGTTGCCCCTGGTAGGGTCTCCCATGGCAAACAGGTCCTAGGTGACGGGTCAGACAAAGAGCGGTTCAGAAGCCCCTTATGAGAGACCAACAGTTTGAATGATGAAGTCGTCCTTCTGTGGACCCACCACCTGCAGGGGGCGCCATAGGGGCTGGTGCAGTGTGATTCCATGACCCAGATACGTAAAAGTGGAAGAAAATCGATGGATAAAGACTATATGAAGGCATCAAAAAAAAGTAAAAAGGTGACAACACCAGACTAATAGGGGAGAAAGTAGTCAGACTTGTCAGTAGTTGGTCAGACATTCGCAACCAGAACCCGTTTTTTTGTTTAAACTGAGTAAAACTTGACTAAATCTAAAGACTGCTGCACAGTTAGCATCTCTTCTTTTAGAAAAAAACAACATGGTATCAGATTGGCTTTGCTTCAGGTACTCGCTGATACCGATAAAATACCCTATGGGTCATTGGCCTGTTGTGAGTAACAAGATGAACAGAAAACTCCCCTGACAACTTGGGGAACGAACAGAGTCACCCTTTACATAATCCTTGTGTTTACGTACATACAGTGTATCCAGCTCCTCTAACGTCGTTAACAGGATCCAAAGAGGACGGCGCGGTTCAAACGAGGTCTCAAATCCAAACCTCACATTATCCCGCCGCTGTCTTCTTGATGTCCTTCCGCGAGATGGTTGCTTTGCCGTTTTGAAAAATCCAAACGGCCATTACGCTGCCTTTAAGCTAGCGCGGGGCCATCACACTTAGGCCGCCTCATTCAATTTGGGAGGCAATAACCACCTGGCAAATTGGGTACACAATCGCCGAGTGTCTCTTATGATGTGCGCAAATGAGGCGGCGGAAATGGGAAGAGGTGCGCTCGCAAACGGCGGAGAAGACAACGACAAATAAATAAAAAAAAACGCACCAAACGGTCTCGAGAACGCCGTCAGAAACATAGGAGGGATTTGCGGCGAGTGCTTTCAGATGGCTAACGGGCCATTGAGGCGGAGGAGGGCCACGTCGACGCCACGATAAAGGAAAGCAAACAAATGATACAAAAGGCAACGCGCCCACCGGAGACACGGTGCATGTGCGGATGGACAGATGTTCGGGAAAATGATTTAGCCTGGTTTCTTGCGGGTAAATCTGGTTCAGCAATGAGCTGAACTATGCATGCCTTATGCATAGTTATGTCTAGTATTGAATTGTGAAAGTACTTCACACTCCTTAGCCTTGGTGTTTTTGTATTGCTTAAAATATGTTTCAAGAAAACCCTCCTATTATGGGTCTAATTTGGTTATAGAACTAAGTCTTTCTCTCCTCCTGGAGCCGCCACCTTAACGTGGTGGAGGGGTTTGAGCGCCCAAATGATCCTGGAGCTCTATTGTCGGGGGCTTCGTGCCCCTGGTAGGGTCTCCCAGGACAAACAGGTCCTAGTTGACGGGTCAGACAAAGAGCGGTTCAGAAGCCCCTTATGAGAGACCAACAGGCCCGGTTAGAACCACGAGGCCGTCCTTCTGTGGACCCACCACCTGCAGGGGGCGCCATAGGGGCTGGTGCTATGTGATTTGGGGCAACTCCAACAGCTGCCCCCACGACCCGGCAACGGACAAGTGGAAGAAAATGGATGGATGGATGGATGGAACTTAGTCTTTCTGCCCCTTCTCTCCAGACAATCTCAATCCCACATAGAAGCTTAGTTTTTTTTTGCTGCAGGAAAAGAGTAGGAGTCTCGGTGAAGTCTTTTTGGAGTTTGTGGCGCACGTGTGTTCTCCAGAGGGAACATCCACCCAGCACTGAACTCTACGCTGCAACCGCACCTCCCACATTTCAGATTTGAGACGGAAACACGTCGGACCGCACATTCGCAGCCCCACACAAGACGAGGCTTCAAAAGCATCTGCTCGCGGATCTCTTGTGCAGCGTGCTGAAGGTATTGTCTGGTGAATTGAGAGAAACTTGGCATTATGATGTAATGCGATATGGTTCATACACAGCCAATGTATGGATGTTATAATGTACGTAATAAGCAACTTTGGTACCTGAGAGGAGGCTGGAGTAGAGTTGCTCATCTTTACTATAACTTAGAGAAGGGGTTGTCAAACTTTTCGTAAACCCGTTACTAAACACAAAATCCCATAGACCTCTGAACGTCCACCATTCAGTGTCAGAGAGAGAATAAATTGTGGCATCTCAAACAAATAGAAAACACCACAGTGAGGGTTATTCACTTAAATGTACTTTCTTATTAGTAAAGTTGTCATTAATCACAAATATTTAAGCTAAATTTGTTGTTAAGGACCAGTGAAGCTTCTTTCAGCGGACCCTAGACATGGGCCTAATTGGGTTAACTGGACGCCAGTTTGAGAATGGTGAACTTTTGAGTTCCAGTTTATTTATGTTTTACTATTACTTTATCTTCTTAAAGTTTTACTTTTGTTAATAGTGATTCCTGACTTTGCACACTGGATGGAGCTAAGAAAGGAGTTGAGCCTAATGTCTCTTGAGCAACTAATTAATGTAGGGGTCCTCAAACTAATCCGGCCCCCGACTTGTAGAGCACGAATCCCTGACTATGTAAAAAAAAAAGAAGAAAAAAGTAGTAAGCTTCTAGCCCATTCCTGTGCGGAGTTATGATTTTTTTAAACTAAATAACCAGTATACTCATTCCAGCCACTAGGGGGCAAATTAAATAAATAAAAAGGAATTCCACATGTGTCCAGCGGGGCCACTGACATAAGAAATCAGGATATGAACAACACATTATAGCCACGTGGTAAATGAAGCGCATCACCAGAGTGTGGAGTGAATGAATAATGACTACAGTTACTTTGGTCACATTATGCAATGATGTTTTATTTGAAAATAAAAATAAATGGAATTCCTGTGGTCTTTCAAATTAAAACAAAGTGTGAAGACTTGATTACTATTTTTGCAAAGCACTACAGCTAGGCAAATATGTGCCTGGAATCAAGTGTTGATCTTGTGGATATAGTCGTGGGGACGACTGTGCCAGGCGAGTAATCTCTACGTCACAATGTCTACTCCACAGTCAGGAACGATAATGTGGCCCCCAGAGAACAACATTTTTTAATGGTTTCAACCTGCTGCTGCATCTACAACTGCTTCAACCACGAGTGCTCAAATAAAGGTTGAGTGAAGCCGAGTTGATCCAAGCGTCCTCCATTTCCTTCTGGGTTTCCCAACTTATACCTGCACTGACCAAAAACACATAACTTCACACACTATCATCTAACACACCGTGTTACGAGTAAATGAAGTGGGGTCAATTTAAGCCAACTCCTTCCAACTAGAGAGTCATCAAAGGTCAATCTGCAAACACAAGGGTATTGAGTGACGAAAGCGAGGCTACCAGTGTCTCTACACTCTTGCCGGTTCTGCCTCAAAACTCCAAAGATCACCATCAAAACAGAAAGTCGACTTGATCTTAAAACTTTCTGAACACTTTGAACAACATCTTTCTCTGACTACAAAAACGAACGCATTAGTAATTTGCCTAACCATGCGTTCCGCGATCTACAAAGCAACACTCGGGCAAAGCTAATGCAAAGGGAATCCGTGCTCCCGTTGTGTCCACCTGCTCGCACCCCATCACTCCTCGTGCAGTTATCCGACTGAACATCAAGCGCGGCGCCGAGAGGAGTTTTCGCGTGTTTCTCGATGACGCAGCACGTTTGAGAAAAAGTTGCCCCCCTCGAAAAAGAAGAAAAAAACGCCCGCCTCAAAGTCAATGAAGTTTCTCGCGTTCGTATTAAACTTCTTCAAGTGGAAAAGAGGTGCTCGGGGAGGGGAGGGGAAAGTAGAGGAGGCCCCCCGGGGGAGTTTCAAAACGGTATTGGAAAACTCAAAGCAACACCTTACGCGTCAATCAAAGCAGGAAGAAGGGGGAAGAGGAGGAGGAGGAGAGCGGGCGGTGCATTTAGTTGGCGCGCAGAAAGGCTGTCCATGCAAAATGTGTGGCCCAGAGCGATGGAATCAATCTCGCCCGCTCAGTCGTTGAAGAGGCGGGCGCTCCACTGTACGGCGAAGCGGCCGCATTACACGGAGTCTGGGAGCGACTTCCACAACGCGACGTTTGAAGACGGATTGTTAAACGCATTGTTCATTGTGAATGTCCGACCACTGATGCTTTACTTAGAGTAATGTACATCTACACAGAGGTGGTCCGTAAAGTAAATTCACTTGAGTTTTAGAGGATCTGTTCTTTACTTGAGTAGTATGTTTGTTGAGAAATTACTGTACTTTTTCCTCCACTACATTTCTAAAAAAAAAAAATGTTTTAATGACAAAAAGGAAGTCACAAAAAGGAAGGTTTGTCCCTGTCGTGTAATTTTCTATCAACCAATCAATCAGTGGTTTGTATGGCCCAGTATCACAACAGGAGTTTCCTCATAGGGCTGCAACATTAAGGCAATAAAACAAAGCAGTAAATAAGACAATGTAAAGTTCAGGCGAATGAAGCATCAGCAGTGGGTGGCCACGAGCGGCGCGGGTGTCCCCTGTCCTTAGACTCTCCAGCACGGCGAGGGAAAACTCAAAAACCCGGGCGGAGAAACGAGAAGCTTTAACTTTAATTTTACCTTAATAAATCCTTTCCGTAGTCCCTCTGGGGGTAACACAAGTGTTAATGGGATGATTGTGGGGGGTCTTTCATCTCCCCCTGGTGTCTCTGGCCGGACTTGCAACTTCGCTGCCACCGGGTCGGAGCCACCAATACACACTAATGGAATCACGAAGAAGAAGCTAACAGGCCAACGGGCAAAGCCAACTGCGGGCTAGCGCCACTTAAACAGTATTTACAGCCAAGTTTGAGTGAAAACAAAAGATCTCCATTGTGTAACTGGATGTACAATATCCCTCTGTCCCTTTGTCTTTCAGCGTAGGATTTACTCTCACGGACAATTAATGAGTGAAAAAACGCAACATGCTACGACACCTGCAGTGGCGCTTATGGCCTCTAGGGGCATGAGTTACTTAGTACTGCTTTAAATGACTGAAACTAAACAGCTACGGCCGATGTTGATATGCACCACCGTTATTTTTGTCTGATCAATAATCCTGCGTATGATGCTTCTTAACTGTAAAATGTGTCAGTGTTAAACTATGATGGCAGGGGGCGCTATATTAGGGGCATAGGGCTGATTTATCAAGCACATTTATGATGTTCACCGCAAGGTTTCTCGGCTCCCCTGAGGCCTTGGAAGTCTTGGGAGGGCTCACTTTAACGCTATGATTGAGCACGTTCCTATGCAGGAAACAAACAGAAGTCTCGAGCAGGTTCAGTTCAGGAGATATCGGCTTTTTACCTGCGTTAATTTTAGCGTTATATCGGCCAATAGATATTAATAAATGTCCAATATCCTATATCGGCCCGGGCGAACTCTTCTCGATTTTCCCGCGATCTCTTGTTGTGCAGCTATGTCAATAGAGAGGAAACAAAAACAAAGAGATCCCTCGGCCCTTGAGGCTGTTGTGAAACGATGGCGAGTGTTTGGACTCCGCGATGACTGGATTAAGCTTGGCGACAGATCAAGAGGTGAGGAAACCACTTCCCGGACACAAAGTTTTGTGAGCTGAATGGACAAGCGGTGAAGATTACCCACAGATGTGCTCACAGCTCGGAACATGAGGTCTGTTTTTGACGTGAACAACTTTGTAACATGGTAAAAAGCCCTAAAATACCCCCGCTTTAGAAAACACTTGACATTTCGCAGTATTCGTAATGCCTTTGAAGCAGCAGGAGCCCCGACACCTTTCCTTCGCCGCATATGCGCCATCCTCTGCGTCGCACAGGCTCTACCTCCCGCGCTCGGACCCGCTGAGCCACAGAAACCCGCCGAAGACACACGATCCGAACACGTCAGGCCACCACTGTGCTACACCTGTCCGCAATATGTTCAAAGCGCCTTTTGATCCGAGCCGAGAGCGCGTGCACGGAGGTGAGAGGCGCGTGTTTGACCCGCCGCGGGGAGAGAACGATAGGGCATGATATTACAAGCGTGGAGTGCAGAAAGGAAAATGAGCCTTTGTTTTGATCGGAGGGGAAATGGATCACTTAAAACCTTAGTAAAGCTAACCTAATGTACCAGCAAGGAGGGGGGGATCAATATAGAGATATCAGTTTCAAATCTACATTACTTGTTGGGGGGAAATGTGTGTATTGTTTTCAAATGGCCAAAATTGACTATATTTTTTGTGACGAAATCTAAATAATAGATACAGCTAGGTATGATTTTGGTCAGAAGGAATTCCTGGAGCCGCCACCTTAACGTGGTGGAGGGGTTTGATCACCTGAATGATCCTGGGAGCTCTGTTGTCGGGGGCTCCCATGACAAACAGGTCAGAGGTGACGGGTCAGACAAAGAGCGGTTCAGAAGCCCCTTATGAGAGACCAACAGGCCCGGTTACAACCATGAGGCCGTCCTTCTGTGGACCCACCACCTGCAGGAGGCGCCATAGGGGCTGGTGCAATGTGATTTGGCAACAGACAAGTGGAAGAAGATGGATGGAATTTAGGATCTTGGTCAGTTTTTGAATAAGCTACTCCTAAGTGAAAAAATCTGCAAAAATTCAAATTTTGCCTTGGTTTTTGGGTTCGAAGCTAAATAAATCAGGCTGGGATTTAAAAAATTTAGTAGGGATGTAACGATTCATCGAAAATCGATTTAAAATCGATTTAATATGCGTAAAATGTGAATCGAGCCTCAGCTACTCCATTTTGCGCGACCGAAACAGACCGGAACATACTAGCTCGTTGTTTCTAACAATGTTAACTTTTTCTCAAGACAAGCTCCACACCTTCCCCGCCTCACCCCCAACACACGCCACACCATGTAAACACAAACACGTGCAGGCATTGAAGCAACAGACGCAGCTAAAGTTAGCAGCTACGAGATTAGCGTTAGCGGCTAACGCTGAGTTTAGCATTTTGACAGAAGTTTACCAAAGATCGTAAACTGACAAACATCTGACCAACCCGCTCTGATTCTATGCTGAAAACATGTACATTTCAAGCACTCATTATTAGCATTATTATAGTTCATTTTCATGTCTTGTAATTTTTGTAATGTAAAGTTCTCTTACTGAGACCGTTGCAGTTTGTTACAAGGACAAAAATACAGATGTTAAAACAAAAGAAACATTGGAAGGAGTCATTCTTTTCTAAAAGAAAAAAAAGGTTTAAAAAAAATCGGGAAAAATCGAAATCGGGAACTTCAAATCGGACATCGAATCGAATCGGAGCTTGAGTGAATCGTTACATCCCTATAATTTAGATTTAGTTAATAATAATTTTGAAAAAGCCTTAAAAATCTAGTTAAGTTGTTTTGTAACGTCTGCACAAGCGCTGACATTTCTCCAGTCTTTAGCCACTGCTGTCTCCGAGAAAGGAAATGACCATATTTGGATTACGGCGTCATCTCGGTCGCCTTTCGCGGTGCACGAGGAAACAAAATGTGGCAATATTTGTGAATGAATAAGCGCGGGAAAAGGGCTATTGTGGTGTGACGTCGTAGTTGCTTCCTGGATACCTCCGGCTCGCTAGCGACAAAACGTACAGGGTGCAGTTTATTTATACTCTGACATTAGAACTAAGAAGAAGAAGAAAACTTTCGATTCCCAGATCATTTTCCCTATATCTAATCTAACCGGGTCCCACAAAGTTTCAGAATCTCCTTTTCAGGGGATTCCTGAGCCCGAACACCACCATCTTGTACATGTTTTTGTCAAAAGGTGAAATCAAAAACAGGAAAGTCAAATTTGTTCAGGTGATTCAGTTGTAGGGAAAGCTTTATTTATCACTCATTACTTTTCCCTATTGAGTATTTGCACCTCTTCCACCACTTTAAACCATCCTCCACACTCCGCTGAATTCCCTCTGCCCTCTGTCCACTCCCGACCTCTGCAAAACCCGAGCCGGAGTGGGTCTTAATATGCCGCGTGATGGATTAGATCCGCGGCTCTGGTGAATAATTCATCTCGCGTTATTAATGTTCTTGTCGGCCGCGGGTGGTTCATAAGAGCCGGGGGCCGCGGGCTCTGTTATTGGCCGCTGAAAACCCACACACGCCGGATCTATATTCCTAAAACATAACTCGGAGGAAGCGAACAGTGACAGACGGGAGATTCATTACGGTCCGTGGCCTTTGCCGACGATTTATTTCCAAACAAAAGAGACGTCTCGGACGTTTTGGAACCGTCTCGGGGGTGTTTGAAACTGAGCAGGCAACAGGATACTCGATTGTGAAAGTACAGATATTACTGGTCAAATATATTGATAGAACTGAAGTAGAAAATACTTATGCAAAGTGTCAGGAAGAATTATTGATTAACAAATTATATTTTTTTTACTTAGGAGCCTTTATAGAAACGTTGTGGCGTGATGGTGGTACTGTGGTTCGATTCCCACCTGGACGGGGCCTGTCTGTGGAGTTTGCATGTTCTCCCCGTGTCTGTGCTGGTTTCCCCTACCACTAAAAACATGTACAATAGAATGAAAGTTTGTGAGTGAGTGGTTGGTGGTGGTTCACAAGTTTAAGTAGGGCTGCAACTAACGATTATTTTGGTAATACCGATTAATCGCTTGGCTATGAAAAGTGTATTTTTTATTTTTTTTTACCACATGAAGCTAAAGTGGCGCCGCTTGAGGACATGTTGATGGAGGAAACTTGAAATTAATGTTTGTTGGAGGCTCTTAGTGCTAATTCGGATGGGATGAGACGCAGACAGATATTTATGAAATTTACAATGTACAAAACACTACATGCAACATTTTGTCTTGCGCTCTATTGACTGTTGATACTTTTAAAAGCAACCTTAAGGCTAAACCTTATTTGTTCAAGCCTTTAATGAGCTACTTTTGGGCTGCTATGATTTCTATGTTGTTTTGACCCTTTTTATATTGTATGTAATTTCCGATTTTTAACTGTGTTGTGAAGCACTTTGTCTGTGAAAGGTGCTATACAAATAAAGATTACTTACTTACTTCCTATTGACATTTTGAAAATGTGCTTTTGGTCTTTCGTACGGAGGTTAATGCCTCTCAATGAACTTTATGTGGCAGATTCATCTGTGACAATGGACCTCACATGATCAGGGTTACACTTCTGCCTTTAATCTGACCTTCAGCGGATTGAGAAGCGAGCGAGGTTTGGGTCTGGTTTTCGCACAGGGAGCCGACACAGACTCACTCAGCGCTGTGATCGCGTTCATACTTCTGTATTCAGTCGAGATTTATTGAGTCTCATAATGTAATCCTCCTTCATTTTACTCATCGAGCGATAAGTCGAGTCACTCAATTGTTAGTACAGACACTTACAATATGAACTGGAACAAGGCAAAAAAGACATCTGGTAAACTTCGGCCAAAGTTAATTTTGTGGACCACCCTAATAGCCAATTTCACCTGATTTAATGGAAAAAAAACAAACATATATAAATCTGCAGTTGACTGGACTCATTAACAGCCTCATGTAAAGCCACAGCCTGTTGCTTTGCTGCCAACGATCACCAAGTAATTTTCAACAAAACTCTAAAAATAGCCGTCTCCATTGTACTTCTATCTTTCGCAGCCGCTCCAAACCACAGAAACCTCCCCACGTGCCGCCGCCGTAACAAAGAGATCCGCACGCGCTCAGCGGAGACACCGGGCGCATTGTGCGGAAATCAGATACTCGTCAAAGTGAGGGAGATAATCCGCTCTTTAATGGGGGGCGCTGGGAGAGGGGGCGAACAATGGGAGCGGTGAAGTATCTCCGGAAGTGGCATATTAGGGCTATGAAAACAGAAAGGAAAGCGCTTTGTTCCGCGAAAGATAGGAGGATTCAAATTGAGCGTGGAAGGGGGAGATATTTGAGTGAAACGGGAGCGGGAACGCAGAGGGCAACGAGACGATACGAAGGGAAAGTGAAGCCTGGAGGGGGAGGGAAAACCGCAAAATAAGACATTTGTTTAGGTTTTAGATAATGAAAAGTCAGTGGGTGATTTAAGGAAAGTTTTGCGATGTTTTGATCGGATCTATAAACGCTAACTCAGGCAAACTCCACCACATCAGTGCGTCATTGCAGCTTTTGCAAAACCCCGCACATTTACAGCAACTATTCCTTATTATTATTCGTTTATTTGATGTGGACATAACAACTGCATTGGACAAACCAGATTTTTTTAGTGTTATAGCAAAACTGCTAATTTGCAACACTTGTCCATAGGAGGCTACACATTTCACAAAACACAATACAATACACATTACAATATTTAAAAAGGTAAACAATACACATCAGTACATTTCATACAGTGTTACCATGTGGGCAGCTTTGACTTGACTTTAGCCATTGTTTCAGACCTCTGTAAAAAACTGTTCATGTCAGTCTGCAGTTTTAGATCAGTGGACAGAGAGTTCCACAGTCTGGATCCATTAAAAGAGAAACTGGACTGTCCAAAAGATTTTGTAAATAGCTATTCCTTAACCCTAAACCCGACCACTCTCCCAGGAAGAGCCGCTCAGTCTGACTGAACACACGGAGGTTACAGAATATCCTAATAAAATTCATTGTTCTTAACACACTTTTATAAAAGTACAAGTACCTGTAGTTCGCCGTTTTCTTGGAAAATGTGACGACGCACGAAGAAAAAGCGTTACATATCCAGAGAGCGATGATGGCGCTTCAAATGCGCTTTGTAAAACGGGCGACGGGCGTGAATCGAAACTTTTTTTGATAGAAATATTGAGCCTTTAATATTTAGGCCTTTCACGAAAACAGTTTGTCACTGACTTAGGTCAAATGTTGCATTTAATATATTATTCTTAGTAGTAGTAGTTTATTTTCTTCTTTATTCTTAGGCTCATTTATCTATTTATTTTTTTACAGCCATTTGCTTTTCATGCCAGCGATTATTACCAATAACAATTGTTCCTCATCATTCAGCGGCTGCCATAGCCCTTGGAGATGATGCACATTAGCCTTGCGTGAAATATTAAACTAGTCATTTATCTGGGATCAATGATCTTTGTGGAAAATCTCCAAAAACAAACCTTCATGAACTCAAACTAATGAGAGAAAATACAAGTTCATATCTTTTCCATCCCTTCCCCAGAGGTTGAAAAAAAAACCCAACCTTTTCAGCATGAAAAACAAACCCGGGAACTCAATTCTGCCCTTTCCGGAGCTGCCGCTAATGTAAAATAGTAAGTATAACTGCGGGTTGAGAGTCCGGGTGCAGAGTGGGAGGTGCACAGGCCAAAAGAGCCCAAATGAGAATGGCCCGCTCCGGCACAAGTTAATGACGGCGGATCAAAAAAAGCCAGGTTTTCATTCAACACTCTGAATAATTCAGGGTCCGGGGCGGTCATTTGCATTGCAGATGTCGACGCCGCTTTCTCCTCGTTCGCTCCGGCGGCGGCTGGAGCGGCAGGATGGAGCGGCCTGAGGGTTATAGAGCCGACAGGGGGGGAGCAGGGGGGGGGAAGGGGGAGGGATGCTCGGTCCATGCTAAACAGGAGATTATCTGCCATTTCCCGCGCCGGTCAAGTTCACCGGTCAGAGCGCAGCCAAAACAAATACAACAGGGGTCAGGAAACATGCCGAGTCAGGCCAACGATGCAAATGATGTCGGCGCGGAGCAGTCCATCATTTTGGAAAACCGGTTCTGCTCTGCAAATATAGCTGGCACACAAAACTAAACTAAATATAATAAACAGTACATATTTAAGAGAAGGAGAAGAGTATAGGGAGATGGAAGTGAACGCCAAAGTATGCATTAAGATAAAGAAACTAGCCCCGTCGAAGAGAACGTTGATGCTGGATCAGTTTTTCTTTTTCTCTCGAGCGCAAAGGATTGACACGTCTATTATTTCGAAACATTTGCAAACACCTCGCCAGACAGAGGAGGGAGTCGGGACGTTCAGTGTTCAAAGGCAAATTGGACACAACGGGCGCAACTCGAGACTGAATCGAAACTCGCCTATTGCGTCTTTGGTCATTTATCCCCGATTAGAAAAAGGTTCTCGCTCTCTGCCGCCCGTAGATCGTTATCGAGGGGACTGCGCTCGTCCCAAGACCGCAAATAAACTGACTATGACAAGTGAACTAAAATATTTGTAATAAAATAAATGCTTGCTTTTATTCTACTTATTAAACGAAATGCCTGTAACGCTTTCTAATGACATTCAAAGCCATTGGCAGAGTTTGTTACAAATAATGAAAGAGGAAGCACATATATAGACTGAAAATAACAGCAGTTCCATTCAGACCGAGTTCAAGTGCTGTCATCTTTTATAATCGACCAGTTTTCCACAATATTGGTGGTATGTAGTCGACAACTCTCAAAGTCAGACACTTTAAAAGCAGTTCAACGTTTCATCTATTGCAGCCAATTCAGTCCCCGACTATATTACTGAGAAACAAACACAGCGGAGGGTTTAGACGAGGCTGAGAGTTAAAAAACAAAAAGAAGAAAAAAAAATAACATTCTACCTTTCTACAAATCATGTGTTTGTCGCCTCGGCGCCCGCTGCTTTTGTGAAAGTGGTGCTTTGACATCCGCGTCAGCCGAAATGACAGCCTCCGCGTGCCCCGCGTAACATCTCCGGGAAGTGAATTTGTCGAGAGGGGAGGGGGGGAAGAAAAACTAGAACGTGATGTGGAGAGTTTCGAGAGTATGACGGTGACAGGGCGAGAGGCGTATTTCACCTAATAACATCCAAACGAGAGATCACAGCGGCGCTACGGGGATATGAAAAAAAAAATCATCGGGAGACTGAGAGTGCGAGAGAAATACAGCGGGGAGAGAGAGGGAGGGGAACGAGATCAAGACGGCGTTTTCGTACCAAACAGTTCAGTTAGAAATGTTGGTAAAACGACCTTTGTGACAAGTTCCAAACTACAGTCATTGTCTTTTAATCCTTCCTCACAGGTGAAGAACCTGGGTGTGATTTTTGACTCTGAGCTGACTTTAATTCCACACATGAAGAATATCACAAAGATAGGTTTTTACCATCTAAAGAACATAGCCAGAGTCCGTCCCATTCTCTCTCGGGCCAACACGGAGACGCTCATGCATGCTTTTATCACCAGTCGTATTGACTACTGTAATGCCCTGCTTTCTGGTCTTCCCAAAAAGAGGATCTCAGGTTTACAATTTTTACAAAATTCAGCAGCTTGTGTCCTGACGAAGACCAGGAGGCGGGACCACATTACACCGGTTTTAGAGTCGCTGCATTGGCTCCCTGTGTGTTTCAGGATCCATTTTAAAGTTCTTTTAATGGTTTTTAAATGTCTTAATGGTCTTGGTCCTTCTTATCTTTCAGAACTGCTTTTACCTTATGAGCCTTCGCGGCCCCTTCGCTCCTCCGGCAGGAGTCTCCTAGTTACTCCTAAAGTCAACAGAAAGACTCACGGCGAGGCGTCTTTCCAATATTATGGCCCTCGCCTCTGGAACGACCTGAGGAGGAGCTCAGGACCGCAGAGAACGTTCATGTTTTTAAGAGCAGGCTCAAGACCCGCCTTTTTAGTTTAGCTTATAACTCACATCTATTTATTAAGTCTTAATGATATATTTTGCGTGTGTGTGCGCCTGTTTGTCTGTTTGTTATCTGTAAAGCACTTTGTGATACCTTTCGGTATGAAAAGCACTTTATAAATAAAGTTTGATTTGATTTCAAGTGTCTGAAGGCTCCATAATCACACTTTTCACCCTGCAAAATCCATAATCCAGCATGAAATACGACGTGCAACCAGCAGCTTTGGGAGTTTACATAAAAACACGGAATCACAGAGTTTTATCGCTTCAGTTCATGACGCACAAACCTTCGGTTTCCCACCGAAGGAACCTTTTTCAGTTCTCGTGGTCTTTAAGTGCCAACCCGTATTTTAACTGCTTTCGGACAGGGGAGAACTGGGACTGGGAACGGTTTCAGCTCCACAGAAGATTTCTCAAAAACGCCAAACTCAGCCGCCAATAGGCTATATGCACGCAAGTGTCACGTGACTTCCGAGTGGATTCTAAGTAGTCGTTTGCGTTTCCCGTCTGCAGTCACTAGCATAAAAAAATTCACTATAGGAAACTTCCGTGCTCATCAAAAGTGTTTTTGTCTTGAAGCTAACGACTAACACAAATTCAAAATGAAAATAGCTACACGACTTTAAACGAGTCTGCTCAAAATATAATCTGCCTGTCTTTAGTATAAATACTTTTTAGACGTTTATTTTTTGTGGTGGTGTTTTTGATGCTAGCCGTTAGCGCTGAGATAAAAAGTTTACATCCAACGTAGCGAGTCACTTTGGATCAGTATCTCACCGTCAGTGATGTTTCCTTGAACTATACATTGTTTTAGACGAGACCTCATAGGGAAATAACGGAGACAGGAAACGGAAGCACCGACTTAGGATCCACTTGGAAGTCACGTGTCATTTGCATAGAGCCCATTTCAAGCCAAGCCTCTTTGTTTTTTTGTGTCATGAAAAGAAGCCTTAAAACTCTCCTTGTTTTTCTGTAAACTTCCAAAGCTGCTCATTGCAACTGTATTTCTTAATCACTAGTACATTTTCCGTGATGAAAAGTGAGATCTGGAGCCTCGGGACACTTGCTACAAAGTTCATTTTGGCACTGACGTCCATGAACGGCTGTTTAAGATGAAAGAGGGTGATCTCACTGGCTGCAAATTAACATCGGATTGTGCTTTGCCAAAAACAATATTTAAATATAATTTCCAAATGCAGTGACTCACTTGTGCTTGCGTTGCTAATGCCACGGCACCAACGCGCTCCTGGTCTGACTAGAAAGTACAGCCCCAGAGCAGGAGCTGAAACAGTTCCTCTGAAATAGCCCAGACCCATAGTCAAGGGCGTAGGTTTAGTGTCATTATTGGTGAGAGAATTTCTCCCCTCCTGCGCTCAGGGACGAAGGAACTTGCCGCTCTCCTCTCGCACTTGACTTTAATACAAATGGAAAGTGCATATCAACTATTATCTGACTGTGAGTGAAACATTGGATCAAATTAAACTACGAGCTGATGATAAACTCTATATAAATGGACTGCAACCCAATCTCTGCGATTATTTGACCAATCAACACCAAACAGTGCTGTGATGCAGATTATCCTAAAGTCCCCATGTCTGAGTAGAGTTTTTGTGAAAGATCACACAATGAGAAGATCTCCACATGTCCCCACGCAAACCTACGCCCATGTGTCAGCGTCCCAACAGACGGTGAGAGCGACGGGACATCAAACCATTTGTTCATCATCACACGAGTTACTGTCCAGAAATGTAAATGCCCAGAAAGGAAAGGGTGTGAAATATTGGTGGGGACTGTCCCTTCAGAAGCCCCTTATGAGAGACCACCAGGCCCGGTTAGAACCATGAGTCCGTCCTTCTGTGGACCTGCAGGAGGAGCCATAGGGGCTGGTGCAATGTGATTTGGGCCACTCCAACAGCTGCCCCCACGACCCGGCAACGGAAAAGTGGAAGAAAATGGATGGATAGATGGATGTCCCTGCCAGGCCAAACTTAAAGAAGTTACGGCCATCATCTCATGTCTGAAAGGACGTCAAAGGGGCTGGTACTGAAACACCAAGAACTGCAACAGGATCTTGCCAGGAAAGGAGAGAGATGTGATTTTCAATGCGTTGCCTGTGGCCTTCAGCTCCTAGAGACGGAGGCAGTTTCAAGTCCCAGAGAAACGCAGCGCTGTGGGGGGGCCGCGCTGACAGCCTCCCCCCGGGAGTTCAGTACAACACAGAGCTGTTTATTCATCACTTTATCGAGTCGAAACGCACTTTGAAGAAGAGAAAATGACAAAGGGAAACAATAAGAGAAAGTGTTGCTCCAAAGCTGTGAGCTCGATGATTCTGCATGTGAGCTACAACGCTCAACTCTTATTTAAGGGGAAAAGCTTTCTTTTATCATCGTTTTTTTTTTTTAGAAATCATCATCCACATTGTATCTCCAGCCTGAACAAATGCATCTCCAAACCGACCCGCTTATATAGAAGAGGACACGATGACATTCGGCAGAAGATTGAAACACGCTGAGGATCTAGCGATGTTGAAGCTGTTGCGCGAAGCCAACGAAGCAAAGACTTTATTTTGGTCTGAGCCAATCCTCGATTCAGCGCCTCCAGGTGGTACAAAATGCAGCTGCACGACTGCTCTCAGGAGCATCACGACATGACCACACCACTCCTGTGCTTGCATCTCTTCATTGGCTACCTGTTGTTTGTAGGATACATTTTAAAATCCTCGTGTTTGTTTTTAAATGTCTAAATGGATTAGCCCCACCTGAGTTGATATCTTTGCACAGTCCTGTCAGCGCTCTGAGGTCTGCTGAACAATGTCTTCGAGACTATCCCAGGTCTAACCTGAAGAGCAGCGGGGACAGAGGCTTCGCTGGAGCTGGACCTAAGTTGTGGAATCCTCTCCCTTTGGATATTAGAGCTGCCACATCTTTTTGGAGAGTTTCAAGTGTTCGCTGAAGACTCACTTTTTTGCGCTGGCCTTCGGCACGAGCTGAGCTGAACATTTTTCTCATGCTTATTCCATTTTTCTATTTAGTAATAAATGTTTAATGTTTTATTTTATGAACCTGTACAGCACTTTTTAGCCGGGTCTAGGTGTGGACTGTGAGTTGCTTCTTTGACAGACTTCATACAGAGTTCATACAGTTTAATGCATAATTAATTTCTCAAGATTGGCAAACATTTCATCCGACAGAGGAAAGAGAATTGGACAAAACTGGCAACTTTTGAGGAATAAATTCCAGCCAAAACTGCACTGGGCGTGTCGGGACGATGAAGTGGGCGTCGCAAGATGATTTTTCGTTTTATGACTTTTAATGCTTTTTAATGTCATAATTAGTGCACGACATTAAACTCCCATCACGCTTTAATCGAAGGAGTTTGTAATGCATCAATGACGTGCGACGATGCCCTGGCCATTGCTAAAGATCCAAGATCCTAGTGGCCTGGGTCGCGTTTGAAACAAAGAAATCTACTGATGAACGGATCAGATACGGATCGAATGTGGGACAGAACTCTGATTTGGGCCTGCAGCACGTTTCATCTACATCAGTGGCTTCGAAACTTCTCCCACCAAGTGCTCTACTCTCGACAGCACAAGCCACCACTGACGTCTGACCAAGAAAAGGCACTATTTTGTCATCACTTCATCCCCCTCTCTGGTCCCTCTTCTGATATGGGCCTCTGGTTTTGGGGGGGCCCCTGACTGAGCTGCAGCGTCAGCAGCTTTCCGCTTCTCACACCCTCCCCCCTCTCCTCCATGACGCATTCACAAAGTGGCCCTTTCAAGACCCCGCGCCCCCCCGCTGACTTTTACAGAGGCCGCTGTGGGGAAAGCGCTGACTGGCTGCGCTGCCCCCTGCTGGCCTCGGGGAGCGCTCTTTGTACCGCTTCATTACGGGGACAGAGCCGTGATGTATTCAGTCCTGTGGCGGTCGCTGCCTCTTTGACTCCGGCAGCTCGGCACAAACTGTATCCATCACATTCTTACCTCGATAGATCATTCACACGGTTTCCCCAACTTTAAATCTCACACTTAAGATCTTTCTTTTAACCATATTCTATTAGGATGAACACACGAATAACAGTTTTAGCCTCTCTTCATTGGCTTGCACGGTTTATTTAAGGGAGAAAAAAGCTGCCCCTGCTGTTTTCCCTTGCAAATTAGGCTTCATTTACCTTATTTCTTGACCAAAATCCCTATTTTGAATGATAATATATCAAGTCCAAGGCAATCAGAGCTGCCTTTTCAGTAATGGGGAGAAAGGGCCGGTCCTTGAGGGTCTTTCAGCTGGGTTTGGCTGCCGATACTTGGCAACTCTGCACGTTATTGTCTTATTATGACATGTTAGAGCCGTATGAACCATCTCGGGCCCTGAGAACTTCAGGGAGGGGTCTCCTGGTGGTTCCCAGAGTCAGGACTAAACACGGTGAGGCTGCGTTTCAGTTTCATGCAGCTAAAATCTGTAACAGTCTTCATGAGGATGTGAGACAGGCCTCAACTCTGACAATGTTCAAATCCAGGCTGAAAACGGCTCTTTTTACCCGAGCATATGAAAACTGAAAGTATTTTATCTGCACTCTTGCCTTTTACTGTAATTGATAGATTTGTATGTTGATGTTTTAGTGATTGATTTTATCTGTTTTCTTGTAATTTTATGCTTGTGCTCTACAAAAAAACTTGCCTTTTTATAGATTTGCAAATATCATTGGGGAGATTGAGAAGAGGTGTTTCCCTTATATTAAATGATGAGCCTGATTAAATACAGTGTTTCCCCTAGGTTTACTGGTTTGTTGTGATTATAGAAATGTTATCACTATTTGTTCTTATTGATATACAGTACCCGTGTTTTCATGTCCAACACTATTTATATTGTGCAGTTCTCATGAAGACATTAAACTATGAATGAACACGTGGTATTATGTAGGAAACAAAAAAAGGGTGAAATAACTCAAAATATGTTTTATATTTTTAATTTCATATGTTTCGTAAAGGTCGTCCCTGAAACGGTTTAACAGTCTGCGAAGTCAAAACCATTTCTGGTGAAGCTCATTGAGGAATTTTTAAAGTGCAAAACAGAAATCAAAGCAAAAGGCGGCTATCTTGAAGAATCTTCTTCCCTTTTTGTTTTGTAAAACATAACTCCATGTGTGTCCATTCATACATGAACGACCTTCAGTGAGAATGTACTTTGGAAATAGTCTTGAAGTTAAAGAAAAAAGCATTACATAGTTTCCAAACTTCTGACGGGTTTAAGAACATTTTTGCGGTTGCGAGTCATGCAATGTCTAACTATTACCCAACATTTCCCAACGTATTTATGCTTAATATTTCACAGTAGTGAGTTTTCCACAGTTTGTGATCTGCATTATGTAAACATGTAAAAACGTGGACTGGATTAAGGCAAGTGGAACATGATGGAAAACATGGAGCGGATTTCGAGGAATACCATGAGTTTCTAACGGATCAGCGGAACACTGTCTTGTGATTGGTGCTGCATAATGAAAAGTCGAGCACATTTCTTTTAAAGAGCCTCTCCTGTAGAGTAACCCTTGGATCTGACTTGGGATGAACTCAAGGCTTTAGTGTAAGTTCAAAGTGTCTGACTCACCGATGAGCGCCTCGAAGCAGTTGGCCATGGCGTGCCGCAGGTCGGATTCTCGGCACAGGTCTGGGCCGTGAGCGTACAGCATGAAACGATCCAACTCCAGCTTCTGAAAACATCAGCCGACACAGAAAAAATGTATGGAGTAAAAGAAGGCAATGAAAATCACGGTTATTTCTTCGCTGTATCTCCATTGATAATGGTATAAATGTATTAATTGGTCATGCATTGTATGAAAATATTTGTGATCCCTCTGTTAGAGTGGGGGGTTTGTGTGGCGCCGCCTTCCCCGAACCTTTTCGGAGCTGGACTGTGTTACTCTGTAAAGACATTTCATGGACAATTTGTACGCGGGTTATTTTGGGGAGTTTTGTGAGTTTTATGTTATTCTGAAACCCAAAATATACTGAAAAGCATTCAACTGGTGTTCCTTGTGTCATTCAGAAAAGGGTGTATTGGCCCAAGATATTCAAAATCCAGTATCCTATGTTCCAGGAGGGAGGACCTGGATGGCACCCCGGAAAGAGAACCAAAAATAATACAAATATTATAGGGCCAATCCGTCACAGTGTGAGGCTGGGGAAAGAAAAAAAACAGCTTAGGTGCTACTGGTAATAAAAGTATTGAAAATAAATATCTTTAGAGACCAAGTTTTGACGCCTGTTGGTCCAGGGACAGCAATAAAGAAAGTGACTTGGTCGTTTCAGCTCAAGTAAATTATACAAATCTAAAATAACATAATTATTCTGTTTTCTGGCTCTATATTTATTTATTTATTTATTTAAAATGGGACAGTGCACATTAATTAACACGAGTCCTTAAAGTCCACGTGTAAATATGCCACAATTAGATCTGTAGTTCAAGGGCATGTTGAAAATGACAGATGACTAATATTTTTTTTTTTTTATATCGTTCAGGTATCGGTGTCGTAAACCAAGCACCAGAATGGAATTTTATTTTACGGTACCGAAGCCCTAAGTGTATGTATCCAATCAAAGAAGAACAGGCTAATGTGCAAATAAGTAATAGTAAAGAGGGGTATCCTATGTACAATGAATAATAAAAAAAAATAATAATAAAAAATCATTGTTAGAATCAGTGTTAATTTCGTCGACTAAAATATTTAGTCTTAATTTTAGTCAAAGTGATTTTTCTACTAAAATTGGAATAAAAACTAAATTTAAAGTTTTTCATGAGACTAAAATGTCCAGATATTTTAGTCGACTAAAATAAGACTAAATAAAAATGGAAAGGAGAGACTAAAATCATCCAAACTTCTATTGACGTCTGAAAGAGCCTCATATCATGTAAATTCACTGCCAAAGGAGCAGCTCTGAGCTTTGTTCATGAGGGAGCAGCTCCATGAAGCAGGACCTCCATTAAATATGATTATAATGAATATTATAAATACAAAGTCGATTAAATTTGTCCTACATTTAGTCGACTAAAATTTAAGGTAAAATATGGAGGAAAAATTATTTTGTCTTTTATGACATTTTTGGTCTTGTACAGAGAGATTATGGACCCAGTGACTGATATTATTTATCATTTTTGTAATTCCCACATTTTCTTTTGAGCTACGACTTGTGATAGTCTATCAAAATCCCCTAAAGCGGCGCCACGTTAGCTTAACGCGGCTAAACGTCTGTAAACAACGTGTCCTTTCCGCAGCAAAACAATGAAAACGATGAATAAAAGAAAAAAATATCTGTCCAAAAACCATGGGAAAATATAACCTGGGGACTTCACTGATACACGTACAATAAATATCGGCGTAATCGAAGAGGCGCGTTTCGTGAGGGGGAACGCCACTCTGGCAGATCTCGTTGCAGAATCTCGTCGTGAAAACCCTAATACAACGTCACACGAGATAGATATAAATGTGCAAACCGCGCCGGATCGAATGCAGCGGCGAAAGAAACAGGCCTCACTTTAGAGAAATACAAATGGACACTATCAGAAGCACAGCACTGGCTCAGTTTGGGTGCACAGACCATGACGCTGCTCATCGGCGCCATCTACGCCTCGGTAATGGCCTATTCTCTCAGTAATAGCATTTTTGGAGCGCCGCGTTTTCTTGGCTGCTTTGTGGAAGCCGAGAGAGAGAGGAGGAGGAGGGCTGCGGGGAAATGAACAGGAGGACTGGCTTTTTGGCTGCATGATATGTCCACTGTAGGTCGGATTTTGGATTATTTGTTGGCTAAAGGAAACTGTGCGTGGAAAAGTGCTTCTTGCAAACTAGATGGGACGCCTCAAAGGTTTTTTTTATATATAAACAAGAATGATATGAGGCTGACAGCTTAAGAGAAATGGATGCCCTCGCCATTTTGTGAATCGAATTGGAAAAACATTTGACCAGGATCATTGGACTTGTCTTTAATACAACCAAGTGATTCTGTAATTCTGGAACAGTATTTCTGCGTCGTTCTTGAAATAAGTTTGTCCTTGATTTGAGCACATATTGGACTTTCGAAACGCTCTGATTGCCTGCGAGAGGGAGCGCTCCGGGGCACGACTGGGGAGATTATTGGCGGTTCTGTTTGGAGGAGGTTGTGACAGATGTGGCTCTGCTGTGGTCCAGCTGTGGCACGAGGCGCGGGGCCCAAACCGGCTCCGGCGCAGTCTGGCACCACAGCGGCCCCGGCACAAAAACCAGGAGGAGAACGAGGGACGTGGAGAGAGCGGAGAGTGACCTTCACAGCATTTAGAGCTGGTACAAAAACGTTTGGCATGTTTAGAATTTTGGTTTGTCTCTTTGATACGTTAATTGTTAATAGAAAAAACCGACATACACTGGATTAAATTATGTCAAAACCACCATTTGTTTTGTCTTGTTATAATGTACTGGATTTTGTTATAATGATTGAATACACTTTATTAATGGAATCACATTTAATGCCTTTTCATGACATGTAAGGCTTTAGTTTATTACTTCTCTCTCTCTTGGTACAGCTGCATTTTTTTGTATTTATTTTTTTGTCCTTTTTTTTGCAAGCTGCATTCGTGGTTTCTGTGTTCCACATTGTTTTACATGTTTGCCTTGTTTCTTGTGCGGTTCATTGTTTTTTTTACTGCAGAGTCCATAATGGTCCTGAAGAAAGTAAACAAACAGCTAGCTTACGAGCTAAAGACATTTGAGAACTACATATTTCTTCTTCTGAGACACTGAAGAGGGGCCAAGAGCCTCCCACACCTGCAGCACAGTGGAGGCGTCACAAGAGCAGCTAGTGGAAACAAAAAAAGGGCCAAATGAGGAGGTATCCGGGCGAGACTCACAGTTAATGCCTTCTATTGTTCTGGCTAATGGACGTTCACTGGAAAATTAAACAGATTATCCGCTAAGCTCTTCCCTGATGATGGTGAAATCTTGTTGTGGAGCGGAGGGAGCAGCGCAGGAGGAAGAGGAAGGTGGAGGGGCTGACCAGTGCAGGACACCACGCTCTGAAACAGGGACAAACCCAGGAGGGGCTGCACCGTTTCAGAGGAGACGGAAGGCAGCCAACCAGGGTTATTCCGAGTGCTACGGTTTCCCCTACCTCCGGGTCAGGTCGGCCCACAATGGCAGCGCGGCTCAGTCGCAGCGGCCCAGTACTAACACCTGAACACGATTTCATTGAGCACTTGTACAATGACAAATAAAGCACTTACTTACTTACTGAATGGGAATAAAACGCTCTACACTCTGGCTTTTTAATGCACCACACTATGCAAGGCTACATCATACTTCACATGTAACTCAATTAAATACATATATAATAATAATAATTGGGCCCCCTATGAGAGACCAACAGGCCCGTTTGGAACCGTTTGGAACCATGAGGCCGTCCTCCCGTGGACCCACCACCTGCAGGAGGAGCCATAGGGGACAGGTGCTATGTGACTTGGGCAGCTCCAACAGCTGCCCCCACGACCCGGCAACGGACAAGTGGGAGAAAATGGATGGATGGATGGATAATAATAATAATAATGATGATGATAATTAAACCCAAATTAAAATTATACTGAGAATGGTAATGACAACTGGGATGTAGCAAGATCTCGGAGTATAATATCTATTAATGTACCTTTATAACATAAAAGTAACTCTCGGTAATCACAGGTAAAAATCTGAAAGAAATATAGTAAGGATCACATCAATTAATCAATTAATTGTATAAACAGTTCATAAGCTTTTTGCTTCAGCCCACTCCTTTTGAGCAGAATGTATACTGCTCAAATAAACAAATAAACTAAAACTAAACTAAAACCTATTCTGATTTGTATCCAAAAAGGTTCAATCAATTGGTCTTTAATGCTTAGTGACCTATCCCTGATTTTAACCAGACACACATTATTACTAAGGATCTGTTTGGTGCCTATAAATAGTAAACAATGGAAGTAAAGATGTGTTTTATAAATTATAAATGGATTAACATAGTCACTGCTTAATATTGTTACCAAATGTAGTACAATACGTAAGGAGTGAATGAATAGTGCAATGTAAAGTGTCCAAAAAAGCGCTATATAAAACCGATGCATTGTTTTTATTATTATTATTATAAGAAAGTTTACACATTTCATTCAATCCTGAGCTGTCGCGGCGTAACAGGCCTATATTTACACTTGAGCCGAACGCCGCTGCTCACTTTATTAACCGACATTACCCCCTCATCGACTCGATTTGGCCACTCAAAACTTTTCCGCCTGTGTAGATTCAGCCAAGTCAGAAGAATCCCAAATTGACTTTCCTGGCGCGCCGGCCTCCTCACCGCGAGAATGGGAAGAGGGGGGGGGGGGTGCTGGTTAATTACTCGGGCGATCCGCCGGTGGTATCCGACCCCCCGCGAACGCGCACGCAAATTAGCTCCACAATACAACTCCCGACTTCTTTTAAGCCTTCCAAGTGGAGCTGGAGTGCCCGGACTGCGGCGCTCAAGATATTTTTATGAAAGATAATTGTGTGTTCTTGAGCTATTCGGGGGGGTAAACAAGTTGGCAGCGGCGGTATCTCGCTAGCAAGCAGCAAAGAAAAAAAAAAAAAAAAAAAAAAAAGGGATAGCCAAACGACGTAGCTAGCGACGACGCGCGGCTAATGCAGATTCGCCCGGCTGGTTCTTTGTATTCAGCGGGGAGCGACATGAAAGATTGAAGTTTTTAATTGCTTTCTCCACATCACGGGACGATTATTGTTGTGTGCGCTTTACGCCCGGTGCCAGCGAGCGCGGCGCGGGGATGGCGAGGCCGTGCCAGCGAAACCGGGAGAGGAGGAAGTGAACAGGGAGCGGGCGATAACAGAAGTGGAGCGGCGGCGGCGGCTGCGAGGAATAACGCAGAGGGGCTTTTAAGGTTTACTCTGAAGCTAAAAAGGGACGCAAATGTGAGATGTTTTGTTTCAAGGTCTGAGGTCCACATGTGCAAAGGAACATGATTGACCTTTCGTAAATGTTAGCTAGCTCCGTCACGAGTTTCAACACTTGTGGGGGAGAACAGCGCGTTAGCAACTCTTTTTGGTGCAAAGCCAGAGAGTAACCTCCGGATTGAAGCAAAATGAAGAAAATAAAAAAAGGGAGACTACAACTGTCGAGGCTAAAGCACAAAACTGGAAAAAAAGACCATGAAATGAGATCCATGAAATCGCTTGAAAAAAGGTACTTTGTTGAGTTTGAGTCGGTTTGAACTAATGTAAGATCAGATAAAAACACTAATGCCAACGGAACAGGCAGAAATCACACTGAAATGATACAAAATCTGAATTCAGGAAAAAAAATACTAGTTCCATTGGCAATAACATGTTTTAGCTTATCCGAGACTTGACCCAAACCTACTCAAACTACTCTTAATTCAAGTAAATGTGTTTACTTCCTTGAGATGATCTTTTTTCCAGTGAAGTTCCAATTCGCTGGAGCTGCTTTAAAGTAATGTGGACAAGTCATGCTATTACACTACCGGGTAAGTTCTCTTCTTAAAGGCACACTGCGTAACATTTTCAATTATATTGTGGCAGGCTCCCAATGACCAACTAGACACAGAAAGGTCTATTTTTACAATGAATAATCAAAGAATTTACTTGGTTGAGGACCTAACCTATTTAAAGCCCATTTCTGGCTGCCTTTAGTCAACATCTCCATGGAGACGAGCTGGAGACGTCCCAGTAAAACGGAAGCGGGGTCTGTTTGTTTTTCTGGGGGGATTTTTCAAAGATAAATATGTCTGTAATAAAGTACATCTTTTTTAGGGATGAAATGTTACACTGTGTAGGTAGGGTCTCCCAGGGCAAACAGGTCCTGGGTGACGGGTCAGACAAAGAGCGGTTCAGAAGCCCCTCATGAGAGACCAACAGGCCCGGTTAGAACCATGAGGCCGTCCTTCTGTGGACCCACCACCTGCAGGGGGCGCCATAGGGGCTGGTGCAGCTCCAACAGGTGCCCCCCCGACCCGGCAACGGAAAAAAAGGGAAGAAAATGGAAGGATGGATGATTTTGCGGTTCTGCTTTAAGATAAACTATTTTTTTTCTTTTTTAAAGCGTTATTGTTATGTTAGCTAACTTGCTAAATTACAGGAGCCAAGCGGCCCACAGACCCTGATACCGACTGCAGTGGCCGTCCTGTGTGCCATCAGCCCCGGCAAAACAAAACCACTCGTGTCTGATAAGAGCAAAAAGACACTTCCTGTAGAACGTAGAAAATAAAACTACAGATATTCCAGCAGCAGAAACATCTTTTTTGTAACGATGTCCAGCAACAACAGCTCATGAAACTCTTAGCAAACGACAACACAGATGGTAAATGAGTCTTACAAGTTCGCAGGCGCCGTTTTCAGCTCGTTTTTCAGCATTGAAAGGGTAAAACAAGCAGGAGAATGTCTGGTAGCAACATTTGCTTTGACAGTTTTAGGTCAATTGTAATGTTTAATTTTTGAAAGAAAAAACATTTGCATATGATGATAAAAATGCTCATTTATTTAGATATTTTTGTTTTGGTTATTGAGGCGAGTATCCAAGCAGAAAGAGTGCCAATAATGGGTTTCCACATAGAGAGGCTAAAATCAGTAATGAAGACTCTTTCTAATCTACAGTAAATGCTTGTTACCAAAATCCCAGCACTCATTCCCAGTCAAGGTTTGTCCTAAATGTTGAAAGATCATATATTGTTACAAATACCTCAGGAGCATCATGATTTTAGTCAATATTTTCAATGACTAAAATCAGACAAAAAGTAAATGAGTAGTTACTGAGACTATGACTGAAATGTCCAGATAATGTTCATGGATCAATAAAGACTGTCTGAAAGAGCCTCACATCCACAGAAACAGATCTGTGCTTTGTCCGTGTGGGAGAAGAAACACGGAGCTGTGGACTTTGATTAAATGAGAGCAGGATCTAGTGCGGGGAAAAGAAGACATTGGCACAGTGAGGAACCAAAAGGAGGGATAGTTTACCTTGGCGAGCATGGCCAAGTGCTGGTTCTGGACAATAGCGGTCCTGTAGGTGGCCAGTCCTCCCTCCTCCAGGCCGGGGAACAGGTAGTACAGGTGCACGCTGCGGCAAACACAAGCACACATGGGGGAAATGACACACAAGTGACCAATTCTGAGAAGGTTATCGAGACGAAATACATCAGTGTAAATTTACCTTCAAATTGTTCCGAACAAATCACGGAAAGTTACAACAAAAGGAACAAAGCAATTTGCAAAACAATCCTTGGCTGAATCCAGTTCTTTTAGCGGAAAAAAGAAAAAAGGATTTTTTTTTTAGAAAGATGAGGTTCTGAGAGCAAAACAATCAAGTTAGATGAAAAGTGCAGCGGGGAGTCACTGAAAAATGTCAGACTTACCAAAACAAGGTATTTGGGGAAAACAACGAGAGAAACTCTACAGTGACATTTAAAATGACACTTATTGCACACCGTACATTCAGCAAGAGACACTTCATCTGCAAATCGCAAACAGCCAGGAGCAGAAACATTAAAACAATATTCTTCACCTGGTTTTAACTAAATGTTCTGATCTGCTGCAGTTGGTCGGGTCGAGGTTCAGCAACACAGAGAATGAGATCAGCTGAACATCCTGAATGACCAGGTTTTTCCATCTGTGGATTCCTTCTTCCCTCATGGCACGGGCATATTCCAAGATGACAATTCCCGGACTCATGGGGCTCAGTACTAGTCAAAAGTTTGAAAACGCTTTTTATTTTTTTATTATTATTGGTTTTCCTTTGTTTGAAGACCAGATGAACCCATGGAATTATGTTTTAATCTCTTAACCACCGCCATAACCAAGCTCTTTTTCTCCGGTTCAGCTTTCCCCAAATCTAAAATGTTACAGCCTGTATGACCTTATTTGAAAGCTAAGACCTACATAGCTGATCTTTTTCCTCGCATTGTTGCCGTTTTTTGTGTGGCTTTTTCATCCTCGTTTTTCGCCTTATTATTGTCACTATTTCCCCCCCAAGAAGCTTTTAGATTTGGGTGAAGCCCAAACTGGAGAAAATGTGCTCGGTTCGGGTGGGGGTTAAGCGGTTAAACAGCGCCTTTTGCTTTGATTCTCATCGAGTTGATGATGACGTCACTTCACAGACTGTACGAAGCTCATTGAGAATAAAGAGAATTTTAAATATAAAACATATTTGGAGTTATTTCACCCTTTTTTTTGTTTCCTCCTGCATAATCCCACCTGTTTATTCACAGCTTGAGACTTTCGGCTTGAGTAAGACACTTGAGTAAAAGCTAAAAGTACTTTATGAGAAGTTCAGGATGTAAACGTAACCGAGCACCCCCCCCCCCCCCCCGGCTCTGAGCGTGTAGTAAAACGGCTTTCAGATAAACTCGCACTCCCACCAGGCGTCCTCCATCTTTGGCCTACTTAATACCACGCGATGCCCATCCTTTGGTCCAACCTGCGCCCGCTCCAGTGGCTCCACAGCTGGGCCCAGGGCTCCGGTCCCTCCCCCCCCCTCCCCCCCACCTCCTCGGCATCTGAGCGTGTGATTCGATTTCATCTGGGCTAAAAAAACAAAACAAAAACGCCATTTTTAATCAATGCCAAAGAGCGGCGAAGAAGCAGGTGGCGCCCGCCGTTCGTCCAAATCCGCTCGGTCGGTGCGTTACCGTCGTCTCGGTGTGAAAAACAAAGGAAATGGAATTAATTTGGGCTCATTTGGCGTAATGGGGAAAGTATTGGACGTGATGGATCGACTCGACAAACGGTCCATTTAGCGCTTAATTTTCGATATGAGCTCAAAGTTGTCAATATGTCTGAAATCAAATTGTTACGGTTCGTGAAACAAAAGGGAAATGGCGGCGTTTAATCGGAGGGAGCGGCCGCCGAAGCGACTGAGCGCCGGAAACTGCACTGTGGAGAATCTCACTTTAAACTTGGAAACAGTCATTGAGATTTTAAGAAGGGCGTGAATTTGTTTTTAAATATTGCTTCAACTACTAATTAGAAAAATGAAAAGTTTGTCCTTTTTTTTACAGTACATATATTTATGTAGGATAAATCGAATTAATTCAATTAAAATCGTGTCCGCCGCTCCATGTCCGCCTGAAGGTTAACGAGCGCCGTGCTCCGTAGGGACCGTTTTCGAAAATGACACCAGCGGAACCCAGAGACTTTCTAACGATCTCTGCTGCTTCACAAAGGCCGTGTGTTGTGTTTTCGTTGCGCGCGTTGGAGTTTTCTTCGCTAAAACAAAGTTTGCCCCCGGTCTGTTTCTCTCACGCTGAGCCGCTCTGAGCCGCTGCAGCGTTTAACTCCGCCCCTTGAGTCTCCATGGAGACGGTTGTCAATCACAGCTGAGCTCGAGGATGATAAAACTAAAGGCTTATTAAGAAGTTTTACTTTTGAGAGCAGACAAAGAATATTTAAACTATAGTATAGTACTTCATTTGAGAGCATTCCAACTTTTTCTGCTGGTTTTTTGTGCAAACCTCTGACCTAATTAAACTACAGACATGGCTTTTTCCACGTGGAGCGGCGTCTGTAACGAGGCTTCGTAAACAGACTTTCGCTCAGCTTAATCTGAAAATGTGAAGATCTCCACGGATATTTGACCAATCAACAAGAAACAAAAAGACTGTTTTTATGCTGACAATCCATTCTCTAAGCCTAAAGTACCACATCTGAGCAAAGTCTTTGTGAAAGATCGCAGAATTAGAAGATCCACAGAGGTTAACTGGAGACGACTTGGCCAACACGGGTCAGAAAAGTCTTTGACGGAGCGATTTTCAGTCATAAGTTTATTGTGAGCAGTTAATGACGGCTCGTAGCTTCGTCTCAGCTCGTGTTTCCACATCGTCTGCGCCTCTAAAGCTCATAAAAAGTGGATTCAAGCGAACGGTCTCCATGCAAACAAACATCGGCCCCGGTCTGACCGGAAATCGCCCACATCTTTGACGCAAAGGCTCATTTAGGAACAAGGTGGATATTGAACCTTGAAACAATCAGTCCTATTAGCCCTCATGTGATTGTTATATGTACTGTATGTGACTGTATTTGTAATTTTATGTTCAGGACCCCCTTGAAAAAGAGATGGTTCATCAAAACGGGGCATTTGAATAAATTGTTGAGATAGTGAATTACAGAAAGAGAAATCAGCTTGATTCATGTAACAGTGGTGGTAAAGGTTGAACAAATGTCCGTCCTGTTCAGCCGCAGTTCCTCCTTTGATTTAAAGCCTTTTGAAGCGGTGACTATAACCTTATGGCAATGTCAAAGCGTTGCTAAATATTAATAAGCGCCTCTTTGACTTTCACTATAGAAAATTACAAATGTTGCCGGGGCCTTTACATCATCCGGCCCCGCTTTCCGCGAGTCGCTAACGGGCCCACACTGCGCGGCTTTGGCCTGGATCAGATCACCCTCCCGGGGCATCGCTCGGAGCAGGCAGCTGGACGGCTCCGCGGCAGACATTTAACTGGACAAGAGGCTGATAAATAATTCAGAGGTCCGGAGCGGAGGCCAAGCATGTCTGGGTCTGGGCGCTAACAACTGACAACTGAACAACTTTAACAACGGAGCGGCGGGGGAGAGGGGGGGAGACGGGGGGGAGGGAGAGGGACCAAAACAGGGCCGAGCCGTTTGTGTGTGACGCCCGTTACTGTTGGATAAACCCCACAGAGAAGGTTAATCCAGGTCCCGGAAAAGTTTATCTTTGTGGAAACGGTGCAATAAACACTCACTAAACTGCCTCTCGAAAGTACTAATACACTTTGAACTTCTGCACATTCTGTCATGTTTACAACCATACACATTTTATTTGGAATCTTTTACTAAAAGTTCACACACAAGTAACAAGACAACTGTGAAGTGAAAGCAAAAAGACAATACCTCGCAGCCGCGCAGGACTAACACCTGAACACAATTCCGTTGTACAATGACAAATAAAGCACTTACTTATATTCACCGCAGATCTCGTGACAACCCAGACGTCAGTCACGTGACCTGCGGCGAGGAGAAAGCTGAACTGGGAAGTGGATTACAATACATCCAGAACGCTGCTGCTCGAGTCCTGACAAGAACCAGGAAATACCACCATATTAGTCTCTGCACTGGCTTCCTGTCACTCAGAGAATAGAATTTAAAACAGCTCTGCTTGTGTACAAGTCTTTTCATGGTTTAGCACCAAAGTCCATCTCTGACATGTTAGAGCCGTATGAACCATCTCGGGCCCTGAGAACTTCAGGGAGGGGTCTCCTGGTGGTTCCCAGAGTCAGGACTAAACACGGTGAGGCTGCGTTTCAGTTTCATGCAGCTAAAGTCTGGAACAGTCTTCATGAGGATGTGAGACAGGCCTCAACTCTGACAATGTTCAAATCCAGGCTGAAAACAGCTCTTTTTACCCGAGCAGATGAAAACTGAAAGTATTTTATCTGCACTCTTGCCTTTTACTGTAATTGATTAATTTTTATGTTGATGTTTTAATGATTGATTTGATCAGTTTTTTGTAACTTTATGCAACTTTGAAAGCACTTTGAATTGCCTTGTGTTTGAATTGTGCTCTACAAATAAACTTGCCTTGCCTTGCCTAAATGAGGAGTTATGGGCTAGAGAAGACATCCTCACACAAACAAAGTGTCTTTTCCATCTGCTGAAAAGCATCAACACACAATTATGCATAATATACAAGTCATTTTTCTTTTCACTTTCTGCATGTCTCACACACAGTCAAAAAGGTCCTCAACTCCACCACAACTGCTTCAAGGTCGACTTCCTTCAAGATCTCACTATATCGCCAATATTTTCACTTCCTCCCTGACGGGCTGGGCAGCAGATTCCCCCCCTCGCCCTCTCGTCCCGTGTTGTAGATTAATAATAGCGGAGCAGAATTAGCCCCTCAGCTCCGTCCTCGCTCACCTGGAAGTCAACGGCACAAGCAGCTAAACAGACAGCCCTTTCAGACGCCTAATTGTGTGTTGTCACGATGTTTAAAAGGTGGAAGTGCGGGGCTGGTGGGAGATTGCTTCCCGCTTCCAATTATCAGCGTCTTGGACAAGTCAAGTGCGAGTTTGAAGTGGACAGGAGTGACAGGAGGAGAGGGGAGGAAGATGGAAACATAATTTGGTGGATGGAACAGAATGCATCGGCAGAGATTTGAGCAACGCAATTAATTAAAAGTGCAATTTGACGTCGTTGAAGTGAACAAGAGGAAGAACAGTAATGCGTGTCAGCCTTCCAAATGCATCACAGCTGCGTCGAGGCCAGTGCTTTGTTTTAGGTTGTTTTGTGAAGGAGATCCGGAACAGGACGAACAAACTGAATCATGATCTTGACTCGGTGCAAAACTAAAAGCTGTGTTTGCGAGCGAATAGTGCTTTGAACATTTGATGAGCTATTTCTGAGGCTGTAATGACAACGTTATTACAGAAGCTACAGCCAAGTCCTTTAGATTAGTGGTTCTCAACAGGTAGTATGGCGTCGGGACCCACAATCCCCCTGTGACGACAAGCGTAGACCCAAATACGACAAACCCACGGCTCACATTAAATCCGGTTAAGGTCCGGACTTACACTGCAGCGCGAAGTCCGGGTCCGGCTACCGAGGCCATCCGGCGGCAACGGAAAGAATCCGCAAGAAGTCTATCTTTGCCGGATACCGGAGCCCCAACGGATCAAGTTGACAGAAAAACACGAGCCAAACAGGAAGTCAGGTCTCGTGAGAGAGGAAGATCCGGTGTATTTCAAAATAAAATCTGTCCGCTTACTACTTATTTGGTCTCGTTTACCACCTGTACACGAGCATAACGTCGAAAATGTAAACATGTCTCCATTACCAGTGACACGGGGGCATTAGTGTGTTTAAAGCATCCACTTCACTGGGGAGAGTCGTTGTTCTGGCAAATACGGCTTTTGTTACAAAAACGACCTATATATGGGGCGACTTATGACGTGACCTCGCACCAAGAGGGAAACTCACGTGCACTTCTGTTCTCGCGAGGGCCGTTTCTGTGCCTGGAGCCACAGTGTCAGCCGGACTCCCTGTGAGTGGTAGTTGGGGGCAAAGCTGGACCGGATCAGGACGGAACCTGGACCGTAGTTAATGTGAGCCGGGGTTCGACTTTTAAGCAAAAGTAAAGAAAAATATTGCACTGATTAGCACACTTTGAGATTTTGCAGTTCGTAGACTTAGCGCCTTTAAGTGGGAAGTACGTGGGGTGGAGAAACACTCATGGCCAATGGCGGTGTTACGTACAACTTTTTCCAACAAGACACCACGGCCAGGAAGTGGGGGGGTGAACATGTGCATTTGTTTTGTTCACATTTATGGCCGATCCGCGCTACACCTCTTTATCTCGAGACACAAACATTATTTAGCTCACATTTCGGTTTGACCTGTGAGAGCCTGTAATGGTAAATGGACTCAACTTATACAGCGCTTTTCTACCTTTATCAGGCCCAAAGCGCTTTACAGTAAGGAACCAGTCACTCATTCACACTCTCATTCATACACCAATGTATTATATAAACAGTTCATATATTGTTTTGTAAGTTGGTCTATGCTAATGTAGCTGCTTGAAATGTTTCAAATTCTCTTTGGATGAGGTCTCTGATGTCTTGTTCCTTCGGTACCATTGTGTGAAATGTACTTTTATTTATTTATTGCACTTGGGGGTGGGGGGGGGGCGCTCATAAGCTTTTTGCTTCAGCCCACTCCTTTTGAGCAGAATGTATACTGCTCACAGAAACAAATAAACAAAACTAATGTACGCAGACACTGGACGGTGAAGTGTCTTGCCCAAGGACACGACGACAGTGTGCATTTGCCGAAGCTGGAATTCGAACCGTCGCCCTTATAATGTTTATAATGTAATATTGTTTGAGGCAGCGCGATGTAAACGTGGAAGTGAATGCGAGGCTGCCATCAGCCCTCAGTGCCGCTTGTAATAAACCTCAGACTTCTCTTTTTATAAGCGACACCGTCTCGCTAACGGCGCAGGCACAAACTGCAACAGCAGCGCCAAACTCTGAGACGTTAGAGTTCGGGTTTGTTTTGCTGAACAAGCCTTAAATAAGCCAAACAGTTGTGAGTATCATCAAAACAACCCGATAACACATTTTACTTTTTCTGTACTTTCTCCTCTCTCTCCCTCTTTATACTTTATTTACTTATGCTCGTTTAGCAGGCGTCGTGTCACGGCTCTGTCAGGTGTAGATGCTTCTGGCTGTGAACAATAACTCAGAAAAAACTACTGAAACATCAACAACAATTACGATAACAAAAAGCGTTGGGAAAATGGCAGCCCTTTCTTCCAACTTCAGTCGAAATGACAAAAGCGGCGAGTTCTCACCTGGTTAAAAACTCCACCACCGCGTCGCCCAAGAACTCCAGCCTCTCGTTGTGATTGATCCTGCGACGCAAAGTGAGAAAAGCAAATGGAGACGTGTTTTTTTCCACAGATTTCCCTAATGAGCGGATTTTCAGTCGCCGCAGTTTGTGGAACATGTGCAATGATTAGACGGCGACAGCGTGAGAATTCAACGCGTGATACGAGTCGAGTTCTGTGAATTAAAGACAAACTTGTGACAAAAACAACACTTTTAGTTTTGCTCTCGTCTCTCAGGGTTAGAGTAACAAAAATCTACATGTATATATGTTGAGTTGTTGCGTAAAACATAGGCATTGAGGGAAATGTGGATATACTTTTGAGCAAAATGTGTGTAATATTGAAATGTTTGGACCACATTTTTGGTACTTTTGAATTAACTTATGGAGTAAATCTTCAATGAAGGTACTTCGAACGTTTCGCCTCTCATCCAAAAGGCTTCGTCAGCTACAAAAGTCCCGCTCAGACATAGACCAACAGGGAGGAGTTAGGGTTGGCCCGGCTCCTCCTCTCTAATCACAGCTACTCTCACCTGTGGGTAAACACCTTTGAAGTAGAGCGCCTCTAACGATCTGCTCACCTCAGTATCGGTGAGTCCTGTCCTATTCATAGATGATCACTGCCCATTATCTGTGCTATTCATGGCTGATCACTGCTAATTACCTGCCTATTGTTCTTTTGTTGGCTGAGGTTCCGTCTCCTTGGACTGGCCATGCCCTTTCGGTTTCCCCTGAAGGAGATTGGGGTAAAGTGACGGAAGATTAAATCTGAGCCCACCATTCCGGTTCATGGAGGGATTTTCTTTCTTGACAAAAATATCTTCTTTAACTCCTCTTTCAAACCAACGTTGTTCTTTGGCTAAATGTTGACCTCCCCGTCCTCAAAGTGGTTGGACGCTTTGAGGTGGAGGTGCACCGCCGACTGAGGGCCGCTTGTGCTTTCTCTTTGGTGTTGATAAAGTCTCTTCTGTAAAACTTGTTTAGTTTCTCCAATATAATGTTGTTTGCATTCTTCTTCTTTGCATTGAATTGAATAAACCACATTGCTTTGTTTGTGGCTCGGAGTTTTGTCTTTGGGATGAACTCATGTTTGTCTCAGTGTGTTCACCGGTTTGTGGTTCACTGGAATCCTGCGCTGCCTAAAGATTCTCTGAAGTTTCTCTGAGACCCCGGCTACATGCGGCACTACGACTCCCTTTCTTCTGGGCTCTGTGGTCTGTCTGTCTTGTTCTTTGGGTCTTCTTGCCCTTTGTGCTTTAGTGAAAGACCAGTTAAGATAACCACAGTCTGAGAGGGCTCTCTGGACATGTTGCTCCTCTTATGGAGTAAAAGATCAAGCAATTTCATAATTTAAAAACAGACACGCTTTTGTTTACGGCCTGTTTACGGCCAGTGCCACGTCTCAGTTCAAAGCTCTGGCCTTTAAGTTCCTGAATATATGAGTAAGATCTGTGTGGTGGATGGCAGGCAAACCGCGCGGCTCGATTTATCAAATTACTGCCGAGAGAACAGCGGTAAATAAGAGCCCCTTCGAGTAAACAAAGTGAGAGTTGACCCGCTCGGCGAGTCCCTCACTTTTTTATTATTAAAATCAGCCCGTTCCATTCCCCCTGAGAGCGCCTTCTCCTCGCGCAGCCGGAGTTAATTTAGCTGCCAGCGTGACCGCACGCGGCATTAATCACTGTATCGGCGGCGCGGATTGTCCCGCGGTCGGGGGGCGGGGCAGATAGGGCGCCACAGGTGAGCCGTACCTGGAGGGGGAGGGGTCGTCCTGCCCCAGGCGAGACATGATGTTAATCAGGGTGTTGATGCCTGGAACGCAGAGAGCACAGACAGAGGGCGGGGGGAGATTAGCGGCACAACAGGAAGGTCAGTTTGACAATTTGATTATTCAGTCGGGAGCCTTAACGCCCCGAGAGTGACACATTTCTAAAAGTGAACATGAAATTATCGTTTTTAGAGACGGATGGGAGCGACGCCCGCGGACATTTGCCTTTGCAGAGTTGTTCTAGGCGTAAAGTATTCCAAAGCAGCGTCAGAACCTCATGAAAATGGTCCGTCTCACTCACAAACATGACGATCATAGACTTCGAAGGGAAAAAGGACAGCTCTTGAACTGTCAAGTAGGTCTGGAATTAAAATGATTTTTTTCTTTCCTATTTTTGCCCCAATGTTTTCTTGTTCACCCAATTTTCCCCCCTAATTTTGTAACTTTTTTTATTCCTAATCTTTACCCATTTCCCCCCATATATTTATGCCCCATTCCTGTTCTCCCAAACACACACAATGTACTTTTTAACTCTTGTTTTCCCGGATGTCGCTCCCATCTCTTGCCCAACGACAGCACGAAGAGTGAATCGAGATCTTCGGGACTCACCCTTCTTCCTCATGTACATGTGGTGCACCTTGCGGTCGCCGTACTTGGGCTGCCGGATGCCGCAGTTGGACAGCGAGTTGCGGGCGTGATCCGGGTTCATGCCGAAGTTCAGGTGGTGACTGGGGTGAGTCATGGCCAACTGAGAAAACACAACACTTCGCAATTAGGCCTTTTAATGTGGTTTTATTTATTAATTTAGCACTTTCCGATTGCACGAAGGAAGACCAAAGTGCTTCACGGAAAGATTTTTGGTCACATGACCAAACCGAAATCTGAAATGTGGGTTGTTTTAATTCTGCAATCAAGGCCGTGGGAACCCAGGGTGCTGAGGGCGCTGCAGCACCCCCTGGTGGATAGTTTGCACAGAAAAAGCATTTTTTGGGTACACTTTGTCCCTCAGCACCCCCCCCTGACGAAAATGTCTTCCCACGGCTCTGTCTGCAATCAGTGTGTCACAGTGTGTTAGTAACCATTCCTCCAAAGAGTGGAATGAGGAGAAAACTAGACACGAGGGACAACTTTCTAGCCAAAAAATTGTCAAAAACTAGAGGTCGACCGATATATTGGGCCGATATTTGGGGATTTTACAATTACCGGCTATCGGCCGATCTAGCGCCGATAAAAGCCACCATCTCCGGGACCCAAAGTGATAGAGCCTCCTCCCCTAAAATGAACATTGGTAGCTACAAGTTTACAACACAAGCTAACCCTCAGTGAATATGGAGTATGCTAATGGTTGTAGTATGCTAGTATGCTAATGCTAACAGCAACTTAGCAAGACTGGGACAGAAACAATGATCAAAATGGGCCACGGCTTGAGCGGCCAAGGATTTATGTTTTTACAGGATTATAGACCAGACATTTGGAAAAATATCGGAAGAGCATTTTGGCATCGGCCAATAAAAATCCCCCAAAATAGGCATCGGTCTGAGTTGGAACTTCTTGTTTTGGTTTTAAATGAGGTTTGAGGTCTTCGTTCATTCATGACTTTCAATGCCCTGCAGAAACCTTGATTTCATAAAGTAAAATCTTAGTGATGGTGATATGATGGAAAAGCCAGAACAAAAGCCAGAAACATTTTGAAGTGAATGGACAAACTAGACCCAGACACAGGGAAAGCGGACAAACAAAAAGTCGCCCTAATAGAAAACGCTCTTATATTTGTGCGGGTTTAGAAGCTTGTCCTTTTCTGAGCGACACCACCATTTGACGAAAAGATGGGCTAATGTTTATCCACAGCTATTGTGACCGGAAAGCACGGTTTGCTCTTGCAATTTCAGTGCAGATACGGGAAAATAACTAGCGATGGAGAGACGTCTGCAAGTCTAGGTCGAGATGAATATTGCAATGCGCCTCGGAGAAAACTAACAAGTACGGGAGACACTCAGAGACATTTATAGCCATGTACAGAATAAATTATAAATGTACAGACGGAACTAAATAAGTTTTTCACTTTGAATATTGCGTTTACTCACTACCATGTTGAAGATTGAAGCTTAAACATGACTTCTTTTGTCAATATACATCCATTATGTCAAAACAAGACTAGAAAAAATACTACTGAGGATAAAAACAAGGCGAATTTATGACAAATGACTAAAACTGAACTTTCATTAGGCTGTTTGCAATAAAAGTGTCAATCTTAAGGGGAGACACTCACTTTAACCTGGAAACAAATACAAAACAACTTGAACTTCACAATAACACAATGAAAAAGCGACTAAAACACGATTTGTTGCTTCTGATGGGTTTTGAGTATCTGCCGATATCCGAAATTTACCGATACCAAGAGACTTTCTTCAATAGTTAGGGTGACCAGATGTCCTAGTTTACCCGGGACAGTCCCAGTTTTGCGCCCTCTGTCCCATGTCCCAGTAGATTTCTCCAAAACCATTGATTTGCCCCAGTTTTATGCAAGCTCTGTCCCAGGTGTCCCGGTTTTTCACCAGTACCATGCCCAAAGCAGCTATTTTAGTTCAAATGCAATGACTTCTGGCCACACGTGCGTCAAATACAACGTTTGCTTATTGACTGAACCAATTAAACAACGAAAAGTCTCAATGCTTTTATAAACAAGAAGTTTGACCATTCAACGTGGGTGAAAAAAAGTCACAATTTGGCTAGGCCCCCAAACCCCCATTGTGTCCCGATTTTTAATGTTGGAAAATCTGGTCACCCTAATCATAGTCTCTGACCCAGCCTTGATTAGCATGCTCCCGCTAGCTTTAGCATGCTTTTGCTATCCGCGGCATTTTGCGCAGCAATCAAAAATACATTTGCGGAGGTTAAAGCAATTCGCCAGGTTCTTAGCTTTACAGTGACATACAGCATACACATTTAGACGGTTGTGTTTTTAAGCCATTGAGAGCCAAAACTGGTATCGGTTCAGTATCGGATCTTTGTAGCCGATACCTGATATCGTATTTTTTCAGAATCAGCTCGGATATCCGAAAACAGTATCGGAGTGGCGCATCCCTACCAAAAAGAGTGACAAAAACATGACAAAAAGCGATGAAAATGCAGTAAAAAAAGTGATGAATACGTGACAAATAAGTTTAGATAAGTTTATAGGTCCTAGTTTTCAGATGAGGGGGTACACTGACCTATAGGATGTAGATTCGGGTAAAGGTGAACTGGAGTAAATGTGCTCAGTTAAAGCAGGAGCTGTGTGTGAACCCGTTACACACATTCTCCCCATCTCTCTAAACACAAACGCACATTGTATTTTGCCCGTAAGCTCCTGTCTTACTAAACACACTTATCCCCAGTGTCTTGGACTTCTGTAAACACGGTAATGTCCTCTCTCTCTCGCGTTCTCCATCTTTTCCGCTTGAGAAAAACGCGCTGTCGGCACTTCCTTACACCCGCGGAGACGCTTAATATTTCAACACTCACTTTGTTTACGCAGATGTTTATTCTCAAACCGAGCGCTCGCCGTCACGCGGCTGCACCTGCGAAAGCTCCGCGACTGCCTCCGCTCTGACTGCACGCCGCTAATGGTAACCCGCGTGTCAAAATGAGAGCGGGTATTATTTTTTTAAGTGTACACAGTGTAAATAGACATGTTTTTTGGACCCAAACAGCGACGCAAAAGTGTAAGAAAATATGCCTATACTTTTGCCTGCTCTAGTGAGAGACGGGATTTTGGGCCGTTTGGTAAAAAAACACCATCTAGGGCAGTGGTTTTCAACTGGACCCACCGTTATCCTACGATGACAAACCAAAACCCAAAGTTTAATTGAATACATACAATACATACAATCAATGTTCAACTTTGTTATTCTCCCGAAGGGAATTATAATGCAGCCGGTGTTCACACATGTGAAACAACAATGGCATGTAAACAAAGATCATACAGTCACAGCCGTCATCCATACTGGTATTGGATATCGGAGCCGACGCTGGAAAAGATATGACACACACCGCTTTAAAAACACAACTTTCACTGATTAAATCTAAGTGAACATAAGCTGGACCTCTTTATGAAACTCACAACATGGAGATCGGCAAACTGACTTTTGAAGGTCAAGCTAAACAGTTCTGCTAATGCTAGCTGAAACTAATCAAAATATATAAGTAGACACATTATTGATCCTTTACAGGAAATTACACTGTTGCTGCAGCTCATACAACATCACATTCAATAATTAATCCATCATTCACACACATTATAAAAAAGTACAGAAGTGGAGAACCTCATCACTATCCATTGAAGAGTCGAATAGCTGTTGAAATGAAAGTCTTCCTGAGACTCTGTCTAATGGTGCAGTTGTTTATCAACTCCAGGGCATGAATGGGGTGGGGGGAGTTACTCATGATGGCCTTGAGTTTTGAGAGCATCCTTCCCTCAGACACTTGGTGGACTGTTGTGAGAACCAATCCCACCACAGAACCTGCCTTCTTGATACGTTCGTTCAGCCTGTACTTGTCCGAATGCCCTCCCCCCCAGAAAACAGCAGCAAAGAACAGAGCACTGGCCACTACTGTGCGGTTCTCAGTCCAAAGCAAGGGTGGGATAGAAACTATGGTTAGATCACCCGAAGTAGCCTTATAAAGAACAATTGGCCACTGCTGGAGTGGCTAAGTGATGGTATTTGATTTTATGAAAAGCTGTTAAACACATATTTGTAGTGCACGAGTTGTAAAGATCAAATCACTTCATGTGAGGTGTTTATATAAGTTGAACGCTCAAGGGAAACATCTGTAAGATACCATCAAATACTATAATTCTACAATATTTTAGTGATTCATGCTGAACACATTGGCTTACTAAATGGAAGGATGTTTGATTCGATTTGAGGGCATTCGGTTCGATATTGGATAATATTGAGCATTGTTACATCTCTTCCGGCCTGGTTCCAGCACGAGAAGGTGGGACGTCTTGGAAAAAAGGTCGGGAATCACTGAACTAGGGTCCAGTCGCACCTTTTGCCCAGTTGTTAACCCTCCAACTAGGGCTGGGAACTTCGGTCGTTTAGTCGACTAATTGGTCGATGCCATCGCGGTCGACCAAGATTTTCATTGGCCGACTAGACTTTACTATGCAGGGGCTTTCAATTGCAGCATCCATCCATCTTCTTCCACTTGTCCGTTGCCGGGTCGTGGGGGCAGCTGTTGGAGCTGCACCAGCCCCTATGGCTCCTCCTGCAGGTGGTGGGTCCACAGAAGGACGGCCTCATGGTTCCAAACGGGCCTGTTAGTCTCTCATAAGGGGCTTCACCCATTCACACTCTCATTCATACACCAGTGTACGCAGACACTGGAAGCAAGGAGGGTGAAGTGTCTTGCCCAAGGACACAACGACAATGTGCACCTTCAGGAGGCGGGATTCCAACCCCCGACCTTCCGATCATGAGACGACTAAATGGAAGGATGTTTGATTCGATTTGAGGGCATTCGGTTCGATATTGGATAATATTGAGCATTGTTGCATCTCTTCTGGCCTGGTTCCAGCACGAGAAGGTGGGACGTCTTGGAAAAAAGGTCGGGAATCACTGAACCAGGGTCCAGTCGCACCTTTTGCCCAGTTGTTAACCCTCCAACACTACCACACAGAACCTGAAAACGTTCACAAAAGTCCGTTGCCAGAATTATCCCAAAAAAACGATCATTCTTTGTCCTCACAAGTCGTGGAGTCCCTGAAAGTCTTGCATATTGAACAGCTCCCCGGCTAGAACCCGACGCCGCCTGACTGTTCCCGCTCAAAAATACAATTTGTCTCGACGATTCTCCCCGTCGCCTTAACCGCGCAGCTCAACGAATCGATCTAAAAACGTGCGTCATGTCGAATAACCTTTGTCTCCCTTCACCAAACCACAATGGAAGCCCAACGGTCGCCGGATTTGCCGCGTGTTCCGGCAAACCTCTAAATATTGAAATGGCTCTTTTACATATATCCGTCGTTGGAGCTTGAAATTGATTTGAAGTCGGCCGAGGAGAGACGAGCGTTTGGAAGAAGGCAGCACCGGCGGGGGGGCGAGCGGCGCAGTTAAAAGCCTCCGTTATTTCGGGTCGAGATTAGCGCGCGGCTAATGTAAGATTGATAACGTCCCGGCGTTTCCTACTGGGCGCTATCTGCAGCCTCGTCTCGCGGAGCTGGAGATTATGTTCCTGCGGTTTTGCGCCGTCTGTGAACGTGCCGAGTCCCCCCCCCCCGTGATACTCCGGTCTCCTGCTGCTGCGAGGGGCTTTAAAAGTTGTAGCCAGTCAATTGTGTAAAACTTGTACTCTGATATTTCCTTTAAGAACGGGCCCGTCGGAGCAGGGCATATGAACCACAACATTTTCAAACATTTCTTTAGATTTGCCTGGGCTGAAGGGTCGATTCAGAGGCTTTTACTGACGAATATGCGCCGGAATGGGTTGCAAATAGGGGTGGGAACCTCTGGGTACCTCACGATTCATTCGATACGATACGCGATACGTGGCTCACGATAACGATTATCTCACGATACGCCGATACTGCGATAATCGATATATTGCACAGAAATAAGCTACGATACATCACGATAAAAAAAAAACTGTTACTTTTAACATAGTACATATTATTCATCATTTACATTTCTTTTCATGTGCTTTGTACCACTTTTATAAATGATCCCTGACTTACTCACTGGGTCTATAGATCTGTCAGTGACGTATTTACATTTAAATAAACAAGAAACCACAGTCCTGTTTAAAAAGTAATAAATCAACCCCAAATTTATCTTCTTTATAATTTTAAAAACTATAATTAAAAGTAATTTATTTGTGTGACAGTGTTTGGTCCAAGTGCTTAAAACTGTAGTGCTGCCCCCTGCTGGTCTGACTGAATTCTTGATAATTATTGGCCTCTATTAACTGTGAAAACAGTGGAGCACTGCTACCTCATTAGCATGCATGGCGTTGCTCATTAATATGCATGACGTCATCAAAAGTATTGATATCGGAATAAAAAGTATCGGTATCGTATCGTCCCGCAAAATATCGCGATATATCGGAAAATCGATATATTGTCACACTCCCAGTTGCAAATGCACTTTTTCTATTCATTGCACATCCTTTGTTTTTGTCGCCATTTTGATGCGTTATTCAAGAAGCTTTTAGATTTGGGTAATGCCGAAAATGTGCTTGGTTAAGGTGGAGGTAAGAGGTTAAGGAAAGCAGGCATATGACCCTCCTTCTCCTGCTCCCCTTCGCTTTGCAGGTGCTTCGTAGTGAAGCTATGGCGAGATTTTTTACTTCCATTGAGAGGTGAGGAGAGCATTTCCTGGATATGTAGAACCTCAGGAGATACTGGAGATGATTCAAAGATTACTCAAAATTGCAGTAGCAGCTCGAAACTGCTCTAAAAAGTGTCTTCCTTCATTTGACAGATCAGTTCATACTCTGATTATTAATGTTAAATATGGGGGGGAAATGCGCCATTACCACGTCCCGACTTGGGGGTAATTCTGAGTACAATAAAAAGCTGAGGGGACACAAACAGCTGGAGACCACTGCTGCCCATAATAGCCAGGGCATGTAGGCCTTTATTCCCTGCGAGTTCTTTTCGAGTCTTTGTGCCGCGCCCCGCTGCTTTACGGTTGTACAACACTGGCCCTCTCCGCGCTGTAATAATAATAACATTGTGGAGGAGGTTTTGCCCATCAGCCTCTCCACAGGCTCCACACCACAGTGCTCCTGGACCCCGCTCCAGCTCCCTCCACCTCCCGCCCCTGCAAACACGCGTTCAGCCGCCGGGTCCAGAACTAAAAACAAGGCTTCGGCGCAGACGGAGGTGCACAGGTCCCGCCAAGTGGGGAGGGCAAAGGAAAACAGGGGGAGACCATTGTTGTGCGCTGTAGTCGGTTCAATTGAAAAGCTATATGATAACGGACCCCTCCTGGAAGCCTTAAGGTGGTGGAGGGGTTCGAGCGCCCGAATGATCCTGGGAGCTCTGTTGTCGGGGGCTTCGTTTTGGAAGACCTTTATAGATTTTGAGAATCAACATTTAAGCATCAGGTTAGCAAAAGTGAGGGGATTTTTTCCTTAAAGACGCACTGATTTGGACTGGCTTTTTTTGGCGGTCTGTGTGGTTTCATTTTCTTACAATATAGGATGACGACAGAAAAATACTATTATATACTATGATATTTTTCTCCAGAAAATACATTTATTATCGTACATTTAAAGTTTACAAGAGACTGAATGTTTAATCTAGGAGTAATCATGGACTCAGACCTGAACTTAAACAGCCACATTAAAGCAATAACATCATCAGCTTTTTACCATCTGAAAAACATTAAAAACCAGACTTAAAGACCCTCATCCATGCATTTGTCTCCAGCAGGTTAGACTACTGTAACGGCTGCTCACTCACTGGCCTTTCTAAACGAGCTGTTAGAGCTGCAGTACATCCAGAACGTTGCTGCTCGAGTCCTGACAAGAACCAGGAAATACCACCATATTAGTCCAGTGCTCTGGTCCCTGCACTGGCTTCCTGTCACTCAGAGAATAGAATTTAAAACAGCTCTGCTTGTGTACAAGTCTGTTCATGGTTTAGCACCAAAGTACATCTCTGACATGTTAGAGCCGTATGAACCATCTCGGGCCCTGAGAACTTCAGGGAGGGGTCTCCTGGTGGTTCCCAGAGTCAATAATAAACACGGTGAGGCTGTGTTTCAGTTTCATGCAGCTAAAATCTGGAACAGTCTTCATGAGGATGTGAGACATGCCTCAACTGTGACAATGTTCAAATCCAGGCTGAAAACAGCTCTTTTTACCCGAGCAGATGAAAACTGAAAGTATTTTATCTGCACTCTTGCCTTTTACTGTAATTGATTAACTTTATGTTGATGTTTTAATGAAGACTCCTATGGACAGTACAATAACAAGGACCGTGACGTCGCCCGGTATGGCGCAGCCGGGGCCCCACCCTGGAGCCAGGCCTGGGGTTGGGGCTCGAATGCGAGCGTCTGGTGGTCGGGCCTCTGCCCACGGGGCTCGGCCGGGCACAGCCCGAACGGACGACGTGGGCCCGCCTTCCTGTGGACCCACCACCCGCAGAGGGATCCGTAGGGGTCGGGTGCAGAGAGGACTGGGTGGCAGTCGAAGGCAGGTGCCTCGACGACCTGGTCCGCGTGCGCAGCTTCTGGCGTTCGGGACATGGAACGTCACTTCGCTGGGGGGGAAGGAGCCTGGGCTTGTGCGGGAGGTAGAGAGATACCGGCTAGATATAGTCGGGCTCACCTCCACGCACAGCCTGGGTTCCGGATCCCAACTCCTGGAGAGGGGCTGGACGCTCCATTTTTCTGGAGTTGCCCGCGGGGAGAGGCGGCAGGCTGGGGTGGGTTTGCTCATAGCCCCCCAGCTCAGCCGTCACGTGTTGGAGTTCACCCCGGTGAACGAGAGGGTCGCGTCCCTACGCCTTCGGGTCGGGGACAGGTCTCTCACCGTTGTCTCGGCCTACGGGCCCAACATCGGTGCAGAGTACCCGGCCTTCTTGGAGTCCCTGGGGGGGGTACTAGATAGTGCTCCGGCTGGGGACTCCATTGTTCTACTGGGGGACTTCAACGCCCACGTGGGTAACGACAGTGAGACCTGGGTGGGGGTGATGGGGAAGAACGGCCTCCCCGATCGAAACCCGAGTGGTGTTCTGTTATTGGACTTCTGTGCTAGTTACGGTTTGTCCATAACGAACACCATGTTCGAGCACAAGGATGTCCATAAGTGCACGTGGCACCAGGACACCCTAGGCAGGAGGTCGATGATCGACTTTGTAGTTGTGTCATCTGATCTCCGGCCGCGTGTCTCGGACACTCGGGTGAAGAGAGGGGCTGAGCTGTCAACCGATCACCACCTGGTGGTGAGTTGGATCCGCTGGCAGGGGAAGAAGCCGGTCAGACCTGGCAGGCCCAAACGTGTTGTGAGGGTCTGTTGGGAACGTCTGGTGGATCCCTCTGTCAGTAGGGTCTTTAACTCCCACCTCCGGAAGAGCTTCACCCAGATTCCGAGGGAGGTGGGGGACATGGAGTCCGAGTGGACCATGTTCTCCTCCTCCATTGTCGATGCGGCTGCTCGTAGTTGTGGCCGTAAGGTCTCTGGTGCCTGTCGCGGCGGCAACCCCCGAACCCGGTGGTGGCGCCCGGAAGTAAGGGATGCCGTCAAGCTGAAGAAGGAGTCCTATCTGGCCTTGTTGGCTTGTGGGACTCCGGAGGCAGCTGAGAGGTACCGGCAGGCCAAGCGTGCTGCAGCTCGTGTGGTCAAAGAGGCAAAAACTCGGGTCTGGGAGGAGTTTGGAGAAGCCATGGAGGAGGACTATCGGTCGGCCTCGAAGAGATTCTGGCACACCATCCGGCGCCTCAGGAGGGGGAAGCAGTGCTTCACCAACACTGTTTACAGTGCGGGTGGGGGGCTGCTGACCTCGACTGGGGAGGTGGTCGGGCGGTGGAAGGAGTACTTCGAGGATCTCCTCAATCCCACCGTCACGTCTCCCGATGAGGAGGCAGAGGCTGGGGACCCGGAGGGGGGCTCGTCCATCACCCAGGCTGAAGTCACCGAGGTGGTTAGAAAGCTCCTCGGTGGCAAGGCCCCGGGGGTGGATGAGATTCGTCCCGGGTACCTTAAGTCTCTGGATGTTGTAGGGCTGTCTTGGCTGACACGTCTCTGCAACATCGCGTGGCGGTTGGGGACAGTGCCTCTGGATTGGCAGACCGGGGTGGTGGTCCCCCTCTTCAAGAAGGGGGATCGGAGAGTGTGCTCCAATTACAGAGGGATCACACTTCTCAGCCTCCCTGGTAAGGTCTATTCCAGGGTGCTGGAGAGGAGGATCCGGCCAATAGTCGAACCTCGGATTCAGGAGGAACAATGCGGTTTTCGTCCTGGTCGTGGAACACTGGACCAGCTCTATACCCTTCATCGGGTGCTCGAGGGTTTGTGGGAGTTCGCCCAACCAGTCCACATGTGC